>CM064067.1:3864817-5064817 GCA_032594955.1 Panicum miliaceum
GAAGGGGTATGGGAGGTATTTATACCCGCACTCACAAAAACTAGTCGTTGGTGAAAGGGTACCCGGATACTCCGGGTATATGTCCGGATACTCCGGACATTGTTCCTGGACATTCCGGACAGAGACCCGGAGATCAGCCGTTGGTGAAAGGGTACCCGGATACTCTGGGTATATGTCCGGATACTTCGGACATTGTCCCCGGACATTCCGGACATATACTCGGAGACTCCGGTTTTGGCAGAGACTCTCTCAAAAATATCATTTTGAAGTGGTTTTTGTGGCTCACCAGTATTTGTATGGGTTCTCTTCAGCACTAGTTCTTAGTCAATACCTGCAGATCAAAGTCCCTCTTGATAGTACGGGGTTCCTATACTCAAAAACAAAACAAAAGTCTACTCTTCGAGTAAATGTAAACCACCGCTTTTTCATTTCCTTTTGAGGGGTCGTACTTCACCATATGTTTTGCTTGTTCAACTTTAGCACCTGCACACATGCTAGATAACGAGATTAAACTTATATGTGTTTTGTCATCTAAACACCAAAACCCACTTAGGGGCCTAGATATCTTTTTGGTGATTGATGACAACTCATATATTTCATTTGATTCATTCATAACGTTTACAGATGATTATTCACGTTATGGCAATATTTATCCAATTGAAGAACAATCGGAAGTGTTGGATAAGTTTAAGATATTCAAGGCTGAAGTAGAAAATCGGCATGATTTAAAGATTAAGATAGTAAGATCCGACCGTTGGGGAGAGTACTACGATCGGCATACCTCATATGGACAAGTTCCTAGACCTTTTGCAAGGTTGTTATAGGAAAGTGATATAGTCGCCCAGTACTCGTCACCGGGCGAGCCTCAGCAGAATGGAGTAGCTGAAAGACGCAACCGTACCTTAATGGATATGGTGAGAAGTGATAGGTTACTCCACCTTACCGATAAGTTTGTGGATGGAGGCTTTAAAAACCGCCACTCACATTCTCAATCGAGTACCAAGCAAGTCGGTACCAAAAACACCGTATGAGTTATGCATAGGAAAACCCACACTAAATTATCTACATGTGTGGGGTTGTCCGGCTAAGGCAAAAGTGTTTAACCCAAACATTGGAAAGCTAGATCCCAAGATAGTCGGTTGCCATTTTATTGGCTATCCAGATAAGTCAAAAGGTTATCCCTTCTATTATTGTGACAGACATACGAAGTTCGTAGAAATGAGACACGATGTCTTCTTGGAGGACGAGATGGTCAGGGGGAGCATGGTAGCACAAGAAATTAGTCTTGAGAAGAAGCGGGTGCATGCACCTACTCCGATGATTCAGGAACCATTTTTCTCGATACCTGTCGCTGCTGCACCGACAGTACATCGATACCTGTCGCTGCTGCACCGACAGTACAGGCCACTGCGGTGACAACACCTGTTGTCAGTTCTTCTATGGCAACAATGAATGAAAATGAGGAATCTGTCGTTCAGGATCCTATAGAACCCGTTGTCCCACATGAGGAAGAGCTACAACAGCCCAAGGTGGAAGAAGTGTCAATTAATGAAGGCCCCACGAGGTCTCAAAGAACTAGAACCAGATATCTCTAAAGACTATGAAGTCTATGTTAGCAAAGAAATTCAAATGGAAGGTGATCCCACCACATTTGAAGAAGTCATGAGAAGCGCTCACTTGTCGAAGTGGCTTGAAGCCATGCAAGATGAGATGAAATCAATGATCAATGAGTACCAATAAAGTTTGGGACTTAGAAGAAATTCCTAAAGGAGCCAAGACAGTAGGCTATAAATGGGTCTATAAAATAAAATGTGACTCCAGAGGGAATGTAGTAAGATATAAAGCGCAACTCGTGGTGAAAGGCTTCACGCAAAGAGAAGGAATAGATTATAATGAGATATTTTCTCCAGTCTCATGAAAGAATTCTTTTAGAATCATAATGGCATTAGTGGCACACTATGATTTAGAGTTACATCAGATGGATGTAAAGACGACATTCCTTAATGGGGATTTGTATGAAAATATTTACATGGCACAACCCAAAGATTTTATCGTGGAAGTAAAAGAGCGTATAGGATGCCGCCTAAAGATATCCATTAATGGATTGAAACAAGCCTCTAGACAGTGGTATTTGAAGTTTGATGAAACAATAAAGAAGTTGGGGTTTAAAGGGAATGAGGAGGACAATTGCGTTTATGCAAAGTTTAAGAATAGGACATTTATTTTCCTAATCCTATATGTGGATGACATCTTACTTGCTAGTAGTGATGTTAATATGTTATTGGAGATGAAGAAGTTCTTGTCCTCAAATTTTGATATGAAAGATCTTGATGAAGCTTCATTCGTATTAGGAATAGAAATTCTCCGAGATAGAAGAAATAGGATATTAGGATTATCGCAGAAGGCATACTTAGAAAAGATTCTAAAGAAATATAGTATGCATGCGAGTAAGCCAACACATGCTCCTATAGTCAAGGGCGATAGTTTTGGGAAATTCTAATATCCCAGGAACCAATATGAGATCGATCAAATGAAAGCGGTTCCATACGCTTTAGCTGTCGGAAGCTTACTGCTCAAGTATGTACACGCCCTGACTTAGCATTTGTTACCGGGATACTTGGCAGATATCAGGATAATCCAAGAATAGAACACTGAAGAATGGTAACAAATGCTCTATGCTATGTGCAAGGCACAAAAGGCCTCATGCTAACGTACAAAAGATCTGATTCTCTAGAGATAGAAGGGTACTTAGATTCAGATTTTGCGGGAGACGTAGATGATAGAAAATCCATGTCAAGTATGTATTCACTCTCGCAAAAGGAGCAATATCGTGGAAAAGCTTCAAGCAAACTCTCACTACATCGTCGACGATATATGCTGAGTTTGTAGCTTGTTATGAGTCCACGGGGCAGGTAAAATGGTTAAAGAAATTTGTTTCCGGGTTGAAAGTGGTAGACAACATTCAAAGACCACTCAAGATGTACTGCGATAATGAGCCAGTAGTGTTTTATGCTCACAACAACAAGTCAAGTGGTGCTGCCAAACACATTTACATAAAGTTTTATGTTGTGAAAGAGAAAATCCAGGATCATACTATTAGTCTCGAGCATGTAAGAACAAAGGAAATGCTCGTGAATCCGCTCACAAAAGGCTTACCACCTAATGTGTTCAGGGAACACTTAGCCGGCATGGGTTTACGGGAAAGCCTATGATCCCTGGACAGTAAGGATCTAGTTGAGAAGCTGTTTCAAAACAGAAAGGTGTATTGTGGCTGTTAATCTAATGGTATTAACTGTTATGACGAGGCATGATCGATACACTCATCTATAATGAAATAGGTTTGAGTTAAGAACGTAAGAAGTAAGTAGGTAAGATGAGATCAAGGGGGAGAATGTTAGGATTGATCTCATCCAACTCGCTCCAATGACCGAGTCGGAGTCCTTGATTGCGCCCTAATCGGGGGCGCCCAACCGAGATGTGGTTGGTGGGCTCCCGTCGCACAACGCTATATAGAGGAGGTAGGGGCCGCGGGGGCACGCACGCCAAGATTCGTTGTGCCCCAAAACCCTACCGACAAACCCTAGTCCCGATCCGATCTGCGGGAGGCGCTGAAGCGACGGGTAGCGCCGCTGACTCTGCACTGCACTGCCACTGACCACGCCGTCGCCACCACCTCATCGCCGGCCTCACCGACTTCGATATCGTCGTTGCCCATCGACTCCGTCCCCGACGACGCCGCACCCTCGACTCCAAGTGCACGCCACCGGACGCCGCCTTCACCATCGGCCACTTCGACATCGCCGCCATGGACACCACTGCATCATCCTCCGCCAAACCCGAAGGTGCTGCACACTCTTCTCTCTCTCTACCTCTCTCGGTGTAATCCAAGAACTTTGATTTATTCATGAGTTAATGAAAGAACCCATAGATCTACTCCTAGAGGTCCCGTGTAGTCTAACATCTCCCTCCTTGCCGGTCCAGAGAAATTTCCTACATATGGCATCAATTTCTTTCTTCACCCAAAGAGGAAGCTTCTCTGCCATCATGGCATAGATTGGTGCTGCCATAAGTACAGATTTGACCCAAATAAGTCGACCGCTTCTTGTCATCAAAGGGCCTTGCCAAGCAGGAAGTTTGTTGGCAACCTTCTCAACCAGGGACTGGAGGTGTGCTTTTGGAATAGCTTTTGTGCTCAGAGGCAATCCCAAATATCTGACTGGGAAGGGAGTTATCTGACAACCCAGAATGGTCTGCACGGCGCTCAAGTTCGATTCATCACCGAAAATCGGAGTGATAGAACACTTTGCCAGATTGGTTTGGAGGCCTGATGCATCGCTGAAAACATTCAGAATGCATTTGACTGCTCTTGCTTCCTGGACCGTTGGAGCAGCAGAGAGGATTACATCGTCGGCGTAGAAGCTGCACTGAAACTTGACAGCACCAAGTTACATAGGTTGCAAAATTCTGCTACTTGCAGCCTTGAGAAAGAGGCGATTAAGCACGTCCATTGCCAGAATAAACAGCATAGGGGAGAGTGAGTCGCCTTGTCGAACACCCCTCAGGTGGTGGATTGGCTCTCCTGGTTGACCATTGAGGATGATTCTAGAGGAGGCAGTCGACAGCAAAGTTGCAACCCATGTGCACCAACGTCTACTGAAGCCCAATGAGGTCAGTAGCTCGAGTAAGGAGGACCAGGAAGGGTGTCAAATGCTTTGGAGATATCCAATTTCAGCAACAACTTAGGTACCTTCTTCTTCCTTAAGAGGACTGCTGCGCGTTGAACATATTTGAAATTATCTTGTATGGACCGCTTCTTGATGAAGGCATTCTGGTCTCTTTGCGATCAGCAGTTCAAGTTGGGGAGCTAACCTGATCGCCATTAACTTGGAGATCAGCTTCCCAAAACTGTGCACAAGTGTAATTGGCCGATAGTCGCCCGGTTCAGCTGCATCTGGTTTCTTTGGAATTAATACAACCAAGGCATTGTTAAGCAACTCGAAATTCTGACCGTTCCCAGACGCGAAAGCATTGACGGCAGCCATCAGATCGTCCTTGATGATATGCCACGCCGATTTATAGAAGGCCCCTATGAAGCCGTCAGGTCCCGGGGCTTTGTCGGCAGGAAGCTCTTTGATTGCTGTCCACACCTCATCAGATGTGAATGCCAGGTCCAGGTGGTGAAGATCCCTGGGAGTAATGCCAAGAGCCTCAAAATCGACAGAATTCCTTCTTACTGTAGCTTATCCGAAAATAGAGCTGAAGTGGTCAAACACAGCCTGCTCCATATCTTCCTGTGTTGTAGCAACTCTATCTCCCACCCTGAGCCTCGCAATCCTCTTTCGCCGCTCTCGGCCGCGAGCAACCGCATGGAAATAGCTCGTGTTTGCGTCCCCCTCTTTCAGGTGCAGAATTCGCGATCGCTGTCTGGCGATCGTGCGCTCAAGCGATGACAGCCCGAGGCATTTGTGCTTCAATTCCCGACGAAGCTCTATCTCTTCTTCAGACAGAGACCTGAATTCTTGCGCTTGATCAAGTTTGAACACCACTTCGCGTGCTACCAGTAGCTGCATCTTGATGTTGCCAATTCTCTTGGCAGACCATCTCTGCAAGCTTTTGACCAAGTTTCTGAAAAGCTTGTCCAGCCTCCGAAATGGATCAGAGATGTTGTCAGGACAACGCCAACCATCAATCAACGCCTCCTCATAACCCTCGAGCTTGGGTCAGAAAGTTTCAAAATGAGATCGAGGTTTAGAGTGGAAGGCTGCATTGGTGTGGAGCAAAATTGGGCAGTGGTCAGAGGCGTCAGAAGAAAGAGCTTGTAGGAAGCATGAAGGAAATTGCTCTTCCCAATCCACCGAAGCCAAAGCTCTGTCCAACTTGACGAGAGTAGGTGAATCGCGCTCGTTGCTCCAGGTATAGGATCGACCGTGCAGGTGCAGATCTTGCAGGTCTAACATGGTCACCAATGTGCGAAATTTCCTCATGTTTCTCCGATTTATGCGGGCATTATTCTTGTCGGTCTCCTCAAGGATGAGGTTGAAATCACCGATGATCAACCAGGGCCCGTGACACGCGTCTCTCACGGCTTCCAGCTCTTCGAGGAAGAGCTCCTTCTCACCATCTCATTGCGGCCCATAAACTGACGTTAGCCACCAGACTGAATTCATTTCACCTGCAGAGTTCTCGTCATCTGTCACCTTTACAGTGACAGAGAAACATCCCAGGTGAACATCAGAGAGACGCACTTCTGCTTGCCTGGCTGCAATTAACACACCCCTTCTAGTACTCGACGCAGGGACGAAGGCATACTCGGCAGAATGCACCATAATCTCAGGAGTTACAGAGTTTTAGACTTTGGGCAAAGTTTAGGGGGGGTATGTGGACTTTTTCCTTTACTTTTTAGCCATCCAACGGAGATATTTTTTATTCGAGTATCCAACGGAGAGATTTATTAGTTCTTGGAATGCAAGGATTTACAAGAGCTTTGTTCAAGACATTTCATTTCATTCATGTAAAGGTCAATAAAATTCGTATTCTTACATTCCAAACGGGGCTCAGCAAAAATCCCTACTTCATCAGAAAGAATGGGAAGGATGTTTACATTGATCAACGCAATTGATCGGAGAAAAAAAAGATTTCAAAGATGCACAAGCCTATTAAACACAAACGGAATGTCCAGCCACTCAGCCAGAGAAGTTGTACAAGGACGGTGGTGAAAAAGAAAAGGGCAAGATGTCCAGTTGCCGACCCGCCACGGAAAGGTTCGCCGCGCTCTCAGCTGCTGGACTCGCGCCGGCGGAGGTAGAGGAACAGCGCCGTGCACGCCGTGGCGGCGTAAGGGAACACCGTGCAGACGCCCTGGTTGCAACAAGCATGGCCTGATCAGAAATGGCGGCAGGGAGAGAGAGGTTGAGGAGAGGAAGTGAGGGAGACGGAGACTCTACCACGGCGGCTGCCACGCTTGCTAGCGCGACGACGGGCCGCTCTCGGAGGACGAACCCAACTGCTAGCTGCAGAAAAAGCACCGGTTGTTTTGTCACGGAACAAAGAGCGAGAGGTTCTTGTTAACAGACAACCAAACTGCCATGATGTCAAGGTTGTTTTACCTGAATAGGAAGAGTAAACAGGCAACCTAAACAAACTCCTGCGAAGTAGCAGTCTGCTGGGATACCCTGTTTACAATGGCCAAAGCATGTCATTCGCAAATCACTTGTGAGCAATATATACTATTATCTGTTAAGTGGTTGAGAGTTTTTTTTTAATAAAAAATAAAGAACAATTGACTGACCAATGCGCCAGCTAGAAATGCTGTGGGATTCCGTAGACCGATTGAAAATCTCTCAACTGCAGCAAACAGCACAGGCATTATCAATTGAAGTGCTAAAACAAAATTATCCATCTAGTTTGGCTTTAGAACTTCAGTGTATCGAGTACACATGCAATGCTCTACAAGTTTCCTATTTTCTTTTTCTTGCACTCAGAGCTACAAAATGCTGGGAGAAACGATGTGGGAGTTCAGATGTATACCGAAGCCAATTAGGTTCCCGTACTTTTGTACTACTCGTGATACGCTTAGTGCTTTCTCATTGCCAATTCCAATCTAAAAGAACAGTTGTGATTAGATGTCACTAAGGCAAGAATACTTCATGTCAGAATTTTGCAAAAACAAATGATATATAATAATATATAACTGAGGAACTAATGAGTGTATGATAAAGTGGGATAAATCCCTACTTCACACCTTGCTGCTTATGTTTTCAGATGCTTTAGTTTGCCTAAAAAGCTTCCCCAGAAAGAACGGGATCATATCGCTGATACAAACACCCCTGCGTGAATGAACAGGTTAAAAGCAACACATTAGTATTCACTAACAAAGGGCACAATAGCCTACAGATCGAGGACAGAGGATGCACGAACCAGTAAATCCATAGCACTGTAGAAACTATATAAGGTGCATTCGCCGAGAACGAATTAACAAGAGATTGCCAGGTTCCATCCAGTGAAAGTGTACGTGCTAAAGAAATTCCAGCCTACATCATGAGGGGGCAAAATGCTTTTCAACATAAATAAATGGTTGGTGAATGCATATAGATAAAACTGTGTTTGAAGCCTGACTACTCGTGGAAAATGAATTTAGAAACTTAGTTGAGCATGGTCATATTGAAGGTACCAGTACAAAGGACAGACCCAAACATTTAAAGCTTCTTCACTGATAAACAGTCCAAATCCAGCAGACATGAGCAAACAAAAGTAAACCCACCTGAAGAATTTTTTCAATCCACAATACAATATATTAGAAAAATGGGACAAAAAAGTAACAGACAGGCTTCGATCATGGGTACCAAATAGATCACATATTTGCATTTCCTTTTAGAATTTAACGTCATGAACTTCCTGCAAATCTCAGTTAGAACGATACCATGGATAGACTTGAGAACTTTGTTTCCAGAAAAACTTGTCCCTAGAGGTTGTGCATGTTGTTTAACGTTTGGTAACAAATGCTATTGACATATTAAAAGTTCTCAAATAAGACGAACATGGAACATATTTTTACTTAATTTGGCAGACCCATCCATGGCGTGTATCTAAAAGTTATCAGGGAAAAAAAAGAACTATATAAATTGTCATGAAAAGCAAAATTATCTAGCCCTAAATATTGTTGGTCATAATTATGTTTAATCATAAATCATTATCTGTTAAACCCTCAATGGGTAATATGATGTTGTTTAAAGCAATGCCTGAGATTAATATGGGGAAGATATAATCGAATAAGCAAATTTGGCTCTACAAGTTTTTACAAAATCTAGTTGATGGACCAGGGTTATGGATTATAGTTCATGGAGGAGAAATGCAGCTTGTATCTCACAAGGCATAAGCTACAAATGTCGAACATCAGGTACCAACGTATAGCATTTTCTTGGAGTATCTATGCATTTGAAAAGTAATAATACCATCACACTTACCACATGTCAACACAGAACGATAATTCAGAAATGGTGTCAGCTCAGATAGCAAAATTCACATACCCTGGTGTGTACTCCGGAATTATGACTTTCTTTCCAAATACAGAAAATGTATATCCAATGGTCGCTGCTGCTGCATCAGACTGCGCGGAAGCATCAACTATTTGTGGCAGACTGAAAGATGGGCCTGATGAAGGCTGCTTCATGATGAGTGAAATCACAATAACCGTGGCCGCAATACCGATACCAACTGCCACTTTTGCAAGGAATGAAGCGCCTGGGGTGGTAGATACTACTGCCACTGCATCAGTAATGTCATTTGCATCTTCCCCACCTGGAGCTGGAGAAGGTTCTGCCCTGGACACTGATGCCTTTGCAGTCCGAGAGACCAAGCAGGATAAGCTGCGCAAACTGTACATGTTTGCAAGAAACACAAAAGCATTTAATGGAACAATCACATTGCAGCTAACATTTTCCGCTAAAGCCAGCCCTAAATCTATACGAGTCGGGTACTTAAAGACCATAATTTGCTCGATCTGCAAGAAATTTCATGAATCTACGGAACAATTATAGTTCAGACTCTGATCCTACTAGAAGAAGCTCCGTGAGAAAAAAAACTAACCTCCTAATGCGACCGCGGGCTGCGGCGGCGGAGCGCCGGGCTCCGGCGGGGAAGGCCGCGCGGCCGCGGCGGCACAGGCGAGGAGGCGGCGGCAGAAGGGGCCCGAAGTGCGTGGCGACCGTCGCCATAGGTGGATGACGCCACGGGTACGTTGTGTGGCGCCAACGCCGCCAAGCAGGTCGCTCCAGTGGATGCCGAGGATGATGTGCCACTTGGCCAGTATCCACCAGGAAACGGATATGCCATGTACGTATTTGATTTACTCATTGGAGGCAGATAAGATGGAATTTATAATTAGAGGAGTCCAAAAATTTGCTGAATTTTTACCCACCCAAACACAGAAGTTCAATTTAACAAAATCGTGCCATGCCTCCCTGTTGTTGTGGTGCAGCTGTGAATTATTGCTGGGTTTTTTCTGGCCTTGATTGTCCAGTTCTAAATGTCAAGTGATGAACTACAGTGCTAAACAAAAATTACAAAAGCACAAATTTTATGTTCAGGCTGTGGCATCCAGGCATGAATGGGCAGGGTTAAACTTTTTCTGATCTGTATTTCTGTGCAGGTTAAGGACAATCGCATATCTATTTCAAGAACATTATGTTACAGCACACTTGAGGATGGGGAAACTCCGAGAACAAAAAGGAAATGTGGTAGTACAATGCCGGTAACCAGGGAGGAAGGATCAGTGCAGGAAGCTCAGGGACAAGAGGGCAGCGATGCCAGCCCCCAAGAGACTCTTCCCGGCGTTGGAGCTGGCCGCCGAGGTGGTGTTGTCGGCGGCCCCCGGCGCCGGCACGTCGGTGGTGATCACAGCTTTGACAGGGGGCAGCGGAGGGTCCACGACGTCCTTGGGTTCGAGCACCGGTGCCGGCCCTGCCGCCGGCGCCAGCGCCCCAGGGGCGGCAATGCGGACCAGAGCGCCAGGTTGTGCTGGCAGGATCGAGTAGCTCAGGTTCAGGCTCATGTCGCTGCATGGGCTCCCTGCAGTTCATAGATGGTAAGATTCAAAGCTCTTTTTTCCTGAAATTTTGTAGATTGCAAACAGGTATTGAAACAGATCTGGCAAAATTCTTTGGTATTGTGGTATCTGAAATTATTCGTGAATGTTCAGTGGTCATTGCTGTCTGTGATGCTGTCAGATACTCACTGAAGTACGCAGCTGCAGTGGCAGGGTAGTCGGTGACGAGCCCATCGGCCAACACTGCCGAGGAGTAAGTGACGATCTCGACCGTCGGGTCAGCGAAGTAGTCGAACCCAAGGTTCATGAACTCGTTCTTGAGCACGCCGATGAACACGCTGAGGTTGGCGGCCTGCAGGCTGCCGACCGTGTCGGTGAAGGACGTCATGAAGTACCCGGTGATCTGCGCCACCGAGCTCCGGTGGATCCTCACCCCGTCCGCGACTTTCTTGATGTCATCCAGCGACGGCTTGGAGGCGCCGCTGATCTCGATCTCGATGCTGAGCACCCGCTTGAACGATTTGAACTTCGTGAACCCTGAGAGCACCGCCGAGTCATCGGACTGGATGAACACCTGCTGCTTGATCTCCTTGTCGTAGCCGGCCTTGGTTAGCGCGCTGGACACCGCGTCCACCACGCCGAGCCCTCTCTTCGCGAGATACGGAGCATGCTGCATGCGTGCATCCGGCACAAGAATGCTTGACCGGGGTTTTTTTTCTGAATAGACAGACTGAAAGAAACAACAGTAGCGTCGGACGAACTGATTAATGTTGATTACCTCTATTTCCAGCAGTATACCGGAGACGTTGCTGGCCTTGGCCATGTCTAGGAATTGGGCCAAAGTCAAGAACTTGCCGGCATTCTTCGCTTTAGGATTTCTTTTCAGGCCTGCCTGAGCAAACGGAGAGTACAGGTCGGCTGCTCAGAAGAAACGAGAACAGAGCTGTCAGTGCATGGACAAATATGACATGACATTCTGGGATAAAAAAGAAAACCAAGAACAAGCAAACAAATGTGCCTCACGTACGCTTCAAGGTTTGGATCTCACTCCATGACAGATCGAACGAGAAAATGCCAGACTTGTTCTGAATCTCATGAACAGTGGAGCTTTTGGACACAAAAGCGGTGGCCGCGGTCGTCTGGGAGGAGAGATCGGCAGAGTGCATGCAGAAGACCACTCCGTCTTTTGACATCTGAACGGCGCAATCTATGATGTCGGCGCCATCTTTAATTGCTTGCTTGTAGGCGAGATCTGTGCACCCGGCATAGACACCGCTCGCCCCATTGTGTGTGATGATCAGCGGCCTGGTGTCCTCTACATTGGTACGGGGAATAAGTACAAAGGATGATGATAATAAACTTACAAAAGACGGCGTGACAGTGAACATCAATATCTTACTTCCAGGAGGTGGTACAGGGTTGTCCTTGGAATGAGCCAAGCAAGCTGCAAAAAAAAGCAAAAATACTGAGATTTCATGAACCAGCGAAAGATGGTGAGCTTCTATGATATTAGAGCATAATGTGCAGGTCTCTATCATGTCCAAAGCAACATCGATCATTCAGGTTTTCTCCATGGACAATAGTTTTAGCTCCTTCCTGTTCCAACATGGAATAGTTCTTACCAATAGCTCCTGATGCGGTGGGCGGGAAGTCCGTGAGCACACCATCAACAGAGAAGTCTGGATTGTCTATGAACTGCAAGTACTCTGCACTGGGATCATAGCTGTAGTTGTAACTCGTAACGATATCATTGGCAAATCCAGATGCATAGACTTCCAGCTCCAAAGCATGCGCATCTTTGACCAAACTTGTGGATGGTCCCAGGTACTGATCCTTGTTCAGTGGCCAGATGTAAGTCTTGGGGACAAGAATCCCAGCTGCAAATTCCTTAATGGATTTCAAGTCTTTCAGGAGCTCCCCATATGTCTTCTTGGTTGAAGACTCAATGATATCTTCGTTGAGGAACCGGAAGATGAGCTTTGTATTGCTTTTCTTGAGTTTCCCACCCAGGTTTTTCAAGAAATCGATCTCTGTAGAGGAGATGTAAGAGAGGCTAAATTTTTTTGGTAGTCCTAATATGTAATCTTCGGTACTTAATTTGTGCTCCACAAAGAATGAATTGTACTGTGGAAGAGAACACAAAGTCATGTTAGATACGTTACATGATAAAAATAAAAATTAGAAGAGGAAAGGCCCGTGAAATGACTGAAATAACATTTACCTGTACATTAAGCCATATTTGTGGGGGGTGGAGTTCAACAACATCATCAAGCGTGTACATTCCCATGGAGCCATCAAATGTGCTTGGTCGAGAAAAGATGTTCTGGAGTACTGAGAGATGATCAAAGGACAGCATGTCAAGTCAGCAAAATTCCAACAGTAAAATCATAATTCAAAATTGTTAGTCCCATCTTATTTCTATCCTATTTTTCTTTTTGGCAAAGTTCCATCCATATGGAGCAGAAATAGAGCATGGAAGGTTTAGTTAGAAAGTAGTCAGGGTTCTTTTCTGCTTACACGTGATGTTCTGAATCAACTGGTCTGCGGTGAAATCTAGAGAGAACCAGCCATGGACATCTTCTCCGTGCACCTTATATGTCTTTGCCATCTTGGGGAAGATCTCCGAGACTGTCGTCGAGTTGTCAAGGGTCAACCCTGTTTTGCACATGCCCATGCTGTCGCTTGAGAATTGCAGATCGCAGAAGAGAACGACGTCAGGCAAGCTGGTCGACAAGGCAAACTGGTAGGCAAACTGGCTTGAGTCAGGAAACAAGCCAGAGAATCCTCCTCGAGCTACAACTTGAGGGGGACGACCTGTAGGGTGATAGCACCAACATTAGCAGCTTGGCGACATGGCGCTGCAATTGCACATCAGAGAGCTTGAGTCTTGAAATGGCAGGTAAAACAAATGCTAGAACGCATGAAAATCTTGATAAGTGAAAGAAAAACGACAGAAGAAAAAAAGTAGAAATAGGATACCGCTCAGAGTCTGCCATTTTGGCCCTGCTGGAGCCTTCGAAGCAGCATTGGCTCCATGAAGCAGTAAGAGGATCAAAAACATGTGAGGATAGCTTGCTCCCATTTGGTCAGGAGGAGCACCCTGCATTACAGCACAGATTTTGTGAGCTCCGGGAAAACACACGTACAAGAACCATGCTCTATAAGAATGCGACGCAAAGACTAAAGAATTGTCAGCTACATTTTCCAAAAAGAAAAGAGAGTCATCAGGCACTTCAGAAATTCAGACAATAACTTGAAAAACAAAGAACAGCCATGCATAAACCAAGAAAGTGAGCAGCAACAAAGAATTAAAGCAAAGATCAGAGTAAAAGTCTAATAACATTCAGAGAACACGATTAATTCATTCAGGAGGGAAACACCTTGCACTGCACGTAAAATTTCAGACAAATCCAAGGTAAAAGTTAAAATATAAAGGTTTGATGACAGAAACGTACCTCACATGAAACTCCAAGGAGAAAATCGAGAGAAACTGTTCTCCAGCCCCACCGAGGCTCAGGTCTGCAGGCACCCTATATCAGATTGTGGAGAGGAGAGAAAGGAGGAGGTTTCCAGACAAGGAAAAACATTCTAAAATTAGGGGGCACCTGAATGATGGCCACCTTTTAACATGCTTAATTTAGAGGTCCAACTCGCAAAAATAACTTGTTCCATATGCTCCTTTTTCCCAAAGGGAAAAAATGAGAGGAGTGAAGCGTCTGCGTACATCTGGCTGGCTGTTTTCATAGGGGGACAGTTTTTGACGTCTCAAACAGCACTAACCACTACGTTTGTTGTTGGAACTTATTAGCTGTTGTCTAACAGCAACTTTCTTGACCTTCTTCTTGTTGAAGAAACAGAGCAGTTATTAAAAATAGCACAAGTAAAATATTTTCTAAACATGTAACGTCTGGGATTTACCACTTCCCACATTTTTTTTATAAAAAACTTTCTTTTGTAAGTTGTAACTGCCCTCTTATGAAACAAAGAATGTGATACTTTTTCTTTTTGCTTATAGATTCACAAATTTCTAGGAAATGGCAATTATAGAATCTGCAAGACAGTTCACGATCGCACAGATAAAAAAAAACTTCAAAGTTTAACATCCTAATAATGATATCCTAAGCCAAGAATCACACAGGAAACAGTAACAGTTAACCCAAGAATCACACAGGAAACAGTAACAGATGACTTATTGGAATTTCTAGTATCCATCCGTACGTTACACTCAACCCAATACATGGGACACTTGAAACAGAGCTGTAATTTTACATTCAGGTCAAAAATGCATTTACCCTATTTCCTGCCAGCATTTACAATCTTCAAGTTAGACTCCGTTGAGAGTAATCACAATTTTGCGAGGGCTGGCATGGTCACGGTGTTCGCACAGCCATATACCCTGGAACAGTTGAATAAACCCCAAGTAAGATTTGGCAATCTCAATACAGGCAGTTTGTTAACTAGATGGTTCCTATGAGCAAGGTTTTTAGCTAATTACGAACCGCCAATGCAAATTGGAAAACGGAACTAAGCTTGAACATCAGATGATCAATTGTGAAAGGATAAGTGTTTCCCTTACCTGCCAAGTGCCCATATTGAGACGTCCATCGGTTATTGGAATCCTGATAAGAGCACAAGATGCAACCTGTTAATTATTACACAATAGATGAAGAACAGAATGTTGGGATGAAACAACAAGGGTATACATACGTCAAGGCACAACCAAACATTGACGATTTGATATGTGCTGGCATGTCATCTGGTCCTGCAATTAGAACATAACTATTACAGTTTCATCACAAAGAGGGCAAAATAACACAGTGGAGACTGGAGACTTAACTAACCTTCCATAGTGTGCTTCCAAGGAGCATTGTGGCCCTGAGAACCATGAACACATATTGAAGCAAGAATTAAATTTTGACCATTTAAATAAGAAGAGAAAAAATTGGGCCACTGACCTCTGGGACAATTCTGTTAAGAAAAGTTTCAGTGTCAGCCTGCACATCAGAGTCATAGTTCTCATTGACGGTCAGGGAAGCGCTTGTGTGCTGCACTGCAGAACAAAAACAATTTCACTACTACTAAAATACAATTGACACTTGCTATGCTTGTCAGCTTACGACAATGCATGTTAATAGTGACAAACTGACAATAAAAAAGTCCACGAGTTGCAATACAAATTAGCAAAACTGCTTGCGCGATTACACTGCTACATTGAATCTCTTCTTTATATATGTAGCACACTGAACCAGTATTAAACTTCTGTGGTATCATGCCGCAAATTCAATTAGTTATGCCTAAGCATATATCGCTTATCTCTTATTAGTATGAAACCACACATAACCTACTACTACAGGTCATGCCGCAGAAAATAAACGATGATATAGTTGATAGTTCCAGCTGACTACATGGAGCTGCCATCCCCTAAACACACAACTTTTATGTATCAGCACTTCAGAAGTGTCCCTAAGACCGCTAAAGTTCTGCTGAAAAATAGACCGCATAAACATAGTGATTTTACTATCACTCTAGCAGACACCTTGAGGCTACTAAATAGTAAATTTTAATGTGGTGTAATAAAAGTTCAAGTCGGTATATTTCAATCACTCCTGTCTCTCATGCACCCTGTCGATTTCTACAGAGAACTATCTAGACCACCGCTGCAACTGACCAGCCAATTAAGGCATCTAAGCAAGAAAAGGTGAACAAGGAAACGCCTAGGGATTGCATAAGTAGGGGCGTGTCACATACGGAAGAAATGAGCGAGCCCGCACTTGAACCCGGACAGGTCGCCCTCGATCTCCCTCAAAATCTGCAGCACCCGGAGGAACATCAAGGGAATCTCAGTACCAAGGACCACGCGCTGCGAGGACGAGAAGCCGAGGGTGAGAGAGAGCTGGCGGGACCTTGGGGGTGATGAGGTGGCAGCCGCGGCGCTGCGCGGGGATGACGACGGTCTTCTGGGCCCACTTAGCGGCCATGGGGCGGGGCGCGATGGGCGCGGAGGAGGCGGCGGGAGGGCGGGACCGGGCGGCGGCGGCGCCCGTGCTGAGGCGGTGCTGGGGGGCTGAGGACGCTCGCGGCGGCACGGGGGAGGTGTGGGCGTCGGGCGTGGGGGAATCCCGGCGTGGGCTTGTGGCCGCGTGTTGCGCTCTCTGCGGATGCGGCGGAGCAAGTGCGACACGGATTCACGGCCGTCAGATGGAAGGATGAACGGCCGCGTGGCTCGCCTCCCGGGCGACGTGCTACCATCCTCGACGCACTGATACTGCAGTTTCGCCATTCTCTTTCTTTTTTTTTCTTTTTCTTTTAACAGTCAGTTTCATCATTTTCCGGTCTGCACGGTTCGAGTTTCAACCCACGTCATTTTTACTTTAAAATCATAAGAGCAATAATGTGATGCCGCTATCATGATAATATTATCATATGATTATCTGAAGTCCCATAAACTTTTTTTTGCTACATTTAATACTATTAATAATTTCCATATTTTCTCATATTTTGACCTCATCTGAATTATCTATATTAGTTCTTCACTACAGACTCCCTCCGTTTCAAAATGTTGGTCGTTTTAGATTTTTGAGATTCATAGTATTTACTTAGATATAGATGCATAGTAAAATTTATGAATCTGAAAAATTTAAAGCGACCTATATTTTGTAATGGAGGGAGTATAATTTAGGCAAACATATTTACGTAATGTGAAGTGTCAAAGTCAACTCATCATTAACGCATAACATGTTTGCCAAGTTTAGGAAGAAAAACGCGACGGGGGTATGACGCCCCGTATTTCATTACAAGGAAGCGACAACGGCTTCCGGCTACGGAAGAACCCCCGAACCCTTGCTGCACCAGCGAGAGGAATTTTTATTTCGCAGCACCCAAAATTCAACCCCTGGGTGGGTGGCACCTACTGGATGCTCTACCACTGAGCTACAAGCTCATCTGCCAAGTTTAGAAAATGTACATCACATCTGGACTAACTCGCTATGTTACCTTACCACTTCCTCCGTTTCTCTTCATACGCGGCTATCTGCTCTTTACAGTTAGGTTTACCAACGTTGAGAGTTAGATGGTAGAGAGGATAGTGACGCTCGTCACTGCCTCGATAAAAAGAAGTGTGGGGCATAAGAGATGATCTCAGTACACGATCAAATAGCTACATATAACAATAAGAAAGAGTATTTACAAATATTATCTCTCCATTCTAAATTATAGATATATATATATAATTATATCTAGATATATCTAGAAAATTTAAAATATTCTATAGTTAAGAATAGGAGGAGTATATTATTGTCGTCGCAGCTAGTATCATTTCACGTTTTTTCCTATCACCATCATAAAACTAACTCACGGCAAAAACATAAATAGAGGTCCTTGATGTAGTAAAAAGAACTTTGTAAAAGAAGGATATTTGGGCCGGAAAGCCCAATTTTATGGTCTAAGGGCCTCAAAGATATGGTAAAAGTCGCATCCTTCGGACTTTGTTTTGTAAGACTTTGATAAAACAGGGATCAAAAAATTTTCTTACCCATCTTCCAATGTATGAAATTCATGCAACTCTTTCTAAGCTGTCAGGTTTAGTTGCTTCTTCCTTCGCAACGAACATTAGAGCGCGCGCATGCACCAGGTGGGCAAAGAGCTGGGACACAGATCCTCTACACGGTACTTCCACTGCAGATAGGTCACTGATATGTGGCCCCGCCCCATATGTAACTGAGGGAGGGGTACTACATAGGAATCCCCAAGGGAGGTTGGTGGACACGTATCGACTTCCGGTTCGCCTTGGTGGAGGGAAGATATTTTTGGATTTCAAACTTAAAATGTGTTTTTCTTCCAAACCATAGACTCTTTTATTAATCCGTTTAAACCACTGCGTTCGTGAGAATTAATCTAACAAAATGAGATCCAATATTAATATAATTTACTATTTTTAACATTCAACATTTTTAGTGAACTACCTCAACATTTTGAACATGCTATTTCAACATTTTCATATCAAATGTTGAACTGATTTACTGGAGATGTTAAACTTGGTTGGAAGAAATGTTGAATCTACAATTCAAAATGTTGACTATATTAATTTAGTACTTTGAATATATTAGGTCACAATTTTTTTTTGAAAAATAACATAGGTTGGGACGGTGCATGTTGCCTGCCATCTTGTGCCGCTGGGCTGCTGTTATCCTGAGTTCCTGGGCGTGGTGGGCTGTGCGATGCCAGAAATTACCATCGCTCGGAAGACACGGGAAAATAACAAATTTAGATAGGGACGTCTTTGGTAGCGCCCAGGAAAATAACAAATTTAGATAGGGAGGTTTGTGCAACAGGTCTCAGAAGGGACAGCATCGCCATCGCCAATTCGCCATCGCAAAATGCAGGCGCTCCTACTCCCCGCGCGGCCCGCGCCGGCGGCGGCGGCGATGCTTAGGCATCCCGCAGTCTCCGCGTCCGCGTATGCGTCGCAGGCCCGCTGCTCTCTACTCGGCGCCGCCGGTCGCCTCAGCTTGGGGGTCCGCGGATGCGCCCGGCGGCCCCTCGCAGTGGCGGCGGCGTCGTCCTCGTCCTCGCCGGGACCACTCTACCCGACGCCTCCACCCACCGAGCAGGAGGTGGAGCGGGTGAAGCTCGAGCAGGTGCTTGGCTAGTTCCTAACCTTCCTCTGATCTATCGATTCGACGCCCCGAGCTGTGCTCCGTGGATGAAGTAGGGTTTATGTGATGGTTTAATTGAGGAATTGTGTGCTTCCTGGCAACCTTAGTGAGATTTTGATGCTCAAATCGTCTAGAATTGTAGGTAGATGGTTTCTTGTTTAATGAACTGCACTTGGGCAGGATGGGTTTTTGGGCACTGGGAGCTGTGCGTGTATGTTTCTCATGTAGAGGAATTGTTACAGTCTACGGAGAAGGAATGCAAACAAAATCCCCTGGAGCTAGTTAAGGGTAGATCTTTGTTGGTAGTTCAGTAATTGACCATTCTCCACTCTCCACAGTGGCATTGATTTGTTATCAGAGAGTCCATTGCTCATCAGTGATTTTGAAAAATGTGCATAATTTCCGGTTGGAACTTTTCTTTCAGCACTTGTCCTTCCCTATTGAAGAAGCATATGATTATAACATATACTTTCTGTTTGAAGGCATGCTTGCAGTCCAGATCCATGCTCTTATTATGACTTCATGATTCATACCTTCTGGTACTTATGCATCTGTTTAATAAACTGTCGTTTTTCTATTACAATGTGCTGGTTAACCTGTGCAAGCTTTTAGTTTGAATTATGTTGTACTTTTACATGGTGATGTGATTAAATTGGTTATGTGTTCTCGTGCTCATCTCTATATGGTCTAGAACATGCACTATGATTCTGAAATATCGGTCTTTCTCTGATTCTTTTCTACGGACTGAATGGACAGGTTATGAGGAGACTAGAGAAAACAGCAAGGTATTTCAAGAATTTGGGTACCTTTGGGTTCTGGTCCCAGTTGGTGTGCACAATTGTTTCTGCTGGAATTTTGTCCTTCTCTACTGTTGTGACGGGGAAGGTGACTGCACCCTTTACATTCTACGCAACTGCTGCTGGTATTGCTGCTGCATTTATTTCAGTCTTCTGGTCATTTGGTTATATTCGTCTCTCTGAAAGGCTTAGAAGAACAGCAAAAGAACCTGCTAAGGTACTCTTTTTTCTCAACTGTTACCTACTCTGTACAATGTTAGCAGCATCATACAAAAACTAGTTCACATGAAAGAACCACAATGCATCTCCTTGCACACTGGCTTTGACTCATCTCTATATCTTTTACCTGCCTACTGCCATTCCCGCTGCTGTCATTTGATTACTGAACTGGTGTTTTCGCATCATGTTATTCATCACAAAGATGACTAGTAGCTACTTTTGGTCAGATTGTGTATTTTAGATAACTTTGCATAGCAAGCTTGATATGCTTCTTCTGATATGATTTTGAAATTTAAAATGAAACTGTGAATCGCTTCCCAGGCTCCTCCACGCGCCGATGTTGTTAAGAGTCTCAAAAATGGCATTGTGCTTAATATTCTGGGGATGGGCGCTGCTGTTCTGGGGATGCAGGCAACTGTTGGTGCTTTGGTAGCAAAAGCTCTCACAACCTCTTCAGTACCCTATTATCAGGCTACCCCTGGCCAAAGCCCCGTTTTGGCTCTGGATGTTTTCCTAGTCCAGGTACTTGCTTCTTCACTAATTTTACCATTTGGCATGAATCATTATGTCATCAAATTCGCACCTGTAACAATCAATCCATTGGTGCTATTCTCTTGTTTTCAGCATTTACCCTAAGCAGCCTTGTGACCTTGACTGTCTTACTACTGATCTTAACTTCATTTTGCCTGAAAAGAATACATCTGTAGAGTTCACTAAATGTTTGGGTAGTGAAAATCAGATTTCCAACATACACCATATTATCATTTTCTTCAGAGCATTCTTTTTTTTCCCCCTTGCTGCGTTTCTGTAATAGTCCCTTGATCTACATAGCATAGTAGATAGTACCACTGTACCAGACCCACATGTGAAAGGCATCCTCGCCTCTAGGAATAGCACCAAAATTAATTCAGCCTGCAGCCTGACAATGTAAATAACTGTAGGATTCATCAATTAGAATCATGCAGGCATCACCTACTATTCAATATCAGTAATCATGGTAGAAATCATACAGCAGGTTAAGGTATAAATGTTTGCATCGGTAACAGACTAGCAATGTTTGTCATTACAACAGTCCCATTGCTGCGCTACTACTAAACTTTGTCATTTGTCACCACGAGCAGGCCTCGGCGAACACCATCCTGTCGCACTTCCTGGGGCTAGCGAGCACCCTGGAGCTTCTGCGCTCGGTGTCCCTGCCGCCCCCCGCAGAAGCCGCCCCAGCCCCTGCCCCTGCTGCCCCTGCGCGGGCCTGAAGCCGAAGTCCAAGAAAGGCCTGCACCTGTTGTTCCGGATTTGTATGTAGAAGAACTAGCATCAGGGTTGACACACCGACGCTTTTGTGTTAATGAATGGTGCACCAACGTGTGTTTGCGTAATCCCCGTTGAGTGTGAGCCTTCGCATGAGCATTTGCTGATTGCACGTGGAACAAGTGGTGGGCTCGTTGCTGATCAGTGTACCTGTCTTAGCTGGTCTCAACTCGGAGCGCGGTGTCCAGGAGTACAGCCAGAAAAGCCTGGTGGGCCTCGCGATGGCGAACGCTGCGCCAGCCCTCGGCGCCCACGGCGGAGGGAGCCCCGCTAGTCTTTACAGCCCCCTCGTCCGTGCCGCTCTGCCCGTGACCGTGCCGGCACGGGAGGCGGTTACGGTCATCCATCCAGCCAATGATGCTAGCGTACCCCGTCCGTGGCAGCCCCCGCGCCCACCCCGTTGTCCGCTTGCGGGGGGCGCTGGAACCCGGAATCCGCGACCGCGGAGCCCACGTGCGGCCAGCCGTATTCACTCGCGCGGCGGCGCTGGCAGCGGCGGACTCGCACGCCGATCCGTCCATCGCACGCGCGCGCGAGCGCCGAACCGACCAACCCGCTGCCGGGCCAAAGCAACCCGCGCGGCGGACACGATACACGCACACCCCCTTGAAAACTCAAAAGATGGCCAGGGATATCGGCCGGTTCCCCACACGGCGGATGGCGCGACGTGGTGCTCGCACGCGCTCTCCGTACGCCGGTACGCGCCCCCCGGTCCGGTCTCGGCCGGCCGCGCGCGCGTAAACAAAAGCCGCGCGGCCGTTTGG
The DNA here is from genome assembly GCA_032594955.1 of Panicum miliaceum. Lineage (NCBI taxonomy): Eukaryota > Viridiplantae > Streptophyta > Magnoliopsida > Poales > Poaceae > Panicum > Panicum miliaceum. The sequence continues at coordinate 3,887,103 of CM064067.1, forward strand.
TGCGCGGGCAGGCCGGATCCGGCGGGGGGGTGGATTCGCGGCGTCGAGGAGCAGGAGGCGGCGAGACTCGAGGCCCCTTTTGCCGGTTCGGCGATAAACAACTCCCGCGCCGCGACGGCGGTGGCCAGCCAGCGGGGCGCAGGCAGGCCGTCCAGGATCGGGAGGGGGGAAGCTGCGAGGAAGCTGCCCGCGTAACCGAAACGGGTGGGGGGGTTCGTTGGCCCGGTCGCCGTGGATCTGGCTTTCCGGCTCTCCCTCTACTATTCTACGATTTCTATTCGCGAACGGGATCTTGGCCCGGGCGCGCATGGTATGGTACAGTACCGGCCGGTGTCGGTGCGGTGGGAGGCCGTTAAAGCCGCGCCAGCCAGCCTGGCCCTGCCGCCCCTCCCAGATCCACCACGTCCTCCCACCCCCGCCGATGCCGATGCGGATGCCCTACGCCTGCCGCCTCCTCTGACTCCGTCCCCTCCACTGACCGCTGCTTTTCATCTCTCCCCCCCCCCCCCCCCCCCCTCCCCTGCTTTCATTGAGGCGTTCGAGGGCCAGCCGCGCCTGTCGTCTTCCGCCACCCGCGACGTGTCGGGCCCGGCCGCTCCCTCGCACGCGTACGTGGAGCTCGCGTGTGGACTCACCGGCGTGCGTTGCATCTGCTCGCGATCCGGGCGGGCTTTGCTTCGCTGCGCTGCGCGCCTGCTGCTCCCCGGGGAGGTGGACGTAGAGCAGAGGTGGCGGCGGTGCTGGTGGTTGCCGCGGACGGGCGCCGGACTCGGAGTCAATGCGCCCCGTACGGGGCCGCTCCTCCATGGGTCGTCGTCTCCGCCTGGCCGCCGCTGCTACCCAGACGGTTGCACGTACTCTAACCGTAACTAGCTTTCCTCCGACTGACAGAAGGAAAAACGCGTCATAGCTGCTGCTTTCACCATCGAAGTTACTGTACTCCGCTAACCAACACGAACATGGCTACATCCAGCGCGGTAACGGCAACAGTAACAGTAACAGTAACGAAACGAGGTCACGGTCACGGCGATCCGATCCAACGGCCGGTAACAATCGAGCACGTTTCTTTGCTCTCCACCCAATCACCCGGGCCACCGGCAGTGGCTGCCAGCTCCCGGCCGTACGGGTACGACCCACCCGTGGCGGGTCAGACCGAGGCAGCAGCGAGCGCACGTACACGCAGACACCTGGGCCGCGGGAGCTGAGCTGTGCCCATAACTGCCATGCCCCGCCCCGCTCCCTCCACGAAATCGCGCCGGTTTTTATTGCCCCCACCCCCACCCCCACCCCCCGAGAGATTGCGCTCCAGCCTGGCCCCCGGCCCCACCGCCCGCAAACCGCCGCGCCCTCCCCTATCTTCCCCTGTCGCCTTCCGCCCCAACCCTCCCGCACCCGCTGCTCCCACGTGTTCCCTCGCTGTCTCGTGGGGCCTCGCCTGCGCGGCCCGGAGATGTCAGTGGCGGAGAGTGCCGCGACGGCAAGGGTCGCGGGAGCGAGGCCACGAGCCCCCCCCACCCCAAACCGCCGCGCACAGCGGTCGTACTGTCCGGCTTGTACACATGTACGGGCGTGGCGGGGCCCGCCGCGGGGAGGGAGGGAGGGAGGAGGGCGTGGGGCGCCATCAATTCGGCGGGATGGGCCGCGGGTCAGGTACACACCCTGCCGCTGCGATGCGGCTTGCATGATTCGATTCGAGCTCCAAGGGGGATGGATGGATGGGGTTGGATGATGGATGCACACCCCCGGCCACCGGATAACCACATCGCCACTCTCTGTCGGTCTGCTTCCGATTTTCTTGGCACCATTTTTTTTATGCTCATAAAATTCAATACTACTAGGAGAACATTCTGCAAATGCAAAATAGCTACCTATTTGAACGCTACAGTAGAATTCTGAATGGGCTACGAAACACGAACAGTTCCGTGTTTAATTTAAGTAGATCTTTTTTATTGCTTTAGTACAACATTTTTTTTTTGCCGCGGCTTGGAGATGGAATGCACACAAGCCGGTACCGCGAAAGATCTGTGTCATTCAAAACTGCAACAAACGCACTGCAACGAGTGGAGCCGGTTTGCCCGATTTCAGCTGGTCCGTTTTAACGTCCTGCGTTTGACGGTACGGAACCCGGAAACAAAACAACAATTCAAAATTCAAACCGCCCGCGGGGACCCCATGATTAACAGCCAAACGGCCTCGATCTCGCCCGCTCGGTGTCCCCGCGTTCCCACTGCCATGCGGGACCACACCCACCCACGACCCCACCTGCCATTGGGGCGGCGAAAACGACGCGCGCCCCGAGCATGAGGTGGCTGTGGCACCCCGCCAGCTGTACCCCGGTGACCAGCCACCGGCCGCTCCCGGTCACCCCTCCCGTCGCCCCCGGCTATATAAGCCCCCGCCTGGCCTTCCCCTTCCTCCAGCCACACCGATCGAGACGTCCCAATCGAGCTGAGCAGTCAGTAATCACACCACAATCTCACACACCGCCATTGCCACCGGCGGCGGCAGCAGCAGCAGCAGCGCGATGGGAGTGGAGTCGGAGTGCGACAGGATAAAGGGCCCCTGGAGCCCCGAGGAGGACGAGGCTCTGCGGCGGCTCGTGGAGCGGCACGGCGCGCGGAACTGGACGGCGATCGGGCGGGGCATCCCGGGCCGGTCGGGCAAGTCGTGCCGGCTGCGGTGGTGCAACCAGCTGTCGCCGCAGGTGGAGCGGCGGCCCTTCACGCCCGAGGAGGACGCCGCGATCCTGGCCGCGCACGCGCGGCTCGGCAACCGGTGGGCCGCCATCGCGCGCCTGCTCCCCGGCCGCACCGACAACGCCGTGAAGAACCACTGGAACTCGTCGCTCAAGCGGAAGCTCGCCACCACCACCTTGGAGGCCGGCGACGCCGAGCCGCCGTGCAAGCGCGCGAGCCCCGGGCCGGGGAGCCCGACGGGGTCGGAGCGCAGCGAGCTCAGCCACGGCTCCGGCGGCGGCGGCGCGCAGGTGTTCCGCCCCGTCCCGCGCGCCGGCGGGTTCGACGCCATCAGCGCCGCCGACGCGCGCCCTCCGCCACCGCCGCGGGACGAGGACCCGCTCACCTCGCTCTCCCTCTCGCTGCCGGGGCTGGAGCAGGCGTCCTCGGGAGGGTTCCGCCACGACAGCGCCCGGAGCCACTTCCAGGAGCTCTCCCCCTCGCGCTCCCCGTCCCCGCCCTCGCCGTCCTCCACCACCGGCCCCTACCCGTTCAGCGGCGAGCTGGTGGCGGCGATGCAGGAGATGATCCGCGCGGAGGTGCGCAAGTACATGTCCGGCGCGGGCCTCCGCGCCGGGTGCGGCGCCGGGGCCGTGGGCGAGGCGTGCATGCCGCAGCTCGTGGAGGGCGTGATGCGCGCCGCCGCGGAGCGCGTCGGCGCCGTCGTCACCCGGCCATAGGGAACCGAAAACCAAATCAGATCGAGTCAATGCGAAGCATTGTGTTCATTAAGATCCGATCCTGTGTAGCGCAGCAGTACTACTAGTACTACTAGACTACTACTACTAGTCGTCGTCGTTCTCTGACCGCTCGTGGCCGCTGTATTTAGGAGGAGCTGGAGCTCGCTGTGTATTCTACGGCGGCCGGCCGCTCTGAATTTTCAGAAGGAAGGAAACAGAGCGGCGGCGAAGCCGGAAGGGGAAACGGAACGAAATGGAATGGAAGGGGAGGTTGGCAATAATCGAGCCTGCCATTTCTACACTCGGAATGTGGTCACGGTTTGTTCGAAAAGAGGATGTGTTCTCAGTGACCGAAACTAGGCTTGGTTTGTGGCAGATCTGCTCGGATTTGGAGCATGCTGTTCGTTCTGTTCCCACATTGCGTGGCACGCGTGCGAACAGAATGGGGTAGTAGATCCGTGCCGAGATTAAAACGTCAATTGTTCACACTACATCAACTGCTCTTAACAATCCTCTGAACCGTCGATGCTTTGATGGGATCGTGCGAGGAATTAGTTGGGTCCAAACCGGCGAGACGTGTGAGCCTCGGTTGGTGTCAACTGCCCAAACGATGAGATCGAGTGGTTCAATTGTGTGTACTCCTACAACTACAAACCATGAGCCGGGCCGGACTCGCAGAGGATGGGCGTGCGTGCGTGCCCACGGGCGGCGGGTGGCTGCTGGCCTGCCACCACTGCACGGCGCTCTGCAGCCCCAGCAATCAGCGAGGCTTGGCTTCCGCCTTCGCCTGCCTGTCTCTCTTGCGGAGGCAGGACCGCGGGACCGAGCTCGAACGTGGGCCTGATCTCGATTACGCTTGGGCTTAGATGTTGGGACTAATCTATTTCCCTTCGAGCCTGGTGGTTACTGAAGCCCAGTACGGAGCGTCCAAGCCGGTAGGAGGCCTGGCGTACTTGCAGCGGTCCAGCCCATTGCCAGACACGCAGCAAAAATACTTGGATAGCAGCAGCAGCAACGTCTGATGGATACTTTGGGCAGATTCAGATCGTCTTTTTTTTTTTAGGAGAGATTCAGATTGATGGTGACACCAGATACGTCATACATGTAAACTTCCAAGTATAATAGTACTACTGCATAATGAAATTCATATCAAGCATCCATCATCTGCAAGCCGATCCAACGCACACAACTCAAGGAAGCAGAAAGCCCACACACGCACGCACGCGCACCTCGGACACGAGAACGAACGCCACACCGGCACGGCCTCACACGGTTCCACGCGGGCGGCACTTCGTCAGTTGCCCGGCGCCACCGCCGCCTCCTCCTCGATGTTGCTGCCGGCGACGTCGACGACGAAGCGGTACCGGACGTCGTTGCGCTCCAGCCGCTCGAGCGCCTCGTTGACGTACCCCATCTTGACCACCTCGATCTGGGAGGTGAGCCCCTTGTCGACGCAGAACCGCAGCAGCTCGGCGGTCTCGTCGACGCTCCCGATGAAGCTGCCCGTGACGGACTTGCGGCCCAGCATCACCATGGGGGACACGAAGCTCAGCGGCTCGCCGATAACGCCCAGCAGCACGTGCTTGCCGTCCAGCCGCAGCAGCGCCAGGTACGGCTCCAGCGGGTGGTGCACGGGGACCGTGTCGATGATGTAGTCCAGCGAGTCGGCGGCCGCCGCCATGGCGGCCGCGTCGGAGCTCACCAGGTACGCGTCCGCGCCCAGCTCGTCCATCGCCTCCGCGCGCTTCCGGGACGACGAGCTGATCACCGTCACGTGGTGGCCCATCGCCTTCGCCACCTTCACGCCCATGTGGCCCACGCCGCCGAGGCCCAGGATGCCGCCGCGGAGGCCCGGGGCCGTCAGACCGAAGTGCTTCAGCGGGCTGTACACCGTCACGCCCGCGCACAGCAGCGGCGCCGCCTGCTCCGGCGCCAGACCAGCAGGGATCGGCACCACGAACCTGCACGCGAATGAACAATTACCCAGGTTAATCTTCAACTCGATCGGACATTGGTTAACTGTTGCAAATGCAACGAGGATGAAAGAAAGATCTCGCCAAGAGTTACTGCCTAGTGTCTATCATAATTCACATATCCAAACAAAAAAAAAAGGCTATCTCAGACTGTAGTTGGAAAGATAGTGCGATCTGTCCACTGGCTGAAAAGACAGCACGCACACTAGAGTTGCATAGAACTTTTGGATCGAAGGATGGGGAAAGGTATCCTCACTTCTCCCAACAACCAGCGGTTTAGGTGACCATTCTTCAGACGAGTAGGTCAGTAGGTGAGGATTCGGCTTCTGTGGTGACGGTTCAACTTCACAAAGTTGAGCTAGTAAAGAACAACAAATCTTTCTTTTGACATCACACTCTTGCCTGGTCACCACATCTATACCCATGCATACTTGCAAGTAGATGATGAACTTTCTCAATGATAACTTTTCCCTACACCCATACTTTCCTCCACCCTTTTCTAGAAGGATTTGACCTCATCCACTTCAGAGAGTCCAAACTAAAGTTCTTGCTTGCTTTGTCCAGAACAAATTTTATGTTAATAAATAAAAAATGTCTCTAGAACACTGACAAGATAATGCTGAATTGTAAGTGCAGTGGTGACCGGTGTTTAGTTTGAGGGACTCACTTCTGGTCGACGATCATGGTGGAGGCGAACCCGCCCTGCGTGGGCCGGCCGTCGGTGTAGACGTCGTTGTAGGACCAGATCCTCTTGTTGCAGTACTGCTCGACGTTGGCCTTGCAGGGGCGGCACTCGCGGCAGCACCCGACGATCACCCCGACGCCGACGACGTCGCCGACGCGGTGCTCGGTCACCTCGGGCCCGACCTCCACCACCTCGCCGACCACCTCATGCCTGAAAAAAGTTTCGGTCATCCCCAAGCCAGGCCATGATTGTATTGGAAGTGCGCATTTTGGCAACATTATCAGTTCACAGAAAGATGTGGAGTTGTTGTGCTGTCGGAGAAAGTTTTGGGTGAGGTTGGCTTTAGTCATGGCTCACCCCAAAATGATGGTATACATAGGTATCATGAAAAAGGTAGGAATGATAGGGTTTCTCGTGAGTAAGAAATCTACTAATTAAAGCGGTGTTTATCCTGTGTTGCCAATAATGATGCGGTGATTGTTGACAGTAATTCACGATTAAGTAAAGAGTGATGGTGACATGGGCCACCTGTAAACCTGACAACAGCTCTGAAATGACATCTTTACTGCCATTTCCAGTTACCGAATGTGCCCTCCTATCTATTTTATCTGTGCAGGTTAAAAGATATAAAGATACCTAAGTTTGGTTACACGCATGTAATTTCTCATCGAATTGCGAAAACATAGCTGTTGCTATCTGTCCTTCCATACTTTTCAGAAAACTTCATACAAGTTGAATAGAACACTTGGAATTTCAGTTTTTTTGTGGACCATTCTCGATCCCCTAGTAGTGCTGAAAAGTCGCTAGAAAACGAGAAAGTAGAGCTATGGATGCGCCTGTGCTTACCCAGGGACCATGGGGTACTTGGAAGCGCCGAGGTGGTTCTTGGCCTGGTGGATGTCAGTATGGCAGATCCCACAGTACAGCACCTTGACGACCACATCTTCAGGGCCCGTCTTCCTGTTGTAGTCACCACCACAACAAACCCATAGAAGAAGAGACAAGCGTTAATTAGTTGATTCTTGCAGGAGGCGAGCATATATACGCATGTTTCGAGACAATTATTAGATAATGGCTCACTTTAAGTTCAAAGAACAAGGCAGTGGCTCACTTAAGTTCAAAGAAGAAGACAATGGCTCACGAGTCACGACATAAGAACAGCGTTAGCTTTCTTGTTTTTTAACAAAAAAAAAGGGAAAGCTCGTTAGCAAGATTCTTCTCTCGACCGAAGGAATATAAATAATGGAACTCCTCCTGAATAAGGAATATAACTATGCAATCGACGGATGCTGCCTGTCTGCCAAATTATATTGCACTGCACTACTGCAGAACCTATGTACTGAATGAAAGCGAAGGTTGTGGCTTTATTTTCTGTTTCTCAGCCTGATCCGAGCGGTGTGTGTGCCTGTGACTAGAACAGCAGATGTGGTAGGTAAACGTAGGTATCAGTGTTGGATCTGGGCTGCTTGCTACTGGCTTGTATGACAATACGATGGCCGGCTCCCTGGCCTTCAACGGCATGTCAAACTCACGTGCTGGCCCCAAAATGTTGCCAACTTTTTTTTACGACGAACAACCTCTTGTCACGTGCGACATGCTCAACCTCTTCTCACGTGCGACACTTGCTCGCACTAGACATGTACATGCGGTTGTACACGTATACATGCGTAGCAAAGCTTATAAATTAAAAAAACTGAAACGACTAATAATTAAACGATTAATAATTTAGGATGAAGAAAATATGTTGTATATACCATTTTTTTGCGAAACATATACTGTATATACCATTAGACCAACTGGAGAGCAAATCACGCGTAACGTATCAGTTACCAGAACATGGGCCCCAGGACCCGCAGGCGTTACTCCTACGAGTTGCATCTGCAGTTACGGGCCGGATTTGGAGGGGGGGGGGGGGGGGGGGGGGGGGGGATTCAATAGTATTTTTTTTCTTTACAACCATTAATCAGATTCTCTTGACGGTGGTGGGGAGGAGCTAGCTAGTGAACAATCTGACTGCACAAGAACTACTGAAGACGCATACGCATGCAGAATCTGTTCGTCTTCCTTGATTCCTTTGCACGCATGCATGTTTCAAGAACGGAGTTCGAGCAGCAGGAAGGGAAGAAGGACGGCGGCGGAACGGTCGAGAACTCGATCGAGATGGCCACGGCCGGCGGGCGGCGGGCGCGTACCTGACGGTGTAGGTGTAGGGGGAGAGGTGGCCGGTGGCGTCCCGGGCGGCCCACCCCACGACCGTCCTCTCCGACGCCAGGCTGCCCATTCTGATCGAGAGGCCGGAGGAGGTCGGAGATGGCGGCGATGGAGAAGGAGGAGAGGCCGGAGGGGTGGTGGAGCAGCGGGTGGTTTTGGCCTTGGGAGAGCACAAGTAGTGCGTGCCGTCTTGGGGTAGGAGGGCTATATAGAAGAAGGAACACAGCTGGGCTACTGTGCCTCGAGTGCAAACTCCAAAGTGGCAACTGGCAAGGCTGCTCGGCCGCTGCACCAGGATCTTCCGAGGCAGCCTCCTTGAGTTTTCAACGCATGGCCAGCATATATGCATTTTCCATCGCTAACATTTTCCTCGTGCGAAGAGCTACAAATATTCTTCGATTCGGCGTTGAACAATATGAACGGGCTGGGTAATATCCACATAACACACTGTATGATAAAGGTAGAACTAACTAAAAAAGAGAAGCACAGGGAAAGATCTTGCCGCACCACGGCCGTGTTCTCATCGCCGGTGAAAATGCTCCACCATTATATTAACCTTGCAGCAACGCATTGCAATTCAAACTTGTTTAGAATTGCTAACTAGTTAGGCTACCCGTACTGGCATCGGCGACGTAGCTAGGTGATACGAAGGTGAGAGAAGAAAAAATAAAATAAAATAAAATTATTTTGTACTCCCTCTCCTGCCGGTTCCATCCACCATCTTTTTATTTTCTTGGACTACGAGAAATCGATTAGTGACTTGTTAATCGCTAGCGGCCATTCTCTCTCCTCCCTTTACCCCCTCCACCTCAGACGGGACTGGTGGAGTCGCCGGCCACTGAAGACGCCCTTACAGTACTTAGGCCTGGCACCGGACGGGCCGACTGAGCACAGCAGATTTCGAGCTGAATGCAGCCTCCAGTGCCTACCCAACCAATGCCAGGTCACGGATCCGAAGGCGCGCGGAGCCGGAGGGCGCGCACCGGCACCTCAGCTGGTGGCCGGGCCACGACCGGCCGGTATGAAAGACGACGCACGCGTGGCCCGTCGGTCGGTCAAAAGCCACGCTCGCGCCGTGAGGAACTTTGCGGCGCGACGCTTGGCGAAGCCCGGCCGCCGGCGCCTCCGCCTCTTCCTCTGCTGTTCGGCCGCGCGGCGGCGGGCACAGCGCTAGCGGCATGCACAGCCGCGGCGCGCGCGCGGAAAGCCAGCCGCCTTTCCAGTGGCAAAAACACCGGCCAGCCGCCACGCCGGGGAGTCCCGCGCGTGTCAACCGCGGCCGGCACGTATCGGTGTCGAATCGTATCGGTGAGTTTCTTTCGACGGATCGCGGAGAGGCCGGCGCCCGGCCTGCGTGGCGCGCGTACCCAGGCCGCGGCGTGCCGTGGGTGCGCGTCGGCCCGGCCTTGGTCGGTCCGGTGGACAACCGGTGCCTACGTGGCCTGACACGGCAGATTCGTCACCACCGCCGTACCAGCAGGTACTTGACCGTTTGCTGGTGTCCAAGATCGATGAAGACCGAAGGATTTTGGTCCTCGCCCGGCCGGTGTGATCTTAACTACCATGCGATCCAAAGGATCTCTCCTTATCCAGAGAAAGGAATAAATGGTGGCCGGGAACACGATTTTTCCAAAGACATTCTATCATCCGGATAAACGAAACCATGCTGGTACCACACAAAAACATTCAAAAAAGAAAAGTTGAGGAAAAGAAAGCACAGCCGCAGGAAAATCTCGCAGCATTACGCTACCGACCATGCGACAAGTAAATTCCTCGCTCGGTGCATGCTCGCTTTCGCTTTGCTACACGGCCAAGGTTTGGACTCCGACGCCCCGTGGATCAACACGGTATACTTGACTACTGACCACTCCATAACTTAAATTGCAAAAATGCGGGACACTGCTACATACAGGATGGATGAGGTTGCCATGCTCCTCCTGCTCCCAGCATGACTTTCCATGTTCCATCCTCGACAAAACTATTCCATCTTCTTCAGATAGTAGAGACGCGACACTACTGTGTACCGTCCAGACGGGTCAAGGCCTCAAGACGACCCGGGGTGTGGATGCAGCCCAAAGGGGGAAAGAAAAGCGAGCTAGATTTGGTTCACAACCCCAAAAGCAGCGAGTGGTTGCAGCCTAACGAGATCTAACCTACTCGATCGACCGCTTAATTTCCTCCTCTCCTCTCCGTGCCCCCTCCCGTTTGTCAACTCCCCTCCACGTTCAAACTCCTTGCCGCACACGTCTCATGCACGGCCCGCCCCATGCCCTCAGACCTCACCATTTAAGCCTCCTCGTCTCCCTCTTCCTCCTCCTCGAATTAAGTAAACTGCTTGCACCCCACAAAAGCTCATACCCGCCATTTGCAAGCTGCAAGCTCCGTCAATAATCTCCGTCCTTCTCAGCATTCCACTCGGATACTGTCGTCGTCACCGCCGTCGTCGTCGAGGTAGCAGCAGCTAGGACGAGGACGACGATGGCTTTCCGGCCGTCTCGGCTGGCCGTCCGTCTGGTGGCTGCGGTGGTGCTCCTGCTCCTCTGCGGCTACGCTCTGAGCACGGCGGAGGGCGCCAGGCCTTTCCGTGGCCGCGGCAGCGGCGGGTTCTCCACGGCCAACTTGCCGGTGTTCGTCGTCGCGAGGGCCGGTCCCAGCCGACGAGGCGCTGGCCATTAGTAGCTAGCTTCTGTCCGTGTAGAGATCTGCCCCTGCCGGATCTCTACCAAGCAAGTTTCCTCAAAGTGTAATCATAAATCAAAGGATTTCTCTTCTAGTTTACTCTTCTACACTTCTTCTCCTGCTATTTCATTTGTTCTTTTCCAAAGGGATGCTCATACTATGTAGCTTCTGATATGGTGAACAAGTCTTGTTGATATTTCCCCTTGACGTTTCAGTTGTTTTTAGCTTAGTTGTACTGGGTTCTAATTGTTTAATGTTACATGTAAACCAAGATAATGACTTGAGGTTGTAAAAACAATAAGGTCAAGAGATTTAACTCTTAAGGCCCAATCCAGAACATGCCAAATCAGTGCGTCTCATGCAACAAGCAGTTCTACATAGTTGAATCCTTTCATTGCACCATATAATAAGATCGTTGATTTTTTTTTTATAAAGGAACAATAACTCAGATCATACACGTATATACATTAAACTTTGGGATCACTAAGTCTTTTCAAAGATTTGCAAGGAATCATGCCATCTGCTTTTTCGGCTGGCCGTATGAAGGAGCGTGTACATAGACAGAAACACCATCCCAGAATTTCATTTCGGTGGAATAGAAGCACATATACCACGAAGACCATCCATTTAGCCTTCAACTGCACTGGGTCTTCATCTTTTCGAGGAGAACCACTTCCCAAACTTCGGACGTGCATTTTTCTTACAAGATAGTGGCACAGTGTATTCTGCATGGGTCCTCCTGTTACTCCTCATCAATTTAGAGTAAGAGAACCAACCGCGAAATAAACTTCCCTTCTTGTGATGACTTTCTTCTTCCACACGCCCCTCATTGTACTCATGAATACAAAGATCTTCAAAGACACTTGTAGAACACCTGCTATAAGTAAACTTCACACCCTCATCTTCATTGAGATCATCCAACAAACTCCCTGGCCTGGAATCATCCAACAAAGTAGTTGACCTACAACATTTGCAATGTTAGCAGTTGTCAGCATATAGAATTTTGGGCTTCCTGGAAATCGAAGATGTGTGACGAAGCAGACACATGGCCTTCAAGGGCATTAGAATACTAAATACCTTCTGTGAGATGCTGCCTTCTGGTTTTTGGAAAGACTCTTGCATGGGCTGTCGTCAACAGAGAGATGCTGGGTAAAATGAAGCTGCATGAAGGGAGAAAATATAAGAAAGGGCATGGCACTGAAACCTAAGGATATGCTGCATCACAAAGTGAAGTTTATTAAGCGGGATGTCAACCTTGCCATAGCAAATGTCACAAAATACTAAATAATACCTCAGAGGGGCAAACAAATACTACTAGAAACGTGTGCTATACTCGATTATCCAAGCAGACTGACTTGAAAGTAATGGTTCGATTATGGTATTCAAAGCACACAAATGGCAGATCATCACGGCATTTTTAATTTCCTTGGCAATCAAGAAATAGAAGAGATCGTAAAAGTAGTACAGTGTATATCACGGTTACTGAACATCTACCACAAAAATAAAAGGAACCGAACATTGAGTATTTGAGTTACTGTTCTACGCATGCAAGGGAATATGGGAATTGTGGTTCGCAATAAAGCTTAAGCAAACATGCAATTGCTTCTGCAAATGTCTTATGCTGGTTCCATTTCTAGTTTATGCACTAGTAATTGTACCACTTTTTGTTTGGTAAACGAAGCAGGCTATGTAATATTCATGCTTACCCCACAAGATAGCAGAATTAGTCGGCACGGAAAAATCATCCAAGAACCTATGGCAGAGAAGGAAAGTGCAAGTACCTTATCACCATCCCTAATGCCAAATGCACGCAATGTTGCCTTGTCATCCGTCAGTTTCTCGTCCTTGAAGCATAAGCAGAAGTGACTCCACACGTGCTGCCTACAACAAGCAAGCAGCGTCCTTGGATGTCAAGTTGGCAGCACGAAAATGGCATTGAACCCAACAACCTCAGCAAATCTGAATCCATAACCGTAAAAGCACCATTTCGCAGTCCAATTGTTCATGGTAGTATTTATATTATATATACTGGCCATCACAAGTCCTATCACGTCATGGGAGGGAGAGGTTGGGGGGCAACGTGCCGTACCAAGAGATGGCCTTGTCGGTGTCGTCGAAGAGGGCGAAGAAAAGCTCCTCGATGGCCGCCTTCAGCTCCCATACCGCGGCCGACCTCGCGATCTCCACGTCTGTTAGTGGCGGTGGTAAAACGTCAGATCTCATCATAAATTTTTTTGGGGGGAAAAATAGAGAGATCTCCAAAATAGATGGTGCGAGATTAATCCGGAGGGTACCGAAGAAGGAGCCGTCGAGCTTGCGGACGGTGAGGCGGAGGGGGGGATCGGGGATGCGGCGGTAGGAGAAGCTGCTGCGGCGGCCGCCGCCGCCGCCGCCGACGAGGTCCATGAGGGCGAGCGCGGCGCCGATGTCGCCGGCGGAGTCGGGGGACGCCGAGCGGATGCTGGTGGCCGGCATCGCGGCAGCATAGAGCTGAGCGGACCCCCTGAGAAATCCTCGGCGATCTAATCCGCCGCCGCCCCGGCCGCTCCACGGAAATCAGCGAGAAACCGGTTCCTCGACGCGGAGATCGACCAGCCCCGGCCGTGGAAAGGCGAAGCGACGCCCAACCGATGCTCGATAGATCGTGGGAGAGGGGGGGGGGGGGGGGGGGGGGCGGGAGGCTGCTCGCGCTTTGTAAGGGCGGCGACAACGAACCGGGAACGGCGTGGGGCGGGGGGGGGGGGGGGGGGGTGGGCGGGTGGTTCGCTTGGATTCCTCCCAGGCGCGGCGGCGGCGGCTGTCGTGTCGCCGAGGAGGGGAGGGGCTGCCTCGGGGCGGGGCGGGGCGGGGCAGCGAAAGGGTAGCCGTTGCCCGTTGGAGGCGACAGAGGGGTGCCGTTCGCCCGTTCCGTTCCGGTCGCGGCGGACGTGGAGAACCCGACGGTTCGTGGGTTAGAGGGTGGGTTTTGGGTTGGGCCACCGAGCTAGCCACGGTTGCCGGTTGCACGGCCCAACCAAGGAGTGGAGTAGGCTCCCATTTCTTCTTTTGAGTTGATCTGGCCCATCAGCCTGTCTTTTTTTTTAAAAAAAAAGGGTAGAAGAAGCCAATTTGATCGTTCAACTACCCTTTTATTTATGTCTACCTTCCTCGACCGTAAAACCCCAATTACTACCTTTAAAAAAACCCAATTACCCACTCAGGAAAAAAAAACCCGATTACGGTTTTGACCCCAGTTTGTTCTTACAGAGCAGAGGGTGTCCAATCTCTCGTCAAGTGCGCGCACCCATCGTAACATTGGCTTACTCGACATGCTCCCAAGCGTATAAGAATTTCTTCTGACTAACAAAACTGCAAAATTTTCTATACTCAGGTGTAAGCATTTTTTTCTTTGGCAAAGATATTAGCATAAGGACGGCAATCATGTGTGGTGTCGCCAAAAGCCGAAAACTATACCTTATGACGAAACTTTGGCTGTATGATTATGCCATCAGAAATGTTTGAAGAAAGGAGGAGATCGTCGTGAACATGATGCATGCTGCAGCTGCCACTGTTACATTCAATTTGCGGTCCTTGTGGGCGTACGCAAGCTGAAAGCCTGAAAAAGAAAGATTATGACTATAATAGGATGATTGATGTTGAGCCTGATCTATAGTAGGAGCTAGCTAGCAGCTAGGACCCGTTAATTTGGAACAAAAGATTCCATGGCTACAAAAGCCAAACTGAAGGCACTTGTATTGTTCTTGCAAGCTTCTGATAAGGAACCTGCATTCGAAGGGAGCTCTTGGTCGTAGACAGTTATTTGTGATTGTTCAAGACCGAATTTTTTCCTTAATCTAAAAAATTCAAAAGCGAGCTCTATATATGGTCATCTGCTAGATCAGACCAATCATTCAAAATTGGCACATATAGTAATAATTCACATATACTTAAATAATTGTGATACGGATCGGTCATCCGGATTCCGAATAGGATTTCGATTGACGGACCAAGAAATCGTTGCTTGCTTTAGTAATAGTAGAGATAGAGATAGAAGCAAAAATACATTACCAAAATGTGTACAGATATATCAGTTCATGACTTTTATTTTTACATCTCATGTGTGTGGGCGCGCATCTATATACTTCACTAGCTCGTTGGCCTCTTTAAAAAAACTAGCTTGTTTGGCAGTGTGATGTTTGTGCCCCCATCTACTCCATATAAATAGCCAGCTACATACATAGAGGTCGCGCAACTTAACGCAGAATATTGACACACAACTGATCACAATGATGATCTACGGTTCACGAACAATTGTAATGTCAGGAAATTAATGATCCATAAAATTTGGTCAAGCACATGGCCCAAATGATTAGTTTAAAAAGGCATGGTTTAAATGATATCCTGTTAGGCAAATCTAGCTAGTGGTCTGTTTGGGTTGCAACCTAACATTGCCACTAAACTTTAGTTTGCAAAAGGAGGTCTTCTGATCTGTTGGCTTGATCTTGAAATAAATTGGGCTGTTGGTTGATTCGTATGCGTTCCAGTGATCTATTCATCAAACGGTTAATTATCGATCGAACTACTACTGGCAATCTCAAGCAGGATAGAGTTGCCGCTTCTGAAGTCTGAACTACCTACATGCGTACAGCACGGCATCAATCAACAATTGTAAGTCGGCTAAGGTTCAGTAATTAATAAAGAGGAGGTATGTAGTGATCAGAATTCACAACAACAAAAAGTTGCTTGCACCAAAGAAGAAAAAAAAATAGAGGAACTGATGAAGTGGATAGGAATGAAACAAATAAGCTGAAACAAGTAATAACGACTGATGATCTAACCTTTGAGAGTAGAAGCTGCTGCAATCCTTTTTGTGTGTGTGTATATGGTGGAAGGAAGTGATATTGGCGCGGCTCAATCAGATACTAGATTCACCTTCATGCATGCAAAACCCCATCATCGGATTGAACCTCGCCAATATCGCTCGCTCCGTCCACCATGCAGTTTCATCACGCTGAATGCATGGTCGGAGCTAGCAGACATAGATCAGCTAAATGCATGGCCTCCTGCGGCATCTTTCTTCCTCCTCTATCTCTCATCACAGGATCTCTTCCACAAGTGTTCCCATGGCAAGCCATAGATCTCAAGCAAAATCAAGACAAAAGAATCCCTCAACCGGTGATCGATCGAGATCTTCGTACGTACCCACCGTCCTGTTGCCAGCCACAGGCAAGACAATCGGATCGGCCGGAGATTATCAGATAGGATTCCCAAGCAAGAGAGGAAGTGGGCGAGATGTGATAAAGCAGCTTTGGCCAAGTGCTAGCTATGCTGTTGTGCAGGGGCTGCTGGCTGGCTGCAGGTGGAGTCATGTAGCACTAACAATAAGGCCTCCAAAATTGTTGGCACCCCCAGTGTCCCATCTCATGATGCACCATCTCTAACTGCCAAACCCTAGCTACCCTGAGCTCTAGGTGTAGGATCGGACTGATGATGATATATATAGCTAACATTAGGTTTAAGCAGGAAGCTTATATGACCTGGCCATGGTAAGAAGGGAGATGAGAGGGGGAACGTGACCTCAAGAAAAGGGGGGCCAATTTTAAACAGCTGTGTGAAAAGGTTGAAAAAAACTAAAAAGTAGAGAACATCCTTGCATGCATGCATATATTCACGAGGCATGCAAGGAAAAATTTCCATTGGAAGGGGGGCCGGAGCCCAGTTTGGCCCCATTGTGTTCCGCCAGTGGAGAGAAGGGGGCTGGGGGAGGAAGATGGTGAGGAGAATGATGACTCTCTTCCTCTGTAAATTTAGTAGCAGGCGAGTCATGTGCCTAGCTTTTAGGAGTACTACTCCACCCTATAAGCAGCATACATTGATACATTGACCGCTAAGTTATGGTTGTTCTATATATAAGCGCCATCAAGTGTAGAATGTTAATAATACTGAAGGCATGGTGGCGTTATCTAACTTTATCCAGTTTGACTACATAGTTTTCATATTTTTTTGAAGACAAATTATTAGATGCGCACAAATTAAATTATACGCGGGGCCATACACTATTTCCTCATGAAATTTTAATCCAAGAGAATGGCAAGCTTGAATCCAAGAACACCCGAATACACACACGGTCGAACATATACTACTACAGATCAGTAGAGAGGTCGAGAAGGAACATTACGGAGGGGCCGGCCGGAATCATGCGCCGATGCGGTTGCTGGGTTAGGAAACAGAGGAGGCGCGAATATTTTCTCCTACGATCGAAGACTGTACTAGACCATCGGGAGCAGGAGCGCCGAATATGTGGCGCCTAGAATGAAGCCTATCTTGGAGGCACGTACAAGCCAGCATGCTCCACAGCCGGTGGCCGCGGCCGTGGGGTGCTTGCCTGTGTTTTCCGCCCTCCCGTCCGGGATCCGTCCTATGGGCGTGGGCGTGCTGGTGGAGCTGCAAGGGTCGTCGGTCGCCGTGCATTATTTTTTGGTGTGCAGGTTCTTGGGTGAAAGTCTAAATAAATTGTCGGTGATGACGGTGCCATACTACCATGGGCATCGTTTTCCTTTTTGAAGACGTTACCGTGAGGACCTCAACCTACAGGGACAGATTCAGATAAAAACCAAAGAACCGACACATTGGTTCGGGCGGGCGGCAGCATCTTGATGTTGCTCTCCTCTTGAGGCGCTATTTTGGAGTTCTTGATGGCGACACCTTGGTCAGCTTGGAGCAATTGTGGTGCCTGATCTATTTGCGTAGTAGAGATCGATTCAGTGCGGTTTCTAGATCACAGGGCGACCGGACAGCACAGGACCATCGACGATCCTTACATCAAGAATTTCTAATCAAGAATTTCTAAGAAGACAGTTGATGTGAGATTTTTGTTACTGCATGAGGACCAAAGCAACATTGAAGGAAGGACCTAGAAGAAGTTTGAAGTTTAGTCTTTCATGCTTTCTTTCTTAATTCTTCCTTTCTTGTCTTGTCTTGTGGGAAATTTGAAGTTTAAGTACTCGTGTAAGTTTCTGGCTTTGTGGCCGGATGCGTTCTTATATTCACTTGTGAATGTTCGAATGTTCAAGATCAGAGTTTTCCCTTAATCTAAAAACATATCATCACGCATGCAAGTGTGTCTTAAAAAATTTGATCGTTCGAGTAGTCTCATTTTTTATAAACTCTTAGTAATAATGTCATTAGACAAGTTTCAATTTCATCAACATCTTAATCTTAATTTTTAATAGTGGTTGGTACGTGCAACTTAATATATACAATAAAACGCTACATATTGTACATCGGTGCATGTTCCTAAGCATTTAAAGGATAGAAATTTTCCGGTGCGCACGGGTCCATGAAGAAAGAAAATTGCAGTGTAGTAACTGAAGTGTTAGCAATTCTTAACTCTAAGAATGCCATAGAGTCTTCATAGTATAGCCGTATTATATTTTGGAGATACTAGCATAGTATCCGTGTGTTGCTACGAGTAATATAAATTTTACCCGGATCTACATGAAACCACTAATTTTATGTTTTTTCACTCCGTGTATAGGACATATTGTACCTGCGTGAGGTATTGATTGTCCGGGTTCCGATTGAGATTCCAATTGATTTGTCTGAATTCCGATTGACGGATCAAAAAATTATTGCTTATAACATATATAAGTGCCAAAACGACGCTAATAATCTCCGTTCCCCGGAGATCTCAGTTGCAGGGAGAGTTTTGACACGAACTATTTGATAGGTATACTGCTAGTAATATTGCTTAATATAATGAGCACCCAATGCAAGCTACAAAGTGGCCGGGGACAGCGGCGTTGAAGATGTACTGCCGTGACACCGCGCCCGGGGACAACGGCCTCGCGCCTTGGTGCCGCTCCTCTCTAGTTTACTCCCTCATGCCGTCTTCTTTTTCGCTTCAACTCGAACTCAGCTGGTAAGATTTTTTATGGTGTAATCTGTCTACTAGAATTTGACTCCTCGACTCGGTACTGGTGCTCATATTTTTCTGAATTTATTCCAAGATTTAACCAGCACTATTCTTCAGTGGTAGGCGATATGCTCGTCGATAACGAGGCGTGGTGACTTCATCAATCTCAAGGATGTGCCGGCTCAGTCTATCGGAGGTGCTCATTAGGGTGGATTGCATGCGTGTATTCATATGGGTGAGTGTACGCGCGTTTGGGAGCGTCTGCGTCTATACTCTATACTGTGTTCCGAAAAAAAGATTAATGTTTCCTCTTCCACATGCACTCTTCCATATGCACTCCTAGCTAGCTGACCTTTTTGCATCTGAAAAGGCATGTTTTTGCATCTGAAAAGGCATGCAAGGGGCCGTTTGGATCCCTGACTAAACTTTAATCCCCATCACATCGGATGTTTGGACATCAATTAGGAGTATTAAATATAGGTTAATTGTAAAACCAATTGCATAAATGGAGGTTAATTCGCGAGATGAATCCATAAAACCTAATTAGTCCATGATTTGACAATGTTGTGCTACAGTAGATGGATTAATTAGGCTTAATAGATTCGTTTCGTGAATTAGTCTCCATTTATGCAATTCGTTTTATAGTTATTTTATATTTAGTTTTTTTAATTGACATCCAAATATTTGATGTGACCCGGAGTAAAAATTAGTCCATGAGTCCAAAGAGCCTATAAGAGATCTGAGGAAAGTAATGTTTGTCGCGGACAGAGAGGAAGGAAGGCCGACCACAATAGGGCAGGCGAATTAAAATGTTTTTAGATAATGGGGTATTATTTTGCGCTCGGGAATTTTTTTTTATAGCAATCTTAACCGCACATAACTTATTTTTACAATAAACATTAAGCGAACATCTGTCATGGTAGTATCGGCAAGATCAGCAGTTGTGTTAACCTCGCGCTATAAAGAACTCTATTTTTTCTATTTAATATAAAGATACGCAGCTCTTCTTTGTATTCGAGGAAAAAAATGTGTGTATAGATGCTTCAGTTTTACATATACATATATAGCGTCTTAGTAAGATATTAAAGCACCAGGTAGTAACTTTTATCTTTTCCCCCTTTCTAGAAATAATTAATTTTTCCCCATTTGAGATGGAATATGAGATAGTATATTAGTGTTTGACTCTGTTGACCCTGCAGCTTCACCAATCATCAGATCCTAGACAGAGAGAGAGAGAGAGAGGCATGGAGCTCCGTTCTGTCAGTCCATCCGACAAACAGACAGCCTGACAGCCACGCTCTGTTCTCACCCGACACCCATCGATACGATCTTCATTCATCTTCCCTACCGCCGCCCACGTCAAACCCCAAGCTCCATTCTTTCTACGCCCAACGCCCCCACATCATCAGTATATGTAGGCATGCATAGCTTTTCTTTTACCTGCAAAATTGCATATACTACGGAATATTCCGAGTGCCACCAGCCTGCACTTTTATCCTTCACTTTTCATGGGCATGGTGTTCTTCTTTCTATGACCTCATGCATTCCTGAAAGGCGCAAGTGCTGGCTTTAACTACCGGAAACCGGAATAGCTCAATCGGTGACCTATTTTTTCCCTGCCGAGCTAGCCATATAGGTTATTCTTCTGCGGTTTCCGATCTTTTTGTTAGTCTCTAATTTAATTTTCTTTATTTTACTGATGGTTTTTAACCGCCAAGGAAATTCCCTTTTCCGGAGTGTTTTCAAGTGTACATCATCATTGTACTTCGTCTGTTAAAAAAATATGAGGCACATTTTAATTATTTTTATCTGGTCATTTGAATTTAACTTTGACCATTATATTGTTTGTGAATATAACACCTTATGCCATTTCCTGCTACCCAAAAAACCAGGTATGCTGTAAGGTCCCGTTCCATCATAATTAAAGCATGTTGTGGAAACACTTTCGGTAGGTGAGTCTAATAGTAAAATGTTTTTTACCCCTAAACTTGCTTGTAATTCAACTAGCCAATTGTTAATCAAAATATACACGTAATGTTTTACTTCTTCAACATAAAATTCGTCTGATAGTTTATTTTGAACGAGGAGACCTGTATTTACATCGTCATTCGTACGTGATAGCTATCCATGATGACCGAGGCAGCACAATGCTTCAGCATTGCATCAATCATCAATGGAAGAAATGAAGAATGGGCTGTGCAGCCCTGCCACGAACGGGCCGAGACGCCAAGTTGTCAACTTGTCATGATCAAAAACAAGGAGAAAATGATTGTAAATTGAACTAGAGAGCTTGAGTTAATCTCCAAAAAAACCTAGAGAGCTTGGGTTAATCTCCAAAAGAAAAAACCTAGAGAGCTTGAGATTCTTTGTTCCAATTACCATCATATACTGCTCACAATAGTACAACGCAAACGCAACAGCATGTGCAGATTAGAGCGTCAAGATCGAAGACACGCACACGACACGGCCACCCACCCGCAATCAGTGGGCGTGGCCGAGGATGGTGAAGTGGGGGTCGAACCCGGGCAGCTCGTCCTCGTCGCCGTCGCCGTCGATGTCGATGCCGCCGCCCGGCAGCAGCTTCGGGCCGTCGGGCTTGCACGTCTTGTCCGTGGCCGGGTTGCACCCGAACACGGTGCCGCCGATGGAAGGCGGGAGGCCCTCGACGGAGGCGGCGGCGTCGGCGGCGGCGGGCGTGGCCAGCAGCGCGCACGCGACCGCGAGCGCCGCCGCGAGGAGGAGACACACGCGCGTGGACGACGCCATGGCGATCGATGCGGAGAGAAATTAAGCTGAAAGGTACGGTGGCAGTGGAGGCCGGCACGTTCGCGACCACGGAGAGATCGATCTTTGTGGAGGTTCAGCGAGGCAGAAAGAGGAGGTGCCAGCGGTGCTCTAAAAAGGCGGCCATGGAGCGGCGCCGGGCCGGCGGATCCGGTCAAGGGCGTTGGTGTTGGTTGGTTGCCGCCGGTGTTCGGAGGCGTGCGGCTGCGAGCGGCCTCCGCGGCGGCACGGCGACCGGGTGTCACGGAGGCGCCTCTCGCGAGCAACCGCTGGCCGCTGCCCCTGACGTTAGGAGAGTTCTCTACTATTTTTGGGACAGGGAACTTGGCGCGCAGCAAGTCATCCTGATTGTTCAGGCGCAGATCTTCCTGCCTGACAGTGTCAATAGCATGATTTTCTTTTTTTTTAATACACAAAAGTTTGCAAGTCGAGCTTCCTGTCTGTAAGGATCTGATACATATGCATACTTGGTCTATTTTCTTTCTTTCTTACTTTTTGTACATGCATAAGCTTTGCGAGTCAAGATTAGAGATACTAGTACGCAAGAGGCAAGAAGGGAGAACAAAGCATTTCCCTTGGCTAGTATTTACTATTCCATCTTCAAACACTACATGTAATGAGCAAATAGTTTATATTATAGACAACATCACAAATGTAAGTCCATTTAAGTTTTTGAACTTCGGTCATCTATATCTAAAATTTCATACAGATTTAGAATACAAGGTTGACATTACTATATTCATTACAACAATATTTTCTTTATAAATATTGCTTGTCATGTTTTTTTTTAAAAAAGTTTGGAACCTAGATGGACTTATATTTATGATTAGAGGAAGTATATGCAAGTTCAGTTTGCCCGAATGCAGCTTTGAATTCTCTTCGGAAGAGGAACCGGTACCAAGCAGTTTGTGAACACTGATAGCTTCCGTTGCTCATCAGTTTCTGAACTTTCTGAGAGGAACCGGTCTAAATTGATTCCATTTAATTGAGTTATCATCTATTGATCAACTCCATTAAAAATAACTAATCCCAGTAGTCCTTGGAATGTATCATGAGCAATGCCCAGGATTTAAATACACTCCACAAGCACAACAAGTTGAACATCATTACACACAAGCATATCCATACATAGAGGTTCACATTACATAAAGAGGTTCAAGTTACGTAACATCAAGTCTTAGAGTTTTGCAGCGGAAAGTTCGACTTACATAACATAAAATAAGAAGGTTAACACTATATATGCCGATAATGCCCTCCTCTTAGCCACCGGCCATCTACTCCTCACCTGCACCTCCATCCGCGGGTAGAAGTACCCAAAGACGGTCTCTGGCTGCGGATCACCTACATCAACTTAATAATAGCACCACGAGTACAAAACGTACTTGCAGGACTTATCCAATATGGATATATACGTGCCCGACCTCAAGGAGAATGCATTTGGTTAGGTAGCAAGGACAAATCATGTTATTTAATTTTGCATAAAAGCATCTACATTTGATCAAGTTATAAGTTATAATAAGCTAAAGACATAACATCTATGATCTAAATAATTCAAGCATCAAAACAATTGCATAAGTAAAGTGATCATAATTCATGAGCTCAATCTTCCATGAACTCTTCTTGCGATAACGTACGTTAAAGTCCAAATACAAGAGCATGCTCAATGACCGAGAGCACGGCTATTGCAATAGATCAAAAATCCTGCATGGGTGTACAACTTTTTCCAACGAGAACAAGACCAACGACCATACCCACGGCCAAGGATAAGTGTTGATTCATGCCTCAACCGTTCACATACCCATACCCAGCTATGAGCGAACGATCGGGAGGGACAAGTGCACCGGAACCGCCGATCACACTCCATCACAACCCGCACCGAATCCGCTCAAGGCAAGGTGCAACTTATGCTACTGAGTTTATCATTCCATTATTAAGTACGTGGTTTGTATTGACAAGTGCTCAAGTTTTAAAGCGATTACGCATCGGTCCTTAATCAACCCAAGCAAGTCTAACCATTTGAGTTCCACTCCCAACATGGCTCTACCATACTTGCTCAAGTCCGAATTATTACTAATAGTTGCTCATATTTTATTTATCCTTGACTAATATGTAGAACTAAACATACATCCTATAGCTCGCGAGTGGTGGTGACCTTGCCACCTCTCATCTTCTACCATAGCTAAGCATGACTAAGCATATAATTCGTGACACCTAACAAGCATACTCGACTAGGAAATAATGTTCTAAGCAAGGTTGGTAATGCATCAATTAGGTTCTAAGAAATCATTGATACATATAATAACTCACGCACAAATAAGACATATATACTTCATTGATCCAAAATATAGGTGAAAAAATGCATAGGTGCCTGATTCTCAAGGGGGTGTAGTCTCCCATGGTCTCCGACTCATGCTCACCCTCCTCTTGCTCCGGCGTCACGACCTCTACATGAGTGCAATGATGTTTGATAAATAAATATGCCATGAATGATTGCAATGATATGCGAATGATATGAGAAAGTATGCTTAAACATTGCAAAACTATGATAAAAGGAGCTAGGCATGCAGTGCATAGGTGGATTATTTATGGGTAAGTGCAAGGGTGTTAAACGAGTAAGGGCGGACCGTCCGGCTCTAAATGGCGGACCATTTAGCAGATCGTCCGCCGGTCAACCGCAGACTGCTTTGGCTGAAAAACAAGGTTTCTGTGTGTTTCTGTGTAGTGCTAAAAATAACCTGTGGACCGTCCACCCCTAGGGGGTGGGGGGCGGACCGTCTGCCATACAAATTTCTAAGAGGCTGAAAAATGTCCAGAAGCTCTGCTGGTCGGGTCGGGTGACTAGCGGACCATCCGCACATGATGGGTGGACCGTCCGCACCACAGCCGAGGCTCACCGGCAAGTTCGCCGGCGGCGATTCCGGCTGGGATGGGGTTTGTTCCTAAAGGTTCCTGGAAGTGTGGGGAGTCTATTTTGGTAGCTAGAACACACATGCATTAAGGTTTCAAAGCTCTAGGTCATCAACGGTGATTAGGCTCTAGAGGGCTTCCATGGCTTCCAAATCTAGAACAATGGGGATGGATCGGGGAGGGGTTGAGCTCACCGGCGATGAGTGAAACACCGGCAAGGATTGCTAAATGATAGAGGAAGCTTGGTGAAGCTCGAGCTCGTTCTTGTTGCTGAAGCTTGAGGAAGGGGGAGAAGATGGAGGGAGAAGTTTAGGGAAGCTCCTAGCTCCAAGAAAGAAGATGATGTTGAGGTGGTGTAGCTCATCGGCATCGATCTTCGGCGTCCTCCGGTGAAGCTCCAGCAAGGTGGAGGGGCTTCAATGGTGGGGGAGAAGATGAAGCTCCTCCATGGCTTGGGGTTTGAGAGAGAGAGGAGTTTTAGTGAATGGGGAGGAAGAGAGAGTAGGAGGTGCTCTGGTAGAGATGGAGCTCGGGCTGACATGTGGGGCCCATGGGGAGTAGTCAAAGTTCTGGGCATTTGACACGCATCGGGGTGCCGGTGGCACTAGCGGACCGTCAGCGAGTGGGGCGGACCGTCCGAGGGTATTGATGTGGCAAAAACTTGACTCGGTCACGTTGACCGCTATCGAGCGTGTTGATCGCTATCGAGCGTGCTGATGAACTGAGGACAGTCCGCCCTAAAGGGGCGGACCGTCCGCCTCTATAATTTTGAAAGGGCTTAGTCCTATAGTTTTATCACCCCTAAGTGCAATCTAATCATGGTTAATGCTTGATGATGCATATGATGATATGATTATCCTTTTAATTAGCCTAGGGCTGTTACACTTTCATAAACAAATCTTAACAAGGTGTTCAAAAAGATGCAGAAGACGTTTTGAAACACAGTCAACACAAGGGCTCCGTGAAAGGGAAGGATGCTGCATTCGCTAAGATTTAGTTACACATTATGATCGTACAATCGAAGTGGAAATGAACACTGCCAAAACCTTCATAGTTTTGCGCTTTGCATGGCCAAAAAAGAACTCAAATCATCGAAACTGTGTATCTGGACAGTTATGAACTCCATTGTTTCACAGGAGACCATCAATCTCCCAGTTGTCATCGTCCTCGTCGCGAGCCCTTGCAGCTGCCCCTGCATCTTCTTCTGGGAACCTCGGCTCATCCATCATGCGCCTGCAAAGTTTTCAGCACATACAGTTTTAGTTAAAAGTGACCGCAAAGTTTTCAGCACATACAGTTTTAGTTAAAATTGATGTACGATGCAGCACAGAGCTGATCATGCCTAATCAATAGGAACTGGAGACGCTCTCCAAAGTTTAAATTTTGTCTAGTTAGGCTGATCAATTGAGCTGAACTTTTATCACTTGTTTGAACAAGTCATAACATGGTCCTAAGGATGTCGACACTGGAATCCAATCAAGTCATCCACCACAGTACATAACACCATCAAGACTAACAACAATGCACTGCATTGAATGATTGAATCAGTACTACCAACAAGGAGGGAACCAGCTGACTTTCTTTATCCACCATTTCCATCACCAATTTAAACAGTTCAAACACGCTCTTGCATTCACTTGTCATACAGCAGAATACTGACTTAAACCTGAAAGCTTTACCTGCACATCAATGCTGCAACAGACAAATGTTGTCCTACATCACTAAGACGAACTCTGGACACATCTACTTGTAAGTTTGCAACGACAGCAAAGATCGAACCTTCCAACAATTCGCTCTATCAACTACACCAAATATCAAATTGTCAGCCCCAATTATCACCAGGAATGAGCATCGAACATCTATGCGCACTACTATATCACTGTCTCGCATAGCTGTGTGCAGGTAAACTGATTATAAGAATAATCAATTCCATCACGGCATCACCAAAGAACAAGAAAGCATAAGCACAGAGCATCCTGAAACGGGCCGTGCACAATCGTATCCAATTTCAACGGACTAGCTCGGTCGGTCAATACTCAATAGCATCAAGGAAAGCGAGCAGAAGTCCCGGGACGTTTACCTGCGGCGGTTGCGGCGTCCGGCCTCGCGCGCCTTGCGCTTCTTCTCGTCCTTCTTGCTCTCGTACCTCCGGCGGCGCTTGATCTCCTGCAGCACGCCGGCGCGCATCACCTCGCGGCGGAACCGCCGGAAGATGGACTCCTCGCCCTCGTTCTCGTCCACCAGGATCTGCACATTGTACCCCTTGGCGGCCACCACCGCCGTCGGCGCCCGCCGCGGCACGTGCACCACGGACGGCGGCGAGCTCTTCCCCGAGAACGGGGCAAGGGGCAGCTGCAGCAGCGTGCTCAGCAGGGAGGTCGTGGCGGGGGCGGCCATGGCTGCGGCCTGCTTCGGCTGGCTGGCTGGCTAGCGGGCGCTAATTGCTGCGCGCTCCCGGGTCTGGAATTTTCGGGGTTCTTGGATGGATAGGATGAGAGGCTGAAGGGAGGCGATGGATAGTGAAGGCAGGGGAGGCTTGGCTTATCCTCTTATATTTCTTTATTTGTGGATTTTGGAGGGAACAACTGCTAATAGCTTGGCCGTTCTTTGTGTTCTTTCCTTTGGTTCTCTTTTAACCTTTTTTTATAATATAATCCCATTTTTATGGGTCTTTGTTATAGTATTTGAGTTTTTTTTTTGTTTTTTACTTAGGTAGCAATTTGTGTGTTGCTGGTTAATTTTATGAGAACTTGTTCCTCGCAAAAAAAAAGAAAACGAAAGAAAGAAAGAAACTGTGGGAATTCAAATAGGTTTTTCGAGTCTATAATAGGCATGGAACCAAGTTGATAACTGTTTGAAATGCAAATGGCCAGCAAACCAAATTATTGATACAATTATTTACGGCTCGCCTGGCTATTCAGGCATCGCACATACCAATTTTGAACTCAAATTCTGACCCATCCACGTGGATGGGCCAGAGTTTAAACCCGGCCGAACAAGGCAGTAGACCTTAGGCGATGCGATCGTCCTGCTGGAGACTTAACGTAAAGGATACACTTCGAATGTTCAAAGCAATTAGCAAATAACAGAATGTTTTTGTTGGTATGCAGGGGCATTGCAGTTGTTAAATGCAAAACCAAATGGGTAAAAATTGCAGGCCTCTCAGTCTGCAAGGTACCATCAAGCAGAGAGACGTGCCCTGATACAGCCCACGGATGACGGACATAACTGCAAAGTCTGAGGTAGCACTGATTTTTAACTTCCAACACAACTCAATGAACCAATCGATCATACCTGGCTTCGAATAAATTGGAAACCAGTTTATGGTGAGCAGTCAAATTTGGAGGGTTCTATGAACATGAATACTATGCTTGGGCACCCAGAAATCTGGTTGCGGCGAAGCACACCCAATGTGATAGGCTGATAGCTCAGCCTCGCCTTCTGATGTTGTCAAAACAGCACTTCATCTAACTTACTCAAATCAGGAACAACTCAGTACATGCATTAAGCAACAAACAGGGCACTAGACCATTTGTCCATCAGAAAGTCGACCAGGCATCTATACGTGTGTCTCAGCGCCCTGGGATGGTTATGTGCCTATTCGCACAGGCAACTGCAAAACATGGATGGGTCAATAAAATTTAGGATCATTATTGATCTCTACTTCCTTTTGGTTTATCTATTGAAATGGGCACCATTAGCAGAAAGATAGCGCCCATATGCAACCACTGAAATAAAAAGACAACAAAGAAGACATGACACCTTCTTGCTTCATTGCTGCCATCCCTAAACTCCGAAGGAATTATCTTGGTTCCTGGCAAAATGTGTTGCCTAAGAGTAACATTCTTAGGCTGCAAAAATGCTCAGAGCGTGCAGAGTCGAAGGAAACCTTTACCTGCAACGGCAAACACGATTACTTTCCTTGTCTGGGGAAGACATATCTTCTTCACCTTACTTCCAATTCGTGCATTCTCTATTCATACAGATTTGTTCAATCTGCAATAGCTGAAAAATGAGAGAGCAATGTATTCCAGTGTAGTTAGATGTCAAAAACGCAGTAAACAGAAAAGGTCAATGCTATACTGCTTAAAAGTAATTTGCAAGCCTGCATGTTAGCACTCGAAAGATCGTAACTTGTAAGACCTAAGTACATACTAGTGGTTTCAATATAGACGGTCCCAAGAACTGAAAATTGAGATGCAAGTCAACGAAAAACTTTACTACTCTTATGCAGATGAAACCAGGTTTTAGGTTGTTGTTCGGTTCATGACGACGTGCCATACCTCAATATAGATTTGATATTCAATGAGCAAGGGTTGAGCTGCCACCCTCCTGGTGTCATGCCATATCTCGATCTAGCTAAGGTGATAACTGAGAAAAAAATGGGTTGTCACACCCTTAGTCCTGAATGAGCAAGGTCTTCTTGTTTTACTCGACAGGTGCAAGGGTAAAGAAGGTAGCCAAGGCAAGTAGGATTTGTTAAGGCCACCTATTTCTCACAGTGGACATATTCCTCAAAAATATACGCATAGAACCTGCAATGAACACTCACCAGACAAGTGACAAAATACTCACAAAAAATGTTCCTGATTATTTTGAATAGTCCTAAATATACACATTTATTAGCTACATTGTACATGATACACCAAATATGCACATTTCCTACCTGCTAAAAATGCGATTTTGTTTCTAAGCCGGTAATATCTTTCATTCCCATCTGTTCTTCCAGATTGGCCGTATCCAAATTTTCTGCGGTCAAATTTTGCACACATCGAATCCTACTAAAAATGCGCTTTTGATTCTAAGCCGGTATTATCTTTCATTCCCATCTATTCTTCCAGATTGGCCGTATCCAAATTTTCTGCGGTCAAATTTTGCACACATCGAATCCTACTAAATATACGCCTTTCAGCAATTACTACCTGCTAAAAAGTACCTTGGATTCCATGCCAGTGTCATATATCATGCCTATCAATATTTCTGAGCTGGATGCATCCAATCTTTAGACGGTACAATTTAAAACGCATTAATTTACTCCCTTAAAAAAATTAATACCACCTAAACATACAAATCTCTATATAAGGGCATGCGCGTCGTCAAGGTACACCATAGTCTTTGCACATTGCTTTCACACACACAGAGAGAAGACAGACACTAGAATACATTGCGTAGCCAATTGTGAAGGGTTCATCGAGAATGGACAAACAAAACACTGGTATCATCTTATCATCCACCAGTACGCAGTACTACTTTAACCAATATTCTATCAGACTCTCAACTCTGACACTAACTGCTTCTTTGTAGGTCATGCTAGCAATAGCAAAGGCACTGCTAAGATGATTGCGATGCAAAAGCTCATGAAAGAGGAAGCAGAGCTGAAGAAACAGCTAGAGGCTGCAAACCGCCAAGGTGAGGAGCAAATGGCCAGGATGAAGAATTTTGACCCAAAGCTGGTGCGCATGCTGAATGGCGACTTTGAGGGAAAGGGATATGAGGATTTGAAAATTTACCATGACAAGTTAGTTGAGATACAGCGCATGATCAATGACCGAATCAACTAAATGTCTTGCTTAACGCAAACCCTGCTCCTAGTGGTGATGCCAATGGAGTTGGGGGCCCTAGGCCGGACGCGAGCTCAAGAAGGAAGTCTATCGGTGGTTTCTTCATCATTTAGTCGAGTTGGTCAGTTAGTGTTAGTTTGATTCCCTTTGGAGTTGTTTTGGTCCAGGAGTCTGTTAGTTTCTAAAATATTCAAGTGTCTGTACTCAGGTTATAGGAGGAAAGGGGATTATATAATGTCACCCTGATTATCAATGAGGATCAAGCAGGTAAACCCAAACCACTTTTACCCCATGCCTTGTTCATGGGTGTCGCCGGCGACATGGCTCCGCCCAGGTTCAAGTGTGCAGCTACGCATCTGGGCCCCGCAATCTCTCATCACTATAATCTTCACTCCAACTGCTTCACTGATCGTGATATGGGAATAATCTGAATGTCTCTCCAAATAATGTTGCAAATCATATCAATAATAATTACCAACCATGCCTGTGGGACGACTGCGTTTGATGATCATATCTCCCAAACTATTTTATTTATAGTTCGTGCTTTATTATGATAAATTTATATTTGGAACTCTTGTCAATAAGACATTACATCAATCTCATTATTGTTTTATGTTTGGTGATGAATCTATATATTAAAGGAGATTAAGTATGTCAGCTGCTAGGATATAGTGAAAGAATAGAGATGAGAAAAACATCTGATCTATGGTGGTCCTTAATTATGATTCAAATCATAAACACTGGTTCTGCAAAAAGGTAAAATACATGGCATCTTAGCTAGCAGATAAGGCATACTTGGAGTAGGCTTCTTCATATCGTAAATATTGGATCCGCTAAAAGAAACATTCTCATGTATGTGGCAACAGCCTTGCCCTCTGTGGATCCACATGAAACATGAAGCTAGCAATCATGCTCTTTCTCGTAGCTACCATCCAAATAAGCATGAGAACAAGAGCATAAACAATTTGTGACAACCTCTAAATCAGGTTGCCCTATGGCTGTACTATTAACAAGGTTCACATATTAACATATGCACACTGGAAACATCAAAGATTGGAGCAACAAAGTAGGGGGGCGGGGGGGGGGGGGGGGGGGGGGTAGGGGGGGGACTATATTCCTCCGCCCCCTTGAATATGCATAGGCGCTCTTTGCTCAACTTAGGTGCCTAATCTGATTTTCCATTGCTTAGGTCATAGATGAAAATTTTTGAGAGAAAAACGCGGTAAGCAGGCCATAAGTTCTCCTTTGTCTCTCTTGGATCATGTTTTCTGCAGCGATCAAAGGATAGGGCCATGCCCATGGCCAAGATCAAGTTTTTACAGTAAGCAATTGTAACATAGATAATGTATGCTTCAAAGCATTTGCATGAGTTTAAGGTATCCATTAATGACAATGCATACCAATTGTTGCAATCAACAATTTGCTTCTACATGTCCTGTGCTACAACAATACATTGTTAATTAACTTCAATTCTAATAGTGCATTATTAAATCTAACCATGATACCTTGCAGGTATACCAGCTAGTTGTCTAATAAAGAAAACTGCAGTCATGGATGCGGTTATATCAATAGCAGTAGCACCCCTTTATATACCATTTATATGGGGAATCTCTAGTCAGTGCACACCGATCTGATAATTTTCCCTTGGGATCAATTTAGTCTCCATAAAGTAAAACGGTTTTGATCCCTTTATATGGGGATTCTCTAGTCAGTGCACAACCAATCTCATAATTTTCCCCTCGGGGTCAATTTAGTCTCTATAAAGTGAAATGGGTTTGATCCCTCAGATTGATTCTTAATGCAAAATGCTGCTTCAGTTGTGAATTGAAAGATAAATGGCAGCATGAAGAGATACAAAAAGACGGACATAGATATGCTTCAAAATGAACAGACAGAGATAGTTACCAGTTACCTAACTCATTCAGGAGTTCATCATCATCATGCAATTGTCAAGTGCAGTTATTTGGCTCTCCGTGTATTTTCAGCAGGATAATTTGCTATATTCTCCACTGGAAAAGTATGGATAATCATAAGGAACAGCATGTCGGAAGTTAAAGCTAAAAGTTCAGTAATTGTAGTTACCTCTACACTTGATTGGTCTAATGCCAGTAGATTGTGGAAGAATACATGGCTAAAACAACAGAAGCATTTGGTCCACCTCATCTTCTATACCAGTTGTGTCGATGCGATGCTGGTTCCTTGTTCGCAGATGGTTCCAGGACCTCAACTGCCAAAGATGTGGCTATATAGGCAATGCAGTCATGGTCCATTGTCTCCCTCAACTCCTATACCCTCCTCTGCATGACGAATGTGGTCTCATCCTCATCCACTGACATCAATGACTGAATTAAGATCAGAACTCAGGTTAAGCCCTATTCTCCATTCTCTGGGAATCAATACTGTGTTGCATTACATGGGCACATGTATGGAGGTTGGCCGCTAGCTCCAATGCTTCTCGGGCTTCCATTCTCCGTAACTGCTGCTGCAGAACTCTCTAGTCAAGTGATCGAAGGACGCATAACAGCAATAGCCCTGAGTGAGCCCTGAAGAGCCTTCAACAAGTTCCCTTAAGAGCACCAGTGTCCCCATGGCTTTCCTACCCATTCTCTTCTGAATCCACCTGGTGGGTCCTTTCCTTCTTTGGCAGAAGTATGTTCCCTAAGACACTTGTTGTAACTGTCACATATAACCTTAAGAGTGTCTGCTAACATCTTGTGTCCACCACACTCCTTGACCTCACATGTAACGGGACTCTCCACCCTTCTCCATCCTTGAATTGGGCATTTTGTTCACCTGATTGGTGGCTTCATTAAAGAACAAGCTTGCATTTTTTTTTTGAAAAAAGAACACTTGAAAGATTACATTGAAAATCATAGAACGGAACATAAATCTCCAAGAGATTGATGTGGCGGCATACCCAATCCTTTTCTATAAGCCATAGACTTCAAGTTTATTGGCAGATAAATGGTTTTTTATGTTTTACCTGCTCTAAAGTAGACTAAAAAATCACAGTATTAACAGCAGTTAAAACCTGATGAACTTCGAATGCTGTGGATGACAGACCATCAGCAGCACAAAAGAACGCGTTAACAATAAAGAAAAGGCATGTTCTAAGGATGAAGCAAGTGTATGTGATACAGAAGAGCAAATTCTTATCAGTTAATACAGTGCATTAACATCCCTCATTTTAAGCCCAGGGATGTTACTCCTATTCTTCTCGAGCCAAGACCTATGCTACTGGGCATCAGCAACTAAGAACCCTGTCCCCGAAGAATGCACTACAAACAAACCAAAAGATGAAGTCCTAGAGTTGGGCAAAGCTTCCTGCTATTATAAGTTGATAGAAAGCTTCTACGTTCCTTCCATATACTGCTCGATCAGATATATGTTGCTCCCAAACCTGAAAATAATTGACAGTATGACTAATTTAACTTAGAGGAAACCTCATCACTGTTCAGAAGGCAGACAATTCACCAAGATGAGTACCAAAAAAGATCATTAGCATTATAAAGACGAAAAACAATTGCCCCTTTTTTTGGACATTTGGAAACATATGGGAAGATAATTAGCAAAATAAAAGTCTATTCATGAGCACGTAGTGTTAGTGTGTTACAGATCATAATGGTTTCCTTACATGTACAAGAAAATGAAAAAGAGCTAATCACAAACTCTACCCCCACAGTAGAATATTGAGCGAAATCACCTAATTTATTGTAGACATGGAGAGCATGTGAAGAACGTCTACTACCATCATACTAGTATTCCTTATTCCCCTATGCAGTCTACAGTCTACACTCCTTCATACAAGGGGTTTATGCTACAAATCATTGAAAGCTCATCTTAAATTTAAACAAAGAGAGAAAAGAGAAGTAAAACCAAAAACAGGGGTCCAGTACACTTACCAATATGTAGGCAGCTCGCTAAACATCATCATTACTCTGCTCAAGGTTCTGATGCACAGTATCCAACTTCTCAATTACATACTCCAGCTTCTTACAACATATCTCATTAGCAATCCTTGCGCTGTAATCACACTTTTCAAACGGGCGATATTCACAAGCACTCTTGATTTCCTCACGCAAAGTAGTTTGAATATCCTACTCCAACCAAAACAACAATAAACCAGTGAGTTAGCCTGCATGATTTTGTGGCACGTATATTCTGCTAGAATGAAAGCCAATTTACAGGCACATGCATATATTTACGTAGCCAATTAGATGGCAAGCAAGTAACATTGGCAAGAGCAAAATTTTGCATACAGCACTTTAAAACCAGCTGTTGATTTTCCATTGCAGCCTCTCTAGCATGACCTCAGCGAGGGTTGAGGCGAAGTAACGGGAAACTTAGGGAAATGGGAAGGCAGGCAGCAAGGGCACGCAGTAGGCTGGTTACCTTCATAGCGAGCATGAACTCGCGGCAGTGCGCGCCAACTGCATCGGTGCGGGGGCCCTGAGAGTTTCCCAGCTCCTCCATCACCGCCCCCGCAAGCTCCAGCACCCGCACTATCCGCTGCACGGGAACAACAAACACCCAGCCGACGAAGTAATCAGGAACCGAACCAACCACAACCGAAATTGGGGAGAGGAGAGCGGGTGGGTCGCGAGGATACCTTCTCGACGTGGTGGAGACGCTGCAGGGAGCTGCTCTGGCTCTGTGGAATCATCGTCACCGGCGACGACGAGGAGAGGCTGCGGCGGCGGCGGCGGCGGCGGCGGAGCGGACGGGGATCGGTGGTGCCGACTGCCGAGGGTGGGAGGGCGTGATCCGGTTTCTCGCGGCTTCGTCTGGGCTGGGCTGGTTTGCCATGGGCTGTCTAGTGTCTACTGGCTCCTTCCGTATTTGTGGGCCCAAATGGGCTTTATTTCATCGCGGGCGGGGTTGTGGAGAACAACCAGGCTAAATTTGTGGGGCCTTAAAGCATGTACTGTTCCATCTTCTGCCAGATCATCATTTTTATCTGACATGCGTCTCAAGCACAAAATTATAAACAAACGTTATGTTGTCGTGTTCTAGTGGAAGCGACACATTCTCGTGCCCACTAGTAGAGGCTGAAGCTCAACATATCACAGAACATAACCTCTTACTTTGAAGAAGAGATGGGTCACTTAAATAAAGAGGACGGTTGAGATGTGACTAGTAGTACGATTGTACGAATAACGTGATGCAGTTTGTGAAATAGGGAAACTAGTCGATACACAGCTGGTATTGCATAAAGTGAAATGACAGGACGTTATGCGGACGTTCTTCAAGAATCCAAACCCGAAGCTGATACGAAAGAAGTGAAAAATCAGCTACAGCACAGTACACCCCTTTCTCAGATCTTCCGAGATGAAGCCCCTGTGACATCGGGAATTTAATATCCACGGGTGGTTCAATTGCTTGGTATGTCCTGTTTGCCAAAGATACTCTGCAAAACGTCGATCATTGAAAAAGTATTAGTAACCATATAATTGCATGGATACAATTGCTCAAGGAGTAACTCACTCATCAGTACCTCATAACAAAATCAGCCTCACAACCCACATAAATTTCCCCTTTCCAGTATGACAAGCCGACCTCATGTCAGCAATGGTCCCTGCAGCATTGCCTTCCCGGAGAAAGAGCCTCTCCTCCCATTGCCCGGTCTCCGACGAGAACACATTCAGAACGTGCTGCGATGGCGGCCATTCTAATTCCTCGATCGAGGGGTCTAGTTCATCGCTAACACCACGGCCATGATGAAAATCTCCAGGTCTCTCCTTATGCAAGATGCGAGGTACCGAGATCACCTCGAAGTGCGGCGAGACGGCAGGGTCGTACACGAGGTACTCATCTTCGTAGAAGTACTTCCCGCTCATGCGCGGAGGTGGGCGCGGGGCCAATCGAGCCCACCTCCGCGTGCCGGGTTCGCCACGGCGTCGCGGAGCAAGAGGAGGCCGTTGCAGTGGTCGCGGAGGAAGGACCCCTCGTGCGGGTCGGGCAGGTAGTCGAAGTCGCCGGAGATCGCCGGGCCCGCCGTCGTCGGGCGGGCGAGGAACACCGACGAGTCCAGGCCGTTGAAGTTGATGTTGAGGAAGATGCCGCCGACCGCGCGCGGGAGGAGGTGCGGGAGCATCAGGCGGCGGGCGTCGGTGAAGTCGCGCCACGCCCTGCGCCCGCACCTGGACACCGCTAGGCCCTGGCGCGGCAGGCGGCGCAGGGCGTCGGCGAGCGCGTCGTCGGGCAGCAGCCGCACCGGGTCCTCCTGCCCTTCTCCGCTCGTCGCTCGCTAGCCGCGTCCATTGGCGACTGCTCGGTGACACGGCAGATGGAGCGGCGGAGACTCACGATCCAGGGACTAGGGTTCGTTCCTTCCTTCTCGGAGGAGAGCGGCGCCGCCTCGTCGAATTAAATAATTAGTATCGGCTGCATTCTGTTCAGGCCAGGATATCTGGGCCGGAAAGGCGTCTGTGTGGTGGGCTTGGCTGCATTTTCCCCCCTTGTAGAATCAAGATTTCCATTCATCTATGATCTACAGGCGCTATGGTTTGGACATTTTTTTGTAAATTTGCCGTTTCAAGTAAAATAAGACTTTGTTTTTAAATTAGATGAAGAGTGGTGAACGAAGATAAAAAACGACAATAGACTAGCGACAAGTGGAAGTTTCCGTTCGGTTATTACCTGCAGCCTCGTCTCCATCGGTTGTTGGCCGGAAATCCCATGCCGGCGAGTCACCAGTAGCTCGCCAAACCCTGCAGAAAGGCGATGGCAGCACATCAAGAAATTGACACCTGACACGGTCCAATCGTCAGAACCTGAACCGTGCTTGCTGATCTGCAAGAACGGCTGACCATTTCCCAACAACGTTGATCTGTGGACGTACAACACACCATGTCGACTTTGCGGCGTTCGCTGCTACCGATCATCCTCCTGCAGTTGCACACCCTCTCCGGCGGGCCGGCGGCGGCGAAGGTACCGGCGCTGATCGTGTTCGGCGACTCGACGGTCGACACGGGCAACAACAACTACATCTCCACGGTCATCAGGAGCGACTTCGCGCCCTACGGCCGCGACCTCCGGGTGGGCGCCGGCAGCGGCCAGCCCACTGGCCGGTTCTCCAACGGCCGCCTCGCCATCGACTTCATCTCGGAGGCTTTCGGGCTGCCGCCGCTCGTGCCGGCGTACCTGGACCCCAACGCCGACATGAGTAGCCTTGCGACGGGCGCCTGCTTCGCCTCTGCCGGCGCCGGCTACGACAACGCCACGTCCGATCTTTTCGTAAGCCGCCGTGTGCATTTCCATGCCGGCTCTGACGCCGGCCGGTCACGGCAAGCAATGTGAATGCCTTGGTCATCGAGAGATTTGGTCTGTCTGTCTCGCAGTCCGTCCTGCCGCTGTGGAAGGAGCTGGACTACTTCAAGGAGTACGCCGCCAAGCTCCGAAGCTTCCTGGGCGACGACAAGGCCCAGGAAACGCTGTCGGAGGCGCTCTACATCGTCAGCATGGGCACCAACGACTTCATGGAGAACTACTACGCCGTGCCGTCGGGCCGCGCGGCGCAGTACGCCGCGGCGTCGGACTACGCCGGCTACCTCCTCGGCGTCGCGGAGGCGTTCGCGCGCGCGCTGCACGCGCTGGGCGCGCGCAAGCTGGACCTCAACGGGCTCCCGCCGATGGGGTGCCTCCCGCTGGAGCGCCGCGCGGCGACGGGCGCGTGCACCGAGGAGTACAACGCCGTGGCGCGGGGGTTCAACGCGGGGCTCCGCGACCTGGTGGCGCGGCTCGACGGCGGCCTCGGCGGCGGCGCCAGGGTGGTGTACGGCGACGTGTACGGCGCCGTGGCGGACGTGCTCGCGGACCCGGCGGCGCACGGGTTCGAGGACGTCGGGGCCGGGTGCTGCGGCGCGACGGGGCGGTTCGAGATGGGGTACATGTGCAACGCGGCGAGCCCGCTGACGTGCGCCGACGCCGGCAAGTACGCGTTCTGGGACGCCATCCACCCCACCGAGCACCTCCACCGCTTCATCGCCGACCGGAAGATGAACACCACGCTCTACGAGTTCCTGTAGTCAAACGGTGATGGAATGGAACAGGGTTGCATGATCTTGCTCGACACACACCAAGATCCTTGTCAAGAAAACCGAATTAATCCATGAATCGTTCGAGATGGTTGCTCAACTATTGGTTGCAACTGTAAACGGACACACACACGCACACGGCATATGTATAGTTGGCCAAATGGACCGTCCGGCCCGGCACGGCATGGGCCCATTACGGCACGGCCCGATTACGGCACGGCCTGTTACGGCTCGGCCACGTTAACGGGCCGTGCCGGGCCGCCCGACGTGCCGCGCCATCGGCCCAGGCGTGGCACGAGGGCAGCATCATCGTGTCAGGCCGGGCCGATGAGCCCGACGGGCCGTGGCGGCCTGATATACCGTGGCGGCCTGCTAGCACCGGGTGGAACTGAGACGACAGCGGCGCGGCGGCCGACGGGAGTTGAAGCGGCGGAGGAAGGTCGGAGCGGTGGACGGCGGAGCGGGGGCGCCGCGCGGGAGGCTGGATCTGCGGCCGGTGGAGCGGAGAAGGGGCCGCGGGAGGCCGGCAAGCGGAGAGGTGGCCACGGGAGGCCGCAGCGGTGGCCGGCGAACGGAGAGGGGCCGCGGGAGGCCGAAGCGACGGCTGACGGCCAGACGTGCGGCGAGGGGGGCGGGGGGTGAAAGGATCGGGGCGGCGGCTTGGTAGATAGGTAAGTTAGGGTTAGGTTTTTTTCTATTTAAACGGGCTGATCAGGCCGCCTAGTTAACGGGGTCGTGTCTGGACCGCCCGTGCTACACATGCGGCCCAAGCACGGCACGACCTATTGGGCCGTGCCGGCCCGGACATGATGTGGACCGCGCCGTGCCGTGCTTGGGCCGTGCTTTTGTGAACCATGCCTCGGGCAGCCCATTAGGTCCAGCCCGTTTGGCCAACTAGGCGTATGTTCCTGAGTTGGTGTTGCTAGTTTACTTGCCATGCTCGGTGCACAGATACCTTACTGACCTGACTCGTTAAGGTATCTTTACACGACGGTGCGATCAACGGGGGCATGGGGCTAGTTACCTGACTCCGGCAAGTGCTATGTTGCGTGCAAAGACGTGTTTCCACACGCACACTAACTAGTAGAGGTGAAAACGGTCCGTGCAAATCCTATTTCATCCTGCGTTACTTTTTAACATTTATTTAAGAGGACGATTGAAGAGAGTACTCTTTGTAGTGCTAATTGGAAACTCCCAAGTCCATCCGCAACTTGGGCCCACTACCACGGTTGACTTTTTTTTTTACCATAGTCTTATCCTCTTCTCCTTCAAATAATTCATTGATTGATTGAATGAAGAGTGTGATTACATATTTATACATGGTGAAAGGGAGTGTCCAAAAAATATGTCCCTTGGGGTTTTATGCCTCTTCGTGAAAGGGCATGCCTATCTACTAAGAGGTGTCTTTCTATGAAAGGGTGCAAACTAATTGATCACTAATAAACTTAATTCTAACACTCCCCCTTGATCAATTAGCTCCTTGTATGCTTCATGTAATCTTTGTTCAATTATCCTTCAATATCGTATGGGAAAAACTCCTCCAAAAACCCTGCGGGAAAAATCTGAGGAGAAATCAAATTGTATATTAATATGCTATTAAAACTACTTTAAACCCTAGTGGGAAAATAGGAGAAAATGATATAGCATATATAGATTATTGTCTCATCGCAAACTCATATGAGAAAACATCAAAAGGAGAAAATCATAAAAAAGTTCGGAGATCAATAATCATGATTTGTGGATCATAATCGAATAACCTCCCCCAAAACCCAATGGGAAAATACGAGGAGGAATAATGTCTCTGATATCCTCTTAAAAACCCATATAGGAAAACAGAAGATATGACATTCAATATATCTTGAATATCACCTTTAAAAACTCCAATGGGGAAAATAGGAGATATGACATATATTCTTGTATTGATATTGCCTCATTAAAACCTTAAAACCTTTATGAGAAACCGTTCCGAGAAAAAACTCATATAGGAAAAAAGAGTACAATATGATGTTTGAACAGGTCATAACTTAAGAAGAGTCCCCCCTAAGTCTTGCAAAAATCAAAGTACTTGTATACCGATTTCATAATTACATTTCTAGAATATAGTTGTTGGTAATACCTTTGTGAGCGAAATTCACAAAATTATCTTATAATTCAATTTTGCAAGATGTTGAGCAATATATTTAGTAACACTGCTTTTGTATAATCTTTTATCATCTAAGCAATACAAGTCGTATTATCCTTGTAGATAATATAAGTGATTCGAAGGAATCACAATTAATCATTCAGTGAAGTTATGCATATTCATGTAGTGCTTCGGAATGATACGTGAAGTTACCATTACAATTTATTTTCATAACTCCAATGAAAATTTTACTACGATAGCATCAGTTAATAGTCTGGCAATACGAGGATTAGTTAGTCAGTGTCTTGATATCCCATTTTTGTCACATCTTGATTTATTCATAATAAATCAAAACCTTTTGGTACCATTTGATATATGTGGATGTCCTCTTAACTCCTACCTATATGGTGATAGATGACTAAGTAAATAATTACTTATGTTTGTGCAATATTACATTCTTTGTTAGCAATTCTGAATGGAAATTGCAAAAATTGATGGACCTTGCTTCTCTAAATACTCATCTTTTTTTAAAAAAAATTGAGTAGACAGAACACACTATGTTGCATGTGTGGTTACTTTAGGAATAGGATGGAAATTCTATTGGGTAGAGCTGGCAATGCTGTCATGAGCAGCCCAATGATATTATTTGTATATAGTGCCTCTACTTAGAGAATTAATCCCATTCAATACGAGTTTAGGAAACAGAAAATCCATTGCCAAAACATTAGCCATGTTCTACATGAACTGATCATGTATATAATTAATTTACTTGGATCGTAAATTACATAGCATAAAATATTGATGTGCATATTTCTTAACCAAGATGATACTTGAGTATAAGCAGACTATCCAATAATTGACAATGACAAGTGACAATAAGTCACTGCTATTATTTTGAAGTCTTTTCTACAATGAATAGACAATGCAAGAATCATAGTCAAAACATAGATTTTGCTTATTTTAGTAGAGATAGTCACCAAAATATGTTGCACTATTTTCTGCTATTTAACTAAGCAAAGATGAAAGCTTTAAACTATGAATTCAAGATGAGTCTTGAATTAATGTATGCAAAATTTTATAAATCCAAAATGCTACTTGATCTACGTGTAGTGTGTGGACCTCAAAGATGAATGACACTCCTCATCTAGATATCAACTCTGTTATTACGTACTTGCGATTTAACACATCAAAGGTCGCATCTGAATGGTGTAGACCTCACATTAGTGGACGAGAAACCCATTGCTATAGGCATAGTTTGGCGAGATCGCAATAAATGTCTTAGACTCCACTCATATGTGTTATACTAGTAAGGGGTGGTTACCATGTTGGTGTAGACCTTTTTTAATTCATATTCAAAATTGGTACGCACTTTGAGGATAGTCACTATGTGATAGTGTAGATCCTGCAGTAGAATTATGATACTACCTTGTGTATGGCCAATATGAAATATGAATTAAGATAATCACCGAAAAGGAAGGTGTAACCTTTAATCATTCCAAACTTTAATATTGGGTATGCACGTTGAGAATAGTCAGTATATATATATCCCACAGTAGTAATAAGGTACTACCTTGTGTATGGCCAATATATAAGATTTTGAAATTTCATATTGTACAAAATGATGAGGTGACACTTGTCTTTTGCATATAGTTCCATTTCAATAAAGCATGTCATTATATGATATTTGATGCTTAGTTAAGTTGATTTCTTTAATTAAGCTTGTTAGGCATTATCAAGTGTTTATTGCTTAATTTTTGTGATCATATAATTCTTCTTGAATTAAGCTCATTGATCATTTAGCATGATATTTGGTGCTTAATTACGATGAATTTTTATTGTTAAAATTGCAATAGGTAACAAATTGCAAAACTAACAAATCACTAAATGTATTGTATGTTATAGTGATTGCACATACAGATTGAATTTGCATGGCTTAACAAATAGGGTCTAGAGTGTGAATTTGCATGGCTTAACACGGATGTAATTCGAATTTAAGCCGAGGACTTAAACATTGAAATTACTATGCACAAAATAACCAAGGTGTAGACCAATCTCTTATCTGCAAAATATTTTCTTGTGCTCTTGGAAACACACGTGTATGTAATCATCATAAGATGTAGACATCTCAGTGATAGGCAAGTAATTTGCTGCCTAAAAGCTTGGTCTCAGGGCAAATAAATTCTTTGTAAGAACATATTGCAGCCAATGCCTAGGTCTCCATCACCTTGTGTTCTAGTTCCAAGTTAAAGAAATGTGGTATATTTTGCATCGAATACGTCATTAATTAAGTAAAACTTAATTAAGAGAATTATATTTGTTAAAATACAACAATTTACATACTAAATTGCAAAATTAACAAGGCTGACGTATTTAAAGTTTAGTCTAATAATTAGTGCATAAAAAAATTTACTCCGCCATACAAATTCTTATCCCTTCGCGGCTATGGACTCGTGGTCCATCGGCAAATGTCGTGGCGAGTGAACTCTACCGTTGTAGAAGCGCTGGCGGGCGAGCATGCCGGATCATCGTCGAGGGCCTCATGCAAGCCATCATCCCGATGCTCGCAACTGGAGCGCGGCCGCGTGGGCTCTACCTCCGTGATGATGACCTTCCGTGACGGTGACAAAGCAGTTTGGGGAGTACATGAAAGCCTAAGGCTTAATGCAGAATTTGAAGAATCGCAGTGCCATGGTAACTCACCAAAAGTAAGAACATATTGATTTGCGTCCAATTTGAGGCCGATTAGTCCTCAATGTCTGTTTGATGAAGATGCTACTGGCTGCTTCCGGCGTCGAGGCCATGTCGAAGATGCTACTTGGCCGATTGGCCCTTGCTAGCGACTAGCCGTTCCGAGGATCTTGACGTTGTGGCCGTCGGCATCTTTGTCTGCTCGTCACTGTTCATACAAGATTAGATACCTCTATTCTTCTCCGATCGATTCCCTTCTTGTTCGAGCATTTCTTCACGAATGCAGGCGATTTGCCGTGCAGGCATCCGGTGTATCTAGTTGGTGACGAAGATGTCGAAGAGGATCACGTTGTCTTGGACGCAATGCATGTTGTTAACCGCTCGTCGCCGGCGTCGTTGATTGTTGTGTCGTGGCTGAACTCAGAGGATAGTAGAGAAAACAGTGTTGATAACGTGTTTAAAGTAGAAAGTAGAGAGTAGAATAGAATGAACAAATGATTCATTGATTGATTGAATGAAGAGTGTGATTACATATTTATACATGGTGAAAGGGTGTGTCCAAAGGACATGTCCCTTGTGGGTTTATGCCCCTTCGTGAAAGGGCATGCCTATCTAATAAGAGGTGTCTTTCTATGAAAGGGTGCAAACTAATTGATCACTAATAAACTTAATTCTAACAAATTCCTCTATCCACACTGTTCCAGGCCCTCCATCCCCCGTTGTGCTGCCAGCAAAGAGTGCCCTTTTCCCACACCACTAAAAAGATCTTGGTGATGCTTAGAGGGGGGGGGGGTGAATAAGCGTACCTGAAAAAACTGAAAAATTCTTCGCAGGAATTAAATGTGTTGGAACTTCCGACACTGTGTAGGAAGTTCCGATCCCACCCCACTGAAAAGATCTTGGTGAGGCCTAGAGGGGGGTGAATAGGCGTATCTGAAAAACCTAAAAAAATTCTTCGCATGAATTAAATGTGTTGGAACTTTCGACATTGTGTCCGAACTTCCGACACTGGATCAGAACTTCCGATAAGACTAAAGTTCTTATACGAAATTCAAAATTAAACTTGAAACTATCGAACCTGTCTGAATCAAAAGTTGCACAATGATGCTAGCAGACTTCTGCAGGTGATCTTTGCAAGCGCAACAACTCGAGTATGTAGATCGGCACAAAACAAACTCTAGGTCAATGAGAACTAAATAAATGCAATAACCACAAGACACAAGAGATTTGTTCCCGAAGTTCACTTCCACTAAGGAAGCTACGTCTCCGTTGAGGAGCTCACAAAGAGCCGAGTCTTCCACTAACCCTTTACCTCACTAAAGGATAGGGTAATACAAACTTCCCGGGACGCACACACACGAGAGGATGCTCCACGGACGACACCAAACCTTCTAGAAGCAAGCTTCAAGAGTAACAAACGTGAATCAAAGGATGAAGATGCTCCAAGTGCTCTTGAGATGAACTTGGCTGCTCCCACACTCAAATGGTTAAGTCTCACACCTCAATCTTGCTCTCACCCAAGCCCTAGTAGCCCAAGAAGGAATTTGGGGAGTGGAATAAGTGTTCTTGAGGGTGTTCTTGCGTGTGGAGTCAGCACCAAGTGAAGGGGTGGCTAAAGGGGTATACGAATAAGCTAATAGTATACGAATTGATTCAAGTTTAGCTACGGGTGCATAAGATTCACCAAAATCCAAATCTTCAATTT
Source organism: Panicum miliaceum (assembly GCA_032594955.1). Classification (NCBI taxonomy): domain Eukaryota; kingdom Viridiplantae; phylum Streptophyta; class Magnoliopsida; order Poales; family Poaceae; genus Panicum; species Panicum miliaceum. The sequence continues at coordinate 3,931,763 of CM064067.1, forward strand.
GTGTGAAACCTTGTGCAACTAACCTTGCCTTGTTCCTTATGACGACACCATGTTCATCTTGTTTGTTTTGAAAAACCCATTTGGTGTCAATCACATTTTGCTTTGGTCTTTCAACAAACTCCCACACTTCATTTCTTGTGAAGTTATTCAACTCTTCTTGCATGGCAATGACCCAATCCAGATCATCAAGTGCTTCATCTACCTTGAGAGGTTCTAGAGAAGAGACAAACGAGTAATCTTCACAATAAGTTGCTAAACGTGAACGAGTAGTTACCCCTCTTTGAATACTTAAAAGAATATTATCGACGTGATGATCTCGTTGGACGCTTTGATGAACTCTTGGATGCGGCACTTGTGATTGAGGTTGAATGAGTCCATCATTGTCATTTTCAGCTTGTGGAGCATCTTCTTGAGCTTCTCCACCTTGTTCTCCCCCTTGATCGATGCCATGAACTTGATTGTCACCATGAACTTGACTTTGATCTTGAGGTTGTTGAGAGCTTGGAGGTTCAACTCTTGTGTATGATGATGGATCATTGTTTCTTTTTTAAATTGGAGTTTGAGCTTGAACTTTATGAGGTCTCACCTCTCCCAAGCCCATCCTCATGATTGATAGACTCGGGGGTACTCTTCATTTATAATATTTTTATCAACTTGCTCTACTTGAGAGCCGTTGGATTCGTCAAAAGTTACGTCCACCGTGATCTCAACACAACCAGTGGTTTTGTTGAAGACACGATAGGCGTGTTCGTTAGTACCATAACCAAGTAGAAAACCTTCATCAACCTTTGATGCAAACTTTGAGCTTTTGGTTTTCTTGTTAAGTATGAAATACTTACTCCCAAATACTCTAAAGTAGTGCATCTTGAGTTTGTTACCGGTGATTATCTTGTAGGGTGTCTTGCCCAAGTATTTGTGGAGCGAGAGATGGTTGATGGCATGACACGCCGTATTGATAGCTTCGGCCCAAAAGATATCTGGAGTCTTGTACTCATCAAGCATTGTTCTTGCAGCTTCAATCAACGTCCTATTCTTCCTCTCAAAAATGCCATTTTGTTGAGGTGTGTATGGTGCGGAGAATTCATATTTGATTCCTTCTTCATTAATGAATTCTTCAATATTGGTGTTCCGAAATTCCGAACCATTGTCACTTCTTACATTCTTGATTTTCAATTCATATTTATTTTGAGCTCTTCTAATGAATTTCTTGATAATTCCTTAAGCTTCACTTTTATCTTGTAAAAAGAATATCCAAGTGAAATAAGAAAAATCATCAACAATGACAAGACCATATTTGTTACCGCCAATGCTAATGTAGGCAGTGGGTCCAAACAAATCCATGTGTAGAAGCTTCGATGGTCTTGATGTCGTCATGATGTTCTTGGCACGGTGTGGAGCACCAACTTGCTTTCCGGCTTGGCAAGCGCTACACAACCTATATTTCTCAAAAACAACATTTGTTAGTCCTAGGATGTTCTCGCCTTTTTGAAGTTTGACCAAATTCCTCATCCCGACATGGGCTAGTCGACGATGCCAAAGCCAACCCAAATCAGATTTTGCCACTAAACAAGTCTTGGGCTCAACGAGAAATCAACAAGATAGACTTTGCCCTTTAAACGACCTGTAAAAGCAATAGAGGAATTTAGGTACCCAAAAAGATTTGGGTCCTTGAGGGTTAGATGGATACACTTTTGGAACCCACACACTTCTAAGGATTGCCCTCTTAGTGTAATTCCCAACATACTTAACCACTATTTTACCATTGTGGTCCATTGTCACCATATAATTCGTAGTGTAGTTTGCTGATGGCTCATGCTTAGTGATCTTTGCCTTGATGGGATCATCAATTTTCTTTTTGGCTTGAGAGGGAATGGTGGTCACACCATGTGCAATGTTCATTAAGTTCTCAAGATTTGATCCCTTGGTGAACATGACACATTCCTTACCATTGACTACCTTCTGATCGTTTACCTTGCCTCCCTTGTAGTGACCAAGCCCATCCTTCTTGTGGGAACGTCTCCCTTCCTTCTACGCAACCTTAGGTTTGGGCTTGGTATCACCTTCATATCCGTTTCTTACTAACTTGTTTAGCCTCTCAAGTTGAGCATCTTTTGCTTTGATCAAATTTTCTAGCTTTGCCAAGTTAGTAATACAAGCTTGAACATCGATTTTATAACACCTTGAGCACCCTTCACTTGTGGAGACATTTGAGTCAAGAGTTGCTTTAGAATTGGTTTTGGTGCTTTCCCAAAGGGCATTGTAGCTAACCTCAAGACCTTTGTACTTGATCATTAAGCATGAGAAGTTTTCTTGAAGTTCACTATGAGTGGCCTTTACGGAAGCTAGAGATTCATTTATCAAAGTGGTCTCCTTTGACATCCTCTCTTTTGAATCATTAGATAGAGATAAATCGATAGCTAATTTTTCAACTTTCACCTTTTCTTTGGCAAGGGCCTTCTCTAAATTAAGGTTTCTTTTCTTCTCAAGGATGAGCAAGTCTTCTTGCCTATCGAGACACTCCTTCTTTTTCTCCAATTTCTCCATAAGTTTAATTTCTTTAAAACATTTCTTTCCAAATTCTTTTATCATATATGCTTTATGTCGCTCTTCTTCATCATCAAAATCATTTTGCGAACTACTAGATATGGTGGAAGGATGAGAGGATGAGGTGGATGATTCTTGCACCTTAGTCCCTCTTGCCATTAGACAAAGGGTGCTTCATCTTTATCGTTGTCGTTGGAGATGTTGTTGAAGAGTTTCTTTGAATTCTTTGGTATGGTTAGAGTTGCCATACCTTCATGGTCGGAGTCTTCATGACTAGACTCCCACTATTGACTAACATGAGAATGCCCTTGATATTTCTTCTTGTAGTCCTTGCTCTTCTCTCTGTACCTCTTCTCTTCCTTTTCTTTGTTCTTCAATTGTGGGCAATCAGCAATGTAGTTACCCACTTCTTTGCACTCATAACATCTTCTTTGTGATGGCTTTTTCTTGTCATCACCACCTTTCTTGTAGTACATCTTCTTCATGAATTTTTCTTGAAGTTTCTCAATACCAAGGTCATCTCTTCATCAGTGGATCCTTCATCACTTGAATCTTCCTTTCTTGACTTTAGAGCCTTTGGACTTGATTCAACCTTGTCACTTGAGCTAGCATTGAGTGCCACATTCTTGTTCACTTTGTGACTTGGTGACTTAGCTACATCCCTCTCAACCAACTCTTGATGGAGGATTTCACCAAGAAGTTGATTAGGTGTCTTGACCTTGAATTTGGGATCTCTTCTTATCATTGTTGCAAGAGTGGGGTTTCTTAGCATGAAGGCTCTAAGCAACTTCTTTATTACCTTGTGATCCTCCCATTCCCTGCTTCCAAGAGATCTAATGTCCGATACAAGAACCATTAGTCTCTCATACATTTGCCTCACAGTTTCTTCATCATGCATGACAAAGTGCTCTAGCTCTCCTTGCAACAAATCCATCTTGCCTTCTCTAACTTCATCGGTTCCCTCATAAGCTTCTTTTAGTGTGTCCCAAATTTTCTTAGCTATTTCAACATTGCGGATTTTGTTGAATTCTTGGGCACAAAGTGAACTTGTGATGACCCTCATGGCTTGCGCATTGCAGAAATAGTCTTGACCTTGTTCGGCCGTGGGTACACCGTTCGTAGGAGGAGTCACACCTACAATCACAACTTCCCAAATAGAGGGGTGAAGCCCGTAGAGATGCATTTTCATATCAGAAGACCACTTGGGATAATCTATCCCATCAAAGAAAGGAGACTTTCCCAAGTGAACCGATTGAAATTGAGAAGTAGGATATTGAGATGAAACATAGTTATGAGAAACTTGATTTAACCCGAAGAAAGGATGTTTCTCGCTTTCTTTCTTGATTCGCTTCATCATCATATTCTTGGCCTTCTTCTCAATTTTTGCCTTCATCTTTTCTTTTCTCCTTCTTCTTGCTTTCGATGTCTCACCCTCGCTTTCATCACTTGAACTTGAGTCGGCATCATGAATGGAGGGTGGATGGCTTGTTTGCTCGAAAGGATTTCCAGCACTGTCAAGTCCGGTACCGGCATCGATTTGAGCTGCAACGGTTGCGACGGTATCCGCATCATCCCCAACTATAGACATCTTGATATCCTTTAGCGGTTAAGCCTAAATTAATAGATTAGGCTCTGATACCAATTGAAAAGATCTTGTTGATGCCTAGAGGGGGGTGAATAGACGTACCTGAAAAAACCTGAAAAATTCTTCGCAGGAATTAAATGTGTCGGAACTTCTGACACTGGACCAGAACTTCCGACAAAACTAAGCTTCTTATACGAAATTCAAAATTAAACTTGAAACTGCAGAAACTGTCTGAATCAAAAGTTGCACAATGATGATAAGAGACTTCTGCAGGTGATCTTTGCAAGCACAACAACTCGAGTACGTAGATCGACACAAAACAAACTCTAGGTCAATGAGAACTAAATAAATGCAATAACCACAAGACACAAGAGATTTGTTCCCGAAGTTCACTTCCACTAAGGAAGCTACGACTCCGTTGAGGAGCTCACAAAGAGCCGAGTCTTCCACTAACCCTTTACCTCACTCAATCAACCACAAAGGAGGATTGAGTCACTTACTATGAAATCCACAAAGGATAAGGTAATACAAACTTCCCGGGGCGCGCACACACGAGAGGACGCTCCACGGGCGACACCAAACCGTCTAGAAACAAGCTTCAAGAGTAACAAACGTGAATCGAAGGATGAAGATGCTTCAAGTGCTCTTGAGATGAACTTGACTGCTCTCACACTCAAATGGTTAAGTCTCACACCTCAATCTTGCTCTCACCCATGCCCTAGCTCAAATCAACTCAAGAATTAGCCCACGAAGGAATTTGGGGAGTGGAATAAGTGTTCTTGAGGGTGTTCTTGCGTGTGGAGTCAGCACCAAGTGAAGGGGTGGCTAAGGGGGTATAAATACCCAAGGCCCAAAAACTATTCTTTAGTGCACTGGTTAAGTGATTGTCGGAACTTCCGACACAGGGTCGGAACTTCCGACAATCTTAAAACAGCCGGCCGAGGACCCCTTGTCGGAAGAATCCACCTTCTTCCGACAAGTATCGGAACTTCCCTAGGGTCGGAACTTCCGACACACACTGAAACAGACAGAAAACTAGGTGCACAAGTGTGTGATTTTGTGTCCCTCCTTGATGGTTAGCATCTCAAATAAGCACTTTGACACTTTCATGCTATCCATTCACATCCCTCTTAATAGTACGGTGTTTTCTAAACTCAAATTCAAAATATAAAATAAGTAAGGATCTTATTTTAAGACCAACACCATCCTTTAAGCAAATTTGGCGTCTTTTCTTGCTCTTTTTTATTTCATTGAATTTTAACCTGTCTAAAACTCGATAAACTCATTAGCTCCTTAATTTTGTATGTCATCAACACCAAAACCCACTTAGGGGGCCAAATGCACTTTCTTCCACCCCTCCACTCCCCTTCCTCCTCCCCCTATCCAGATCTACATGAACCACGCCGCCGCCGCCATCTTCGTGTGAGCATTCGTGCCTTTGTCATCTTCTTCATCTCTGGCAACCACCCTCGCCGCCGTCCTCCTGCTCTGTCTCCTGCTGCTTCCGTCGCCGGATCCGCCGCCATGCCAAACTGGCCCACCCAGGATGTCACCGTGGTGCCCCTGCGCCGACACCGCGCATTGGTTGTACTTCGCCACCTCGGCCTGCGGCGCCACCACGGTCTCGCCTCGTCATCCGCCTCCACCGCCAGGCCAGTCGCCTCCCCCCGGCTCCTTCTAGGACCGACAGTGCTGGTAAGCCCAACCTCAAACCACAAAGCTCGACACCGGAGCGTCGCCGCCAATCAATTTTCACTTCCTTCGATTGCGGATGTCACTTCTTTCAATTTTTCTCTTCTTTCTTTTCTGGGTAATCTTTACTTCTGTTCCATTCACCTTTCCTGATCGAGAGGGCTCTCACGATACACTGAATCGAGAGCCTTCTCATTTTAGATTTTGCGTTTATTTAAACTGCATGAAATCACATTTCCAGGTAGGATAAGAAATGGGACATCAAATTCAAAATCGGAATGAAAACTAGTTAGATCAGTGCTTCTGGGATCATTTTTGTTTTCCCCATTTTGACTAGGATATCATGTTTTCACCCTAGTTGATTATCCCGTTTTAGGCAGCCCAAGCCAGCCTGCCATACATCCCGCTCCCGAGCATCCTAGTCTAATAAAACTATGGTTAAATCTATACTATCCACCCCCATCTAGTGTATAGCTCAATTATGTGAGTTTGTAAACCACGCTTGCGATGAGGTTATCATCTAGGCTATAAGTGTAATAATTGAGGGAGACTAGGAGCTGAACAAGAATTTATGCCCCCCCCCCCCCCCCCCCCCCCCACACACACACACACACTGGAAATGCAAAACTTTTGCCTTGTATGACAGCGATAAATTTTTGGACATCTTTTACAAACATAAGTTTTTCTCAAGATGTCCAAAGCCGTGTATGTCTCAATTAGATAGGAAACCATGGCTGGCAAAAAGAAAAGAGTAACTTTTCAATTAGCACACATGAGTTCCATGAGTGGGTACAAGGGTTATGACCCTAATTTCCCTCTAATATCTCCATATCTCATCATTTGATGCATCACATCCAACAAATGGATGGATATCCAACGGCCAAGGAAATACGTTAATGAGGATATGAGTCCCCAACTCATTATTAATAGGGGTGGCGTGGGAATATAATGCAATGGCATGAGAGAAGCCAACAGCCTGACCTAGTTGTCGTGTGTATGGGGCACATACATATATGTTTGTCATGCTATACAAAAGAATAAGTAAGAATTAATTTTCTAAGCGCTTTATAGATATGTTAACTTTAGATTAACGAACTGTGTTGTGTTGTGAATATGTTTTTACTATCTTAACTTGGGCTCCAGTAGTGGCCATGTTTTCAATATTGAGGTATGTGTTATCCACACTCGATGTACTTATGTGAGTTTATAAAACACGCTTGTTGCGGTGAAGTCATCATGTATGCTTTTTTTAGATTACAAGCGTGACAAACTGTGGTCGTTGAAGAAGAATTTATTGCCTCCCACTATGTTTTATCTGTAATTGACTCATTAAAGAAGAGAATTACAGCATATCGTTTAGTTTACATTAAGGAGCTAAAAAGTTACATATTTTGTCATCTTCCTGAGTATTTTTCAAGATAGTTTTTAGGCTAATTAAACTAGAGGAAATGCAAAGTTTCTTCCTTGTATGACATGGATATTTTTAGATATTTTTGTTTACAAACATATCCTTTTTCTCATCATTTCTAAAGCCATTTATGTCTCAATTAGATATTGACTAATAGAAAATGGCACATACACACAAGAACACAAATCCATTTTTTCACAATGTGCAAGAGTAAGGTCTTGTAAGACACATCAGGGCGTAAGGATTCTTTGATTTTCATGGAAGGGGCTGATAATGACACAAGAACATCATGTGCTTGATTGACGAAGGATTTACTATGAATCAAATTATGGTGAAGCCTTAATTTGCAGTGAGAGCGAAGAGGAGGCCATTAAGCATAAAGAAGATAAAAGGAAGTTCAAAGATTAAGATAGCATAATGTAGTGAGTTTGAGATATTGTTTATTTTTTCATCAATGTGCTTCATCATATGTTTAAAGCCTAATATGAAACAGCGTAGTAGGTTTACAAGGGGTTAAGTGCAACAACAATCTTAATATGGGGATTTTTGAAACCATGGCATTTTTATGTGGGGGGAAGTGTGTAATTTAATTCTTATTTTACATATGGCCCAATACCACACTTGTGTGCCATACACTGATACACATGGTAAATAACATTGTCAGGTACCTTGATCCTGGTGGTTAAAACGAAAGTATGCCTCTTGTTATGTTTTGTTTGTTATTTTTCTAATGACTAACAATGAATAAAATATAATACAACACTAGCTGTCAAGATCTAATATCTACCAGATTATGGTTTTGTTGGACCCATATGTTAGTGTATATAGACATGGACCCTATTTGGCATCCAAATATGTACATTCCCCGTGGGAACTAGGACGCGGAATCATAACTAGTTATTCCTCTTGTTATCCAAAACGGTTGCTAAGTGCTAACACATCCTCACATCCGCTTTTTCAGGCATTTTTCACTGACTTGTTAGCATTTCGGGACAAGATATGCCAACATCATCAGCATTTTTCTTCTTTCAAAAAAGAAACAGCATTTTTCAGGAAACGAGCAAAAGACAAAATGGTGTCAGTGATGCCGTCTTGCTAGGTAGCTGAAGACGCAACAAAATCTCCTCGAGTGGCGTGCTCTCCGGATGGCAGCAGAATTCAGCTTCGAGCCTTGCGGAGTTGCGGTGCGGCTAAGCTGCAAGCCAAGCCAAGAGCGCGCGACAACTCGGCGCAACGGACACCGCGCTTGTGAGCCTAGCTCCGACCCCCAGCTCTGCCGTGTTCTACAGTTCTAGCTGTTGCCACAGCTCCCTCAACATCTCCCTCCCATCCATTAAATTGTGGCGAGAAAACAGCAGCTCACTCTTAACAGCCAGCGACCACTCGCCCGCTCGCTTGCCGCCGTCACTACCCTCCGCGATGGCGCCGCCTCGCCGCTCCGGGGCCGAAGCGGCGGTGCTGCTGCTGCTGCTGCTGACGACGTCGAGCGCCGGCGCGGCGCGCGCGTCGTCCCCGCGGGTCCCCGCGGTGATCGTGTTCGGGGACTCGACGGTGGACACGGGCAACAACAACCAGATCCTCACCCCGCTGCGCGCCAACTTCCCGCCCTACGGGCGCGACATGCCCGGCGGCCCCCGCGCGACGGGGCGGTTCGGCAACGGGCGGCTGCCGCCGGACCTCATCTCCGAGGCGCTGGGCCTGCCGCCGCTCGTGCCGGCCTACCTCGACCCGGCCTACGGCATCGACGACTTCGCCCGCGGCGTGTGCTTCGCGTCCGCCGGCACCGGCATCGACGACGCCACCGCCGGCGTCCTGGTAAGCGCCCCGCCCGCCGCCTGCCGTGCACTGTCAATTCTTTGTGGATCGGTATCGATGAGCTGAATTGCTGATGAGTAAGGTGCACACTGACACGCATACGCATTGCCTCGTTTTGCGAGAAAGCGAGAGATCGTGTGTGGCTCACACGTACACTTGGGAGGAAAGTGTTGTGTGATTGTTCACAAACATCCATACACAGTCGCCTCGCTAAACCTCGTAAACTTTACTCAGATTGGCTATAGGCCATCACGTATGGTGCTCGCCAACCCAACAAATTCGGAGTGTGGCCTTGCCCCTGGGTCAACACATTGAATTCGTTCCCAAGTTGCGCCGCTTTTTCTGCCCCAGATGGGGATCGGTCGCATGGCATCTAGGCTGCAGATAGATGATAGGACGAACACGGACCACACCACACTCCCAATCAATTCCCAACTGCAGTGCTCGATCTACAATTCTACATGAACCCTGCACTCCTCCGATCCGGCCGGCCGTACGTGACCTCGTCGTGCGGCGGCCGAGGTAGGAAAGCCCGGCCGGCCGGGACCCGGGACCGTGCGCGACGCGGCCAGCGGATACGCGCGCCGCGGCGGCGCAGGCAGCACCGCCAGCTACATGAATGAATGCGAGCTCTTTTTATTAGAGGAATTTTCGCCGCTTCGTCTTGCAACCACTTGTGCCGGCCGGCATTTAGTAGGCCGACCGGCCGTTTCAGCTGATCGATCAGTTCTGGTGACTGCTGACCCATGTTAGCTAGCTTCAAGTACAGGTTTCAGCATCGAGTAACAGCCCAACCGTATTCCGCTTGCTGATTGATGCCAGTCAAGTACGTACATTGACACACACTCCTCACCTACTAACAAGGGTCGCCTGACACTGTCCATAGATAATCTTAGAGTGGTCCTGTTTGTTTCAGGTTATAGCCGATTTTAAAAGCTCAATTTTGAAAAATCTAAAAGCCAGGTGACTCCTAAAATTTAGAATCGAGAATTTATAATCAGCTAGATTCTCGATTATCAATTATGGGAGTTATCTGATTTTTGAATTTCCCAAAATCGAGCCTTCAAAATTGGTGAGAAGCTGAAACAAACGCAGCCTATATAGGCGGTGTTTGTTAAAAAAATGGAATTATAGGAGGTTGTTGTGTTTCTTTTGAAAATTTAATTTCAAATTCACGCATTTTATTTTAAAAAACGCGATGTATCTCAGTACGGCTTGATACCAACCGAAATACTACTGATGAAGCACACTAATGGTGCATGCGCTGACGAACGTCGTGTCGCTAGTCAGTGATCCCGCTGTGGAAGGAGGTGGAGTACTACGAGGAGTACCAGCGGCGCCTCCGCGCGCGGCTTGGCCCGCGCCGCGCCGCTGCCGTCGTCCGCGGCGCGCTCCACGTCGTCAGCATTGGCACCAACGACTTCCTCGAGAACTACTTCCTGCTGGCCACGGGCCGGTTCGCGGAGTTCACGGTGCCCGAGTACGAGGACCTCCTCGTGGCCGGCGCGCGCGCGTTCCTGGCGCGGATCCACCGCCTCGGCGCGCGGCGGGTCACCTTCGCGGGGCTCGCCGCCATCGGCTGCCTGCCGCTCGAGCGCACCGCCAACGCGCTCCGCGGCGGCGGGTGCGTCGAGGAGTTCAACGAGGTGGCCAGGAGCTACAACGCCAAGGTGCGGGACATGGTGCGCGGGCTCCGGGGCGAGCTCCCCGAGCTCAAGCTCGCCTACGTCTCCGTCTACGAGAGCTTCCTCAACCTCATCGCCGACCCGGCCAAGTACGGTGAGCACCGACCAACCAATTCAGTTAAGATCGGAGCCAATAATCCATGTGCTGATCGATCGATTTGTGCGTGTCGATCGTCATGGCCGGCCTTGGCAATGGCGGCAGGGCTGGAGAACGTGGAGGAGGGGTGCTGCGCCACGGGCAAGTTCGAGATGGGGCTCATGTGCAACGACGACGCGCCGCTGACCTGCGACGACGCCGACAAGTTCCTCTTCTGGGACGCGTTCCACCCCACGGAGAAGGTGAACCGGCTCATGGCCAACCACACGCTAGAAGTATGCTACCAGGAGGGCGTCCTGTGACCATGTCCGGACACGTAGCAATTAACGGGCCCGTCGATCGCAGAGGAAATGAAATTACGTGTATCACGAAGGATTTTTAATCACAGTGATAAATGAAAGTATATATTAAAGGCAAAATATCAACATTCTTTTTGTCGCCTGAAAAAAGTTTTTTTTTATGTGGTGCTTTGGTCAATTGCTATACCAGCGATGCAACGAAGTTAAACCGTGATGGCGTAGCTTGTGATGGGTTAGAGGGTGGTGGAAGGAGACGGTAAGATGAGGAAGGATGGTGTTCATGGTAGTGTGTCGCCATGGTCGAAGGTGCAAGGCCAGTGGTGGCTAACGTGTTCGCGATGATTCATAGTGTTGAGTACACGTGAGTGTTGTCTTAGGTACTTTTTTTTTGCATGGAGTGGACATGAGTAGTGTTGTCCTGTGCACTAGTTCAAGTATTCAACTGGTAATTTGAACGAAATGAAAAAGGAAATGCAAGTATGAAATAGGGGTTTGTTCAAACCCCATTGGTTTTAACAAAGTGATGATGATGGACTCAATGGGCCAATTTGTGTGGTTTGATGGGCCTCATTGAACTTTCAGGCGATGACCTGTTCACGTCATCACCCATTTTTTATATTTCTGTATGGAGAAAATGCCTCAACTGTGCAATGAAATTCAAGTCAAAGAATGGGTACGTAATGATGCCCTCAAAAAAAAAAGGAATGGGTTCGTAATGACATAAATACGTGTACCCCAACATGATTTTCCGTGTACTTTTGACTTATGCTGGGAGTTTATACATGCAGTATACAGAACAGTATAATGAGAATGAACAAAGAACGAACAAATTTTCAAGTAGCTCTAGAACAGTACAGTCTGTGTGGAAGAAAACGTATACAATCGATCGAGTGGTAATGAGCGTCGGATTATACCACTACTAATAGTAATTTACCGAGCTGCGGCCTCACTGGATCACTCGCACTCTCTGACCCTTGGGAACAGGCACCTGTACATCCTGGACATGAAGGACCTCTCGGGCTTCCGCTTCCCGTACCGCCGCGCCCCCGCCCCCGCCCCCGCCGCCGCGGCATGATCGGGAGCCAGCGCCTGCTGCGGCCGCGGCGCGGGAGGCGCGGGGGTCGTCCTGGCCTCCTCGCGGTGCCGCTTCACCTTCTCGAACTGCACCGTGAACCCCTGCGCCGCCATCGCCGCGTTCTGCTCATCCCACACGCCGAACCGGGGCACCGCCGACGGCTTGGGCCGCCGCGGGGGCGGGGCCTGGTGGTGCCGCGGCGGCGACGGCGTGGGGGACGCCGCCCTCGGCGCGCCGTGGTGGTGGTGCTGCTGCTGGTACTGGGCGTGGGCGGCGCCGTGCTGCTGCTGCTGGTGGTACTGGGCGTGGGCGGCGCCTTGGCCGCCGCCGGATTGCGGCTGCGCCGTGTAGCTGTTGTTGCTGCTGTTGCTGCTGTACCTGGGCTGGTACGGCCTGGGCGGCGAGAACTTGCTGCCGCGGCTGCTGGCCTTGGACGCCGCGTTGCTGCCATTGCTCCCGGTCCGCCGGTGGTGGTACCCGTGGCCGCCGGGGTGCTGGTGCTGCTGCGGCGGCCGGTGGTGTGGCTGCGGCGCCGCCGGCGCGTGCCCGTGGGAGCTCGGCGGCCGGGACGGCACGTTCCTGCTGTCGTAGTGCTCGTAGGGGTCGTGGTAGTCGTAGCCGGCCGGCGAGTGGCCGTGCGAGCTCGGCGGCCGGGAGGGCACGTTCCGGCTGCTGAGGTTGTCGTAGTGCTCATACGGGTCGTAGTAGTCGTACCCTCCTCCTCCTCCGCCGCCGCCGCCGGGCGCCTTGGGGGCGGGCGCCGGCGCGTGGGCGTGGCCGTGCGAGCTCGGCGGGCGCGACGGCACCTTCCTGCTGAGGTTCTCGTAGTGCTCGTACGGGTCGAAGTCGTTGGCGCCGCCGCTGGGCGGCCTGGGAGGCGCGGGCTTGTTGTCGCGCACCTTCTCGAAGAAGACGGTGTAGCCGATGTTCTCGGCGTCCCAGGATCCGAACTTGGGCACTACGGCGTGCCCGGCCTGCGAATCATCGCGCGCACGAATGAATCTCCATGAGCAACCGGTAGATACTACTAGTGGATACGGTATGAGAAAGTTTCGGTATCTGGCAATATTTTAAATAGCCGGCTATTGGCAGCCGCTATGGCATTTAGCCCGCTAAACGTCGTAATGGTAACCCTGCCGCTAAACGTTTTAGCCGGCGATTTAAAACCATAGTATTTGCAGGTGCATAGGAAGTACAAAGAAAAGTTAGGCAATGTGAAAACGAAATTGTGTATTACGGAGTACGTCGCAACCAACTGTGAACAGCATTGCCTTTGACACCAAGACAGAGCACATGACAGCCCAACACCCTGCATGGTTAGAACATAGCACAGTACGAAGCAAGCCGCTCCGCGCCCAGGCCAGCTCGTCATGTGACAGAAGGAAAACAGCTAGTCTCCGCTCCTCGCCGGTGGCTAATCGCTTTGCTGGGACGTGAAGGCCGCGGCCGGGAGGCTCGACCGGACCTGCCCGAACGCGCCGGCGCGTTCCCCTCCCCGCTCGATCGCCGATTGCCGAGCCGCCCTGACGCACGCCTACTCGTCCGCGGCGAGCAAACCGAAGCTCTGGCCGCGGCCAAGTTTCTTTCTACCGAGCAACTCCCCACATGGGCGGTCCGAGCACGGGTCGCGCCATGTGCAGGCGGGGCGTACGCCGCGGACAGGAGAAGATATCGAGTCGTCAGGAGCGAGCGGCGCGCCCATGTTCAGATTGCAGGTGCTGGTGCTCAGATCCGTGAACCTTACCCCTGCCTGCCTGGGACAGTGAGCAGCGGCCCTGATCCCCTGACCGGCCGGCACCGAACTACCAGCGCATGGATAATGCATGGTGTCGCCAGCTCGCTGCTGCCTAATTCTGGATTGCACTATACTAAACGTCTTCTTTAGAAAAAAGAAACTGAAACCTTAATCGAGCTAGCTATAATGGCAGGCACCATCAAGGTTGGGGAAAGGTGGCTCTCACCAACATGGGCACGCACATGGGCGGTGTTCCGTGCCGGAGGGAGCCATCATCCATGCACGATTATATTCTACTTTACTACGCCACAAAATCGGGAGCAAAGTTGATCGTGGATTTGCAGCAGCCATGGGTCGTGGAACATCACACGAACGCATGATGGCGGTGATGAATGCAGGCATGCCGGCCGACGCCGGCGCGGCGTGGCACCGTTCCGGGTGCAAGGGCCGCAAGCAAAGCCGCCGCGCAGCGCAGTCGAAGAGCGCGATCAGATGCAAGCGCAAAGCGCAGACAATGCGGGTGTGGCTCGTGTGACTTACAGCGGCCATGTCGTCGTGCGGCGCCTGGAGAAGGATTGGTCGGAGAGCGGGAGCGAGGACGGATCGAGGCCGGGCCCCGCTGCTTGTTCTTCCCCCCTCCTCCTCCTCCGCCTCCGCCTCCCTGCCCCTCTCCCTTTCCTCTCTCGCAAGAGGAAAGAGAGAGACCGCGGCGGCAGGACGGAGGCCGGACGGAGGGCGGGATGGCGTGCGGGGGCAGGGCAGGGGTCGCGGCCTGCCGGGGGTGCCGGCTTTATGGCCGGGCTCGGCTCAGCGGCCACCCTAATTAAAGGAGGGGCCTCCGATCGAGCTCCGCGACGGCCGCGCCCAGCTGTGCAGCGGCGGCAGCGCGGCTGCGCTGTGCCTTTTCGCGTGCGTATGTATGCACAGGCGGTCAGGGACGCTGCCTCTGTGCGTACGCGACGAGGAAGGGAAGAGACAGCTCAGGCCTTAACCTCCTCCTCGCCCGCCTGCCCGCCTACCTACCGAGGGGAGGAGGACGGTGGTTGGCCGCCGCCTCCCGCCTCGTCGTATCCTCTCGCCTTCGTTTGCCCGTGGCAGGGCGGGCAGTTCCCTGATCGTCGTTAGCGTAGTACGCGTTAGATCCTGATGAATTTACCCCACGGGTGCCAGGATCGTTGCTGCATCGAGGGCCAACCTTTTGCTTAGCACATACTACTCCTACTGTTATCTCCCAAATGCCAAGTTCTCGCGAACCGCGCTCATCTTAATCTTCCATTGGAGGAAGTATCATTTCTTTCGTCTTCCAATCTGATCAAACTTTTGACAATTTTAGAATTTGGTGGCACAGCGAGGGGACCTCAACTGAGCTAGAAATCTCGATTTCTTCTCCACTTCTTTTTTTTCTTTTGAAAACTTTCTCCTCCACTTCGAGTATGGTGCCTCGAGTGCATACCAACACGCAACAAGCGCAATCAAATCAAGAACAAACACTACCACTCTACCAGTACACTTGTACCACCGGAGTGTACAGCAAGCAACAACCAGGACCCCGTTTAGTTTCTGGCACCGCAAATCGCTCCAGCCCAGTGTACAGAGCAAAGACAGGCGCCTACCAGCTGGCTCACGATCCATGGACAGCTGATGCGCTAATCTCACCGCGGCCACAGGCGAAACCGTCCAGGTTAAGCGACCGGCCACCCCGCGGTTTCTTGAAGAGGATGCAGCATGATCTCTTAACAAAATCCGCAATGGCCTGGCCCCCATTTCATAACCTTTATTCCACCGAAGACGTCCGGCTGCGTCCAGCCGAGAGGCGTCAACCGGCGCCATCCTTGTCAGCTCCAAAGCACACGGAACCGGGGGCGCGGACCTGAGGCACATGGGGGGGGGGGGGGGGGGGGGGACGCTTTGCTTGCCCCTGCCCGCCCCCTGCATGTTGATCAGCAGACACCGGGCCGCAGGATCTGGAGGCAGCTGAAACAAAGGAGCAGAGAAAAATAGTTTAGTGGTTTGGTCGGGAACCTAATCACCAGATCATCAATGATCAATGGCAGCATCGGCGGAGTAGATGCTGAAGTTAAATGAAGCAGATACTAATGAGGTTAATTGTAAGCAAGTGTCCACGTAATCATGGGAAAGGTGGCGCTGGTGCAGATTTTTCCGCCATCTTTGGCAGCTAGTATAGCACCATACATGGTAGCTTTAGGCTGCTAGCAACAATATATAACATGATACAACATCATCCATGGACCACGACCATCAATTTTCTAAATTTGTCTCCAGAGGTACATACAGACACACTGGACATGAAAAACAAAGGGAAAATTGAAACAGATCTCACCATGACAAACATGGAAGGCACGGCATGAAATGGTCAGTGCTCCGGAAATTCACGCTACAGTAAACCATGCTAGGATAATAGAGATAGCCAGCGCTGATTTACTCAACCATAACCCCACGGTACGTTGGTACCTGATAAACAAGTGGGCAATCAAGTGGTCGGGTCTAGTGGAACAACTGCCATCAATTATGCAAATCAAATGAATGCTCCAACAGGTTTTAAATAGGAGAAGGGCCAAACTAGATGTCAGAGAGACTACGCGACAAAAACTCCTGACCAAGCTCATGAGCTTATTATCCTAGGTCGGAACAGAGCCATCAAGAAAAACCAGCTGATGAGGTGGTGCTAAACAAAAGGCACAGAGAAAACAAATAAAATGCTAACAATCTATTGTCAGAAAACCATTATGATGCAATTAAACAGGATAAGTTTGGAGTAATACATAAAAACTCAGCTAAGACCACACATGAGGTTTCACCATCTTGATCAACAATTCACTCACAAGTCACCGAGAAACGACAATCTGGATCAACTATAGGAGCAAAACCCCAAATACATCATAAGAAAGTTAGAGGTGCCATTATATAATGGATTGTAAGAGATGATTACACTAAGCAAGAAAAGGAACAAAATTATTAGTCATCATAAAAGAATTACATATTTATTTGGAAATATTAAATGAAAAGTGTACAAACCTTGATCAAAGTAATGAATTTTTAAAGCAAATGTACAAGTGACCTTACCGTTTCATTAAATAATTATGTTTCAAAAATTCTTCACCCCATCAGTGGTAATGTGGTATTGTGTGCATTGTCTCACCTATACTCCTTTCACAGAATGACATTTCAACTCCACCAGATTAGCTAAGACATTGAGATATACTGTCTGATCACATGAGGGCACCATCAGGTTGTGATCAGGACAGGGGCTCATAAAGTCGTTATTAAGTAGTATGCAAGCAGAAGCTGCCAGGAAAGTATGCCATAGTAATATTGAAGTTTCTCAAAAGAACAGAGTTAGTTTTTAGTACATCTACTTGACTAAGAGCAAAATTATTCATAAATGGCATGAACGAGGAAGAGAGGTGGTTCCATGAAGAGATGCTGCTTAGACAGCCGATTCTCCCAACAAACCTGAATCTAGGTGTAAATATAGTTTTAAACAACACCCTGCTCCCTTGTCCTTCAACCTAACCAGGCAGCCTTTGTCATATTATCATATATGCTCCTCATATTCCACTTCATTGAATATGCTTGGCTCATCCCAGAGTCTACAGCCATCAACAAGTTGTAGTCATGTGTTGACAGCTAAGAATATATAGCCTTAGCATAATTCTTAGCAGCTAGAAAGAAAGCACCCCATGGGCTGTCAAGGTTGCTCAGTGTAATTAGAAGATATTTCTATGTAAGTTATAGTGCAGTCTAGGTCGTTCAAGGTACCCACAACAAACTGGCCAGATGTATCTTAATTGATGTTGCACTTCCATTTCCTGCTGTCAACTTTCAGATCGTTCCCAGATTCAATGGATCTGCACTCCATCATTGGCAGCACTTCTCCAGTAATTCACAAAGCCGTTCTATCAAGCATCCACCTTTGTCCAAAGGTATGTTTACTGTAAACCCACAGTATTTGTTGCCTGCTACAGCAAAACATGAAGAAAGAAAGAATTCAAAGAAAAGAAGCGCATGTTAGTCATTCAGTTTTCAAGTATAAGGTATAAGGATTCGTACATGAATATACAATGTTGCATTGATCTATCCCACTGACATGATTTCGGATTTCCAAAGTGCTTATTCTTACTATTGGTCATCAATTGAAGTACTAAAGGAGCAGCTGGAAAGGTCCAACCCTTTTACGAAGAAATGTGTGATGATATTAGCATAGTGTTTTTCATGACAAATCTACTTATCTCAGTTTCATACAGCAAATGTATATATTCATAAAGATATTGTTGGTCAAAGTAAAATAGTTTCGTCGCATGCATTCTAGTATATTACACTTATTCTTAATTGCTTAAATGCATCATGCTAAGGTCAACTGGAGTGTAGAGTCAGGAATAGGACAGTTTTGCCTACATATTTAGACATATTACCATAGTAATAGCCAAACCATGCCTTATAGGGGACACCTAAACAAAACACTGATAGGGCTTAATAACAAAAGGGAGACAGTGTCGTGTTGCATTTCCCAGTATAAGTATTGACATCAGATGAAAATAATATACTTCCTAATGAATTTTAAAATGGTGTATCAATCAAGATTTAAAGCCATAATTTACATTACAAAATCAAAGTTTATTTAGAACAGCTATGCATAAAGAGGGCTTGCAAACAGTGATTTAGTCTTTGCAATTGTATCTGTCAGTCCAAGCAAATATATTATTGTGTGACAAAGTAACAAACACAATACCGATCTATTATGCTCACAACATTTCGTTCCACTTCCTTATCGCCAAACGGTAAGAGATGAGTTGCAGCGTCATACCCATGTAGAAATGACAGAAGCCTGAAACATAAGAAATTTTGTTAAATTTGCCAGTACTCCTAAATAACAAACAGAATATACTGACAACAAGAGAACAGTATATTCAAAATACCTTTCACTTTTTATGCTATGCCACCCACATGATACTATTGATACTGCTTTGACAGTTGTAGTAGTTGATCTTGCAAGCAACTTAGCATCTTGGTTGATGCTTTATATGAATGTGTCTGATGTTCCATAGGGCAGTAAAGCTAAGGCTACACCACCACGTAGAATCTTCTACTTTCAGCATGCCTTTATGTTTTCAGCTAATGGTTGATGTGTCATATTCCAGAATTATTAATGCAAATGGTTTTGGTTCCAGTTTCCAACAGCCCACTATCCTAGCTGATATTGCCTCTTTAGTATAATATAAATCAAAGTTTGCAGGTAAATTACTTTCAGTGACAGAAAAGAGGCATCATCCTGAACAGAAAAACACCTTTCTTCTATTATGGGAAACTACAACAATGCAAAAAAAGTAATGAGAACTGAAATAATGGATCACTGTAAGTGACAAGTTAATAGCAAATGCACTAGGCATTTATGACTGCGGAGTAAACTAATGATTTTCAGGGGAAACAAAGAAAATCTGTTCATTCTACTTGAAAATGCTGAAAGCAAGTCAAAATGCAGATCATGTCATCTGTTCACAACTACGATATCAACATTTGTAGCATTTAGTAGCCCATTTACTACAAGCCTTTTGGCCATGAAATATTTTTGAACTTTCTCAATTCCAAACGGAAGGTATAGCCATATCGGCCAAAAAAAAGATGAAGGCAAATGTAGCTAAAGATGAAAATAAGTTACTTTAGCTGTCTCTTTCCTCACAAGAGGAAGGAAGTAAAATGTTGCTATATTACAGCACAACTGCAGCGAGCTGCCGCCAGATTTGGCAACAATCCTCAAATCACCGGCAACAAGCATGCAGATATGCAGATCAGGGCATAGTAATCATCATCAGATCAAGTAAACAACAACAACAACAACAACAACAACAACAAACGTAGTGGAGAGAGTTCGTGTTGGCTACAAGAGAAGGGAAGAACCAAATATTTTTCTCCTTTTCCTCTTTCTCTAAGCAGCGGCTCAGCAGAGCTCGACGTCACAGCCGCAGCGCCGTGAGCCTAAGGTCGTCCTCCTCGTCGCCGTACCACCCCACGCCGGCTCCGCACCCGGCGCCGGCGGGCAGGTTGAGGTCGAACGGGAGCGGGAGCTGGCAGGACGGCGAGGCGGCCGCGTCCGTGCAGTCGTCGTCCACGACCGAGGCCGAGGAACCGCAGTCGCTGCGGCAGTCGCCGTCGGGGATCGGCGGCGGCAGGGGCCGCGGCGGGAGCACGGGCCGCGGGCGCGCGCCGCCGAATGACTCTACGGTGGAGCTGAGGCTGCTGCAGGCCGGCCTGGCGACCGGCGGCGTCGAGACACCCTGGGTGGTGTACGGCGTGTACGCGGCGGCGGCGGCGGGCATGCGGTGGTGGTGGGCGGCGGCGGCAGAGGCGGGGAGCGGGAAGTTGGTCTTGGCCTTGGGCCCGCGCAGCATCCGCGCGGCGGCGTCGTAGGCGCGGGCGGCGTCCTCGGCGGAGTCGAAGGTGCCGAGCCAGACGCGCGCCTTCT
Organism: Panicum miliaceum; assembly: GCA_032594955.1. Lineage (NCBI taxonomy): Eukaryota > Viridiplantae > Streptophyta > Magnoliopsida > Poales > Poaceae > Panicum > Panicum miliaceum. The sequence continues at coordinate 3,952,179 of CM064067.1, forward strand.
TCGCCGGATCGCGGATCTCCGCGGCGTACCGTCCCCACGGCCGCTTCCGCACCCCGCGGAACCGCGACTCCACGTCACAGTCCGCCGTCGCCGCCGCGCCGCCGCGCCGCATGCCGCCGGATGCGCTGGCTCACGGTTCCAGGCCCGCGAGGGTAGAATCGGGGTCGGAATTGGAGCTGGGGATTTGGGAATCGGGGGGAGGAGGAGGGGGAGGGAAGGAGGGAGGAAGGTGGGGAGGAGTTAATTGGAAGGCTTGCTTGTTTGCGCTGCCACCGCCCACGACGCCCACCCCACCCCCACCCGCTCGCCTCCCACCACCACCACCACCACCACCACCCTCCCTGCCCGCCTTGCCTTTTTCTTCTCTCTATCCTCTCTTCTTTTTTTTCTTTTCCTTTCCTTTTCTTCCCCCCTTGACCCTCCTTCTTCTCTTTCCTTCCTCTCTAGACATCGATTTTTTTTTTTTTACGATTTGGGAGTAATTTGCTTTTTAGCTTTGCTTTGTTTTCTTTTGATGATGCTTTCTTTGGCCGGTCGACGCCACCGGTTTTCATCTGTTACCACACAGCAAAGGAGAGTACGGGCACGGTGGGCCGCTTCCCGTGACATGCAATGTTAGCGTCGACATGTTCCTTACGATTGATCTTGATCTTGCGTGAAGATGTCTGGATTTTTTTTTTCTCTACAATCAACTAGCGCGCATTTTTTTCTCAGTACACAACTAGGCATATATTAGACCAACCACAAGTCCACAATGTAGCGAAAAGACGATGCTTAGATAGAAGAGAGACAGATAAAGCATCGATTTTTACAATTATGATTACTGAAGTTAAGTTCAAAAAAACCTGGCGGCGAAGATATTGGGTGCGTCGATTAAAAAACACTAGAATTATAATAAGTACAACACACTGAAATAAAAAACAGTTTAAAATACGAACAGACATGCTAAGTTTAAGGTTCGGATACAAAGGATCTTGATTGAGTTAAAAGTTGAGCGCTAAACTTTAACATTTATTAGCACTTATATTTTTTGCTAAAATTTTTTATTCTTATCTCAAGTTTAGCCCACCCAGTTAGTATTTTTATTTGGATAGATTAGTATTTCAATATTTTTATTTCAGATATTAGCACTTGAATCCAAATATTTCGTAATATTACGCTCGTTGCTAGCTCATCTCACCGAAGCACGATTCGCTCTTTTAACCCATTGTGCTATTTCACCTTTCCTCTTTACTTCGTTCATTTCACTTTCCTTTTTCCCCCACGCTCTTCTAGTCTGCTGCGCCTTTAGTTTTGTATCCGTATATTTTCTGTCCTCGCGTCTCGTGGCCTCCACTCTTCGTCTCTTTCCCCGCCGGCCGCCGTGCTGTGCGGGCAGGGCTGGCAGCCTCTGCCACGGCGTGCCCTCCGTGAGCGTCTGGTCGTGGTCGGCCGCTGCCCGCCCACATCGCTGCCTTCTCTCTGACGATGGCTGTGACGACGGGCGCGCGGCGGAGACCGGCCGGCGAGGGGCGGCGTCGCCCGGTTGGTTCGCCAACCAACACCAACCAGAGCCGTGGAGAAATTTATTACCCGCGAATCCGGTGGGCTGCGCGTCGCTCGCCGTGGAGCGGCCGCCGCGGCGGCCTGCGCTGCGGGGACTACGGGTGGCGGCGCGACTCCGCGACTGGCGCGCCATGTGCGCTCTGCTAGCTGCCGCTGTCCGGCGCGACGTGGGAAGCGTGGCTTCGCGTGAGCCGCGCGGCGTGGCCGTGCCGTGCTCGTGCATGCACTGCATGCATGGGTGAAGTGTGCGTGCGTGCATGGATGCTGCCGCTGCCTGCCTGCCTCTGCGCCTCTGCGCCGCCTGCGTGAGGCGAGGGCGAAGAGGAAGATGAGGCTCGCCTCTGCGCTGACAGCTCGCCGCGTTCCATGGCTTTTTTTATTCGCAGGCTATTAAATTGGGTCGCGCCAACAGGAAGGAAGGAGCTTCCCAGCTGCTCCAATCAAGAGGAGGAGGTTTCCTTGCAACTTGTACATATTTCTGAGGTTAGTGAGCATAGTCATGGATAAACATGGCAAGATGGCGGGAGGATTATCGTAGTGCCCAAAGAGTAGCTTTGAAACTTGCTCTTCGAATCTCTCTCTCTCTCTCTCTCTTTTTGCGAAACTTTGAATTTCTTATGTACTCCTACACGTCTCCAAACTTCCTTCCTTCTCGTATCCAAAAGCTGTCCACGGTCCAAATCTAGGTCGCTACATGCTCGCTGTAACTGTGGTCCTGCGAAATGCTCGCATGATGCCGTACTTGACAAGCGCTGTATGAGCCTGTAACTAACTGTAAACCTGTCAGGTTTTTGCAGAAAATTAAAATGGAAGCCGATGCCGATGCCGATGCCATCATCGCAGAAGCATGATCTGCGTGCGACTGGCTAGTCCATAATAATGTTACAGTAGTATTAACTTGCACGGCATATGAGCACGGGTCATGCCGGCCGCCGTGAGAGTGTCCATGTGATGCGCGGTGAGGTAATGATGATCGGACGGACGGCCGGATCGGACGCGCGCGGCCGGCCGGGGGTGCGTGCGGCGTGCCTGCCGGTTTGCCGGCGCACCCAATTCCTTGCGTCCGGCGGGAGAGAAGACCACGCACGCACCGGCATCATGAGAATTTGAGAGCCAGCAGCCGGCCCCGACCTTGCCAAATGATGCCGTGGTCCACGGTGGCCCAACAACTGCACGAGATAGATATTCCAGCAAACGAGTATAGAGTAATAATAATAGTATAGCATTTTGTTCCAATTCCAACATGATAACGATATTTTAACCTATGCAAAAACCACGCGTTAAACGATATTTTAACGGTGAGGGAAAGGGATGGTCTTCTTGTTTTTTTTTTGAAAGAGAGGGAAAGGGATGGTCGACAACATCGCCTAAAGAAAAGTAAAAAAAAAAAAAGGAGCTGGATACATGAGATACTCAAGTCAGTTTGCACCGGTGCTTAATTAGCATGTGCTAGCAGCAAGGTGTTCAAGGGACCGGTGGTTTTGCACTTGCACATTGGTGCTTAATGATATGACAATATTTTCTCTCATTAAGCACCCACCTTTCGCTGCGCATGTCCTAGCAGGGCCTGGCGGTAGTGCTGGCCATCCGACAGTTTACAAGGAAAGAAGCAAAGAGCAAAAGCGCCTCCTCTCCTTCTAAAATGTTTGTGGGAGTGGACGCTTGCTTGGTTGGTCTGCAAGTTCGTCTTCGTCATCGCCTCGATCGACCACTCCACCACTAATTCGCGTGGGTGGTTCTAGATAACAATCAGCAGGCTTGGCGTTGGCGTGTGGTTAATTAGAACTAAACAGCAGAGCTGGCATCACCATCTTCGGCCCAGGCCGTAAGAGCACGTAGTCCTGTTCGTGCTGATCGTCACTAGTAAAAATCAGGATTTGTAGGATGTCCTATTTAAAAAAATTGCTCAAAAGATAATCCGTTTCTATAAATGGAGCGGGGTTACTATAGCCATTCATCCGATGTTGGAAATATATTTTTAGGACGGATGATACCGTCACCCGTCCCTGGAAATGACCACTACTTTTAGGAGCGGGTGACGCCATGACCCGTCCCTTAAAAATACATTTCTAGAGGCGGGTGATAGCATGACCCGCCCCTACAGATATAGTCCCACACAAAAAAATCATAACTTTTACATATAATCTCGGATGAAGTCATTATATAAAAATTGTAGAGATTGACGAGATCTACAATTTTGTAGTTGATAATTTTTTTATTCAAGATCATTTAATAGTAAAAAATTATTATAAGTTGTCTAATAGCTATGACTATATAGTATCTCATACAATTCAAGTTATACTGTTTCCACAATCTTAACCTTTATATATATTGAAATATACTTGGCATATTTTTTTATCTATAGCTCACAATAAACATAATGTAAAAGTTTCACTTTTGTGATTTAATTTTTTGATTAATTTTATTATATGTAAAGATTTAAATGAATTTTTGGAATAAAGTAGAAAAATATTTTTTAGGGCGGGTGAGGGCATCACCCCATAGAGTCACAAGTGACCGTGTAGTGTAGTGGAGAGGAAGGTACCCGTGAGGCTTGATGTATGCGGTTCGAACGCCTGGTGATGCAAGTGTGCATATTTTGTTAAAAAATTATAACTCGATAGTACAGGGGCTCGTGATAGTGGATGATTGGCTGCAATATTTTTTTATTTTGCTGTTTTCGATTTATTTTTCATTTTCTGAAAATTAATTTATATTTTTAGGGATGGACGCATTACCCACCTCTAAAAATAGTATTTTTAGCTACGAGAAGTAGGAGCAGATACCGTACCTGTTCCTAAAAGTACATTTTTACCCCGTACATAGAAACTTTTTTAAGTAGTGCACGAAAGCGTAACAGCGTATCCTACTCGCTCTTGCTCACCGCCCGGCCTGCGTCGCGCCGCACGTGTACGCACGACGTCGGGTGTCGCGAAGTCTGATTGGGGTGCGTGGAAGAACTGGCATGTCATTATGTCATATGGACCCGCTAGTTGTTGCATTATTCCTCAGTTTTATAGATTTTTTAGTGCGAGTTCAATTCTTCAGCCAGTTTTTTTTATTTATAAATAGCGCAACTTGATTCTGCTTCTTTCTAAGAAAAATGTCGCGACTTGATAATCCTGAAACAATATTGCAAACTGAGGATAACGACTATTGGATTTGTATCATTTATGCAAATGTACGTATCGGACCCAACCCTTTTTTTTCTTTTTGAAAGGATGTGTATCGGGACCAACTTAAATTGGCCTTTTCAGGCCTGTCGCGTGAGGCCCATAATCAATCTAGGCCTTCACCGGAGCCCAAAATTTGGAATTCGTGAAGCAGCCCGTACCCCTTGAAGCTCGGAGGCGGAGAACGTTCTCCGCGCAGTGCCTCCCAGCGTCCCAGCGCCGCCGCGGCCTACCGTCGGTCGGGGGCCGAATCAGACGTCCTCGCCGCGACGCAGCGCGGCGGTGCCTGAGGCGGCTTCCCGCCTCCTTCAAGCGACACGGCGTCGCAGTCGGGGTGCAAGCTTTTGCAACCCCCACCCGATTCGGCTGCCTCCGCGCCGCCAACGCCGCGCGCCGGACGGGACCCCGCCGGCGACACCAGGGGACGCCGGCTCCTCTCTTTCTCCCCGACACGGTGATGAGCTGGTAGGGCCTCCAACTCTACCGCACTAGCAAGTATACTAGCGTACTGCAGATCTTCCCGGACCGAGTAAATTCAGAGCAGCATGACGCATTTCGCCGGACGTCGGCACCCCCACGGTGGAATAGCTCTAGGGTTATTAGGATTCCCACTTCGGAATCGCCTAAACTTCCTTGAGTCAATTGCTCTAGACGCATCACGCATGAACATTTTACTCCTGCAAATACCCAATTATGAACTGCTAATCTCAGTCGTGGATGTTTTTTTTTGTGTGTGTGTTTGGGTGGGGGGCGGGCATCGCCGCAAACATGGATCTTAATTCTTTATCCGTTCAACTGGTAATTCATGTCACGTTATTCGAGTTGTTTGCTTTGCCAATACTTTATTTGGGCCTCCCAGCCAAAATGCACTAACAGAGCTGCTCAGAACCTGCAGGGGTCAACACTCCGCACATATTTGATGCATCAGCTGCTTAACTACAGTTCATTCAAAGTACACAGATCCTTGCATACTAAAATTTAGGCCCTGCAACTATAAGCTAACACTTGGAAATGTAACTTCTCCTCAACACCTTGTTGTCCTGCGTTTCCTTTCTTATCAGTGTCCATTCTGCTACCTGCGACTTCGGGTTCTTGGTTTTAAGATTTTACTTATCTACTTGACCAATAGGCTCTATAATTTCAACTATAAAAGTCGCAGAATGATAAGACGGACTACTCTATTGTACATATAACATATTTCCATTGTTCATCTGTCATAATCTTTGACCTTTGCACCAGTACACAACGTATCCAACACCACTATCCAACATAACCAGCAGTGAAATTTCAGTCTTCTGCTGAGCATTCTAGCTTGAATGAGGCCGCGGATTTGGAAAACTATTGCTGTATCGCAGTAACATCTTAGTGATGGCTGCCTCCTTGCTGCAAATTGACCAATCCAAAGTATGTTCCAGAAGGACCCTTGGCCATAAGGGATGCATGTGTGCCCTTCTCCACGACTATTCCTTTCTCAAGCACGGTGATCAGGTCACAGTTCTGGATTGTGCTGAGTCTGTGCGCAACCACAACACTTGTCCTGCCGACCATCACCCGGTCCAATGCCTCTTGCACCACCTTCTCAGACTGGCTGTCCAGTGCACTTGTAGCTTCATCTAGTAGCAAGATAGCAGGTTGCTTCAGGATAGCACGGGCAGTTGCAGTCCGCCGCTTTTGACCTCCTGATAGCTGAACACCCCGCTCACCACACCACGTGTCGTATCCATCCTTGAGGCTGCTAATGAAGTCATGTGCATTGGCATACCTCGCAGCACTCTGAGTCTCTTCCTCAGTGGCTGTTTCAGTGCCATATACAATGTTCTCTCTGATGGTACCTGCAAAAGGTGTTGGTTCTTGGCTAACCAGTCCAATGTGCTTTCGTAGGGCTCGTAGGCTATATGTTTTGATGCCTATGCCATCGATCTCTATTGTCCCAACAAGGGGATCGTGGAACCGCTCGATGAGTCCAATGATGGTTGACTTGCCAGAACCACTTTGCCCAACAAGAGCTGTTGACTTACCTGGCTGGATGCTTAAGGAGAATCCTTTGAAGATGATCAGATCTGGCCTTGACGGATATGCAAAATCAATTTCTGTAATGTCCACCTTGCCTTCAAGATTCTTTGGTTTGTATCCTTCAGGGTTGTCAGGGTCAATTTCTGTCTTCCTGTCAATAGTAGAAAAAACTGAAGTGACTGCATCAGCACCCTTGGCAAGGTCTGTTGTCATGCTACCTGCATCTGCTATCACACGTCCTGTGCTTATCAAAATCAAGAAGGTCTGAAATAGGGCCTTGGAAGTAAGGCGGTGCTGAGCCATGAGTATTCCACCATACCAAAAGGTGAGGGCCCATACGCATCTCAAAATGCTCATGGAGGTACTGAGCCGACCAGCAAACCAGGACTGCCTGATACTTTCCTTGCGTGGGCCTTTCTGTGCTTGGTCAAAGAGGCGTAGGATGCGGTCTTGGGATGAGAAAGCAGTTACTGTGCGAAGATTAGCAACTGCCTCAACAGCTAGCTTGCTACACTCAGATTGTGCTTGTAATGATTTCTTGGACATGCTCTTTAGTAAGGTACGACGAGCATAAAAGCAAATGATGATAAGTGGTTGCACTACGATCATCACAAGTGCCAAACGCCAAGCGATCGCTAGACTCATGATGCAGGCAATGAGCACTGCAGAAGCTGTTTGGATGACGAGGGACATTCGATCACCAACGAGCGATCTCACCTGCAAAAACAAATATGGTCAGGAATTATTCTTCTCTGATTTCTAATAAACTTCGTTTCAGTATCTGAACTTACAACGTTGGCATCCTGGGCAAGTTGTGCGCATATGGCACCACTAGAGTTCTCATCACTGTCGAACCACCCAATCTCAAAAGTTAGAATTTTTGAAATCATCTGTTCTCTTATCCTTTTGGTGAGGTATTCCCCCATGACACCAAAGTTGTAATGTTGCGCAATGTTGATCAGGAATGAGACCAATGCAAGGCCAACGAAGAACAGTGAGTAGATTCTGGTTTGATCCTTCATCTCTTTATGATCTGTCAAGAAGTAGATCGAGACCATGCTGCCCATGGCTTATGCATACACAGGTTGTATGCCTCCGACCACAACTGCACTGAAGCTTCCCATCAGTGCTTGCTTCCACTCTGGTGCATTAAGCATCAATAGCCTTCTGAAGGATGGCACAGGAAGCTTCAGCTCTGTGTTGTTGCCGTTACCTTCATCATTACCCATGATGGATAGTGTTGTGATTGACCCGCTTGCTGTGGATAACCCCTTGCTCATACCATGGCTGCTTGATTGCCGCATAAGAGATGTACTTCTAGTTCCATCAACCTCTTCAGAATCCATTGACTCTTTGGTCTGTTGAAGGTGGACAAGACATGAGTAGAGGCCATTCTCATTGGCAATGAGCTCATCATGGGATCCCAGCTCCTTGAACTCACCAGACTGCATGACCGCAATCGTATTTGCGTTTTGGATGGTGGATAGCCGATGGGCAATGACAATAGTAGTTCGACCCATGGAGGCCAGTTCAAGCGCCTCCTGCACAACACGCTCTGAATTGGTGTCCAATGCACTGGTGGCTTCATCAAGGAGAAGGATCTTAGGTGACTTTATGATTGCTCTAGCAATAGCAATCCTTTGCTTCTGTCCTCCAGACATTTGGACACCATGCTCACCCACCTGTTTTAGTTCTGTACATGGTTAGTGTCCAAGTATGAGCAGCATTTTATATTTATTTATTAGAAGAAGATATCTAGTTTCAAGATCATTGGTTTGGTGAATATAAAACAGACAAGTATCATGTAAAGCTAGCTAACGTTTTAGGTTGTAACCATATGTAATTTTTAGTGACAAAAATATAACCCAAGTTAGTATTTACACATATATTTTGAGTTTGATGTTTTTTTTGCAGTATTTTCCTCTTCTTATCTGGGAAGCTACCTAGCGTTATACTTCCAACCATACAATAACTTTTTATCCTTTTGAATTTAAAATCATGTCTTATATACTTTTTTTTTCAAATTGATGTAGTTTGCTTCTTGTTACATCGCCAAGTGTTCAGGGGAAGTTGAAGCATCAGGACAACAGCAAGTCTTCGCACATTGTCCAGGATCGTTACCTGCGTGTGGTAGCCCTGCGGCAGCTGGGAGATGAAGTTGTGGGCATTGGCCGCCTTCGCCGCGGCGACGACCTCCTCCTCCGTCGCGTCCTCCTTGCCGAACAGGATGTTCTCCCTAATGGACGTCGCGAACAGCGCTGGCTCCTGGCTGACCAGCCCCATCTGCGCGCGCAGCCACTTGAGCCGCAGCCGCCGGATGTCCACGCCGTCCAGGGTCACCTGCCCCTCCGACGGATCATAGAACCGCTCCAGCAGCGCGATCGCCGTCGACTTCCCTGACCCGCTGCTCCCCACAAGCGTCACTGTGTGCCCCGCTGGCACGCGCAGGCTGAAGCTCTTGAAGATGGGGTTCTCGGCTCGCGACGGGTAGCAGAACTCCACGTCCTTGAATTCCACCTCGCCGGCGACCCTGGCCAGCTCCTCGCCGGCGTTGCTCCTCCGATTCGATCTTGGGCACCCGCCGGATCACCTCCAGCATCCTCTCCGCCGCCGCGCTTGCCTCCGCGAAGTACTTGATGTTCGACAGCCCCAACCCCAGCGTTCTGCACATAAGGTTTGTCAATGGCGTCGGCATCTAAGCATGGAGTTGCAGGTAGCTGTAACTACGTACGAGCCTCCGATGACGATGCTGGTGGAGGCGGCGTAGACGGCGCCGCCCTTGTAGCCGTGGGACATGATGAGGCGGGTGCCGTACCAGATATTGAAGGCGAAGATCGCGAAGGCGATGCCTTCGCTGCCGAGGGCGACTCCCTTGGCGAGCCCCTGCTTGATCCCGAGCCGCGCCGACTCCTCGAGCGCGGCGGAGAACCGCGCCGCTGTGCTGCCCTCCGCTACGAACGAGTACACGGTGCGCACCGACGACATGGCCTGCTCGGCGATGGCGCCCGGGCGCGTGTACTGCTCCCTGATCCGGCGCTCGAGGCCGATGAGGATGCGGCCGTAGAGGAAGCCGGGGACGACGAGCAGCAGCGAGGACGGCAGCCCCACCAGCGTGAGCCGCCACAGCAGCGCGAAGCCGACGGCGTAGCTGCCGACGAACATGGTGGTGTTCACCACGAAGTTGGGCACCTTCTCGCTCAGCGCGTCCTGCACGGCGAGGCTGTCGCTGGGGACGCTGGCGATCACCTCCGACGTGGAGCTCGCCCTGAGGTCGAAGTACTCCACGTCCTGCCGGAGCACCGCGCTCAGGTACCGCGCCCGCATCCGCGACGACTGCCGCTCCGCCGTCCGCGTCCAGCAATACCCCTCTGCACGCACCACGCGCACAGGGGGTGTCATCAGAGGCAGTCACAAGCGCCGCCGTTGGCGTGCAGGCGTAATTGCAAACCGAGAGCTCACCCAGGAACGCCATGGTCCAGTTGGCGGCTGCCAAGATGAGGAGATTTCTTGCGTTCTGGTTGAGGCAGTGTGGAATTGGTCAGTACGTGATGGTGTTCATGTGCCATGGCTAAATGGTGCTAGGAGCCTAGGATTGGAGGTCAGAGATGCGATTCGTATACCTCGTTCATCGTGGAACGAAATTGCTTGAGCCGGTCAGGGCCGCTGCCGCGTCGTTGAATATGCAGCTGGCGATGAGCATCATTATCGGCGTCGACATGCCGTCGCCCATGGCGCCCACCATGCCCAGCACCATGAGCGCAACGTCCACGGCGTCCGCATGCATGAACACTGACGCGAACGACCGCAGCATCGGCGCCGCCTTCTTGGTCTCCACCGTCTCCGGTGGCCCGTCCTTCCCCATGTCCGGCAGGCAATGGCTGGGTAACTGCACACGCCACGCCGGAGGTCTTTAAATTTTTTTCCTAACCGCTAGCTCATAGTGAACATCCGGGTCTTTAAAGTTTTCAAGTGGTTGATTCTAAGTGAAAGTCCATCTCCGCAATTGGACCTAGAGTAAACAATGTTAAAAGTTTACAAAGATTTAGATTATTATTTTGAGAGTTTATGGACCTAGATAAAAAATCCAAAATCTAAGGAGCTCAGATACATTTTAGTCCAAATGTGCTATCTGGTTTCAGCCATTACTGATTTAGGGAAGAAAAGCTGAGCCCAGGTTCCTTATTAATTGACGCTCTTCAGAAGGGGATGTTCAACATTGTGAACTGAGGATAAGCAATTCAGGTTTCACAAAAAGGCAGCGTATTATCCGTCTTCCAGAACCTAATTTGTGTCCTTTTTTCTAAACACAACTTAGACGCAGATGCTCACGTACATAAACACACATTTAACCCTATGAATACACACACATACGGCGTCTATCACTGAAAAATAATAATTCGCCTAAAATACGAGTACCTTGCCAAGTCAGAAATTTGAACGGAGCAAGTTTCTTTCTAGCGAAATGATGGACTAACAGCACAAACAATATTGGCTTATGAACCTAAGACCAACTGATGGATCTCTCTGCCAATCAATCATAAAATATTTTTTCGGCCGCCGGAACAATATAGTTTTCCGCAAAGTGATGATACATCATACATATACTCCATTTTTCCCCTGAGGGGTCCCTACTGCACTAGCGCATAGAATGCACAATGCAGGCACGCTGCTGATTGACTTCTTGGTTTCTGAAACCCTCCTTATGCAAAATGCAAAATATGACTCAACGCCTATCAGTCGAAAAAGGCTCTTTGTATTCAGCTCTTAGTTTAATTAAATAGGAACTAAAATTGCATCGCCTGCACGTCATCCCTGGAAGCTAAACGAGGGATTAGGTGAGGAAAATAAGCCACGGCAGCTCAATGGATGCTGCCTGTTTAATCGGATTACTGCACATGTAGCTTCGTTAATTACGTTAACGTGGTGACGCCATTTCTCTTCTCGTCGTTCGTAGTTAAAGAAGAGTCAACTTCTAGAAGCAGGCTGCGTGTTCATCTAAAATCTGAGGTCAACTTACTTCTGTTGCATAAACGACAATCGTGGCATCTCCAAAGTGGCACGGCTTTGCTGCAGAGCTAGGATGTAGCATCGTATATGGATGTGCATTTGTCCTTGCTACTATCCATCCCGACTATCCAAGAAACGTCCAATAGACAGATTCTAATCTTAATAGATTTGCATTCCATGATCATACTTGTGAATGTTTCTCTTGAAGAAAAAAATATTGTGCTTGAGGAAAAAAATACTCCACTCAAGAAAAAAAATGCTCTATGTTAAATAATAATGTCCTTTAAGTTGATCTGAGATCCAATAGTCCATAAAATGACCTACAAATAAGCAAGCTCTAAATCGCATTGTTAAATATACCCTAATTTTAATTGCAATTTTAAATTCAATAATAGAAACTACCTATATTTATGAGGAATATCTTAGTGCAACGGTGGCAGAGGAGTTGTCATGTACTCCTAAAATTTAGCCTATGATGAGGTGGATATTTCACAAAACAATGATCTCTTTCTCTCACCTTACTCTCTCTCTCCATATCAGCAAAAAATATACGTGATATTATATGAGCCAATATATCGTTAACATATATTACCTCCGTCCTAAATTATAATTCATTTTAGCTTTTCTATATATATATATATATTGCTATGTGTCTAAATGTTAGATACATACACTAAATACAGAACAGGTCTTTCATTCACCTCTTTAGTCCCAGATCCAACGGCTAGGGGGAGGGGGCCCTTAAATCCCGGTTGGAGTCTAAAAGTCCCTTTTTAATCCCGGATGGTGACACCAACCGAGCCCCAACTAGGACTAAAAGGTTCTTCACGAGTTAGTTTAAAATGAAAGCATCACATCTAGAGTCATATGTGTTATGTAGGTGGGGTGGTAAGGAAACTATATGCAAGGTAGGAGGTCTTGAGTTTGATTCCCGCGGACCGCAGGGGTTGGTTGTGCTTGCCAATTTTTTTTAGCTTTGCAGACCTTTTAGTCCCAGTTTCTATAACCCGAGGCCTTTAGTTCCGGATTGGCTGTCCCGGTTGGGAAACGGGGACTACAGGGGTTTTCCAATCGGGACTAATGAGCATTTCCGTACTAGTTATAGCAAAAACTATGCATTAAAAAAATTAAAACGAATTGTTATTTAGGACGGAGGGAGTAGCAACCTACACAGTTATACTTTAGAAGATTAACATAAAAAATGAGAAAATAATTATATTAACATATAAAAGTGGAGAAAAAGAAAGGAAAATTGAGAAAATTGTCTATAAGCTAAAGGAAGCGAGCGGTGTTGATCAGAGTCAATACACATTCGATAATTTTGTCAGTGTATTACTTTTTTGTATGTATAATTTTGTATGGTAGGGTTGATCTATTTTTAGCAGTGGCAGACGGCCAACATGGCCAGGCATGGCGCACGTCATGTCTAGTTTTTTTCAACAAAAACCCACTACCCTCCACAGCAAGACCGCGAGAAGCAGCGGGAGCTAGCCGAGCGGCAGCGGCACAGCGCAACCTGTGGCGCGGAGTGACGGACTGACGGTGACATAATCTAAGGTCCCCTTTGTTTATGGTGGTGGATTATATAATCTGAAATAAATATATTTTCAGCAGCTTATAAATTATTGTAATTTAAAGGGTGTAGATTATATAATCTGATGAATAAAGTGGAGTGTTTATTTTCTTGTTAAATTATTTTTCAGATTTTAAGCTGGATTATATAATTTATGGGCAAACAAACAGGCCTAAGGCTGCGGCTCACTACTGACATGTTTGCGATCTGATTTGGAAGAGCGGCGCCGGCTCACCTTCAGGATATAGAATCTGCCACATCTCAAATTTCATGCGTCCTCCGCCACGGATTATTATTTATTGGATGTACTATCCTATCAAAATCATGATGAAATCCATTTTGCATTTCTTTAAAATGAGCTATAATGCCTACTATCATCCTACAAGATTTCAACTTAATACTCCACTTGTTATGAAAAAGGTGAAATCTTAAAGGGTAGAATGGACAAATTGACATGGTTTTGGAAGTAAATCGGACAAAAAATATTTTAGGAAGTTACTTTTACCCATTTGAGTTGAGTAATTTAGACTTTTCTTATTTTTTTATAAGATGTTGTATTTTTTCCGAAAATATGCTGCTGTTTGTTGGAACAAGTAAAGAAACATTGCAAATGCCGTGGCCTGTGAGGGCCACTAGGGCCATAAGCCGAAACTAGGCCCAGGGAAGCCCAAGAAAATTGTGGAATTCGTCGACGACGGCGAAAGGCGCAACGGTTTACTTCCTCGTAGGCGGAACACGTTCTCGCCGTCTGCCGCCGCCGCGGCAGGTAACCCACCACATCCTCGCAGCGAGGCGAGCGGTCTATTCCGAATCATCTCCCTTTCCCCGTGCCAATCTCCAGACCACACGCTTGCCTCCGCCTCGGCCGCTGCCGCTGCCGCTGCCGCCGCCGCCGCGCGCCCGACGGCCCGACCGGCGCCACCGCGCCACCAGGACGCCGGTCGGCCCCTCTCGCTTTGACCAGGTGATATACTGATACCTCCACCATTTTCTACTACGCTGAAATTTTGGATGTATCATAGCTACAGATTTTCTCCCCTTACGAGTGAATCCAAAGCAGAATCACCCTTCGGCAGCCCTGTAGTTGCTGAAATAGCCGTGCCCATTTTTTGTCGTATGATTCGGCTTCTGACTGTTATGAAATGCCAGTTACGTGTCTTCGTAGTTGCAAATATTATTGTTGGCCATGCCTCCAAAATTTGATCATATCTGTTCAAATGTGTATTGAAGTAACGGTAGAGTTGTTTTCACACGAGGGACCACGCCCGAACATCACTAATTCAGGAAAGCAATGAAATTACAAGGTTTAAACCTGTTTAACGCGTACGTACAGCCAAACCAACGAAATGGGTGCGGGAGTAAGGGTAGAGTTGTGGGATGGGAATTTAGGAGTGCTACATCAGTTGCGTCCTGTGCTGATGCTTTTCATTAGGCCTCTCAGCTAAGCAGCACTTCTGGTTGTGGTGCTTAAAAATTGGAGGCTTGAACATGTATTTGGTGCATCCTGTTTAATTTTAACTCATCCCAAATGGTTGTGCATTAACATGTGCAGCCAGAAGCTTTAAGCTGACACTAGGAAAGATAGTTTGTACTCGATTAACCGTTTCCTGTGTTTCTTTTTTGTTTGTCTCTGTTCCGCTATTTGTCATATTGTGGTCATGGAGTTTGGAATTTACTAATCTGTGTGGCTCAGAAGAATAAGATGAAACCGAAAGCTAACATAATAATTTCAAATACACAAGTCAAAGAAGAATAAGAAGAAACAAAAATCTAATGTACATCTTATCTCAGATTCCCTGGCCGTTGCACCACCACAATACATATCCAGCAGTTACATCAAGAAAGTGTAAGCTTGACACACTTCCGTGTACTGATAGAACAATGGGAAGTAAAATAACCCACTGTCACAGGAATTTTAATTGTCTGCTGAACCTTCTTGCGGGTGATCATCATCAACAACAAAACTTTGTAGTCCCAACTCCCAAGCAAGTTGGAGTAGGCCAATCATTTCTTGCAGGTTGATCAAAATGGTTTTCATCTGAATAGGTTGCACATATGGAAGTAATTCTGTGTTGCCATGCAAATGCCTCAACGCTGATTTCCTCCTTGTTGCAAACTGACCAATCCAAAGTATGTTCCAGAGGGACCCTTGGCCATAAGGGATGCATGTGTGCCCTTCTCCACAACAATTCCCTTCTCAAGCACAGTGATCTGGTCACAGTTCTGGATTGTGCTGAGCCGGTGTGCCACCACAATGCTTGTCCTGCCAACCATCACTCGGTCTAATGCCTCTTGTACCACCTTCTCAGACTGGCTGTCCAGTGCACTTGTTGCTTCATCCAGTAGCAGTATTGCAGGGTTCTTCAGGATGGCACGTGCAATTGCAATGCGTTGTTTCTGGCCTCCTGAAAGCTGAACACCCCTCTCACCACACCATGTGTCATATCCATCCTTGAGGTTGCTAATAAAGTCATGTGCATTCGCAGACCTTGCTGCATTCTCAATTTCTGCTTCAGTTGCTGTTTCTGTACCATACACAATATTTTCTCTTATTGTACCTGCAAATAGTGTTGGTTCCTGGCTGACCAATCCAATGTGACGCCGCAGGGCTCTGAGATTGTATGTTTTGATGTCTCTACCATCAATCTTCACTACCCCCCGAAGTGGGTCATAGAACCTCTCTATAAGCCCAATGATTGTCGACTTGCCAGAACCACTTTGCCCAACAAGGGCTGTTGACTTGCCTGGCTGGATGCTCAAGGAGAACCCTTTGAAGATAATCACATCTGGCCTTGAAGGGTAAGCAAAGTCAACTCCTCTAATGTCAACCTCACCTTTTAGTTTCTCTGGCTTGTACCCCTCAGGGTTGTCAGGGTCAATTTCAGTTTCTCTGTCAAGAACAGCAAACACTGAAGCGACTGCATCGGCACCCTTAGCAAGGTCTGTAGTCATGCTACCTGCATCTGCAATCACACGCCCTGTGCTTACTAGAATCATGAAGGTTTGGAAGAGTGCCTTGGCAGTTATGTGATGCTCAGCCATGAGCCTGCCTCCATACCAGAAGTCAAGGGCCCATGTGCATGTCATAAGGCTCATGGAGGTGCCAAGGCCCAGTCCTGCGAACCATGACTGTCTGATGCTTTCCTTGCGTGGCCCATCCTGTGCTTGGTCAAAGAGGCGTAGGATGCGGTCCTGGGATGAGAAAGCAGTGATGGTGCGGAGATTGGATACAGCCTCAGCTGCTAGCTTGCTACTTTCAGATTGTGCCTGTATTGATTTCTTGGACATGCTCTTTAGTAAGACGCGACGTGCATAAAAGCAAACAATGATAAGGGGTTGCACTGCTATCATGACAAGGGCCAAACGCCAAGCTATCACCAGGCCCATGGTGCAGGCTATGAGAACTGCAGAAACTGTCTGGATCACTAGAGCCATTCGATCACCCACAAGTGACCTCACCTGCAAAAGAAAAATGTCAGGTATTATTTTTTAAATACTCATAAACTTTAACTTTTGTTTGTATACTTACAACGTTGGCGTCCTTGGCAAGTTGTGAGCATATGGCACCACTGGAGTTCTCGTCACGGTCAAACCACCCAATCTCAAAAGTAAGGATTTTTGCAAGCATCTGTTCTCTGACTCTCTTGGTGAGGTATTCCCCCATGGCACCGAAGTTGTAATGTTGCCCAATATTGATCAAGAATGAGAGCACTGCTAGACCAACGAAGATGAGTGCATAGGTCCTTGTTTTGTCCTTGATCTCATTGTGGTCTGTCAAGAAGTAGATTGAGATCATGCTTCCCATGGCATATGCATATGCAGGCTGTATGCCTCCAAACACAATAGCACTGAAGCTTCCCATCAGAGCCTGCTTCCACTCTGGTGCATTAAGCATCAGTAACCTTCTGAATGATGGGACGGGAAGCTTTGGCTTGTCGGTACTATTATCATTTTCTGCATCACCCATCGACCGTCCTGAGCTTGACCTGCTAGCTGCAGAGAACCTCCTGCTCATGCTGTGGCTGCTAGATTGCCCTGCAGCAGATATACTTCCAGTTCCACCAACCTCAGTAGTCTCCCTTGAATCCCTGGTCTGCTGAAGGCGGACAAGAGATGTGTAGAGGCCACTCTCATTGGCGATGAGCTCATCATGGGAGCCCAGCTCCTTGACCTCACCATACTGCATCACCGCAATCATGTCAGCATTTCGGATTGTGGAGAGCCGATGTGCAATGACAATAGTTGTCCGACCCACGGAGGCCAGGTCAAGTGCCTCTTGCACAACACGCTCCGACTCTGTGTCCAATGCGCTTGTGGCTTCATCAAGGAGGAGGATCTTAGGTGACTTAAGGATAGCTCTGGCAATAGCAATCCTTTGCTTCTGACCTCCAGACATTTGGACACCACGCTCACCCACCTGTTTTATTTGAAACATGGTGAGTATCAGGGTGTGAACAACAACTTGTATTTCACAGAAGGGAGCATTCTAGTCCCATGGTTCTTGATTTACACAGTGTCAACAGATTTATACTGAACTTGTACCTATCTGTCATTTCTACTGACAAAATCATAATTCAACTTTGGTTTGGTAGAGGATTAAACTTAAATTCGTTATACTAGCTGTTGTTTGATGGCCCTCCTTTTTCCATTTCAAAAATTATTTAGCAATGAAAATCAACATGTATGTAGAGTCTATCAGATGACATACTGCTTGATGGCGTCCTTCTAGTGATGCGGACATGCAGGAATGGACCTTTCTTAATTCTACAGCTAGCTTCTCTTGAGCATTCTAGCTCAACATTCTACTGCATTAAAGGGTTATCCTGTTCTTCTATCCACACAAATTTACTTCCCTACGTAAGTTGCCTAGAAAACTTAGTATAGAACCTGCCATTGGCAGGCAAAGTCTTTGTTTGCAGTGAGTGAAATATTAATCTTAGTTAATAAGTGAAGGAATAGGGTAAACATGTTGTATACATGTTTGATTGTTTGAAGTTATCATTCTACCCTTAAATCACCAACTGATATGGTTATAATTCACAGATGATCAGATTGCCCATCTTAATAGTGAGATGAAGCATTCAGGAAGGCATGCTAGATTTCCTTATTCTCATTGTGATCATGTTGAAAATTGTTGTACTACACATAGTTGGCAATATTATTGAGGACACTACACTGCTTCCCTCCTATTGATGCTTTGTCCTCTCGGACCTTAAATCCCACACTTTCATGTAAAGTTATATTATGTTACCCCAATAAGTTATATTATGTTACCCCAATAAGTTTGCTTTTGTAACTGATTGAAGCTCATTCTCAGTGGCAAACATATTCACCAGTCACCACTGATGGGAATTAGCACGTCAGATCAAAATTGTTGCTGTGATTTCTCAGTATATATTAGTGCTCATATTTTACTTCTAAAGTGGTTCTATTGTTGTTCTGCAGAAGTGATACACAACAGCTCTGCTTTTTCTAAACCAGATAATTCGTCCCTTCTCCCAAATGGATATTGATGAAGTCAGGTTGTAAGATTACTACACAAGTAGTGTTCCCGAAAGAATACAAGTTTTCATCCACGTCAGGTGTCCATTTTGTAGATACATTATTTTATTCTTTGAGTTAACTCATCCTATCTTTGTTCTTAGTTGATCTCCACTAAGGTCACTCTCAATCCTGTGACTCCTAGTCTCATACAAGTTGTTCAAGGCCGACAATAGTTGTAGATGAGTGCAGATAATGATCATTTCTGAAGCAAACTGATATGATAAGGTGAGTTGGCAAATCTTCAGGACTTTTCTTTGATGTCTATCTACATTGATAATTGAAATTGATGTTTAGTTACCCAGTAAGTAACATTAATATCACAATTACAAGGATATAAATTTGTCTTTTCAGAATTCAGATTGAAAATCCCGTTTATCTATCTTCCAAATGTGTAGTTAATCGTTTATATTATTCCAATTGACCATTATATTGTTTCATGCCGTGTATTTATTCCCCTTAATCAAACCAATGCTAAACTGAGGACTGAACACAGCCATTAATGAAATAAGGTGTTCTCTTATTTCTATGGATGTTAATATGAAATACTGTTATAGTTACCCTAAAAATGTTACAGTAAAGTCTATTTGGCCCTTCTCTAATTTGACATTTATAGATGCTACTTGTGTATTATTTATAGGAAATTAAACCATGTTCAATTGATAATTATCCATGGTTTATCAGTGCTTGTTGGTACTGCTTAACTGTAGGTGCAGTGCTAAAATTTAACGGTCTCTCATTATCTAGGACTCTTTCCTGTGGTCTCACATGAGTGCATGAACAATGGAAATGAAAGTTCAGTTGCAAAGTGGCCCTTCATTGTTGTCAAACTCACAATAATACAGGTATGAAGTGGTGAAATACCAACTGTGCGGATATTTTGAGTGCCTATCAGGTCATCTTGTTAGAGTTTTGCCCACATCGAAGACTACTGTCCCCTGATTATGGGTGCGCCACGGCAGGTTTGGACACAGTAGAATATGGTAGTGGTGGGGATATGGCCATGAATGAAACATCTCAGGTTTACATGCTTGCCACTGAGTCTGATATCATTAGAGGGATCTTTCATTATTAGCTGGGACATGGCATCTTCACAAAGTGCTACGTTGGGATATTTGCAGACTGCGAAAGTACGTCTTTTTTCCCTTTTGTAATTAGTATCTTTAAAATAACAGTTCGTGATGGTGGCAACAGACTGGATTAAAGATCCTTTCCTGAATCATTTTAGTTTTCTCTTTTTACAGATAAAGCTTCATGGTGGAAGCACTTGTGCCACTACCCAGGACATACTAGCAGGGGCACTTTCTGCTGTCAATCTCGGCCCGATTGTATTGCTGTCAAAATTATTAGTGCATGACAGGGCCTCGGTAAAACCCTGTTCGTTGGGAAAGATGGCACACCCAAAACTGTTGGCTGGCAAGCCTTTTCCAGGTTACTAGATTTGCAAAAAGGTTCTGGCTGCTTGCCTTCTGCGTCCACCGACCACGGAGGCACACGCCCTGAGTGGTGGGCCAACCGTTCTTCCTTTCCCAATTTGGGGTCACCACTCACTCTTCTATGATTCCTAGGTCCCACTCCCACCATGAGCAATCTTGCAAAGCGTGTGCTCTGATCCCTCCATATTTCAAACGGGCCACAATGAAGTGGTGTACATAGCAGCCTTAGAAATACTGGCACGGCTGCTAGGAGTACAGGGTTCAACTACTAGTCTCTAGTGGAAAGGTATAACAGAGCATTATTCAGTTCAAAATGCCTGGGCAGTCACCTAGGTTGCACCTTCAACCTGTGCGTTTCGTTGGATGTCAATTGTCAAGCTTAATCATAGCTTCCATTTCCTGACTTGATGGTTTGGTTTCCCCACTCTTCAGTGCTGTTTATCCACTTTGCTTTCGCGTAATGAACTCTTCTTCCATTTGAGCCCTAATACTAGTGTTGTATATACTCTTACTGGAAGCTACCAAGCTGGGAATCCTTGGATTATTCCTAATCTACCTGGACGGCTGGACCAATTACATGCGAGTGCTCCTATTTCAAGTCGTCCCTATTCCTCCAGACAGGCCAGATACCCGTAGAACTTTTATTTGATGCTGGTGATTGAATACTACTTTATTCAACCATGTACTATCTAACCCATTTCCAGCACCATCAAGATCTTAGATTTGTTCAAGTGATTATTTCTTCTGTGATGGTTCTACAACTTATAAGAGTAGTGGGCATGGATTTCCTGGGAACACAGTGCAGTGCAGACAAGGAAACTTTTCTTTGAGCGCACTGCAGGGGCAGGCAGGACCCATGTCCTTGGCCAGCGATGCGGCGCCTAGCGAGCCAGCAGCTATAGCTAGCAAGCACTAGATAGAATAACCAGATGGAGTAGTGGACTAGGTAGCGTTGCTTCCAGATAAGGGGGAACACTGTAGTACACTAGAAACAAAAGCTGTTGCTTCCAAAACCAACCTTTGCTCCTAGCCCAACTTTTTCTAAGATTTCCGTTCTTTTATGAATAACTAAAGGTGCCTTTGAATCATCAACAAAAGATGCACGGTTCACCAGAAATTAAATCAAAAGTATTAGAGTCAGTGATGAGTTGTAATCCCAAAGGCACATGCTATGGCCACCTAACCACGTTGAATTATTTGAACTTTTAAGGGTAAAGTTTACTTGGAACATGTTTGCAGTTCAGTTGTTGAAGCAGTTTGGCCTTGTTTTCCTTCCCCCAGTTTTCAAATGTGGGAGCTAGCTATTGATATGTTTTTCTGACCTTTGTGTTGTCTTCCCAATGGTTTGTTTTTGCCAACGTTCAAAGATTAATTTAGAAAAGCCAAAAAGGGGAAAGAATATCATGATTACTCTTTTCACTAAAATTTTGCAAGACCCTGTACGACATGTAGTGGACCTAATAAGCACATTAGTAGTAGTAGTACTCAACGAAACCAGAAAATTCTGAAAACAAATAAATTTGGGGGCATCGAATTCCATGCACCAAATAAGCATTTTACTACTAGCTGGTGTGCACGGGAAGTAAGAATATTTTTCTTTTGGAGAAAAGAATTTGAGAGTGACTTCTTTTAGATGAACTTGACAGTGACTTGCAAAGGTAAGAAAAGCGTACTGAATCAAACAACCGCATGCATTTCGAGTTTGGCAAGACAACAAGGAGAGAAATTTACCTGCGTGTCGTAGCCCTGCGGCAGCTGGGAGATGAAGTTGTGGGCGTTGGCCGCCTTGGCGGCGGCGACGACCTCCTCCTCCGTGGCGTCCTCCTTGCCGAACAGGATGTTCTCCTTGATGGACGTCGCGAACAGCGCCGGCTCCTGGCTGACGAGCCCCATCTGCGCGCGCAGCCACTTGAGCCGCAGCCGCCGGATGTCCACGCCGTCCAGGCTCACCTCGCCGGCGGACGGGTCGTAGAACCGCTCCAGCAGCGCGATCACGGTGGACTTGCCGGACCCGCTGCCGCCCACCAGCGCCACCGTGCGCCCCGCCGGCACGCGCAGGTTGAAGCTCACGAAGATCGGGGTCTCCGGCCGCGACGGGTAGCAGAACTCCACGTTCTTGAATTCCACCTCGCCGGCGACGTTGGGCAGCTCCTCGCCGGCGCTGCTCTCGGAGTCGATCTTGGGCACCCGCCGGATCACCTCCTGGACCCTCTCCGCCGCCGAGCTCGCCTCCGAGAAGTACTTCACGTTCGACAGCCCCGACCCCAGAGCTCTGCATGGTTCGTTAATGGCGTCATTTTCTTCCATATAACAGCAGAGATTATTGCAGCTAGTGTCGTTGTTACGTACAGGCCGCCGACGACAATGGCGGCGGAGACGGCGAAGACGGTGCCGCCCTTGTAGCCGTGGTACATGACGAGGCGGCTGCCGTACCAGACGTTGAACGCCCAGATGGTGAAGGTGATGCCGTTGCTGCCGATGGCGACTCCCTTGGCGAGCCCCTGCTTGATCCCGAGCCGCGCCGACTCCTCGAGCGCGGCGGAGAACTGCGCCATGGTGGTCCGCTCCGCCACGAACGAGTACACGGTGCGCACGGAGGAGACGGCCTGCTCGGCGATGGCGCCCGGGCGCGTGTACTGCTCCCTGATCCGGCGCGCGAGGCCGATGAGGATGCGGCCGTACATGAAGCCCGGGATGATGAGCAGCAGCACCGACGGCAGCGCCACCAGCGTGAGGTGCCACAGCAGCGCGAAGCCGACGGCGTAGCTGCCCAGGAACATGGAGCAGTTCATCACGAAGTTGGGCACCTTCTCGCTCAGCACGTCCTGCACGACGAGGCTGTCGTTGGAGACGCTGGTGATCACCTCCGACGTGGAGCCCACCTTGAGGTCGAAGTACTCCACGTCCTGCCGGAGCACCGCCCGCAGGTAGCGCTCCCGCATCCGCGACGCCTGCCGCTCCGCCGTGCGCGCCCAGCAGTACCCCTCTGCATATATAGATCGATGCCAACGACGGCGACGACACGGTGATCAGCTAGCGCGTCCGGCGGCGGCATTGGCGTTCATCAGTGCGTGCGAAGCGCGGGCTCACCTAGGAACGCCATGACCCAGTTGGCGAGCGCCAGGAAGAGGAGGTTCCGCGCGTTCTGGCAGCCGAGATGGAGAGGAAACGTCAGCGACGGCGTCGACATTAATTGCTAGGATCAACGGAGGCGAGGGAGACGACGGCTTGTATCCTGTGGTTCCTACCTCGTTGATCTTGGAGCTGAACTCCCGGAGGAGGTCCGGGCCGCTGCCGAGGTCGTTGAAGATGCGGCTGGTGATGAATAGCATGACGGGCGTGGACAGGCCGTCGCCCATGGCGCCCACCAGGCCGAGCACCATGAGCGCCGCGTCCGCCGCGTCCGCGTGCATGAACACCGACGCGAACGACCGCAGCGCCGGCGCCGCCTTCTTGGCCGTCTCCGGCGGCCCGTCCTTACCCATGCCGGCCGGTGCCGATCGAGGTCGTCGCAGCTGGCACCCGGGGCTCGCCGCGCCGCCGTGCCCTGCTTGCGACCTTGCCTTCCGCGAGTTGTGAATTGCGATGGCAATTATATGAGAGGGAATTGACTTGGCTCACGGCTCTTGTGGCCAAGCTACCTTAGCTTGGCCTCCTTTTCAGGCCGTTTAGGCGGTAGGCTCTGACTGAACCTCTTGGAGGAGAGAGGAGAGAGGTCCAGGGCTCTTCTTATATAGGGGCGCAGCAGGCGCGTCAGTCAAGAAGATCCAGCTTTGCTTGCGAGCTTGCTTGTCTCGTGCCATGTTCTTTCTACATACCAATATATGTTTGGACACGCAGGTATTGGGTCCAATAGTGAAAAGCTAATTCCATTTGAGCTAGTTTATTTTCGTATTGTGGACGCCACAATTCAAGTATGTTTTCTTTTCTTCTTAAAACATAGCGCGAGATTGACGAGGTCATAATAGTGATCTCAATTAGGGGTGCAAATTGGGGTGCATCTAAGATCACCAATTTGCATCTCTGATCTCAATATCGATAGGTCATATATCATCTATCATGAAAAGAATAATTACCTATAAGTACGAGTGAACCTAACTGACCCAGCCACGCCTAGTTTGCGATCATACGTGTAAACATGTTGTAAGCATGAGAATTGAGAACCATATCCCTGCTGGTTGGGAGTGCGAGTGTGGTCGTAAGTTCATGCCATTGTAGTCATCCCTTTCATCAGGGAGAAAAATAACTGACTTTAATTTAGACACGTGGGAGAAGTAAGATTTTGATTGCATAACTAAAAGCTACTAGTGATGTTGGTCAAATGTGTTGCCTCCAAGGAAGGTAGTGCACGATGAATGATAGCTTTGACCAAGTCGAGGCTTGGAAGGAGATCGGTTAGCTGCACGCCAGCTTCCTAGTTCTTACTTGGATGTTGGATCCCTCTCGTTCAGTGCTAACTATCTAGTGTCTCCCTGATCCGTGGGCCCCACGACACCATAGAAGTAGAGCGCCATCCCATCCACACCATCAATCAGTCATTCAATTGCAGGATAAAAGTCAGCAGCACCGTTGACATGTTTAGAGGTAAAGCGAGATTTTTGAAGGGTTGTGTGAGAATCGAGGTGTGAGGAGTGCACCCAAGAGCTTCTTCTTTTTTCCAAAAAACAGGACCAAGACTTGTCAAAGATTGTAAACTGCCACTTGAACCCCGTCGTTGAAATTAAATGGTAGTTTGTTTAGCGGCAGACGGGGGCTGGTACGCGTGCAGGAATGTTGAGCCACGACACGACTAAATTGACACGTGTCTCGACATCAGAAATCATTCTGCCAGGACTAGTTTCTTGGGTTGGAGAGGGTGTACTCAACACCGATTAGTACATTAATAAAACCGCAGCTAGAAAATCTTACATTCCGAAACGGGAGGTGAAGCTTGGCTTACGTACCCACAGGGGCCCCGCTGCCCAAGACGTCACGAGTGACGACTGTGCTCCGCTGCGCCTCCTCGGGGCGTGCAGAAGAGGAGATGAACGCAACGCATGCCAATAGGCTGAAGTCACCGGCCGGCGCAGATCTGAACCTCAGGTGCAGCCACACACGCGTCTGAAACTCTGAATCGATGCCGTTAACTGCAGGACCATCACTACACCTACGACCCATGCGCAGATCGTTATTAGTCTAGTCAATCCTAATAAGCTGATGATACGTAAGCATGCATGCTTAAGGCCAGGATTAGTTAATTAATCAGTCGCCGGTGGGTCCGGCACGCACGCAAAGCACGGTCCACACGCCTTCAGATCGATCAGGTGCCTGCTGTTTCCCGTGACGCTGATTTGACACGGGATCATATCGGAGGAGGAGGCTCAAGGCTGCGTGGGTCTCGCCGGTCACCGCGCGGCCGGGGCACGGCACGGGCGCAACCCCCGGCCGCGGCTGCCGCGCGTGTGAACGAGATCACCTGGCCTTTGACGTTTATTGGCATGGGGATCCCGGGCACCAGCAGATGTTGACGCGCTGATAATGCGTGTCCCGTAGCTTAAGGATCCATGCGTACGGCGCGCGCAGTGCAGTAAGACGGTGCCATCTCAACCGTACCCCGATTCTAGTTGATATATACATACATACTTTTTTCATACTATGTAAATATTTATATTTAAAATAATATATTCTTGTAGGTATTTTTGGTCAAGTAGGTGTGATAATGGAGACTATATATGTTGATATGTATTCGTGGGATCAGAGGTAAATCTTCACCCTTCTTGAATATATTCCATGTAGAACACAAACAATGAAATGATCTCCATATAGCTTATTAGCTCAATGTATCTGGTTGGAAACGCCCTAAATAAGGGTTCGTTTGGCATGGCTCCAGCTCTGAGATCCATGCTGGAGCTAAAGTTTGTAAAATAGATTAGAATATTTTAAATCTAAAATAAAAGTATAATAACTCAGCAAAAGACTCTTGATTTATTTACAAACAAGTATAATGCTGAAGCTGAAGTCTAGAGCTGGGTATAAGCAGCTTTAAAAAAAACTTTATAAATTTTTTGAAGTTGGAGTCATGCCAAACACGTCCTAGACAATCAAGGCACAAACTTTCTACTTGCTCCAGAGATTTAAGTGACAGGTAGCTAGTCCAGGCAGTTCCCTCAAAAAAAAAAAACCTAGTCCAGGCAGGACACGCAGTAGAAGTTAATGCTTGATTTTTTAACTCCTGCCTAGAGTTTGTGGTTGGAGTAAAATCAAGTGCTAGAAGACTAGCAGCACCAACTAAACTCGGAAGCAGGCTATCGGCAACACTTTCGGGGCTCACACAGGGTTAAAGAAGCCGGGATAGGTCAGACGCTACGTGTAGGAGCTAATAATGCGCCGTGCCAAAAGAGAGGCACGCAGAGCGTTGATGAAATCTATGCGAAAGACGTGTGATGGAAAGGCGGTGAAGAATCGATCCACCTAAACGCAGCACAAAAGTGCATGTTCTCTGAAGATTCTGCCCAACTTGGGAGACTTTTTTTTTCATGCAGACTGCAAAAGTGAAAGGTTGGAACCTCATGCCTCCTGTACTGTTGCTGGAACAACAAAGGGGCTGGATTATCTCCTCCAGTGTAGTGGGATCACTGTGGTTCTGTTGCAGACTGGGAATCCACCATATTTTTTTTTGTAGTACACACCTACATAACCATTAAAACAATGAATATAGCCTCCCTATTTTATTTTATTTTTGGGACAAATTGACACCCTAAACCACCGTGTACATCACGACAGGATATTTTAAATTGTTCCAACTTTTTTCTCACATGGCTGAGTGGTTATTGTTTCTTTTTCATAACTTTTCTCTCAAGTGGTTGAGGGTTTTGTAGTCTTATTTGTACAATCCCCGAGGGCGTGGCAAGTTGGCAACAAATTAGCAAGCAAGAATCCTTAGCAAATAAACAGACTCCTCACAATAGTAAATGACTCTAAAATAGTATCCTATTAGATTAAAAACCCCTTAACTGTTTGAATCGAAAGAAGCTAAATTAGTCGTCAGCTATTTGTGACCGCACTCGAAAAACATCTTGTGTTACGCATACAAATTAAACGCCACATTAGCCGCTTAGATCAGTTCATACATGAGAATGACTTTCTGCATATGCCCATCAATATGCTTTTGTGCACCTAATTAATATATGCCCTTGTATATAATGTATTTAATTTAAAAAACATTATATTGGGAACATGGCCTAGGAGAATATACCACACACAACTAAGCAAAGCAATATATCCACTGAACCGATATTATCCTATAGATGTGTCGCAGTTGTCAGAAAATACGATCGCCATTAACTAGCTATAATTTAGTCTTCACAGTCCATGGACCACTTCCATACGTGGCTTGGGAGAACAAAGGACCTGTATCAAGCATCAATGGTGTTCCAAACCAAAAGGAAAATGAAAGTAGCCATGAAATGGAGACGGTTCAACAACAAATGATGTAACATGCCACCTGCGGTAAGCTTTGGCCCAAGGTTTCAATTTCACTCTTCGCAAGAAGAAATAAAACCATGCATTTTTCACATCGCATTTGCTGGGAATTCAAACTATATGCAACAGTATACTCTAATTGCTTATTTGCAACCGATTGGCGCAATAAACTTGTACCACAAGCAATCATTAATAAGATCACTCTTTGTTTAGGGAGGCAAGGTTTGTGGCTACTGTACAAAAAGACCTTCGTCGATCATCATCAGCTTTATTAGGAGGGGCAAAAGCCAAACATGAACAGATGATTAATCGACTTTTCTTGTATCTTTTCCTTCGCTGCTACTTTGATCCTATCTATCCATCTATCGATGTGTAAATCAAGACCTTTGAAGTGGCAAAAGCAAAAGGGTCGGCTCATTGTTCCCCTCGGACCATACCCATTTCCACTTCAGTTTACTTTGCAAGAAAGCCCTGCCTCTAGCAATGCTCTTGGCCGTCCGTTCTTCACACACTTGACTCTGCAAAAGGGCAATGGATATGTACCAAAGCTACTAGTAGCAGCTAGTTAACTAGGGAGCCTTTCTTTTTTTTTCCCCTAGAGAGGACTGATCATGAGCTTTTTCTTCATCTCTCCTTTCATATATATCATTTTGATTTCCGGTTCTTTTTTGATTTATTTATTTGTCTGATCCAGAACTAGCCAATTATTGAAGTTCAAGTGCATGTTGTCCTCCTCGTCCTCTACCTATGATAAAAATCCATTTTATGTTACATTGTACGCATGCATGTACATGTTATCATAATTTCCTCCAATGATGGAAACTAAATTTCCATGCATTATGACTATCATGCACTACACCGCCATATACCGATCAGCCCACAAAGACCATTAGTAAGACGACCAAACAAGAAATGCACCTAGACGGTCGTCAATCGTCACGCACAACCCCTTAGCCAATAGCTAGGGTAAACATATTGCTGACAGTTATAGCTGTCAAGGAATATATACCACACGACTACCGACATTATATTCAAAGGTTATCGATTTGAAAAAAGCATATTCAAGACTAGGCAACTCATATTCCGGGTAGGTAGGGTGACTTTTTAGCAAATGGAGTTCCTGTAGGAATAATGTCATCATAATATATGTATGTATTACATGCATGTCACTCTCTACATATGGTTTCGTCTATGCCCGCGTTTTTCAAAGAAATTGGAAGACTCCTGTTGGTTTTAGGCCTTTTTAGGTGTACATTCCTTTGCTTGAGAATAATAGATGCATGCCTGTTGTAATCAGCGCGCCTGATATACGATCCCTTACACTATGATTTTTTATCTATATTTTTATACCGATAGCTATATATTAGCATCAGCATATGATTCACAAGGATGAGATTATTCTCATACAAAAGGCATAGAATCCATTCTTGATGTCAACGAAAAGATCATCACAAATAGTACTAGGATAGAGAGGGGATTGATGAGAATACATCTTTTTCCATGAAAACCAAAGACGTAACCTTTAGAGGCTGTGCAAGCCACATCATAAATTAAATGTAAGCATTTTCTAGTGTTCAAAATTTATCCACAAACGAAACCATTTCTGACATAATTTACCCCTAGCTCCCCCCCCCCCCCCCCCCCCCATCATTAATAGTTATCCCTTATTTGCGCCAACATGTATGTTGGCGCTTAAAATTTTAATCTGCTTATTATGCTACTGATGACATTTAACATCTATGTAAAAGGCAGGCATTCATTGCATTTTCGGAGGGGCACCACAGTCGCATTTCCCTTCCTCTGAGAAGTAAAAATCCGTGAAACGTTTACGTTCATGGACGGAGGGAGTACATTTTATCGATTATATGGTGCTTGTTCGAGCTAGAAGAAGGGATTTTAATAACTGTTGTGCTAGGAAAACAATCGAATAAATAACGGGACAAGCATACCAACTTAAAAATTAATCTGGGCCTATCTCGCGGATCGGATCTCCTTAATTATTATTTTTTGTTCCAATAACGCATGAGTTCCACTGGGATATGTATATATCTTCAACAATAACGTGGGGCAATATTTTATCCGTGCGCCAGCACAAAGATCGTACAGCACTGGTTGGGTTCTTGATCTTCGCTGATCTCCTATGTAAGAATGCCATGCCACTTACATGTTGTAAGCATGGTCCACACATCATCATCAGTCAAAGTAGCTAGCTCTTTCTGTTAGCTGACAGTATCAATTAAAACAAAGCCATTGCCTGTACTACTCATCGTCTTAATTAGAAGCTAAACAAGGGATCAGGAGGGCCAAGTGCCGACATCTGAATGGCGCTGTTTTACTTAATCAGGTGCACGGCACAGCTGGCTGATCTGATAGATCTGACGACATTGGCAACAGCCTTTTTCTCACATGACGCCATGCGTGTCCCGAGGAAGCGAATTATACATGAGTCAGCTTCTAGAAGCAGACAATGTGTTAGAATACATATTTTCTAAAAAAATATACTACATACGCAAAACAGCTATCCGAGCAAGGGACGACACGGATTTGCTGCAGCTGTTACAGGGTGCGGCCAACGGGATCGGATCAAGATTGACGTTCACGTTAGTCGTCGTCGGTCACATACTGTTTTTCTTTTTTTTTTCCCAGAAAATCCCAAGAGCAAAGAGAGTTGATTTTTTTTATATAGAATAATCTATATCTATATACTATAAATGTTGCCAGGTTTTCTATGGATCTTCGAGGAGAACAAAAAGAAACATATTTATCATTTGAACTTTTTTAAGTTTTGGAAGAACAAAAACAGATTATCAAAGTCTACTCGAGTTGCGCGCAACTAGGGCTTCAATTGGTGCAGATACCAAAAGTTCTACTTCATTCCTTCGTCTAATTAAAAAAAATTATTAGAGACGGCTGTACAAGCCCTGATCGAGCTGCTGCATGATTGAAGTACACGCATACTCCCCGAGTAAGCGCCTACTACTCCATCCTGTGATGATGCTATTTTAAGACATCATACTTGGGCGTTGTCTCTCTTGCTGCGCCTCATTTAAAAAGGATCGCAGCTCATCCATCAGTTTATAGCAGTAATCCCCTTTTCCAAAACCAGGGCGCAGGAAGAGGGATCACACGGTGGATGATGATGATTCCCCTGTCCGTTGACGTGTCTAGAAGCTTATACGCGGGCCACAGAATATTAAAACCATTAACTTAATTACCGGATAATAAATTAAATTATCAGTTTAGCCAATGCAAATAATTAACAACCAGCGGCGAGCATGAGTGTCACCAGCCTGCATGCATGCTTATTATTGTATATACTACTCATGGGTTATATATATTCCGGTCGTTGTGTCATGCATGACATAAGTCACGTTGCATCCTGCTTATATATATATATATAATACATCCATCCGTTGACTTGTCCCTCTACCGCATTGTATGACGTCACAAAAGGCGGTACCTGTGTGGATCATTAATTTTGGGTGATTAGGAATGCGTTACAAGTTTCTAATTAATCGTTGACAAATTAAACTGGATGGATACATACGACATGCATGCAGTGCACTGCAGGAATCGAAACTACCGCACCAGCTAGCTAGCGCTGCATTTAGTCTGCATCTATCCAAACTAAGAACAAATCCAAAGGAAAAAAGAAAAAGGCTATAGATGCAGCAGCCATGTACTCCTAGGCAGCTAGTATATGTGTTCCTGCGCGAATGGGATGTGTTTAATTTTGGGGCTGATACGAGGTTGACACTCCAGGAACAGGAAGAAACAAAAGCCAAAGGGACAGACAGACAGATAGATAGATAGATAGATAGATACCTGCAGGCGCTGTGTGCCCGCCACACCGTACCAACTGCAGAGAGAGGCCTAGCTGGGATGGGATCGGACGGGACGACCTGAAGGCAGTGGCAGTGGCGCACACCCCGGCCGGCCGGCCGGACACCATGATTGCATGGACTCCTCTCCGTCGGCCCGGCCGGCCGGCTTGCCCACACCGAGCTTAGCTAGTGATCGATCGCGGTGTCTCTCTCATCCATCTCTGCTAGTTGCATGAGATGCCTTCTTCAGATCATCTAGGGTACGTAGTGGTGTGGAGAGTGGAGATGGACGAAAGGGATCGGAGCGAGGAGCACGGATGCAGACCTCATCTGGATCGGAATTGGAAAAAGGAGGGTATGCCTTGCCGCCCCTCACGACGGCGGGCCTGCTGCTGGAGTGCTGGTGCTTCATGATCGACGAGTTCATTGGGGTTTTTTTTTTTATCACAAAGAGTTGCTTGGTATTGTACAGTGGGGTCGGGTCGGGAAGAATAGCAAGCAGCACATTCCAAAGAACAAAAGGAACAGCAACAGCGGAAGGCGCGTGCGGCCCATCTCATTCTGCATTCTGATGACAATAAAAGACAGCGTCGGCTTCTGGGTGGACCGAAGACCGACCTACAGAACCTCTATTTTTTCTTATGGAAAAGTATAAAATTTTTGTTCTTTGAAACAAATGGAATGTACATTTGCTTAAGTAACTGCCATTTTACTTGCCTGCACCTGCACGAGCGCATGTGCTCTGATGGGAATGGATTCAGAGTTTGGCCGGACACCCTTGCCCTCATTCACACTATAGTGACCAGATCCATGTGTAACGAGCACAGCCTTTGGGCGGCCACCTGTCTCTAACCACAGACTGGCATGCGGTTCTCAGCCTTGTTTGATCAGCGGCCATCCCGTGCGAAAAAAAGGCAGCAAGAGCCTTTCTGCAGAAAATTCAGACAGGATTCAAATGGTTCCATTATGAACTGTGTTGGGCAAATCAGGAAAGATCTATCCAGTTCCTTACCACAGGCCGGCACCGTGAGAAAATGATGGGACATCCTCTTGTGTTCTTGGATCCGGCGAGAGAGATTTCCATATGCTGCTAGTGTTTCTGCAGGCCCAACGTTCCATGATGGTACAGTACCAACAATGCCTCATGTCTCGATCATTGATTGGATCAGATCAGCAGAGGGACCAGAAACAGCAAGCCTGCATTTAACATGGATCCCATCCACCCAGATCCCAAACCGCATCCATGATCCATCCATGCACATCCATGTTGCTACCTGCCTGACTGGACCCATGTTCATCCCAATTACCCATCTGCCAGTACTACCAATGTACCATCATGAGCTTCAATCTCGTGCCTCTCCTGTCCCAGCGAGACTGAACATGAGTGGATTCAGAAAACCATCACCTGAACCTGCTGGAGTGCCGGTACAACCGCAAGGTTGGCAAGTGAGCACTGGACAGCAGCAACAGCTTCAGGAATCCATTGAAGCTAGCAGCAGCCAGCAATGATTCTGGGCTTAAGTTTTGGAGGTGAGTCAGTTGGATCCACTTCACATCTGAATTGATCAGCAGGGTCCCGGACAACACGGCTGGATGCGTGAGGCCAGCTATCATGGGAGGACGCATGCAGCTGCAGATCGAGCGGAAAGAGCACGGATCAGCTGGCTCAACGACCGTGGTTGGTGAGCAGTTTGGGCCTCTGCTGGATCACCAGCTACGACGTATCTTGGTGCCACGAGATCACATGATGTTCGTGGCGCGGTTGATCGCTGAGGGATCGAGGTTATACTTTTAGGTCTGACTTTCTTCTTAACGCAACGATACGTAGCCCTCCTGCGTATTCTCGAGAAAAAAAATTAGATCTGCCTGAGATGGCAGTTTGTTTGTTTGTTTGGAACATGAACCGATCTCGCAAGATCAAATTTGCAAAATTTGAGCCCTCTCGGTTTGATTTGAAATTACAAGATTAGCAAAATGTCCATGATGCATCATGATTCCTCCAATCATTCTGATCGTACGTCGACCGCGAACGACAAACATGTTTGCTGCAGCATTGACTTGCCCAGTTCGTTCTTGACTTTCTTCTCCCCCGTGGAGCTGTCGAGGCCGTATCATGAGGAATTTCAAATGCCCATTGATCTCCTGTTGACCCGCTGAGAGGACGCGCCAAGATCTTGTACAAAATCCAGCCGAGTACTTCGCATTTCATGAGCCAGCACGGCATCCTCCTGGCAGACCTTAAGTCTATATAGTTAAAACGCAAGTTGATGAACTCGCCACATGCCTGCATCAGCACGCAATATCTGACTACTAGTTTAGCTCCGGACACACATGTTAGTAGTTAAGTGTGGATTAGAAATAACAAAGAATAGTACTGTTGAATTGTAACAGACATAGCTCAATTACTATTCACTAAGCTTTGTTTGGTCAACGGTCAACGCCAACTTGATGTGGGCAACCGGGCATGGACCACGATCTACCAAACATGGTTTGGAATCTGGCAGAAGACATGTTTTGAGCAAGAGAATCAGTGTCAGCTCTCATTTCTCTTTCATTTTCTTTTGTGCCGAACTCTCAACCATATAATTTGGTGATTTGCGGATGTAGCACAGCTGCAGGTTTCCAGGCCATTCCAATTCCTAGTGAGCTGTGTGACATGTAACGAACTGCTTTCTGATCTGATGAATGATGCTTATGAATCGACATGCCCACATTTTTATATAAGATAGTACAGTAATTCTATGACCTGCGTTTCCATCCCTGATTCTAGAACAGTTTCATGCAAAAGGGTACGCATCTAAACGTGACTCTGGCAGATCTGTGCCCTCATGGCACCCAGCAATAAAATAAGGAATGTAAGCTGGATTAGTAGATGCATCAAAGGTGTTGAAAGTTGGGGAATCAGGCAAAGTGTGATTCAGGTGGCGAGGAAGAAGATGGAACATGGATGGTGAAAATCTTGTCCCTAGTCCTGCTCAGTCAAACCACAGCTCATGGTTGACTGTACTGGTATAAACCATTGCCCATATAGTCCACACCATTAGCAGAGCACCAATCAGTCCAGCTTTTCTTCCCTGCTGGCCTCTGCCGCCTCACTTCGGACTTCATCACCTTTCACCTACTCCCATTGCTCCCCCATTAATTTACCGGATCAAAAGCTTCCTTCCTTCCTCTCCTTCGAGGAGGAGAGAGAAAGAGTGTGTGCATAGGAGAGAGAAGGAGAGTTCAAGAACAGCAAGCAGCCCAGAACCCAAGAAAAATTTAGGAGTGGGGAGCTAAAAAATTGCAGTCTTTTACCAGCACCATCTCTACCACGCCGCGTCCAAATCTCCCTGCCGGAGGCAACCGTGGCATCCGCCGTTTCTTCCTCGCTTCTTTTCTTGGTACCGCGTGTTAGCTGTCATCCTTGGTGAGTGAAGGAGCAGGAGAGAGAAGGGAGCCCATTGGCCGCGCCCGTGGTGATCCTCGTGCTGGCCACCATGGCCGTGTCCTAGTAGAGGAGCAAGTAGCCGAGGAAAGCAGCGATCTTTGTCGCGGAGAAGGATCAATCAAGAGCGAGAGTGTGGGGACCAAGCATGGAGGCGCTGGCTGCCGCATTGGCCGCCGGCCTCCTCCTTTCTCTCGCGGCAGGGCCGGCGGGAGCCGACACCGACTCGGCTGACGGTAAGAGCCTTGCGCGGCGCTTGAGGTTCCGGCTGGGGTTCTTGGTTTCTTGGGATGGTGTGGGTTTTCTTTTCTTTTTTCCCCCATGCGTGTGATTGATGATTCATTGATTCGTTCCTTGCAGCTGCGGCGCTGGGGAATCTCTACACTTCCTGGAACAGCCCGTCGCAGTTGGCCGGCTGGTCGGCCGGCGGCGGCGACCCCTGCGGCGCGGCGTGGCAGGGCGTCACCTGCTCCGGCGCCGGCGTCACGGAAATGTAAGATTAAGATCCCCGCCCGCATCGAAGGAACCATCTTTACATCTTGCACAGCCGTGTAAATTGATTGTCTTTGAGTTCCATGATTCCTCTTGCGACTAGGTGGGTTCAGTGATGGAGATGACCCGTGCCTTTTTGGCTGGTTTCCGGTGCTCGATCCTTGCTCGACTTGAGTATGTGGCTTGTGGGAGTTGGTAGGAATGTACAGTTTGGAAGCACCTGCTGTAATGTTGTCTGTGCAGCCTCAAGCTGAGACCGTATTGCAAACTCATCACATTTGCATCTTGTATAAGCTTATTTGATCTTTGCATTCATTCTTTGTAATGAGTAATGACAACTTGGGGTTACTATGCTGTGCTGCAATCTAAATTGATATTTCTCAGCTCATTTCCTATATCTCTTGCTTTGTTCTTTGTAGTTCTTCTGTTCATTGGTATGCCAGCTCCTTCATTTACTTTCTGGCCATGGAAATTCCTGAAGCAAAACTACCACGCTAACACATTCTTCTACCCATCTTATACAGCAAGCTTCCAGGGATAGGACTGGATGGTTCTCTGGGATATGAACTCTCCAACCTGTTTTCGTTGAAGACATTGTGAGAGCTTCAATCTGCCTTTTATTCTTCATTCAGTTATATACTTTTATGCACTATCTTGAAGCACAATTTCATAACATGCAGGGATTTGAGCAGCAACAACTTGCATGGTTCGATCCCTTATCAGTTGCCCCCAAATCTCACATATCTGTAAGTGTCTTGTGTCAATCCTGATATGATTTGTTCCGTAGTAACCAGTGTTTTCAGTTTCATAGTGAATGGTGATGCAGGAATCTGGCTAGCAACAATTTCTCTGGCAATCTTCCATACTCTATAACAAACATGGCTTCAATTGAGTACCTGTAAGCTGCTACCTTGGGCAAACCTTGCTACGTTTGTTTGCACAAGTGTATTTTTATGATGGCAAAGTATAACTCACTGAAACTTCTGATGCAGCAATCTCAGCCACAACTCACTTTCTAATCAAATGGGTGATCTATTTGGAAACCTCAATTCACTTTCAGAATTGTAAGAATCTTCAAAACCTTTATTCATTGCAAAATTTATCTTTATCTCATTAATTTCTATCTCATACACTGTCCCACTTTCATCCCAGTGACCAACAAACAGATAGATTGTATTTTGTAAAATGTAGCATACACTACATGCTGATATAGGGAAGCATTAGGAAGATGTAGTTGCCTTCTCTTGAAATTGTATGGTTGTATGACATTGAATAAGGATGAAGGTGTTTCCCCTCATAAAACACAGAATGAAAAAGAACTGAGTGTGTCATTAGGCAATCTTGCCGTTACCACACCTTTCAGATACCTTTTGCAACACTACTTTGACTTAATTTCATGTAAACCATCCACTTCATTACTTCTTTAAATGCTTCATGTAAAACTCCATAGAATGCCAATTTGCTTCATAGTCAATATGCAGCACTGTGATGTATAAGCTGACCAGAAGATGAAATGCATGACCAATGTGCTTGATGGTTACAATTGGAATTTCAGATAGTTTCTTGTGTCTCTACTGTACAAAATCTACCTCCATATATTGGATGGATCATGCATTTTTTTCATAACCTAAATCTTTAGAGGATCTTAGTTATATACTCCATAAAGTAATACTTCCAGTACCCCTTCCTGCCCCAGTAAAGACTAGTGGGCCATGATAGATTAAGTGAGAACTTGATGTGTGCGCTTCATGCTATTCTTCCTTGACAAATTTAATCTTCATAGTGGTCATAAGAAGTTACATTTTACATGACGCTAACAAAATTACTGTCCATTTGGTTTCTTGAATCCATCTTATGCATTTTGTACTCCTTGACAGAGATGTGTCTTTCAACAAATTGACAGGGGACCTTCCCAATTCTATTGGTTCTTTATCAAATCTTTCAAGCCTGTAAGTATCAAATAATCTCTTTAAAGAAAGGCCCTAGTTTTTCTGTGTTAGCTTTTCAGCATGATAGATTAATGCTTACCCACTTTGCAGTTATATGCAGAACAATCAGTTCACAGGTTCTGTCAATGTTCTCCGTGGCCTAAGCCCTGCCCTTACTACATTGTAAGTGGATTTTCAGACAATAGTTTGACTTCTATTCTTACTTGCTTGATATCTAATAGCCTTTTTTTAAACAGAAACATTGCAAACAACAATTTCAGTGGTTGGATACCAAAAGAATTCAGCTCCATCCCCGATCTAACGTATGTTCCAAACATGTTTAGTTTAACTTTTCTGTGGAAATTGTCGTTGGCATATTGTAATGACTTTCTGTAAATGCAATCATAGACTTGGAGGAAACTCATTTGCCAATGGACCTGCTCCCCCGCCACCACCTTTTATGCCACCACCCCCTCAAAGGCCACGGAATCGCCCTAAGCAGCCTCAGGGGCAAGGAGATGCTCCAAAAGGGTCCGAAAGCCCCACCATTCAAAGTGACAAGAAGCAAGGCCTTGGGACAGGTCCGCTTGTGGGGATAATTGCTGGCTCGATAGTTGCTGCCTTATGTGTGCTTCTGCTTTTGATATGCTGCATGCGTGTTCGGAAAAGAAAGGACGATGCCAGCAGTGAAACAAAAGATTTTGTAGGTCCACTAACAGTGAACATAGAGAGAGGTATGACACTTCTTATGCTGTCATGCCTTCATGTTGTGGTACTCTTCTTGGTTGATGCTAGAGAAATATATATTGTTCTGTTAGCATTTATTATAATTGAGTTATGGCAAGAGCTTGAACAATTGGAATTTCCTCCCTTTGCATGCATGTGCTCGATCTCAAGATCGGTATAATTGTGTAATATAGGTTTGTAGTTAGGAGAGACATAATGCAGTAGCATAAAACTGAAAAACTTGGAATTTTATTAATAGATTTAATGGTCTGATTGAGCCATAATGATGCTAAGTTTCTTGTTCTAAAGATATAACCAGCACAATTGCAGAACCCTGATGTGCCGGTCTCTTAATAATTGTTATTGTAATTCTTGTCTATGTTTTGGCTTTGTAGCTTCTAGTAGGGAAATCCCAGAGCAGAGTCTTGAAGATTCCTCTATAGCAGCTGTGAAACTGCCACATCCTGAGAAAATGACTCCTGAGAGGGTTTATGGTAAAAATGGTTCTATGAGAAAGATGAAGGTCCCCATAACTGCAACTCCTTATACTGTTGCTTCTCTCCAAGTTGCTACTAATAGCTTCTGTCAAGATTCTCTTCTAGGAGAGGGTTCTCTTGGTCGAGTTTACAAAGCTGATTTCCCAAATGGAAAGGTACATTGTGCATTTTGTAATTTGATCGTAACAAAAATCAAATCTATACTCTTTGGTCCTTGCAGAAAAAAAGGGGGGAAGAATCAAATATATACAGTGGGTGTATTGTATCAAAATATCAAAACCCTTGTTGCTAATACTCAACTACAAACTATTTAATGCATTATGAATCTGTTTATTATCATTGCTCAATATCAGACTTGTTACTTCATTCAACCCATTATGGAACCAAATCCTTGTGCTTTTGTTGTTTGTTGAGGTAGTGGTGTTTTATATGTTTTTAGACACTGTACACCACTATTTTTTCTTACTCATGCTCTGCACTACACCTGAGCTGTGTGCCATGATTACAGGTTCTTGCTGTTAAGAAGATAGACAGCGCTGCCCTTTCTTTACAGGAAGAAGACAACTTCCTTGAGGCTGTATCAAGTATGTCCCGACTAAGGCATCCAAACATCGTGCCACTAACAGGATATTGTGTTGAACATGGGCAAAGGCTTCTTGTTTACGAGTACGTTGGAAATGGGACGCTGCACGATATGTTGCACTTCACTGATGAGATGAGCAGGAAGCTTACATGGAACAGCCGCGTAAGGATAGCACTAGGCACTGCTCGGGCACTGGAGTAAGTTATTTGAATTTTACAGCACTGTGTACTCCAAGGTTATGGCAGAGGATGCATATAATGTCTTCCACATCTTCTTGTAGATACCTGCATGAGGTGTGCTTGCCATCTGTTGTTCATAGAAACTTTAAGTCTTCAAACATCCTACTAGATGAGGAGCATAATCCACATCTATCTGACTGTGGACTTGCTGCCTTGACACCTAATACTGAAAGACAAGTAAGTAGTACACCACATCTCTTGTACTGAAGTTGTTTCCAAATAGCCATTTTTGGAATCTGTGATTTTTACTTTGTCCATGGATTAACTAATTAGCTTGTTGTTACAGGTATCTACTGAAGTATTTGGATCATTTGGATATAGTGCCCCTGAGTTTGCTATGTCTGGAATTTATACTGTAAAGAGTGACGTGTACAGTTTTGGAGTAGTGATGTTAGAGCTATTGACAGGGCGGAAGCCACTAGACAGGTACTTTATCTAGCATATATCTGATCCTGGTGCATTACATCCTATAGTAAGTTGAAATAACCCTTGGGTGGTTGTTGCAGCTCTAGAGAGAGGTCAGAACAGTCCCTTGTTAGATGGGCTGCTCCGCAGCTTCACGATATTGATGCACTCGCTAAGGTGGTTGATCCAGCATTAAATGGAATGTACCCAGCTAAATCACTCTCCCGTTTTGCAGACATAATTACGCTCTGTGTTCAGGTATATTATTGCTTTGTGACACATGTTCAGTTATTGATCTGTAATCGCCATTGAGTACTCATGATGACTTTAAAGAAATCTAATAAAAAAGCATGTGTGGGAAAACTGTCGTGTGGAGTAGTGACTAATTTGCTAATATTTCAAATGCTCACTCTAATACATATGTGTTGGGTGCTTAACCACGCAAAATCATTTGCTGTAAAATTTAATTGGTCCATTTTTCCACTTATTTCTCTTTTATAAGAGTAGCAGGCAAGATTGCCCCGCTCCATTTCATCGAAACAAAGCAACAGAGCACTTATTTCTCTTTTCAGGAGCCATATACTAAGAATGTATCATTTGTTTCTGCAGCCTGAGCCAGAGTTCCGTCCGCCTATGTCAGAGGTTGTTCAGCAACTTGTGCGCCTGATGCAGAGGGCTAGCATAGTGAGGCGGCAATCAGGAGAAGAGCTAGGGTTCTCATACAGAGCCCCGGAACGCGAAGGAGACCTGAGAGACATATCATTCTGAGTTTGAAGCAAATCCCTCCATGATACAAGCGCAAAGCAGCTCTGAGGCTCAATTTGCTTGGGCAAGATCTGGAACGTGCATATGAATTGAGAAGTTGAGCTGATGACGAGAACTCAAGACCGGATGAGTTTGAGGAGATAATTTTGGTACTTATTGATCAACTTTGTTCATTCTTCTATGTTCCCTTCATTTTACAGTCAGTGTACTGCTGCTGGATCTAAACTGAGGCTCAAATCCGTGGCGGTGTATAGCTAGTTTTTGGTAGAGACGAAGGAAAAGAAATGTAAATTGATTCCTGCTCGGCTCTTTTGAGTTTTAATGACACAAATCTCGTTGACCTCACTGGAGCCATTCACATATACAGGATAAATTTCTTTGGTTTTTTACCCCTATGGTACGAATCTTTATCCTCTCAGTTTGTTCTAATTCCTACCTCCTGTCTTTGCTATGTTCCTGAAATATGAAGAACAGGGTATCATAACACACAACTGTCAGTTTCATATTTTGTCGGAAATTTGGTCTTGTGTTTGAAGATCATGATATCTGATACGTGGATTGTCATAACATCCCTCAATATGCAACTATACAGCTCTCAATTGTGACTGTAATAAATCTGTAATCACCAATACTAAAATAACGTTGCAGCAGCAATTCCTATATCTGACAGAAGCTCCTAGACTGGTGTTTCGTGAATCTTTCTTTGCAAATCTTAAGTACACTGAGCATCAGCAATGCCAAAACCAGAGATCCAATGGAGATCTTCAGGTGAGAAATGCAGGCATACATACCCTCCTAAGCCCTCACCCATCTCTGTCCTGTATCAAGTTGCCAATCATCTTGCCAAGAGGCACGGTGCCCTTGGCCATGATCTCCAGCCTCGACGTGTTGGAGGCGTTCCCGAACAGCGCGAGCCCGAACATCAAGAGCTCCGGCAGGAACAGCCTGGATGACAGGAAGCCGTGCCAGTAGCGCGGCTCGAGGTCGAAGAAGGCGTCGAAGAAGCGCCGCGTTCCCTCGAGGTCCAGCTTGAGCAGGATGTCCATGCCGAAGCAGAAGAACTCCCTCTGCCGACGCCTCTTGGCCGGCCACAGCTGCTTCCACACCTCGGCTGAGAGCGCGTCCCCGGCGAGGCCGGCCGTGCCGTTGCCGGTGTCGAGGAACCGCACGATGGCGTCCGCCACGATGGGCGCGGTCGCAAGCGTGCGCGCCACCATGTACCCCGTGGACGGGTGCACCATCCCGGCCGTGCCGCCGATGCCGACCACCCTCTGCGGCAGCACGGGCAGCGGCCCGCCCATGGGGATGACGCAGCGCTCGTCCTCCTCGACGCTCCGGACGCGTATCCCCAGGTGCCTGAGCCGCGCCGCCATGCGCTCCTGGATGTCGTCCATGGCGAGGCCCGGGCGCGCGACGAGCGACGTCTCCTCGAGGAAGATCCTTGTGGGCGAGAACGGCATGGCGTAGAGGAACGTGGGGATGCGGCGGTTGCGCTCCTTGATCTCCGACCCTTCGGGGAGGTGCGAGTCGCGCCAGTCCATGAAGAGCATCTTGTCAATGTCGAACGGGTGGCCGTCCACCTCGGCGAGGATGCCGTAGGCGACCTGGTACCCGGGGTTGTAGGGCTTGTCGTACTGCACGAGGCAGCGCGAGAAGCCCGTGGCGTCGAGCACAATGGTGGCCGGGATGGAGACGCCGTCGTTGCAGATGAGGATGGAGGAGGCGTCGTAGTGGACGGCCTTGGCGACCTTGGCCTGGTGGAAGACGACGCCGTTGGCGACGCAGCGGTCCATCATGGTGGACTTGAGCTTGCGGCGCGCGACGCGGGCGTAGGGGCGGTCGAGCGACTTGACGCGGCCGTCGTCGATGAAGACGGACGCCGATGGCCAGACGGTGTCGAGGCAGTGGGAGAGGCCCATGGCCTCGAACTCGTCCACCCACACGCCGTAGTTGTTGGGCCACACGAGTGCTGGGGACGGGTCGACGGCGCACACCGACAGGCCGGCCTCCGCCACGCGCTGCGCCACGGCGAGGCCCGCGGGCCCGCCGCCCACCACGGCGAGGTCCACGGGGCGGGCACGCGACGGGTCGTAGCGGGGCAGGTCGAGGGACAGCAGCTCCGGCCGCGTGGGCGGGGCCAGCGACCGCAGCGCCGCGGCCGACGCCGGCCCCGCCGCGGCGCGGCAGAGGACGGGCGCGCGCGCCGCGGGCGGCGGCGGCGGCGGCTTGCAGGGGTGGTGGTGGGTGCGGAGGAGGAGGGCGGCGGCGGCCATGGGGCGGTGGGAGGTGGGGAATTCGGCGCGGTGGAGCCGTGCAATCCTGAGCCTGAGGTGGTGGTGATAAGCTGCCGGCTGATTTGAGTGGGGGAACCACTGTCGAATGTGGCATTCTTCACATCAAGCACCTCAAATGTTAGCATTTTGCTAAGAAGAGTGGCAATAGGGTTTAAATTTTCTAACTTTGGAAAAATATCTCATCCAAGATGCATAGGTTTACGGGCTATCAAAATCAGGCCCATTTGGCTCCTACACGCTAAACTTTAATCCCGTCACATTAAAAAGAATCTTATCATTTAGAAATATTAAATAAAATTTTTCTAAAAAACATTTTCATGGATGGGTGCTAATTCGCAAGATGAATTTAATGAGCTTAATTAATTCATAATTTGCAACAGTAATGCTACGGTAATCATCCGCTAATCATGGATTAATATATCATTCTGCAATATTGAAATATCATGTGCCAGTGCTCAAGTTAGACTTTATTTAATAGTTCTAAATGATAAAATAATTTTTTTAATGTAACAGGACTAAAGTTTAGCACTGGCACGTGATATTTCAATATTGCAGAACGGTAGTGTCATGTCTCATTCCAATCAAGAACCACTTTTTCAATATTACGGGACTTTCTCACATTGCATTCGTGGAAAA
Source organism: Panicum miliaceum (assembly GCA_032594955.1). NCBI lineage: Eukaryota > Viridiplantae > Streptophyta > Magnoliopsida > Poales > Poaceae > Panicum > Panicum miliaceum. The sequence continues at coordinate 3,995,744 of CM064067.1, forward strand.
TGATCAGAACCAATTTAAAACCACCTACTCGAAGGAAGTACAATAAAATTGCCCCCTCTCTTCGTACTTCTTTCTAGCATTTATTGTATAAAACTAATTCCTAAATATACCGTGATCACTTGATTGGTGCATTCATCGCATACTAACCATTTTTGTCCTATGAAGAAACAGCACGTGTGCACGTTTTCAAATTGTAGCTTATTACAAAGGAGAAAAGACATCCTTCGTCCTGTTTTGCAATGTACAAACATGTCCAAGTCTGCGCCTAATTGGCCTGGAGCACGATACAAGGAAAGAGGAAGGGCAAGTTTGCGAAAACGTCGTTGCTGATTCCACCCGGTAGATCCTGCGCCGGCCTCGCAAGGTAAGAGACAACAGGTGGAGGAAAGGCATGGGTTCCGCAGCCACCACTACTTGTCACTTTTCAAACCGTCCAAACTGAAACTGGTAGCAATACCGTAGGGCCCCATCCATGTTTATCCTGCAGGCCTGACAGGGAGATCTGGGTGGGCTTAACTTATGCGAGCTAATCTGGCCGGCAGTCCATGTCAGTAAAGGTTGTCAGTAGCATGGATGGGCAAATGTGAAAAATGGCATGTAAAGTTGACATGACGACGGCCATGAAAGAAGCAAGAGAGTAGCGCACTGGTTAACATCTAACAAATCACGAGTCCATGTTCGTCAGAAACCACAAGTCAGTACTCAGTGCAGACATACAAAAGATGGAAGCCGAAGAGAACATTGGTCAGGTCAGCATTAGCAATGCTCCCTTTTCAGGAGAGCTCACACTGACTGCATGTTCAGACAAAATGGCCCCAGCGTACTGCTCCTTGCATACTACTAGTATATATCGTTACTGATAAGGATCTAAAGTTCTAAACCTAAAAAGAAAAGGAAAAGAAGAGTAACATAACATACAGGTTGCACATGTAGTATGTATCACTACTGAAGATCCAAACCTAATAAAAGCTAAAAGAGAAGAACTGAAGAAGATCTATTTAGAAATATTCAGAGACGGGCTTAGTACTGAAGCACATAGCGAGCTGCTAGTTCTAGTTGTGCGTGGGCGGGTGCCTGTGGACGGAGTGGTAGTCGGCGGTGAAGGGTATCCGGCCACCGAAATGAACCTGCGACTGCGAGGCAGGGATCCTCCTGGTCCTGAAACGGCGGTGGCTCTGGCTCCTGACCACCACCTCATCCTTCCTCCTCCCGATCACATCTTCCCCACCGTGCGCCGCCGCTGCCGGCGCATTATTTCCTAAGCTGTTCACGGCTCCCGCACGGCCTCGCCCTTCGTCGTCGCGGCTCGCCGCCGTTAGCATCTCTAGAAAAAATGTTGCATCAGACACCATGTTAATCGCGAGAATGGTAGGGAGCAAGAAGCATTCGATCGATCTTCATTCAGATCACACGCAAAAACAAAGCTGTCTGAACTGACGAAGCACCCTGAAATGAGTATGGCGCCCAGCGTTTACCTCTGCGTGCGGTGGCGACGACGACGGGGCTGAGCGCGGCCAGCAGGACGGCGAGCAGGAGCAGCAGGCCGACGCAGCCCAACCGCCGCATAACGACCCGACCTGTAAGTCTGTAACTACCGACCTCTTCCTCTGAATATGACTAGCTAGCTGCAGCAGTCTGAGCTCCGAGCTCCGAATGGAAGCGAACGAGGAGGGAGGTCGATCAGGAACGGAAAGGCATGCAGAGACGGCTTTAAAGGGGGGCTGAGCAGTGGCGCACACGCACAGACGCCATTGGTCAAAGCTTTGGGTTCCTCCATGCAAGGTGTGCGCCTGTACTTTTAAACCCTTGGCGCATGGGGCTCTGAGACTGATACTCGACCAGCTGGTCATTGGCCTGATGGTAAGTCTGCTGTCTCTTTGTCACTTGTCATTTGGCAAGCTGCGTCTTCCGATGGCCGCGGTCCAGAGTTGTAAAAGAGCCCCGAGGAGCTGCCGCTGCCATTGCTCGGGGGTTGAAGATCTTGATGCCGTGGCGTGGGGGCCAGCGCAGCTAGCGTGCACGTTCAACCGGCGTGTGGCTGGTAACGAGAGCGATTCGGCTCGATGCTCCCCATAAATGGTCCGTGCCCTGAGTCGTGATCGAGTTCGTGACCCGTGTGGATTGATGATTGATCTGCGGGCACCGGCGGCGAGCGAGCGGCTCCACCGTAAGAACCACCCAATTTGCACCATGCTTAGGTGAAATCGTCGATCATTTTATTGAAAATCTAACTTTCATAAATTTGTGTTGATGTTCTATGTATGCTAGATTGCTGTACAAATTTCTTGTTGATAATTTTTGCTTTAGTTTTTCATGCTTAAGTGCTAGTGATGCTTGACTGCTGTTGTTTGTGATTATGTCGTGTATCATCGCATATTGTACCATTCATTCTTCATGTCATATTAAGACGTTCTAGATTGCTCATAGAAAAATAAACAAAACAGCAATTTTTGAAACTTCCAAAAAATTTATACCTCGGGTTACTTGTCACAGAATTCTGCAAAAATATTTTAAATTCACCATTTTAAGTCTAATATTTTAATAAATTATGATGATGTTGTTTTAGTTGTTAAATATGTTTATCAAGTTTGGGTCGTGACATCCACCGCCGGGTGCTGAAACGGAACCGGCCGCGGTGGGGTCTGGCCGGGAGAGGGACACACGGGCGCGGCTACCCGCGCTAATCATGGCGGCATGATTCCGGAAGCACGAGCACGCTGCGACCGCGAGACGGGGGGCGAACGGGCTCCGACGCCGGCCGGGGTCGGACGTGGCGGTGCATATCCCTGGCTACGAGGAGAGGGGTCGGGGAGCAGCTAGAGGCAGGTGGGCGATCGAGGAGGTCCCTAGGCAAGGAGTACGGCCAACCGCCAAGAAGTTGGTTTTTTTTTTTGGTATTCCGGACCATCAGACAGTCAACTCGGTCTTTTTGGAAGGGATTCCCGGTTCCGAGACGTGCCCACCGGTGTTCCCGTGCACTGTGCACACCGGCGCGGCGCAAGCACGTGCACGTTCGCTTCGTGTTGCCAATCACTTGTATCCAGTAGCTAAGTACCATGACCATCTACCGTGATGTGTACACAATCAAAGATCTTTCTCCTTTTTTTTTGATACTTATCAGAGATCTTCCTTTGACCGTCCCAAGCAACAAAGGTTCCTCCTTCGACCTTGATTACAACGGACAGATGGTCCGGGATGGACGGACGGAGCAGGGGGCAGGGGCACGTGCTATGAGTTCCACGAGTACATGCTACCACTGGACTTGGCTGCGGCGTTAATGCCTGGTCGTACTTGCTTGACTACAACTTTGTAGTACTGTAGGACTAGTTAGTAGTTGCGTGTTCCCCGGCGGCGGCACGAGGCCGGGGAGGCGCCGCGCGTCCCGTCCCCGACTCCACCGGCACAGCAACGGCACGTGCGCGCCACACAGCCACAGCGGCGCGGCCACCGACGAGCCGGTGACGAGGCAGCGGGCCGCCCAGGCGTCTAGACGCAGCACGGACCACGCGAAGAGGACGGCAGCCCGAGGCGGCGGCTGGCGCTGGCGCGCGCCGCGCCCGCCCCCAGCCCCGAGCAGGAAACCGTGAGGCGCGGGCGGGACCGCCGCAACGCGAACGGGCCCTGCCCGCGTGCGAAGCTGCGCCGGCGCCGGGAGTGTGCGTGCGTGCGTGTTCGGCCTTGGTTCAACCAACGCGCTCGGGGGACACGAGGGCTTGCGCGGCGATCCAAAAGTCCGTCCGGTTTCCTCCCTCCCGGGCCCCACGTCCTCGCCGTCGATCGCCGCGCTCGGAGCTGGCGGTGGCCGCCAAGCAAAAATACGTCGACAAAACCCACGGTCAAGGCTTATAGCTTGTTCAGTTTGAACGAGATAGGATGAGGTTGGGAGAAATTAAATCTCCTACGAGTTAAAATCTCTCTCAATCCTATCCAATCTCCCTGAGAAGACGAGAAAGATCTTACCGGGATTGTCTGCCTGTAATCATCGCAAACAATATTATGATCCTATTTTGCAGATCTGCTAGAGCAGCTTCTCGGTCGAATCCAAAAGAAGCTTACCAAACAGTCTTTTTTCTTAAAAAAAGTGATTCCATACTGATTCTGTGGAGTGATTCTATGAAATAAACTAAGAGGCTGAAAGCTAAAAAAAAATACCTTCTCCCAATTCAATTCTCACACCGAATCTGTTTTTCATAAAATTAATTTTAAAGAATTATAGAGAATCACGTTCAACTAGAGAATCACTTTTCACGAAAAAGAATCAGCTCTAATAGAGAATTTGGTGGAGCTCTACCAAACTGACCCTGGTAACAAACCAGCGTGTGGAAACGTTTGGGAATGGACCTGACCACCAGGTCGTCACTTTGCGTCTTGGCAGCAGGCGCCTCACTTATCAACAAATTATTATTTCATTTCATCTTAGGAAAGAACAATCCAACGGAAACAATACAAGCCCCCATTGTATGCAAAAACACAGACGCACGCACGCACACCTCCTGCTACAGCCCAAACCAATCACCCAATTGAATAAGTTACACGGCGGGAAAATACATACAGACGGCTCCCAACACAACCTTTTCTCTGTCGCTATCCGTCCCCCCACCTCCTCCCATCAGCTCCCGGAAGTTGCTGTTACCTTGAAACAGTCAATATTGCACAGCCTCACCGACTTCATCATGCCACCAAACCTGTTACACACACACACACACACACACACACACACACACATCCCATTTCATCACAACAGCCACGAAATCGGAACAAATCTGATCGCACAACAGAAATTTGTACGCCATGCTATTCAAAGGAGGACACAATTTGGTAGGTTGGCAAGGTGATCTGTACCGGTCAATGCTTTTCCTCGGCCGATCGGACTGGTCGACGCTGGCCCGGGGCTTCTCGGGGTGGTCCACGCTCTTCCTGCCCTTGTCCCGCCGATCCGTGCTGCCCCTTGCCTTCTCCCGCCGATCTGTGCTGTGTCTGTGATCTACGCTCGACCTCGTCTTGTCCCGGCAGTCTGTGCTTTCCCTCGAATCCTCCGCTGTGCATTCGGGCTCCGTTGGGGCACGGTCTGATGGGCGTGACGCCTCCGTAGACTCGTCGATCGGAGGCGGAGGTGGTGATTTTTCTATGGCCCCCACAAACTTCTTCAGGTGCTTGATGTATTCCGGGTACAGTTCAAGATTACAGTGGTTTCCACCTTTGATCCATAGCGGCTCGTACTTCACCTTAGCAAGTTCCCACAGTGCCCTCCCGTGGGAACAGTCAACAACCTCATCCGCTGTACCCTGAGACAAGATATTGTATTAAAACCACCAAGCATGTGCATAGTTTTCCTACATCTTGACCGGAATGAACAGGTTGTACTACATCAGAAGGAAATTCTAGCAAAACTACTTCAATAGATGACTATAGAAATAATACACCATCACAGTCATAATAAAGCCCTAAGTTTCCATGTTTATAGCATAATATAATGAACAGGCTGTGCACAGGAAATTTTAGCGTGCTACAATGATAATTGTCCCAGGTTTACAGGACACTATCTTTTTAGCTCACCAAACCTAGAAACTTTTTATCTGCATTATTAAGTCTTTGTGCCACAAAGTAATATTGATAGCCCTGTGTTTCATTGCATGAGGACAGTTGTAAGCAAGCATACATTTATGGGTCGCAATTCATTAACAAAAATAACCATGCAATTCTATTCCTCTTGGTAAAGGCTCAGTTGGATCTTTCATGAACAGAGCTTTGCTGTGCGGAGGGGCAGTTATGGGGTTATATAAATAGAGGATCATGTATTATCATATAATACATATTAATGAGGTGTTTTCAGAAGCTAGTAAATGTAAGTATGTAACAAGTTCTGGTGCAAAAATTTTAAAACAAAAATCATTTTTTTAAAAAAGATCACCTAACACCTAGACCGGAAATTTAGGTTCCAGGATAAACAAATGGGGCCTGTTTGGATAGAATTCTTACTAGAAGCCCCTGCAACTATCCTATCATTCAAATACTGCATAGTCCACAACTTGCCAATAAATTAACCACCAGATATTTCTAATGATGGCACTTGGTTGTCATTCTCTTTTCTGAGAAGCCTAATTGCCATAATCATATGCACGCGCTAAAGAAAAAATCAAGAAAGAGTAAAGCCATGTATGTCCTGGAAAGTGCAGTCCAACTCTATATGACAAAGAATTGCTGCAAGAATGAAGAATACTCACATGTATCACTAGCACAGGACACCTGACTAATGGAATTTTGTCGATATTCTGCAAATACAGATTAAATTTAGATTGATTATGTGATAAATAAGATTCAAAACAAGTCTAAATTAATTACCTTGTATATGTCAAACCAGTATGTATGTTTTACAGGATACATCACTCTTAAGCCAGACAAAATGGGGCTATGTAGGACAACTGCTCTCAAACGAGTTAATCGGGATGCTAAATCCAGTGTAGGACCACTGCCCACTGATTGACCATAAAGAATGATATTATCCTCAGAAGCTCCATAGGTTTCTATGAGGCATCTGTATACAGCTTCTATATCAGCATAAGTGTTTTGCTCACTAGGCTGCAGTATTAGGAAGAACATAAAGGATTAGAATCATGCACATCGAGATTATGGCTAGAACAATAAAGGTGTGTACCTTCCCAGAGGATTGCCCATAACCAGAATAGTCATAGCTGCGAACGTACAATAGGTGAAGTATTAATATTTCATCCAAATAGGCTGAAAAGGTGCAGAAAAGAAGTTCATCCCGTGGTTTCAAAAACATAAGGTGCCAATACCAAAGAATGAATAAAGCACAGCTGTGAGCTTGTGACACTCAACTACGTAAAATTAGCAACATAAGAATCACTTCAAATTCTGCATAACCTAGTGTTATCCAACCATTAATGGTTACGACACTTAAGAAGCTATGCATGGACACATTTCCCTGTAAGAAATCTCGATCCTTTAATGTTGTCAATAACCGATATAAAATAATTTTACTTAGCTCTAGGATGATAAAATAAACTTTATAAAGGTCATGTTCTTTTTTGTTTAAGATGCTTCTTTCAGAATCATAGCTACTCTTCATTTTTTTCTTCATTTCATGAAAAATTAAGCCTCACAGCAGATAGTGTCTAAATAAATTTATGCAAAGACATTTCAGTTTGCTGAATTGCACTTAATGAAGGTCCTTATTAGTGTCCCAGGCTAGCTACAAAAGCCCTGTGGACCATGTCAGCAACAGTCCTGATGTTTAACTTATATTACTCAGTCAACACAAGCACCTAGTTAAAGTAGCCACACAACATGATGTTATGTTGCAAAAATTATGGACATAGAGAGGACAAAAGTAGGTTCAAAAGACAGAGCAGTAACAAAAAGACAAAAAAATAATGTTGATTATATTAATAAACCAGATAATAAAGCAACAAAAAGCTTGAATTAAAGAAAAGGAGGACAAGGCAACAGGCAATTCCTCCCTACCACATTGTTTTATATTAGCTACAGCTGCTAGATTCACTGAATCAATCAATGGTTCACATTGGCGATCAACCACCAGACCACCAATCATCAGGCACATGACACCAAGATTGCTTTACTTGTTTGTTTTCCTCCCCCAAAACCTGGACCTAAAGTAGATTTGAATGGAAATTTAAAAACAAAGGTTCCTCAACCTGAGCTATTTCACCACAACAGAAGAATAAAACAAATGGGCTAAAACCCAGAATCTTTAACAAAGTATCCTCAATGTAAAGCGTGGAACGGTCCAGCTAGAAAGATGCGCTATTTCTATTTAAAGAACAAAAAAAAGATTTGTGTCTCCTAATTTCCACTTATGGAGAGTTACCAACTGTCAATAAGTAACGTAACTGTTTGAACATTTCCTCAGATAGTGCATGACAGAAGATTTGCAAAATTATTCCTCAAATGATACTTTCAGCTAGCAATTTCACCATTAGAACTTTGCGAGCACTACCAGACAGAAAAAATGCATGCATGTATGCATTAATTTCATACTACTAAAAGCACTTCATATTAGCATTGTAAAAAAAATTACTTTGTTTGCACCACACTCCACTGGCAAACCATTCTAACCACACTACATCTAATAAATCAACAAAATTATGCGAATTTTTTTTCCCAAAGTAGCAGCAAACAAACAAAACCAGGGTCCCGGCCACTGCGCATAGAGTCCAGTGAATCACGGAATAACCTATGGGGCTATGACAATTAGATACTAAAAATCTAGATCACTGTGCTATCTAAGAATAAATTCCATAGGTTTCAAGCACTCGCCTCAAACAGATACGCCAGTGATCAACTCTTTCCCGAAATCAGACGAGGCCACGCAGAAAAATAGGAACTTCTACTACAACTACAGCAAGCAAATCCAACAAGATAGAGCACTATCCCAGCATTAGCACAGTTCCATACTCAAATGATGAATGCTTCAAGTCAACTGTAAGCTTGCATCTGTCAGTGAAGCTAGGAGGCAGCAACCCTACTGATTCACCGAGTCCCAACATTATGCATACGAGCCTCATTCCTAACTTCGGACGAGATTGTAGCTCCGATCCAGAGACGCACGATCAGGGGGATCCAGGGCTACACTGAAATCCACCGTCCCAACAGCACATAATCGCATGGGCGGAAGCATCGCGTCCCAATCTGGCCAAACCAAGCCCAATCGGAATCGGGGGAGAGCGCCGGAGCGGCGGGCGAGTGGCGTACCCCATGAGGTTGACGTTGAGGTGCGAGCTGAGCTCGACGAAGAGCTCGTACATCTGGCCGAGGTCGGCGGCGTTGCCGTGGGAGTAGAGCAGCGTGAGCTTGGCGCCCGCCTGGCGCACGTGCATCGCGACCACCTCCGTGCCCCGCTTCGTCCGCAGCCGCCGCGCCTCCACGTTGCCCCTCCGCGGCACGCCCGTGAGCTCCACCACCCTGCTGCTCCCACCGCCGCCCCCCTTCTCCTTCACCTCCTCCCCCTCCGCTGCCGCCGCCCCCGCCGCCGGCGCCGCGGCGGCGGCAGGGGGCGGCGGCGGTTGCTCCACCCCGTATGACGGCGGGTTCGGCGGGAAGAAGGCGAAGCGGGCCGCGACCGTCGAGGTGACGGCGCCCATCTAGGGTTAGGGTTTGCGGCTGGGCCGGAGGGCGGAGGGGAGGAGGGCGCCGGGGGGAGGGAGGGCGGAGCGCGTGGATGTTTTTGGGTTTCGCTTCGCGTCGTTGAATGGAAGGGAAAGAGAGAGGAGAGAGACGGCGCTCTCCGAGAGAGAGAGAGAGAGAGAGAGAGAGAGAGAGAGAGAGAGATAGCTCTCTCTCGCAATTGTGTGTGATCTGGGCTCCGGTGTTTTTTTGCAGGGTAGGAGGCCCGGCAGTTTGAAGCAGAACGGATCAATCCAACAACCTCAGCAGACCAGTTTGGAAAAAGAAAATGAATGAAAGTGACGTGCAAATGAGATTTGTAAGATTTTGAAGCGAAGCATAGTGTAAAGATCCAAGAGATGGTATATACACGTACAGTATCTGCACGAGAATCGTAACGGCTATTCGTTTAGATGTTTCACCTTTAGTATGTCTTTAATAGTAGTGGATCATGAACTTTTCTTTACGACCCTAGTATTTACCGATGGTTTTTGGGTGCTCAGTAAAGGATCTAACTTGTGCATTTATGACGGAATTGTAAATGCACTTTGCATAAAAGTTACGTGTTAACTATAATTGTGGACATTAAAGTGTCAATCTAACCCTTAGATTTACATGAGGTACGTGGGTGTAAGGCATTCTGAGATTAATCCATATGAAAGAATATGAAACCATTAGATTTAAAACAATCTTTTTCAATAGCGAGTATAAAAAGGAAATATGTGCTATGGAACATACACAATCTTAACTTTTGAGAAAATTAATTTTTAGTTCCATGAAGTTGGTTTAAATATGTGAGATGCGAATTATGTAACCTCTAGTTACTCCAACATATGCTTTGCTTCTTAAGATGAACTTGAGCGCTGATCCATTGCTTATTTTATGAGCAATATATCCCTATGTGCCATCTGCCATAGTACCAATGCCTTTATCTTCGGCATTACCGAAACTATACCCGAATAAACAGCATCAGAAACCAAAGATGCCAACCAAAACAATGCAGTGATGCTAGGCTAGCAAAGCTCAGTAACCCCAGCACAAAAAAAACGTCGCTATAAAACCTAAACTAGTAATACCACCATTAACACGTACAATCATTTCTCGGCATCAGGAAAAAAGGGGACAAATGATGCTCACATTTTAGTATTTTACAACAGCCATTTCTGCGACCATACACATCAGAAAAAAAGGCCGACACCATCACGCAATATCCCAAAAGTCCAGGGGCCAATGCTCAGCTGCAGCGACCAACCAAGCCTTGAGCTTAGATGGCGATGCGCAGGATAAGCTATTAAGCTGCAAGCCTAACCCAAGCTTAGGCAATGCCCCATGACACGCCATTATTCTGGACAACCGCTGCTCACCCCCTGACAACCGGGCCGCGCTTGTGCCCGGTCCCACCGCCCAGCGTCAGGGGCCGCTGGATTCCGGATCCAGCGTGTCATGTGCCGACGGCGCTGTCACGTTACATTACTAGGCCTAAGCCGATCGCTGTCACCTCGCTAATAATTTAACTTGTCGAGCGGGCAAGTGTCGCTTTTGGGAGAAGGGTCTCGCTCGCTGTGTGCCTCAAGGAACCTGCTTGTTTGAATAAAAATATATGGACTTGTTCCGAGGTGCCATCTAAATCCCCAAACTCTCAAAATGTACTTTTTAAGCGCTCGAAATTGTTCAGATGTATCACCCAGGTCCCTAAACTCTTAATATACATCTTCATGTCCCTAAACTTATCCTAAACTTGTCCTAGGATGTCATTTAAATCCTTAGACTCTCAAAATACATTATCATATCTGCAAACTCATCACTTTTATCATTACAAGTTTGAAAACTAAACATATATGTTTCAAGAGTTTAGGGATACATATGACACCCTGTGATAACCTGTGATAAGTTCAAGGATTTCAATATATATATTGAGAGTTTGGGGATCTGGATGACATATCAAGATAACTTAAATCTGAAAATGCATTTTGCGAATTCAGGGACGTAGATGACACATCACGACAAATTTAGGAACCGTCAATGTATTTTACTCTTTGAATAAGGTCCTGCATCTGCATCCGGTGACATTTGGGGCAGGGAACACGAGGTCAAACCGACGGGTTCCACGGTGCAAATGGAGGTCAAACTTGCCTGTGCTGGAGGGCACCGAGACGTTAGAGCCATAGTGGGCTTCGCCCCCCTGCCTTGGAGTAATTTTCGAAAAACTCTATGGTAGGCCGAGCACACACTTACATATAATGGTTGATTACTAATCGTTTACCTGGAACTGGCCCACGCTTGATTTGCCCCTTAGCTCCGCCACTGGCGAGAGGAGACCGAATTTCGCTCGAATTCATGCGGTTTTGAATGACGAAACCGAGTTCGTTTCGCAACGTCTTGATCAGCAGCGATGATGTGTTGATGCCGTATGGTATCTCAAGCGTTGTGCTGATGAAGAGTACTCCGTATGAGTTGAGGACAAGGACAGAACTTGCAATTGGTAGCCGGTCCAAGTTCCAGCACAATCTGCAATGATAAAAGAAGCATGAGATGCCAAGCTGCATGTGAAATCATCCAGCTCAAGAATTTCAGAGCCACGGGATTCAATTCCAGGGCCTCCACAAGTCATTGACCGGCCCCGTGCAGCCGATTCCACGGATTGAAAAATCTGCGGGAATCTTTGGTAGCATGCATGTACGCTGCGAACTGCAGCTCGCCCGGTCCTTCAGGAATCACTACACAACAGGGGCAGGTTTCTTGTGGAACAGTAGGCAATAATGATCAGGCCCCGTAAGTCTGGTAGATGTAGATCCCATGCATCAAGTTCCTGACAAAAATCCAGCTGCTGGCTACTTGCCACTGTATTGTGGCAATGGCAACAAATGCCCGAAAGTGCACAACTTGGGATCTGACAGCATCATTGCAATGCTGGAAACTTAGCATCTACAGCGTTATTTCCTCATCCAGAATATAATATACATCTCTTGGATAAGCTCAAGTGTCGGCAAAGGAACCAGAGTTCTGGATTAGGAATCATTGGGTAGAAGAAGAAATGTGGTAGGCGGATTTTACTTTCTTTTCCAAGAGGGCAACATGCCTGTCAAGCATGGACACCACCGCCTCGAACTCAGTCACCTGTTGATCAATCGCATCAATCTGCGAAACGTACTCCTCAAAGCCTCGGTTTTTCTCGTTCAGCTGCTCCACAAAGACTCGCAGACCAGCAGCAACATCACCATAGTTGCTGTATTCCTGTGCTACGCGGTCATTCATCTTCTCAAGCAGAGCCAGCTGATTGTTAGTCCCCTGAAAACAATGAGAACCATGCCAGAAATTAAGTACTGTTCTATAAATAAATTGAGACAGGAAGATGCTTGTAAACGCAAATGCCAGCATACAACATAACCAACACATGTCAACCAATAACCATATAGTCCTACCAAGGAACATTTCTGAGGGTTCAACTTCCATACGACAAAGGAAAATAATCCGCCTTTCATTTCAAAGGCCAGATTAGGGGGAAATGGTTATCGTAATTTTAGCTAATATATTCATTCTTTTCAAGTTATTATTACCCTAATCGGTCAGAGATTGCAAGCCGCCAAGCATGCGTTAGTTGTTACTCAACTTGTGGTATTAACATATTTTGATAAAACTGAAACTAATATTACTCTATATCTCAAAGCATTTCTCAGTCACGAGCCTAACAAAACCAAAAATAATATCAGTGCTTGGTAGCAGCAAAAACACGTATCATATATAGAGCAGTAGTCTTGCAAATAACAGAACATGCCATGACAACAAGTTAGTGATCTCGATTCTAATAACACTGTACATCCACTTTTGTTGCTTTGGACTACAGATCCAGTATGTCAAGGAAGATAACATCAATGTTTTGTGAACGGTGACAATCTAGTTTATGTTTCGGCACTCAACCGCTTACACACTTAATAGCCATTCCTTGCCAAGCCAAGGGATACGTTTAGCCTCCTACTGTGCAAAGTACTAAAGTTGAGCTAGGTCAAGGTAGGGATCTGTTGCAACTTCAGCCAAAAAAGCTGAGTGCGGACCACATATCCTAGGTTCCCAAACCTCAAATTCAAACTCGTACTCACCACCCAGCTGGTATCATTTTTCTGGTCAGTGTCCAGCAAAATGGAGGGTAAGAAAATTGAGCCATGCTTGTTAACTGTAAATATGAAGCAATACTAGAAACTACTCAGCAATCAGGGGTCAAAACTAGCTGCTACATCTACCAGTCCAAAGAACTTCACTCATTGGGAATTCATTTAGACATACCAGCCCTGCAAATGGCAATAGCCTCTTTAACACATAAACTTTAAATACTTCCATTTGCAACAGGTGACCGAGAAGTTTGGAGGCTTAGGTTCAACCCAAGGGTAGCACCAATGGGAGCACAGCAAATGGAAACACCTGACATGTTGAATTCAGCAAGCATCTAGGTAGACAATACACGCAACAATTTAACTGCGAATTCCGAAGTCACTGGCACCATGAAGGTGGGGGGAGTGAGATTCTACACTAGGGTTAGTGTGTGATTTACTGCGCCGCCTTACCAAATCAGCACTAGCTGCTATCAATTAGCCACGCGCAACTTCGAATCGCTCCTCTCACAGATTGAAAACTGAAAAGAGGCCGCTATCAGCCTATCTAGACCCAGTGAACGGAGGACGGCGCGCTGAAGCTGCGCGACCACCAGGGGTTCGATCCGGGTCGAGGGGGAAGGGAAACCTGGAGCTCGCCGCGGACCATGACGGATACGTTGGAGAAGAGCTCGGCCAGCGACTCGGAAAGCTCGTCCCGCTGGCCCGCCGCCTCCGCCACCGCCGGGTTCGAACTCGCCATCGCCGGCGGTAGCTTTCCTCTGCGCCGCTCCGTGCCCCGTCTTGGATCGGAACCAGGCGTAGCTTTTGGTCTGATGATTATTGGGCTCTGGCATGGACCAGCCCCAGCCCACAGTGTTGGGCCCGTAAAGGCCAATTCGCAGCTGGTGGCGGGGGTGGGCTCTCCGGGTCCTCCGGCCTCTTCCCCGTTTTTTCTTTTCTTTTCTTTTTTCTTTTTCTTTTCTTCTTTTGATAAGGACTCTTCCCCGTTTCGCTAGAAGCGATCATTTCACTAATCTGAGGTACGAATAGCGTATTCGGATTTCAGAAATCTATTCCATTTCACTGATCGTGGATTCGTGGCTGCTTCTAAACCCTTACACAGACCTGAGTTTCCAGAAGAGTTCTCCATGACAGGATGGACCCACCATCTTTTTTTTTGCAAACTGGACCCACTGGACCCACCATCTGTTGACTAGTGCCAAGTGCCAACACATCAACACAACCCTGGCATGTTCCCACAGTGGACCTAGCCTCCTTCCACGCTAGAGTCTAGACAGACACAGTGGTTTTCTGGTTCATGGTCGCTCTGAAATCTAAATGGGCATGCAAAGCCCTCAATTTTCAATGCCAGGACTCTGGACGTTCTTGCGTGAGAGCTACTCGAGTGCAAGGTTGCACGTTTATTTAGTTATCAAGTTAAGGACTTCAATTTGGCTTCGGCTTTCAGTTTTAAATTGGGACTATTAATTTCAGTTCGCTTCATCATCTGAAGCTGAAAGACTAACTGGCTACGTGCAAGACTTTTTCGGGTGTTTCAGGATTCAGCCAAAAGAGGAAAATTGCAGCGGAAAGGTGGCCACAACCCACAAGATGAGCTTTGACTTGTGAGCTCAATGCTTTCCTGGTCTGCTGAGCTTTTGTCGTAGCATGGGTTCAGAAAAATTCATTCTTTTACTATTATCTTTCTTGAAATTATTTCGGAAAGAGTAAGGTTTCAATGAGTTTTCTGGTAAAGATGGCCTCGTAATTGATATGAAGATTTGCAGTACGAAATGAAATTTGCATAAATCCACAATCAGTCGCCAAACAGAACCTAAAGCTTACTCGCCCTTCAACTTCACCCACAAATTTTATTTCAACTCAGTAGCCAGACACAAAATGAAGTTGTAATTGCATTAGTTTATATGAACAGGTTTTTTTCAGGCCATCCATTACAAGATGACTGAATAAACAACAACCACAGGAAACAAAAATGTTCCTTTCAGGGGCATCGACACAGAGCACGGCTGATCATATCACAAGTGGCTCATCTCATCTAGACGATGAGAGATGGCATATGTTCAGCAAAATAGACAAATGCGGCAAACCGGATCATTTCAAAGCAACCAAAACAAAAATTATTGACCGCCATGAAATCACCTCGCTCCGCTGCGTAGTAGTAACTTGAGCTCAACAATCACTCTTAACTGTACATAGAACTTCTCTTTCCGTTGGGGTATGGATTCTAGGCCTCCTGTTTCCTGTAGAAGATATTAAGCGTGTCGCTGTACAGGGCTACAGAGTTTGAGACCACAGCAAGCACAATCATGGTTACAGCCAAAACCTTGTCGTGCTTGGTTGAAACACCATAAGGGTCCCTTTAGAAACAAAACCAAAATGACTATTAGGTGCAAAATTGCAAAAGCCATATAGGCATACAAACCATGAATACACATTTATATATCACTGTAAGGGTATTATAACTACCTGAGTATAATCATGGCAGGAAAGATGAAACCAATAAGCACAGCAGCTGTGGCGCCAGTGAATTGGAACGCATCCCAGATGCTTGGTATGAAAATGGCAGCAATATAAATCACAGCAAGGAGTGAGACTGTGATGATGGTGAACCTTCTGTTGTCACGAGAAATGTGCCTCGCGGTGGGAAAGAGCAACCCATCCAAGTTGAGCCTAAGGGCAAAGAAGACTATAGGAAAGACGAGCATGATATGGACCACATAGCTCACTCTCACTATATCGTTGAACACAGAGCTAAATGGAATGCGAAGATCGGAGTCAAAATTGGCGAGCACGTCAGCCAGGGTAGCCTCACCAAAGAGGAGATATGCGAAGAAGCTTGTTGCAATGTAAACACTTGAGCAGAGTCCCAGTGAAGTTTGCACAATTGGTTTAATTTGAGTTTTGTCCTCCAGCTCATTGTCGATGCTGTGAACTGTACAAGCATAAAAAACACATGTTTGGTATTACAGAAATGAACTGTACAAGCATGAAAAACACATGTCTGGTATCGCAGAAATGAACAACAGAAAGAGCAAACCAAGTGAGCACTAGGAGACCCACCATTGTAGTGGCAGATGTAGGCAGTAACAAGAACAGGCACAGCTGTGAACAATTTCCAGACGGAACTAATTCCATCTATCTCAGGAAAGAGTTTGGGGATCTCCACAGTTCCTTCAACGAGTCTGACAATTGCAACTCCAGCAGTGATGACAACAAAAACCACAGCAAGAGCAACTGATAGCGCAGATGTGTATCTCAATGAATCTGTGACCAAAGATGTATCGTTTACTAAAGTGGTACCCTGCATAAAGGAAAAAAAATAGCATATTGAACCTTTTTTAATGGAGAACATACTTACCCAAACGCTTGAAGCTCACCAATGGAGCAAACACAAGAAGAGTTGTGGCAAGGAGAACAACGGGGCAAGAATTCCATGCATGAGGTCCAAACCACCCCTCAAAGATGCCACTGTGATGAACGCCAGTTGTTGATGTTCCTGATAGGACATCCCCTACAGCAAGGATGAAGTAAAAGTATCAATACTAGTTTGATGTAAGACACATCTGCTCAAAGACATAAGAGATTCCTAGAGAATAAGAGGCCATTTCCTGCACTTGAGGAGCACAGGCGCAATCTAGATCTAGTACATTTTTCTGAATGTTACAGTTGAAACTTTACATCAACTTAAAATGGTATGAGAAAAGGAAACCACATCAACATCAGAAGATCTAAACTGAACATTCAGGGTAAACACTTGTCTTTTCATGTGAAAACACTCAACCTAATACACATAGTTATCATATTAAGTTTTATCAACAAATACGGGTCTCCTTGTGAGAAAGCTAAACGTGCGTAGCTGAGGAGATCATGAACTTTCAGCTAATTCTAGATTACCAATGTTTGAGTAGCAACTAAAAAAGAGAGCAACTAAACATATACTACTACTAGGCATCAGTTTTTGATATTTTCAGATGCTTACCGATTATAATCATGTATACAATCAACACGCCAATGTTGTTTATCACCACAGACACCTGCAGTGCAATCCTCCCCCACTGCCCAAAAGTGTCACCCATCAACCACCCATAGGATGTTATCTTGCCCTGGTGGCTGCACCTGACCAGCATGTCAATGGATGCCTCAGTGAGCAATGCCACAAGGACAATCATCAGAATACCAGGGATGAGGCCTAGCATCTTGATACTCGCTGGCAGAGCCATGATTCCAGCCCCTACTATGGTCGTTGACAGATTGAACACTGCACCAGAGAAAGAAGCTCCGTTGAACTCCTGAACTGCGTCCTCCTCAGCTTTGATCGGGAGAAGCGGAGTGGTCTCATCTTGCATCGCCTTGTGTGACGCGAATGGCACATCACTCGATGATCCATTCCCAAGCCCCATTTGTTTGACTCACCTGTATGTGAGAAACTTCAATTAGGACAAAAGAATTTTGGCCTCCAATTGCAATATCCATTATAGCTGTCTTCAATCATTCCTTGCCTACTTCTAAATATGGAAATCAGAAGTCTTATTGATGTATCTAGCGATTGGGGAACTAGTAGTAGTAACAACTACTCGGGAGACATCAGTGGTTTTCACACCATTATGGAGTGCTAAAATTGATCTCAGAAATAAGCATGTGACTCATGTGCAGCAGACACAAAGCCTGATTCAATAAAGAGGAAAGGATGGAAATTTTTACATAAAGCAACGAGCTTTGAGCTCCATGAACATGATAATTCACATAAGGCACCCCAAAATCCAATCTCTCCAACACAACGCACGCTCCACCACTTAACGAAATTTCAGAAACAACCGCCGACAAACATTCAGTCGTCTAAAAATGGAATTCTTGGTACTCCCCCCTGAATCCATATAAGTTCAAGAACTCTTGTTGGGCAATAATGTTTGGACCGCCTCTCAGATAACCCAAAGGCCAAGCAACAATCTCCAACCCCAGCACGGATTCGCATCAAGCGCTCAAAGAGATGAACACCGGAGATGAAGGAAAGAACATACCTAGCGGAGCACACAGAACCGAAGAGAAGTAGAGAACTTGTGCTTGTAAAGAGAAGGAGCTTCCCTCCTCCCCCACCTCCGGTCTTCTTATAGGCGAACGTCGGCGCGGGTTGGTGGTACAGTCTAATAATATCTCTCCGCCTGCCAAGAACTGGCCACTGGCGTTCTTGCCGCCCCGGTTCGCCGCGGCCCCGTCCCTTTCCGAGGAAAAGGCCCGACTTTCCAGCTCAGCTTGCGTCCCTGTCTTGGCTTCCTTCCTTCCCTTCCGCAGGTGAGGATCGATGCCGCCGCCGCGGCCGGTCTTACTTCCCTTTTTCTTTTCTTTCCTTTTACTTGCCGGATTGGATCGCTCCTGGCCGGTTGCGTGCCGCGTTGCCTTTCTTGGACGGAAATGGCTGGCCTTATCCAAGGGAAGACGGCGGGAAATGGCGAGGCGTGCGGCGGCTGCGGGCGACCGGCCGCTGGCCTAGATAACGATGACGGCGACGTGTGGTGTGGGTGAGAGTGATGATGGATCTGCCTGCCACTTGGCAAATGTCGGTGGAGACTGTTGTTGGGGAGAGTGGATTTTGCGGCGAGGTGGTTAACTGACCAGCGAGAGAACAGGACAGGAAAGGTGGATTCTGTGGATACATGCGGAGATTCACCTTCATGTTTTTATTTGAGCCACTCTATTAGTATCGATAAACACTCGCAAAACTTGCATCGTCGGTCGTTGAGGATGGAACCGGTTCCTCTGCAGATGACACGCGGATCCCACTGCGCTGGGTCCATACGTAAGTGCGACGAGTCCCTATGCAATTCTGCAGAGAAGACTCATCCCGAGGATGAAACCCATATATAATTTTTTTGCGAGGAAGTTTTCAACTTCATGTCTACATGGAACTATAGCGACCTGAAATTACAATTTGATTGGAAGCTCTTTGTGATGAGGTTAACTCAGGCAAGATGTACTTTTCCGCCGCGTAGAAAAATCAACATGTTCATTACCAGTACCATATGGATGCAACTACCAAATTCCGAGCATAAAAATCGTTCCGACCTTTTTTCTTCCCATATTATGTCCAATATGAAACTCAAAATATCTTTTATTGATTTTTTTACCGCATGACACTTCAAACTCGTCTAACCTGTTAGGCTGTTAGTCACGCAAGAATACGCTATCGTAACGGAGAACGTAGTACGTAGTACTGAAACTCTGAAAGAGTCGAGGCATTTGAAGGCGGAAACTTGCCAGGCCTCGTGTCGACCCACTGAGGCACTGACCCAGGCCAGGCCCAATCCGAATTTCCGTGGTCCCACCAAACCGGATGGGGCCGTCCGGGCCCATAGATCCGGCTAAAAAGAGGTTAAAAGAAAAGGGCCCCATCCGCCACGGCGCCACCGATGCCTCCCCTTCCCAATGGCGGAGTTCGCCGGCGACGACCCCTTCGGCAATGGCTTCGGGTTCGGCTTCGACTTCGAGGACGACGGCAACTACGACCCATTCGACGACTACGGCGGCGACGGAGATGAGTGCGAGGGACTAATCGGCGGCCTCGTCGTCGACGACGGCGACGGCGAGGAGTTCTGCATCTCAGGTTTCGCCTTCCGCGACGGAGACGCCGAAGGGGCCGACGTCCTCATGGGCGAGGACCACACGTCCCAGCTCTCCGACGAGGATCCCATTCTCGAAACCCTAGGCCGCTCCTTCGACTCCGACGGAGGCTTCAGCCAATTCATCCCCCACCTCGTGTCTGCATTGGACGCCTCCGAGGAAGAGGATGAGTTGATCGCAGGGAATTACCATGGCGGCGGAGGGCTCGAACTCGAGCGGGAGGCTGTCATCGAGGAGGCTGCCGACGACGACGACGACGACGGGATCGGGCTTATGCTGAGCGGATTCAGCCTCGATCCGCGGCCGGTCGTTGGAGGCTTCCAGACGCTGGTGGACACCGATGAGGCGGTCACCAGCGACGACGGTATGGGCGAGGGGGGAGGGCTCGGGCTGGGCGGGTTCGACCTCGTGGCGCCACGGGTCGTGCGGCCCGGCTGGATGGTGATGGGCGCCGCGGACACCGACGACGCCGACTTGAACCTTCTCGAGATGATCGCGGGGCACGTTGGGGAAGCCGCGCGGCGGCTGCGGCGTCCCGCGCAGCGGTGGAGGGCTTACAGGAGGTTGTGCTCAGCGAAGAGGAGGCCTGCACGGTTGTGCCGTGTGCAAGGATTGCATCGCGGCGGGGCTGAGTGTCCTAAGGCTCCCCTGCAAGCACTACTTCCATGCAGAGTGCATCAGGCCGTGGCTCGCCATCAGGAACACTTGCCCCGTGTGCCGGTTTGAGCTCCCCACTGGTGATGCTGAGTATGATCGGCGACAGAGCAGTACCCGTACTGCATCCATGGCCCAGCAGGGGGCACCAGTGCAGGTATGATATGAGTGGGCTCGTTGTGTTGACTGTTGAAGATCTTGGTTTGAACTTATGGTATACTTGGTTTGGGTTGGACTTTATCCATTTGGCAATGGGCAATTTTTGTTGGTTTGGAATTTATCCATCTGGCAATCGGCAATGATGCTGTATAAATTAGTGTAGTTGTTTAATACTTTGTTCGTGATTATGATAGATTCTACTTCCAAACAGTTCTTAGTATGCTCTGGTGATTTGCTCGCATCAAATGAATGCTTGTAGTTCAGGAAGAAACAATATGAATAATGTGTTCTGAACCCCAAGTCTAAATCTACTCAGACTATTTGTTATTTTGTAGTACTATTAAGTACCAGTGCTGTGCATGTAAGGCCACCAAATATACAAACTGGATAAGCATAAAAATTAACTTTGAAGAAAAATAAATGATTCAGAATTCTTACATAGAAATGCATGAGAAGTAAACCAGTAAATCACAATTGCTGTCAAGCCAACGAAAAGGTTGATAGGAGACCTGTGTTGGTTAATAGATACTCGCAGGCAAACTTTTCTACAGTGTCTTTTTATCAGGAGGGGATATAAACTTTGCTTACTCTGATAGCGAAACCGGCGCCAAACCGTATGCTGATGTAGTTGGCAAATCATGTTAATTACATCTGCTACAGAAACATGGTTCAATTTTTTCCTTCATATTTCAAAAATATATCTGCTACAGAAATGATCATTACTGTTGTTTCAAGCTCCATCTGCTTTAGATCATACTTAACTAATGTAAATTACTTGGCATCTAGGTTGAACATTAGCACATCACCAACAGTCACTTTCGATTTGTGTATTCAGCTTCATCAGCTTTTTTGAGGACCCCAGTGCCCCCTTTTATTAGAATATGAGCTTTTCAGTTCCCTTCATATTGTTATCTGCTTTCCCAATGAAATAAATTTAAATAATTAGATCATGTGCCATGAGGACTGTGATCAATAGTTTCTTTGTCCTTTGGTTGCATTGGGATATAACCCATGAAGCAAAGATAAGTAGACAACCGAGGCCCACTTATGGCGTGGCTGCCACCTACATGCTTGTACTGTCTTGGTGCTATTTTATTGGACTTGTGAAATTGTGAAAACATCATGTTAGCCGATCCCATTTGCCTGTTTTGCATCAGAATTCTGCATTGGCACTTTGTCAGCAAAATATAAGTATTATGCATTTGCTAATTTGTGTGTGTCCAATTGTTCCTTTTTGATCCATATTTAGCTTCTTTTGGATTACCTCTTGCAATTTTGAGAAAAAGGCTAAAGAAGTAAATATGTGTACATTCAAAATGATGCATCGTGTTGTTTTAGTGAGAAAATCTGTCAAGCCGTTGATTTTTCTCAGCTAAAGCCTTACCGAAGTCGAGTATTTGCTGCTCCATTGCAGCATTGCTAAAACTTTTATGCTTTTTATCCGTTATATGCCCTGGAACAAAAGCAACAACCATCAGTGGCTTTTTCAAGCAGTCTAAGTAGGAGGCTTGTGCTGCCACCTCCATGTACCTTAAAATGAAATGGCTAGGGTTTCATCATCTGAAGTCAGTTTTGTTTTCCACATTTGGCAAAGCTACTTTGATGCTTCCATAGTCGCTGCGGTGCAATTATCTGAGTTATCTGACAAATCTTATATTGACAGAGTGGAGGCGCGAGCGCCGACAATGGAGCCAGAGTGGGTGCAGGATATGCAGCTGAATGTTCAGGAGAAAATAGACCTGAGCAAGGCGCAACTTGAGGCGGCAGCAGAGGACTGGCTACCGGATGCTAACTAACTGGATGCTGAACTGACCAGCTGAAGTAGATCGAACGTGTCACCGGTTCCTGTCAGCGGCACTAAGAAGATGTTGTGCAGCGTTCAACATTCACTGATCATTAACTATGTTTTTATGGTAATGTCAAGAATTGTTCAGCCTCTGCAGCTTGATCTGCTCAGTTTTAGTCCAAACTCACTACCCTTTTCACCTTCTTAATTTTGCAAATTGTTTCAAATCCTCTGAAGTTTTGTTTGGAATACTGTGTTCCAATGGGATCGGTGCTGCCAGGGTCCAGCAGGATCCGCAGTGCAAGAGATCAGTTGGAACTCATGATTCATGAATTGACGTGAAAACATTTGAATTACCACAGGAATTAGAGAGAGCTTGCCCATTATGAGTCGTCTGTCTGAGGCTCTGAGCTGAGTGACAAATGAGCATGCCATCATCTCAAGCTCCTGTTGCCGTTCGAAAATAAATCCAATGAACTTGATACATATTTGGTTCCAATTCTAAACTCTGTAAGCCCGGCCAGATTTAGCATGGTTTTCAAGATTTTGTTTGGTGTGTGAGCACATCCTTTTCACCCCTTTTCCCCAGGCACTTGAGAAACAAAGTCTGGGAATAAAGAAAAAAAAGGCCCGGACCAGGATCGCCTGGCCCAGGTGCTTTCCTCGTATCAAATCTCAAGGCCCACAACTTTCTCTGACCACCGCGTCAAAAGCTCGGTCAAAAAGCGTCAAGCCCCAAACGAGCCCAGGCCCATCCAAATCGCAGGTGGCCCCGCGGATTACCGGGGCGGCGGCGGCAGCGGCGGCCGGCGGCCGACGGACGGCGGCGGCATCTGAGCAGCCGACTTTTTCGCAAAGAGGTAACCGTGAGGCACACTTTGAAGCTACAGCTACGGATCATGGATCATTCGTTGCTTTGAGTTGGGAAGCGTTGCATTCAGCTTGCTGTTGGGGGCGAGGCGTACAGGGGGCAGGAAGCATTTTGAAACTTCTGTTCTTGCTTAACTTGAAGCATGGGGCTTCATCAGGTTAACAACAGTAGCCGCGGAATCGGATTTGACTATGCTTGCTTGGATGGCGTTATGGCCACAGAGGGCTCTCTAATTTTGGCTCATGTTGTTAACTTTGTGGTCAACTCACATTTGCCATTTGGATACAGTTTCCTTCTGATTTCCCAAGATCAGATACTCCTTGCATCTTGCAAGGGGCCCAGGGGGGAATCTGGTAAACAGGTCACCCTGTTGGTAAAGCACATAGCCGAATAATGCCCAGGGAAAGTGCTGCTAGGACCTGCCTTGTGCTCTCAATCAAATTATCAGATTCCTGTCAACCCTTATGTCAAAGGTAAATCATGCCTTGCTATGTTGCAGCTAGAGCTCGATTGTGCTGATTCATATTAGTTCAAGAAAAGGTTCAGTGAAAGAATATAAATAAAGCATGTAATCTCCTATATGTACTTATATGCTCCCTTAGAATAAATAGACCACTGAATTAGTATCTATCTACATAACAGTTCCATGAGGCTACTAACCACGATATTGTACAATTTTTCTCAAACTAAGCCACCTCGGGGGTGCCTGGTGCAGCTTCAGCTTCTTCCACTTCCATCTCATTGAGCCTTTTCTGCAAGTCAGCAGCTTCTTCTCTAAGCTTGGCATTCTCACGAACTACTCGAGAATGCTTGGCGATCATGTGGTTGAGCTCAATAAGAAGCCTCTGGTTTGTATCCAGGAGCTCCGCGACTTGTGATGACAGGTCGTCCAAGCGCCTCTGCTTCCTCACACGCGACCTCCTGGCAGACTCACGGTTTGATGCTAACCTTCTCTTCTTCCTCTCATCATTGCTGCGCCTATCTTGATTGTCCGCAGTCCCAGCAGACATTGAGCTGATGGTGGTATTTCCATTGCAGTTGTATGGACCAACCATGCCCAGTGGATTGAAATCATAGATGTGGAGATCATTTTGTGGTAGGAAAAAGCTAGTGAAGTCCAAACCAGGGAGGCATGCTAAATTGGCTACACAATTTTGTTGCATGCTGAAGGGAGGGGCTTGGAGGTTTGCAGTGTGTAGAAGGAAACAAGCAGCGATTTAACCCTCGAGCCACGTCTTGAATGAATGGAGGGGAAGGATGAGGAGGGATGTGTTCCTTTTAAATTGCAAGAAAGCAGCCCCTAAAGTAGAAGACACTGACCCACCTGTGTTGTAAGCAAATTTGCTTTCTAACTTTGTGTCTGTTTGAGATTATCATCTTCGTTTTATTAGATACAACCATTTAATGTTTTGTTGTAAATATGTCATTGTCACAAGGAAAGCTAGACTTTCTAAAAAAATGTCTTTTGATGAGGAAATTCTGTCGGAAGTAACAACTGTTTGCTCTATTCCAGGTACAATCTGCAATACACCAACAGTAAAACTTTGTATGGAATGACGGAATGATGTCATACCGTCAAACGTGCATTTGAGACTACCCCAAAAAGGGGGGAAAAATTATAGCAAGCAAGTAGGTGAGAAATATTATATGCATACATACTTTCTTCTTTATTTCCCATGCATTCGTAAATTTAAACACCAGAATCTTAAAATATGAAATGAAAAAAGAACTGTGTGAACCATGTAGGACTTGCAAGTACCATCACAGATTTACGGTGCACAATAATACATTGCAATCATACAGGTATCTATTGTGTGCTTTGGCCAAGCTGTTTCTTGTGACCAAGTAAAGCCATTTCCTTCTATGCTTTTTATGTCGAGATGTGACAACAATATCTGTGGCAAGGTGGCTAAGGTTAAACGAGGACCAATTGTTTCATCCACTTTGGGGCATATTGCGTGTGCATTGGAAACTGTTTGGTCAATCTTTTGGCAACTTCTTTTTTGCGTATCTTTTCGAGATTCACAGAGAGCTAGTTTTACCTAAAACTCTAAGGTAGACATGTTGTCATTTCTGAATGACATAATTGATACTGTGCTTTTAGTAAGCAGTCATGGTTCTTTGTTGAGCTCTGGAATGGAGTTACAACTGGTTTTAGTTTTGTTGGATACAACCACATGAACTCATCCTTATTTTACACATGGTATGGTATCGATCTACTAGGTAGAATTGGCATATAATTGAAAGCTTTTTCGTACTCAACTACCTAAAGTGGCAATGATTGTTTTATCAGAACTTATCAAATTGTCAAGAAAACTTGCATGTGTCAAAATGTCGATAGCAGAATGAGTGGTTGTTCTTTGGACCGACTAGCAATCATACTATGTTGCTGTCAATAAAAAGGCAATAATCAGTGACTGTTGTTGACCACCCTCTTTTGTGCACCAGCCTTTTCTTTTGATATAGTTACCGGGGAAGGTGGAAGATTAGCTGCATTTCTCTTCAGGATGTTCCACACACCCCTGATAAGACTTTCGACTTGCAGATTTTTTTCGTATAAAACAACCCATTCTTAATTTTATCTTCTTGTTGAAAACAATTAGTGAATCATTCCTGAGAATTTTGCATGCATACCTTGTCATTGTCTGTTTTGTTACTTATATTTTGACAGTGTGATATCTTTAGGTTGTTCTCCTTGAATATGGGCTTGGATTGGTCAGGTCCTAGTCGGCAAGTGCACATCTCCTACAAGGCTAAGCATCTTGCGTGAGGAAACCAGAGACCACTAGCATGAACAAGGCTTGTCCTTACTTTGCATTTTTGAGTACCTCAGCACCCTAAAGGAGCTGATCAAAAGCGCTTTTCCGATGACGCCAGTGGCTAGGTCCTTTAAGCTATTATTAGGCCAATCATTTAATATTTCAATTATACAATTGATATTAGAGGATAGGGATGTGTTTTGTGGGCTAAGTACCTTTGCCACCACAGTAGTTAGTGGTTTGAACTTTAGATGCACCTGTCTCTTTGCTACGATTGCAAATTAAGTATGTAACGTGAATGGACATCATTTAGTGTTGTTGTGTGGCACCATACCATGGTTTTTGTGGATTCTAGAAAAGGAACTGAACCATAATCGCTAATAGGATTGCAGTGCTGGATCCGGTCATTGCCCTTATGCTTAATTTAACTAAAGCATCACTTTAGTAAAGAAATGTTGGTGGCTACTTGAAGGCAGTGAACCTTGGATATAGTTCAAAGCAGTATATTTTTCACAATCCTTTTATTTTCTGGTGGCAGGTTATGTGTCAGAAGAGTTTACCCCCCCCCCCCCCCCCCCCCCCCCCCCCCTAAAAGAATAGTATTGGTAGGTTGAGTCCCTTAGTTTATTTCTTTGTTTTTAAAAAATAATGTGTCAGATGGATACCCTTTCTTCATAACTTAAAAGAGACTTCTTTAAACGGGATCTGTACCAACTCCACATGATGCTTATTTGGGATTCATACTCTGTCATAGAGGACATATGCATGTGCTTGTTGCTGACCAACTTTCCAGGATAAAACTCATGAGCAATATTCAATTCAACCTGCAAGAAATTGCAGTCAACATTTTTGTTTGCTTCCTCCCAGCTTACATATATGATATATCCTTCTCATCTTTTAACTGCAAAACAATCAAGGCCTTTTGAAGAAGAAAAATGAATTCTCACGTAAGAGAATCAAGGCCTTTGGATCCTGGTAACGTGTAGAAACAACAAGCCGACATTGTTGATATATGGCGCTTAACGCCATGGGAGAAGTGTTAAACTGTTCACGTCAATTAATCATATTGCAGAGCGTCTCAGTAGGTGGTGTTTTGCTGTCATTTAGGCTCTTATCTTCCTAGCTGGAGCATAGGAGGGGTCTAGTTGTATTATCCTTCGAGCTTCTTTCCACCGTTGTCAGAAGGATCCATCCTTCCTTGCCCTTTATTTTGCTTAGAAAGAAGGCCAGGAGGACAATATGCCCTTCCTTTCTGTGACTCTCTCCTGCCTGCCCCAGATGTTCTTTCGAGCAGGAGACAATCATTGGTGGAGCAACGAAAGCAAATGCATGATCTTTGCAGGCAGCCAATCAAACCAGTGTCGTTTTCAACATCGGTCCTTCTCCCTGAAAATACAATGAATCTCTGTTTAGTTTGATTGGTCTGACAACAGCTTTACTTAGGCTGATAATCTACTAAAGATGAAAAGGAGGTGGTAGTTAAGTAGCTTTTTATGCAAATTAGTAATTCTTCATAGAAAGATGGTCAAAATGCACCGGTCGATTTCCCTGCTGCTGCTGGATGTAGCATTGCTTTTGCGTTAGACTGTCATGAACAGTTCTGCTTCATGGGCGTTCCATCATCCTGCATGAATCCACATCCATTAAGCAGAAAAATGGTTCGAGTTTGTCACTGATTGCATATATTACTCTCATTATTATTGGTATTTCAGGTGTTACGTCTAAAAGGCATTATAAAATAATGAGAAATCTTGTATCATAGTATTACAGCTCATTGTTCATATGACTACAAACTAAACATAGATACATGATACACAAGTAAAATGTTCTTCTTGATGACTTTATTAAACAACGAAAGAATACTTTGATAGATATCTAATGAAAACCCTAGGATAATAAAAAATGTGGTGCCAACTATTCACGATCTACTATACGATGATTGCATCAGCCACAAGGACCCATGCTCTTCTCCTTATTTGTCACTAGACTTTGATGTGCTCTCATAATAATCACCAGGTGTTGTGCACTTGTTGCTGCCATTAATCAACCGATAAAAGCATAGCAGCAATACAAGACCAACATGGATGTTGCTACAAACATTACTGTCACCAAGAACCAAATGTACTCCACAACAAGCTAGATGGAAGTATTTTTGTCTCAGCTTCTATGCCAAACTTGGATGGTGCCAGCAAGTGTGCAGCTGCCTCAAGTATAGCTTCTGTAGAAATAAGATATCAGATAACTGTTCATATTTGACCGCCTTCATGGTTTCGCCTTGAGATTATTAGAGCTGTATGCCTCTATGTGAATGATCTGATGTCTTCCAAAATGCCACAACATATTCAATCTAGAAAGGAGATTCAAGCGACTCATCCCAAACATCTCCACTTGCATTTGAAGCATCTTCGCCATCTTCTTCCATCGCCAATCTTACATATTCTCTTCGTGCAAAACGATCCCAATCTGTTAATGATGGTTCTTCACGCATCTGCACTTGCATCAAAAAAAGTATGTGGTGTTACCAATGATGAAAAAACAAATATATCAGATTGTCAATGGATGTTATAAGTGTGAGTAGGAATTTGACTCACTTGGCGAATGAGGAATGGGTCCCTAGCTTCAAAAGCCATAAATTTGTTCAGGTTAAAGAGAATGTTGAAGAAATGCCCAGACAATTTGCACCTTCGGAAGTCTTTCAATGCCAAATAGCTCTCATTCTGGAACAAAGATAGTGCATGACTAATTCAGCATGAAATGTTTAGAACTAGGTAATCTACAAAAATCATAAATTCATACGACCTCAGGTCCAATCATGTCAATGAGCTGACACAAGATGTCCTCAAATAAAACCGGTTCCTGGGCCATGCATTCCATGCGATGAAGTTGTTCCTCAAAAAAGAACTGCAGTTCGTTGTGTGTGAGTATGCCATTGCCATCAAGATCTATACATTTAAACCTGAAGAGATGACATCAAAGCATTAATATGAGAAGTTGAGAACCTTTGGACTGCTGTTAACGGAAGCTCAAATTCACATGACAATTTAGGTGAAGCGTAACCATTTAGGCTGAGGATCAAAGCCTACTGTAACAGAAATAGATGAATCTCCTTTAGAAGTTTAGATTGGACTTGCTAGTCAAGAATGAATTTTCCAACTTCCTATATTTGTTCTCATTTCTTAGAGTTAATCGAGGGCTGAGTAAATAGAGTAAGGGTCTATACAAAAGATCAATGAATGTCTCCAAAACTACACATTCATTCCTTAAGCATATGATTTGTAGAAAAGGAAGCCATTGATAGAAGACCAATAGTCAAGAATTTTACTGGGATAGGTAGATAATTAGATCAGGAACCAGTATAGGCATGTCATTTCTTTTTATGCCGTTCAAAGTATGGGAATTTCTTGTGCCACTACCTTTTTAGTCTGACTCTTCATGTTGAAATTATTTTTAGGTTTATGAGTTACTCACTTAACTTTTCTGCTAATAGCCTCGTGAAAAAAAATAGAAAGTTTTGCTGTAAACAAACAACATCCAGCCTATGTTTTGCTATCCCCTTGGAAGTGTTTCAAAAATTCACTAAAACTAAAAGAGATGGTACCGATGCTTCGGTGATAGGGAAAACAAATTTGAATCAAAACATTGTTAATGATAAAACGTATAAATACTACAGTACCACTGAAAATAGCTGGAGTATCAGTGTATCACTCAGTTGAGGTATTAAAACAAACATCAGTTACCTACCAATATTCCTGGCTTGGCCCTGTTGATTTGTCCTCTTCAGACAGTATAAAATGGACAAAATCTTCATACCCCATTTTTCCTTCAGCCTTGCTGGTAAATTTCCTAGGAACCTGTTATGTATCATTTAAAATTTTCAACAGATGTTCAGTATTGAAACGAGCCTTAGGAGAACTAGAAGAATATGATATGGTGGGTGGGTGGGTGGGGGGGTGGGGGGGGGAGGAAAACCAACCTCTGAGAAAATTCTATCTACAATCCTATATGTCAATGCATGG
Source organism: Panicum miliaceum (assembly GCA_032594955.1). Lineage (NCBI taxonomy): Eukaryota > Viridiplantae > Streptophyta > Magnoliopsida > Poales > Poaceae > Panicum > Panicum miliaceum. The sequence goes on from CM064067.1 coordinate 4,025,857, forward strand.
TTTCCATACTTAATAAGATTTTCTTTATCAATCAAGAAATCGTGGTCTGTGTCCAGCTCCCAGAACTTGCAATATATCACATAGAAATGCTCATATGAGAAATACCTACAGGGAAAGAAATCAATAAGTTCAATGTTGTGCATCCCTCAAATATAGCTGCACTTGTCGTAGAGCACCACAGGAAAGTATATGCACAGAAAGGTGCTGAAGTGTTTAGATTTGATTCGAATGTATCACCTTAAAACTTTATTGATATCTTCTTCATCATCAGCATGCCTGAGCGCACTGAGTAGATTTCCACGCTTCAGCTCCCTAAGTGATAGATGGCCACTTCCAATTCGATTCAAGCAATAGAATATCCTATATACGACAGTCTCAGCTGACAAATAATGATGTATAAGTCAAAGTCGAAACAAGATGGGATTTTATATAATCAAGAGATCATAGCTGGGCAAATATAACCTACCATATCTTTCTTGAAATTCAGGTGTACTCTTTAAGAACTCCAGACCAGGATGGTTGTCCAAAAGGTCTTTAAGAACCGGTTTAAAATCCTCCTAAATCAATCAATCATTATGAACCATTGATTAGAGAAGTGCAACAATGATGAACCACAAGTGCCCTTTGATGAAATAGTCCATTGCTCAAGTCTTTTACTGTACAATGTTTTTTTTGGACAAGAGAGATTCACCTTCGTGAGGTAATTGCGATTCTGTTGCTTCAGAATCGTAAATACTTGGGTTGCACTATCCATACTCATCAAATTGCTATTCACCCAAAAATCAATGAAGGCCTCCCTGGAATAGTGAAAGTAATGCAAAGTTTGTCATACAATAAGTTCGCACTGCAGACAACTAAAGTTTGCCAACTACCTTGCCACGAATCCTGTGCTCTCCTTGTCAATCTTATCGAAAAGAACAGTGGTAAAGAATGTCGGTAGCTTGCAGAGTTCCCTGGTAACCATCCGAAATTCTATCGTGCGACCAAAAGAGTCACCCAAAAGGAAAAAAAAAGGAAAGAAAAGGATTAGCTGACATCCTCACAGACAAACTGCTGTGATCAAGATAATTGTCAGATTCATGAAAATTTCTAGCGATACTTGCTTGCCATCAGGGGCGAAGCCACAGTAACTTTCCCTGGTGCACATGCACCATGGTGAAAAACAAACTCCTAGTAGTTGACTCTTTTTTACCATGTAAATTATATAATTCTGTGCTATGTAATGGAGAGTGCACCAGGGTTATTTCAATCCTAGCTCCGCCCCTGCTTGCCATTACAAGTAACAGAATCAGGCATGACAAAACTGTCATAGCATCGACCCCTGATGTTGTTAAAAGTTGCTTTCACGAGTTCAGTTCATTTAATCAAATGCAACACAGCGTGTCAAAAGGAAAGAGACCATTTGAGCTCCTTGGTACACATCCAATTCAACGCACCTTGAGCCCGAAGACCATTTGAGTGTCCGGCGAAGAGCTGATCAACGGTAGCAATGCATTGCTTCTTCACCTCGTACGGCGGTGGTCGGCCATCTTGAAAATAGAACTGCCAAACAGCATTCGATTGATAAGTCGTTCACGGCAATTCAATTTCGTGCAGATTTGTCAAAATGAGAAGCGGAAGCGTGATCCGATCGACGGATTCACGAGGATTGTACCTGTGGTATGACCTCCTTGGCGGGGCGCGCGGCGGCCGGACGGAGCGGCGACGCGGAGCGGTTGGGCTGGCCGGCGCCGAGCCCGCTGGGCCTCCGCGAGAGGCGCGGCGACCTCGGGGAGAGCGGCGGCACGGCGGCGCCCCCCTGCAGCATCGAGGGCAGCATCGAGGCGCCCACCGCCCCGCCGCCGCTCGCCTTGGCCTTCTGTACGAGGCTGGCGACCTGCGCGGCGGTGTCCGGGAGCGAGAGCCAGTGCGCGAAGAGGCGGTCGAGGACGCCGCGCAGCGCGGGCGCCCCCGGCGCCGGCACCTCCGGCGGCAGCTGCAGGAGGTCCACCTGCAGCGGCAGCGCGCTCACCTGCGCCGCCGCGCTCAGATCCGCCGGCGCCTGTGCGGGTTCCTCCACCATCCCGTATTCCGAGCGCTCTCCGCCGCGTCAGACTCAGACGCCGATCCGCTCCGGCGAGCGATCCCGTCACAAGGGCGGAAGAGTTGGCGTCGCCTGGTGGAAACGGAAGGCGAGGCCGCGCGCGTGGCGCGACGCGGTGGAAGGGGAGGCTCAGTTAACCGCTGGCTCCACGAATCTCGAGGCCATCTGCGCCGTGTCAACAAGCACAGGTTGCCCGGGTCAACGGCATTGCATCGCGGAATGGGATGGATGGCGATCTCGACAACTACACATGATGCCAGTAGTGATGCACTACGAGGTTAGATCTGTCCTCCTCTATTCTATTCCCTCTATTTTCCCTACATGATCTCCCATCATAAAACCTTTGAAAAGACTCTTATTAATATGAGTGTCTTTATAAATGTGTAGCAACGAATCAAACAAATCAGGTCACTGGAGTAAAAGTTATGCTAATCGGCTTGATGTTGCAAATTCTGACAATTTGCTCGACTTCGAGCCCAAGCTAACAATAGCTCATTATGGTTCATGAATGGAACAATGGCCTAGAACAAACAGAACAATGGCCTAGGAAAACTTTCGTAGCAATGGTTCAAATCGAACGCCTCAAGAAAATGAACAATGAAACACATACCATTTTAGATTCAGATCAAGATGTGATGATCCAAATGTCGAGACAATGAACAGAATGTCCTCAAGTATCACTTAATCTTGGCAGATAGATAGAGGATGAGAGAAAGAAGTAGGAATGGAGGCGACAACCAACCACAAATAGAGTTTTGAGGGGTGGGTGTGCGGGATGTCATACATGGATGGAAAGGAAAGGAGGGGAGGGGAAGTAGGACTTGAGGCCACCCACAGACTCGGACCACACATCCAATTTTTGCATATGCGTAGCAATAAACATATTTAATTTAATTTCATGTATGTTCAATTCTTGCAGCAAGTTTAATTTTCTCATAATGTAATCTAATTTATATTAGTGTTATATTTATCGTATAGTTTGTATATCATAGAGTTGTAACAGTTTAGTGCCCGTGAAATTTGAAAAATTCCGATGCTACAAGTGCATGTACACTGGTTAATTAAGCAAGCATGCATGTTAGAATTCTCACGAGGATGAATGAATATGTTTAAATTTGGTTATCTTGTTTGTCAAATCTCTATTTGATAAGTAGGAAGATCGAAGCAAATCGTTTTCTAAAAAAACAAATTGACCCGGTTTAAATCCCCGTTGTGGACTTGCATCGCCAGTGCCTCCACTCACAATCTCATCTTGCAACCGTTACATCTGCTGACGTCCAACGATCTTTAACCTCAACTTTTGTGACAAAGTACATATAAGTTTCAATTCTTTCTTAAAGAAAACTTCAAGGTACATTTTTAGAGTTGTGCTTTCTATATTTGCGCCATTTTCACTTGCGCCTCCAGAGTTGTTTGGGATGTGGGCTTTACATTTTTCAGATAAAGAGTTATTACACAAGTTGGGCGTTGTTTGGGCCCGTTGTAAATCTGGCCCAGTGCTGGTACATGGCCACAAATAGTGCTTCCTCGGCAAGATGTGCGATGGGCTCTACTTGCAGGCTCGCAGGCAGCAGCCTCCCGGCTCCCGCGCCGCCGCCGTCTCCTTTGGCCTATCCACCACAGGTCCACAACACTGGATAGAGAGACCATCAGCGAGTCGTCCATCCACGACCGGAGCGGCGACCGGCTCAGGCAAAAGCTGCGCGTGCGAGATCCGCGCCGCCGGCCGGTCGCCGCATCGCGTAGGTGCTGCTTTCCGAATTCCGACTTGGAAAGTCGAAGCTCTGAAGGTCGGGCGCCGGCGCCGGCGCGGACAACCGCACTCACGTCGGTCTCTGGTTTAACTTTGACGTCTACACACGCCCACAGCTCGCAGCGTCGCCGGCCGGCGGGCGGCGGCTGTTGCACACCGGCGGGCGGCGGCCGCCACATTGCACCGCCGCACCCGCAAATAAGCCGACACGCACACGGCACGCACTTAATCTAAGTTTAAAGCACGGAATAAGAGTAGTGCAAGGTGTGTTCTCCATCCAGAAAGGAAGAGGAAAACTAACGGAAACCTCTCTGGGAAACTGGCGGCGGCGGCCGGCCGGCTGGCCGGCGAACCTTGTGTTCGGGTTCGCTATGTTCGCTCGCTTTCCTTCGACAAATCAGCCTACACGAATGAGGCGAATATATGCGTGCAGTACAAGTAGTGTACAACTAACGCGTACTTATAAAAGATCGGAGAATTCCATGAGCGGATGAGCTTTTCGGCGCGCTGGTTTCGGAGCGCGTGGAGGAGCATGCTCGATCCTGTGCTCAAGGAATCCAAGGAAAGCGCGCGAGCTAGTGATTCCGCTTGCAACTGGTGGCCATGTTTTGGATCAGATTATCAGAAAAGTGGCCTCTGACTTTTTTTGCAGCGCCATCCAACTGAATGTTCAGATCCAGTAAGTACGCTGAAAAATTAAACCTACTGAGCTTCTTCGACTGAATTTGCATCGCCAAGAATTCAGTATCCTGAGACAAACTACTCCAGATTCTTAGTGCTCCGATCAGATCGTTAGTGCGCATTTGGCACTGCTTCAAGAGATCGAACCGGCCCGTCTCCTGCCACTACTACATTGTAGGCGTAGCCAATTGATCGAGAACATCAAAAGGGGAAACAAAAAAAGTGTTTGTGCACTCGCTCGTACACGGCAAAACATGGTGCGCTTAGCGAAGCAAGCTTTGGCAGCAGTTTCAACTCGCTAGCTGCCTGCCTTCCAGTGCACGGCCATCATCATGCATGTGTGGGTGCTTTCTCTTTCCGGATTCGGAGTTCCGGATGAGGACGGACGCGACCCGTAGTGCTCCCTGACTGGGTACTCTCGTTAGGCAGCAGGCAGACAGAGAGATGCAGAGGAGCTAAGCTACCGCTAGCTGCGCCTTTCCTTCTCTTTAGAAAGCAAAGGGAGACAAAGCTGAAAGTGACGGATCGATGTGGTTATCTCTGTGATCATCACTGGCTGCTTAGTTAACTGAGGATAATATAATCAGCACTTAAGTTATAATACGAACTAGTAACTGTTAAGATTATGCGTAGATATATATAGGGATTTTTCTATTTTTTTTCATGTTAGGTTCATGTTTGAGCAGAATCCAAAGGTTTTTGGATGAACCAAACAGATAGTCTACAGTCGTTTGCCCGGTTTCGCAACCTCGAAAACTTCCTTGATTATATGAGATCAGAAGCAGGAAATGGTCGATGCAGCCGGATGATTAGCTTGCAAATTCTCTGACCTCCAGCTCTGCACAACACACCTAATTACGTGCAGAAGCTAAGGACAGCATTGCAGGTCACAAAACTACACCAAGAAAGCGAAAAGGAAGTCAGGATGAACAAAATTGCTTCTCCGATCGATCCAGCTTGATCTTTGCTCGTGCCTACGCGATCGTTCTCTTTCGGCCAGTTAGGCGCGAGCGGCAGGGGAAGCGAGCGCGCCTACACCACGGCGGCGCCGTCCTTGCCGCCGCCGCCGCCGCCGTGCTGCGGCTTGGCGTCGTCGCCGGCGGTGGCGAAGGTGGCGAACGGCGCGGCGCTGGCGAGGAACGAGGGCGCGCTGTGGCCGGCCATGACGACGAGCACCTTGGGCACCGCCGCGTCCTCCCTGTCCAGCGGCGCCAGCACGCGCACGGCCACGACCTCCCCCTCGGCGCCGCGGCGGCCCTCGTCCTCCTTGCGGCGGGGGCAGAGGAGCACGGCCAGCGCCACGGCGATGAGCGCCATCACCACCGCGAAGCCGATGAAGAGGTACGGCGTCGGCGTCGACCAGAACGGCGGCGGCTGGAAGTGGCGCCCGTAGTCCGTGGCCGGCTGCGCCACCGACGACGACGCGCCGCCGCCGTCCTCCATCGCCATGGCGATTCTCGCAAGCCTCATCTTCTTCTTTTCTTGCGTCTGTGTGATCGAACGATCGCTCGTCCGATATATATGATGATCAACAAAGGTTGGTGCTTTGGTGATGCTATCTGCGTGTGGGGAGGATGAGGTGCAAGGCGATGGATGGGGGTGTTTTATAGGAGGGGTTGGAAATGCATGGAGGTGGGTCCCGCTGCTGCCAAACTGTGTGCCCCCAGGTTTCTGTGTCAACCAGTGGTTAACCCGGATTACGGATAGATCATCTGGGCTCGCTCATGGGTTTGGTATTTTGATTCGATTTGTGGTAGGGCTGGATGCTTGTGGTTTCTCCTTTTCAAAGGAGTGGGGAGCTGATTTTATTTGCAGCTATAGGGTAGCTAGAGTTGGTGCATGATTCTGTAGGGTCAGTGGGATATATATATATATATGAAAAATCTATTCTAAACGTGTTTGTAGCTACTCCTATATATGTATCTCATGATGTAGGACGCATCTAATCCAATGAAAGGTATAAGCGCGTGGAGAATGAATTTTTCCTATATATATACATATATACATACATACATACTTATATATATATATATGTATATGTGCAAATATCAGTATGTTGATCATACAAGTTATTATAACACCATGTTCCTATAGGAGTAGTCAGTAACCTAGTGATATTATTTTTTGAGATCCCCTCATAATCCAAAGGGACGAGTCTCATCTCTTACGGTAACTTTTCTTCGACGTGGTCACTGATATGTGGGTCCGGTTGCACGGACGGACGCCTCGAAATGAATACATATAGCTCGATCATTGCAGAGAGTAGTGGTGGTATTTAACATAAAGTACTATCTCCTTCTCTTGATCAGCACACAATAGGGGGGGGGGGGGGGGGGGGGGGGGGATGTAACGTACATTGTCTCGTACGATGACGCCTACTGCACGTAACGGATTCCATTCAGCTCGCAGGCAATGCGATTCACACGTCGATCGATGGCGAGATGCACAAACGACAGCAAGTGCTGCAGTATTTTAATGCAAGTCAAGTCACTCCAAACAATTCTTTCCACACGCAGGCATCAACGCAAGACTCTTACTACTGGGAGCAGCGTGCAATGGTCTCCGCGTCAGCCCCCAACACACGCAGCTGTGCCTGTGTGTCGATGCCAATGCCACACATGCAAGCGCGCACTAGCTGTCCAGCACTCTCGACCTGCTACCTCACATGGAGGTGTGGAGCCGTGACCCTGAGGCTGGCCAGGCCAAATACAGCACTGTGAAAGGGATAAGAACGCACCGCTAAAGCAAGATTAGCGTGATACGATACTTAGCCCTGGAGATCGTCAAGGAATATTAGGCCAAAGCAACCCTAGAAAAATGTTATGCCCAAGAGGTTTCCTTTAGGCTCTACGTCTCCAGAATTAGCTTTTGCTGTGTAAGAGCTTTGATTTAAGGGAAACATCTTAAAATCCAACAGTTGGCGCACAAGAAATAAGAGAGACAGATTCCGACTTTAAAAACCGATAGAGGCTAAGGATAGAGGCGAAGCTACGAGAAAATTGAGGGTGATGCACGTGAATAATTTTATTGGGACATCATTAGCTTGAGTTTTTTAACATGATCAAAATAAGCCATTTACAGCTAAAAAAATTCTCTAGCGTGTTGCCAGTGCACAACCGTGGATGAACGCGTGACGACGCCCTGCTAAGGATGGTGGCAACGGATGTGCCCTCTGCTAACTTGAAACAATGTTTCGTCTCGAAAGCGTTCTTATAGCTCTTTCTTGTCACCCATAAATTCAAATGAAAATAATAAGAACATTATCCATCACATTTCTCGAGCGGAGCTCTGAATAAAGTCTTAGAATTATAACCAGTAGCACTATGACAAAGGGTATATATACTTATCCCATTCAAAATATGTTAGATTCATTTCTGTAAATAAAACAAACTACTATTTCAGGCAGGTTTCATATATCAGCATGCTGTTGAATGAGAAAAAGATAATTTACACATTATATATACTTGTCCCCTTCAAAATATGTTAGATTCATTTCTATCAAACTTTAGGCCCCGTTTGGCAGCGCTCCCTCCGCTCGGCTCCTCGTCGGATTCTGCGGAGCGGTGCCAAACGCTGAAAACCGCAGCCGCTTCTCCAAGAAATCGAGCGGAAGCAATTTAATTTTTTTTACATCGGGTGGGGAGCGGAAAAAACCTGCTCCGCCCGCTTCGGCTTCCGCCCCTTCTTAGCCACGTCTACGAGCACATGCGTCCCGCCGGCATTCCATCTCCGCCCAACCGCTCATCCTCGCCCACCCGCACGTCGGCGCTCATCCCACCGGGCCGCTCATCCTCGCCTGCTCGCCGGCCGCCCGACGCTGCTCATCCTCACCTGCTTGCCGGCCGCTCGACGTCACCTGTCCTCGCCCGCACGTCGGCCGCCCGATGCCGGCCGCCCTCGCCGCCCGCCGGTCCACTCGACGCCGCTCGTCCTCACCCATCCGCCGACCGCCCAATGCGCCCGTCCTTGCTCGTCCTTCTCCGCCTGTCAGCAAGAGTCCGGGAGCTTGATTTGCTACTCGGCACCGTCAATCCGGTGGCAGAGGAGCTCGGTTTGCTGCTTGGCGCGATCGATCCACGTGAAGTGGAGCTCGATTCGCTGCCCGCGGATGAGTGTAACCATCGCTAGGAGCTGGAGCCACGGAAGCGCCACCAAGGCACCAACGGTGTATTTGGGAAAGAGGAGTGGGTGCGAGGAGCGAAGCAGAGAGGAGTTGGTTTGGAGCGCCGCCAAACGGGGCCTTAGACAGTTGATGGGGGCTAAGGACAGAAGCGAAGCTACAAGAAAATTGAGGGTGATGCACACATGCATAATTTTAAAGAGATATCATTAGATCGAGTTGTTTAATATGATTTAAAATAAACCGTTTACATCTAACAAAATTATCTAGTATGGTGCCAGTGCACCACCGTGGATGAATGTGGTGTCGTCCCTACTAAGGATGGCTATGGCAATGGACGTTCCCCCCTACTAACTTGAAACGATGCTTCATCACGAAAATGATTATCATAATTCTTGTTTATCAACTATGAATTTAAAGAAGAAATAATATGAACATTATCTATCATATTTCTCGAGCAGAGCTCTGACTAAAGTTTGATAAATATAGACATGACAAAAGGGGATATATATTTATCACCTTCAAAATATCTTAGATTCTTTTATGCAAATGCAACAAACCACTATTTTAGTCAGATTCCATATTTGTTTAATTTTATTATACTGTTGAACGAGTGAAACATAATATACACATTATTACTTAACAAAACGGTTAAGATTATAGCCTATATATGCAGAACATTCGTGTGCAGCAAGTCCAGAACTAACATACTAGGGCTAAAACCATGCATCAAACGAGCCTCTACTTCACATATTTATAGGGAACGATGTTTAACGTAGGATGTCAATATACGTTGTAGCCATCACAAAGCCTGCAACGTCACATATAAGGTTTTTCTTAACTTGTTCCTCATTTTCTATCTTCACCACCATATACGGATGTGGTATAAGTTAAGTTTACTTTATATCAATGTTAGTATTATTTTTGAATTAATAAATCGATATTTTTTCTCAACAAGCATTTATATTGAAAGAAAATTCATATACATATAAATGATGTAGTAGTGCATATTTGGTTGGGATATTATATATAGTAGGCACCACATGACTTTAGATTGGTCCAAACTGTATCATCTTATGTATTTCGTGAACTCTTTTATTTGCATATTATATTGCCTTACGATCTGGGGGAGAAGGGATTCCAATATGTAGATGGTATTTTGTTTTGACCAGTTGATTTCAGTTTTTATCTTTCTAGTATGCTAGAAGACATTATGGATAATGTTCCCTATGATGCATATGCTCGGGGCATAGAAGTACAATCTTCTTTGTGGATGCTCTCCTCACGCCTAAGGATGCCTACCATATATTCATATCTTAAAAGCTCATATAGTTTTCATGACTTATGTTAGTCATGTACAAGTGCAAGGAATATAAGCTTTCTTCAACAGAAATATCCTCTTGCAGAAACATTCTCCAATTAAAAAAATATTCTAAATATCTAGCCAATGTAGCGGCTTAGCTATGCCTGAAGATCTTGTAAAGAGTTTGTTCTTGGAGCTATGCATGACTCACTTCTTTTTCTCGTACTATGGATATGAGAGCTATCTTTCATAAAACTTAACTTTGCATTATATTTCTACTATTAACAACATTTTTCCATCTGTCTAGTCATGTAAAGGCTTTGGACGATGAGGCAAATATATCGTAAAATGGTACAACATATGTGGTCAAGTCACTAAAGCTTCAATATTTACGCATCATCAGGTCTTCTTCTCTTTTGGGGATAACAAGATCATTATTTCATCACGCATTTTTTTTTAAAAAAAAAGGATCCCATTTGACCCCATTTGCCTCATGCGACTGTACACCGGGGATAAGAATTTACAATCCCGTTCGCCTCCCCCTCTATAGGACCGCCGTATATATGGATCACACATATAGGGAACATCGTCCAGGTGGTCGACATCATCATTTCCATGGCTAGCACTGACAGTTGACGCTGACCTACACTAGCTGATGCAAGCGACGCACCAAACATTTGGTGCATAATATAGTGCAGGTTTGCTTGCTTGCTTGGTAGTGGCGGCAATAATTCAATATAGTTCCTCTGCTTTTTGCGGATATTGGCGCGGCAACTTCGATCGGGTGCGCGCCTGCGGTTCTTGACGGAGCCAACGAACGCCCGTCGCTTTCTGGTCCCGTCATTCCCGTCGATCGTATGCGGCGATCCTGGCTATTCAGCTGGGGAACGAAGGCGAAATTTCAAGTCTGTGAGACCGTTACTCGTCCTGATTATATATGTGCACAACGGAAAATTGATTTTTTTTTTGAAAAAGGTTTTCCCTGCTTTTATTGAAATTGAATTCGATCACAAATAAATTTGATTTCGTAGTGAAAGCTGAGGTTTATCAAATTGAGTAGACCGTCGTCCTCGTAAAATGGTCTGATGTAGAGCATGCTCTATGCCTGCTTTTCTTGTTGGAATTCTGGAAGACTTTTGAACTCTTATTTTGTCACCATTATTGGCCATTGCGGCCGGGAGGCAGTCCATTTTTTTTTTCTGTTAGAGGGAGATAGAGAGTAAACTATCCGAACCCTTCCGACGGAGCTGGGTAGCAGAATGATGGCATCCGTGGAGGCGCGGCCCAGATGTTGGCCACCTTCCTCCTCACCTCTCCGCCGATGGTTTGATGGGAATGGCGCATCTCACGACAACAGTAGGCCGCGCCAGCCAATGGTTGCTGCTGCTTGCGGATATCGACGATGGAGCTCGTGATGACAAAGTTGGTCCATGATGACAAGGGCACAGCAGGAATGGAGGGCCCGAGCATGAATCATCACACGGGGGAATCGAACGGCAGAAAGAAAGGTGACAGAGAACGTGGGCCGCGCGTGGGGTTGCAACTTGCAAAGCCCGTTGGTCTGGTGGGTTCCGGCCCGGTAGGGCGCGGCCGGGCGATTGGCCAGCGGACAGGACGGATCCGTTCCGCTGCGCAGGGAGAGATGCGGCGAGATTCGAATCCGCCGACGGCCGGTGGTCGCCAAGCTGCTCCGCCGCGATACGGTCGACCGATGCTGCGCTGCTCCAACTCCGATCCGCCCGCCGACCAGACCACCGCCCGCTTGACTCGATCCAAGTCAAGCAGGTCGTCGTCCTCGCCGCTGCGCTGCTCGACTCGATCGACCCTACGATCGACGTGTACAAGGCAGGCAGGAAGCCACCTACACGGCATTGCGGCGATCGCATCTATCCGCGTAGGCTTCGTCGTCGTCGAGTCTGCTACGGCGATGGAGCCGGTGAGAGGTCGTCGATCGCGATCGCACTCGCACGTCCGATCCATTCTACAAGACGGGATAGGGTTAGCCGGTTATCCTCCCTTATCCATTCCGTCCTCGAGAAATGAAGCATGCTGTGTAGTGTAGCCTTATCCATCCATGTGCAGGTACGGCTGGCGAGTGGCGACCTCAGTCGGTCGGTCGGTCAGTCAGGCAGGCACATATGATCATCGGATCGACCGGCAATATGCCGAAGCATCGGCGGCGAATCTCGAAGCCTTCTGGCCGCCGGCCGGTACGGTCGGGGGAGACACGCATCGTGGACGGCGGACGATGACCGGGAACAGCTGCCGGCCTGCCACCCTCTTTCAGGCCGGGTTCTGGTTCGTTTGGATAGGCTCGGACGACGTCCAATGCAAGCCACGGCGTAACTCGTTGTACTCCTGCGGTCGGACCGGATCGGAGTAGACTCCAATTTGCGGCGGCGAGCCGGCGACGCGGCTGAGATCGAGGTCGCCTCCAAGTCCATTTTCTCCGGAACGTGACAGGCCGGTAGAGCTATAGGGTCGTCCGCGTACGCTGTCTTCCAAAAGCAAAGCATAAGCTAGCTAGCCTTATCCAGTATCCACGCACGGGCTAGGCCTCCGGTACGCCGTACTACGCGGATGCCAGCACGGAAGCCGGAGCCGCAATGCCGCATCTGGATGCCCTAACATGCATGCATGGAAGCCGGCGGTCGAGCACCGAGCACGAGTCAAAGCAATGGCGGTGAGTGGGTGACAGGCTGAGGACTTGGGAGTTGGGGCGGCCGGCGGTGGCCTGGTGCGCTGGACCTTGACCGGAGCGCGATGCACCGCCGTCCCGGGCCGCGGTCGGCTGCCTCAGGTCCGGCCGCCCGGTGCGTTTCCCCGCTTCTGATGCTGCGCGCTCCGGTCGGTGGCTCGGTGCGCGTCGCGATCGCGGTTGCTCTCGTAAAGGCGGCAAGGGTACGGTACATTCGATGGTCCAGGGGTTCTCTGTCCGGAATAGAATGCTGTACTCCGTATAGATCCTCCGCCTGAGCCCTGCAAGGTACAGTAAAACCTGTGACTCCGTTCCACGGAACGGGATAAGGCGACTGGCTTATCCCTGCCTATATCAGCCTACGCGACCTCCAGCAGCGCCAACGTGTCGTCACCGTGTCCGGCCGCCCTGCCTGGGTCCCCTGCGGCCCGGGCTCCCCGTTGCCAGAGTCCAGACTACAGGCAGGGACAAGAAGCAAGGGCAGGTTCGATCAGTCGGCTGATCCAGAATTCAGAGCCCCGGAGACACGATAAGGGACCTACACCTACTCCTGTATAGCAGCGAGCATCGATGCCCTGGAGCGTCAGGTTCTCTCACGCTCTCCCGGTGCAGAGCGAACGACGGCCAGTCTCCGACAGTCCCGGCGTGCTTGCTAGGCGATCAAAGCTGAGGGCTCTCCTCTCTCTCTCTCTCTCTCTCTCTCTCTCTCTCTCTCTCTCTCTCTCTCTCTCTCTCTCTCCCTCCCTGCACGCCGTCGCTTTTCCACCAAGATTCCGCGTGGACGACAGCTTGAGACCACTGCAGCAAGGCTATGGCAACGGTTGGTTGGTCGTGCGCAAGTTTCCTCCCAGGTGATGGTGCCTCGGCGATATCTTCCCCCTCAAGATCTTCTTCAAAAGTTCAGAGTACACGACAACTTTTGTGCTCTCTGACTGGCTGCCTGGCTGACCGCCTAGGTTCAGTGAGCAGCACTGCTTGCCAAGAATGTCCAATGTAAAAGCAGACAGAACCTGGTTTCCTGCAAATTAAGCTCTACCGTTTGCTTCCTAAACACCAAGAACCAACTCTGTGCCCTTAGGTAGGTCTTCTCGCCTTCTCGGACAACGGGAGTCTGGGATTCCCTCCTGATAGCGGAAATAGCCACGCGATACATTGCACTGACCAAGCTCAGTATGTTGCTTGCGCGTAGTCTCTTCACTTTCAGAAACTTCACCAGCATTTCCCCGCTGAAAAAGGGGACTCTACCAGAAATAGGGCTTGGCCAAAGGAACCTCGATGGCTACGGAGTCAAGATTGCAATTTTACAGCCATGATTGCTGGGTTGGCGGCTTGGAATGGTCTTGCCCATGAGCACGGTGTGGTAATTTTTCAGGCTGACAGAAAGAAACAGCCAGTACTTTCCAAGTGCACAAAAGGACACTCTTTTACGGTAGATTGGCAGCCGGCTCTCCCCCGTCCAATGCTATCGAAAGCGTCGACACAATTCTCTGGAAAAAGAGGAGCCCCGAAAGGACGACGCAGCGTCTGTCTGAAACTGAGCATTGGAAATTTTATCGCCGAGGACGGGGCCCCTGCAGCAAACTGTTTGTGATTCTCAAGCCATGTTTGGAGCACCGAACATTCTGTGACTAATGAGCTCGCCAAATTCCAGAAGCAAGCTAGGTTCTGCTAATAGAAGTTACTGGGAAGTTGAGCCCATGGAAAGCGCCAACGCCAAGTGTGAATGAACTAGTAAAGTTTCCTTTCCAAAAAAAAAAACTAGTAAAGCATTTGCGATTGTAAGTTGTTAAACAGCATGTGGGGAAATTATTGAAAATATAGATTGTAGAGAATTCTATGAGCAGGATGCTTCTTCTGCAGATCGGAAGCTTATGAGATAAGATGGAATTGTTTACTCTTAATGTTAAGTAGCATCAGCGGCAGAGTATCTTGTGCAGTAACACATTGTATTCGGTAGTCGAGCATCACTTGTCCACTGTTCTTCAGATGTATTCGGAAGCTAGCAGACAAGCTATCTTGTGTACATGTTGTGCATGAGCAGCAGAAAGAGGAAAGGCACCAGCATATCTGCATATGCCACTGGAACTTAGCTTTCTCCCTGGGACGCATTGCGGCAATCTCTTGCAGAACATTCGGATTCACTGACCTGCACTACTGTGGTAAAAACCATGGATTGTACAGTAAAAACACATACAGATCAGCCTGAGCAAATAACTTATATGCTGCCACTAGTAAGTGCAATCTGCTATGAATAATCCATCAGTGTAACGAGACAGATGATTTTTTTTTTGAGCTCAAAAGGAGATAGATGATTCCAAGCAACCGGCACAATCGATGTGATGGTCCTTTTGTTTTTTCTTTCACTACTGAACACTGCATCCAATGAATTGTCAGGCATCGATCGATCATGGCCTTGCTCTCATCTATCAAAAGTCTCATTTGCCATGAAGGAAAAGGAATGAAAGGGAAGGCTCATTCGCCCGGAGGATTTGATGCCCTACCCCCACAGGGAATTCTTTTTTTCACAGAGCATAGAAAGAAAGGATGAGAGTTCAGAGACAAGTTTGTGTGACGCGTATAATCTGCCGCAGAATTTGAATACTACAGGTCACGTTTGGTTGTTCGCATTCGACTTCCCCACCATAGAAAACTTGTGGGGCTGTGATTCCTGAGTCAGTGGCGACAGGATATCCGGCTCTTTTACAGCACAATCTTTTAATTCTCAGGCAACCACAGCACAAAAATTTCAAATTCAAATTTGACTTTAAAAACAGGGATCAACCAAAAGTTTCGAGAAAAAACTATCACTGGCCCAAACTACTGATCGTTTTGGCCAAAGTTTACTTGAATCAGTTTTTTTTCTTGAATCAGATTTGATCGCTTCTTTGTCTGGTAGCTAGTAAGGTTCAAAGGTACACTCAGAATCACTGGTTTCTCTTTCTCCAGCATGTTAGTTACTGTGAAAAGGACTAACAAACACCAGGCAACACACCATTATCTGGAAAATTGTCATGGTTACAATATGTAAGCTCCATATAGTAAAACAAAAGGTAGTACCATCGCTCTACCTTCTAAGAAACCACCCATAAGAGTACTTCAGCATACCTGATGTACCATTAGTCATATACTCATCTTGCCAACTGGATGTTAGATGCCAGATGTTAGCCTTTTTCCTCTCTTTTTTTCTAAAAAGAAAAGGAATTTAGATACCAGCTTGCATTGTTTGCTTTCGTTCCTTCAACAAAAATAAAAATATATGTGAACCGTTGATAACCATGAGAATAAAATTAAAAGGTGATAATCAGGTGCTGCGCACACAGCCGTACAGCATTTGTTTTCAGTCTTAAAAGTTTGGATGCACCATTAAAAATTTAAGTATACTTGTGCCAGCAATTCTCGCAATGTGCAAGTGGTCATAAAATAAAACTACAGAAGGCCCAAACAGAATGCCATGGAAAACATCGGTCTAGCCCTCTAGCAGGTAGCTCGCTATCAGCAGCGAATCATGATCTTCCACCGTAGCGGCTTGGTCGGTAGTAGCATGCATGGATGGTGTTCGTAAGAGGACAGGAAAGGACTGATCAAAAGCACGAAGTGACTCCTTGGCGCTTTTGCGCAGGGTTGGAAGTTAAAATGCCTCATGATAATCAGCTACTCAGCTCTATGTAAATCGAGTTTAAATAATCTGAAGGAGTGAGATTTTTTTTTGGTTTAAAAAAAGATCTGCTGCATGCATACCATGGAACTTCCATAGTTTCACTGCATAAGCAGCGAACTCTGAAGGCCAAGATGGCGCCTAAAGCCTGCTGGGCTTCTTGATCTGTATTTCATGCTTCTTCGTTCGAACTCTGAACACTACAATTTGATCGAGTCCAACAAACAAATCTATCGTTTGAACTCCGATGAGCTATTCCGTCAGCGAAGAGATACTGCAGGAGCCATGTGCTTCAGTGAACACTGAACAGAATCGCAGAAGAGTACTTGGATCGATGGATGATGAGGGGATTATTCGGAGGAAGCATTGCATGCATGGATTCCAAACGCAAGCGCACATATAGATAATCTCTCTGATCTTTGCATATGTGTATATATATCGAACAAATTTACATGCTACAGCATACTCTAGAACGACCCCCTCGATTATTCATTAGCAGCTACTGAGCTCGATTCATCATCCTATAGGAATGGAATGGCAGGAAGCGGCAGAGGAAAGAACTGGGAATGAAGCGATTCGACCAAAACCAAGACACTGCTCGTTACTCGATCTTCATCTCGGAAGCCTTGCTTAACTGCACCTTGCACGGTGGCTCGTGCTCGCCCGATCTCAGCTAGCTAGCTGAGGCGGCGGCGGCGCCTGCTGCTGGTCGGGGCAGTCGCAGACGCCGGACTGGTGGCGGTGGAAGTTGGCGATGAAGATGGCCGCCTTGTTGTCCACGTCCCGCTCCCCGACGTAGTACGGCCACCGGCCGCCGTCCTCGTCGCTGGGCCACACCCTCACCACCCTCTTCTCGCCGCCGGCCGCGTCCTCGCCCGCCGACCCCGAGGAGAAGCACCCGCCCATTCCGCGCGTCCCCTCCTTGCCGCGATCGAGCGCGAGAAGCTGTGACCGACCGAGGCTGAGCTGCTGCCGCTGCCGCTGCCTGTGCTTGTGGTGCTCGCTTGGCTTCCGATGCCGGGGGGTGGGTTGGTGCCACCGCCAATTTATAGCCGGGGGGGTGGGGGGCGCGCGGGGGTGGCGAGCTGGGGAGCAGGCCGGGCAGGATCGCGAGGATTCCGCGCAAGTTGGCGGGCGGTGTGGACGGTGGGGATGGGCCGGCCGCACGCGCGATCGGGCTGTAGCGCGCGCACGAGCACGCGGATCCTGCTGCAGCCTGCAGTAAGCGAGGCTGCTGCAGCCGTTCTTTTCCTCCCTACCGTCCCTCGGAGGACTGAACTTGTATTCAGGTGCTGTTCAAGTGATGGTTTCTGATGAATTCTGTTTCGTGTGTCAGGCAGGCTAGGGACATTGGCCATTTGGCCTCACCAGGTGTTCCAACTTTTTTACACGAGAAGCCACCACGGGAATCCTTTCCTGAACACTGGAATGGCACTCTGGTAGCTGTCTATCTTTCCTAACTTGATAGAGGGAAAGGGAAGGCGCATAGCCTGGTCCTGACAGGCTACTCACACGTAATTTTCACCCCTCTATTGTTAGTCTACTTCCAGTCACTTTACCTCCTTTGACTGGCCAATCGGCGGCTCTGATGGCATTCAGTAAAAGTTAACCCCTTGCGGTTGCAACCGAAATGTGATGCACGTAGGTAGGACCAGGGCGCTGTAAGATCTCCAACTGCCTAAGGGATTCTCTAGTTGCTCTCAGAAGAACAAAATATCTAGCTGCCCAGCAATGAACCGCCGTCTCGGATAAGAATTTCCATGAATATTTTACTGCCAATCATCCGAGCAAAAAAGCCCCAAGTTGAGCTTTCACAGCAGTGCCTTCTGCATCAGGCACGACGACAGTTTCTGAATGTAACTTCAGATAAGGGAGGGGAGGGGGCAGTGGAGGTAGGGGCTGTTCAGATAAGGAAGCTTACGGGGATAAGCCAGCATCTCAGTGTCACTAATACGTTTAGTCACTTCAGGGCCATTTTTCTAAGCAGACTCTGGCCATGGTCTGCCTCCTTTTTACCCCAGGATGCACTGAGCAGCTTCCTGTTTAAGGGAACCACCAGAGAAACAAAACCTTGATTTGCACGCAATTCCCCGATCTCGCATCCCTAATCAGAATTCCACGAAAACAATTCAGGAAAAAAAAGAGTAGCATTCACATTTCTCCAAGAACCTAACATGTTCGGTGCCTAACTAGTAGAATTCTATTCCACAAGTTGTCTTTCACCAGATCATTGCTACTCCCTTTGGCTATACCGCGTATTTATGTACGCGTAGTGGATCTATCTGTATAATTCAAGATCAATGACTAATGAGGACCGGTCAAAAAGGGAGATTATGCCATGTAAAAGGGAGTCTACCCACAATAAAGATCTCACATTTCTCCTCAAAAAAATAAAGATCTCACATGCATCCACAGAGCACAGTTCAAGCTGTGCTACCTGCAACTCCGAGTGTCCACAGCTGGGCTTGCCATGTTTAGAGGAGGAGGGAAGCTGCAAAATGCAAGACCTCTTCACCTTTGTGCCACTGCCTCATTACTTAATCTAGTCCTTGCCGTACATGTAATGCGCTCCTGCTGTAATCACAATGCTGCGTCGATCAGAAGAGAGAATTTTAGGCGGAATCCTAATGATGGGCAGAGGTCCAGAGTTGTTAGGCGAGAGCTATGAATTTAGATGTAAAGATATGTTTGCGTCCTAATCTCTGATAAACTAATTGGATTCTCCCCGCAGTAAAGCTGCATCAGTTTTTTTCTATGTGTTTATGTGTCCCTCAGTTTCTTTTATGTATGCTTTGTGTCCAAATGGCATTGGAAGATGTTGCTGGAAATGAATCTTGGCACAGGATGGTAGATGATGGCTTCTAAAGGAAGACGGCAACGGTAGAGAAAAAAGAGAGGGTTGAGATATCCTCATCTTTGCAGCTGAGATTTTCATATGCCAAAGCGTTCACTCCTTTCGATCAAACTATTATTAATTTATGACCTACTTCCCTTTCTGTGAGCTAAACAAACGAAGAATAATAGAATCCGACAAATGGTAACTACTTAGAGAACCTAGAAAGCCAGTAACATATCTCTATTTGGAGGACATGGAAAAAGAAGAAATATATCTTGGCTTGCTAGTGCATTGCAGCAGATGTGCAGTTCTGTGAGAAATACATTGAGCAAAAGATAGTGATCTGATCAAGAAAGTGGATTATGATCACTGTCCTTATTTAGCAAGCTTTTATCTACTTGAAGATTTCCTTGATCTGATCTGCTGCTATTGCGTCAACGGTCCTCGTTGCAATGCAAAAGATATCTAATATCTAGGCAGAGCACATAGATTCTAATGTCATAAAATCTCAATATGCAAAATAAGTCATTTTTCAAGCACTATATCATCGAGTGGTTTAACGGATCATTTTTTTTATCAAACCTATATATAGCGCTAGCACAGGTACCGTACAGGTGATTTGATTTCGACAAAAGCTGAATAAATCCTCACCTTGGGCCATATTACTGCAGGAAGATCACCTTTTATTCAGCGAGCCTTTTCCAGCTGGCCAATTACTTTGAGAGCTTCATTTCTACTGCTCCTGTACAGCTTCATCTCTTTTCCGCTTTATCCCCTTCTAATCATGACAGCTTCTTCACACCAAGTTTAACCTTGAGGCAGTATAGGGCCTAATATATTCTCCTGTGTGTAGAGTTGGAACCGTTTTGGTCTTTTCTGTTCTGCTTTCTGTAAAGGTTGCATGAATTTATTCTGCCCAGGTCCTGTTAGAGGTTTGCAGCCATCGACATAGTAGTGCGGGAACCAAGAACTACGGCTGGAATTCGACGACTAATTTCTGTGAATCCATAACCACTGAAATGCAGATTCAGGCGGCGTTGCCATGGGTTTTCTGTGCAGGGGTTTCCCTGATACACCGCACGAATTGATCCGTGGGGTACTATCAACAATTGGAGGTGTAAATGTTGTGTTCAGTCCGTCATTCTGTTGCAAATTGATGGAGGAAAGGATGTTACGCTCATTCAGGGTTCACCTATCACTCGGAAGTTCAGGCTGGCATCTCCCGATCTTTTGCCAGCAGCTTCTCCCCAAGTCAGATGCTCACTAGAAAGTTGCAGCAACATGCTACGATTTAGCCCCAGTATTTGCAGTGTGAATCTCATAGATACATGCAGCATTTCAACTGATAGGCAACGGACATAACTTAGTGAAGCCAGATAAAACCAACAGCACAGCTCATGTCAGAACTCTATTCTATTGAATAAAAATGCTTTAGAAGAATCACAAGATATAATTACAAAGATTATCCTTTACTAATTCTTCTCACATCTCAGCAGTTAAACAACACAGTCCCAGTAGCTGCAGAAAGGAATCGGGTGTACAAAGCTCTCTTTTGCAATATAAAAAAATACAAGTGTCCCCAAATTATTTGGGTCCGTGAAGAGCTTCGTAATTACTGCCAGCATTAGCTGCTGCTCGCCCAGATCCATAGGCTGGAGGCTGTTTGGCCAACCCATAGGGAGAGGAACCCTGTGCAGCAGCAAAGGAAGACGGTGCCTGTGCTAGACCATAGGATGACAGTTGCTGTGTGTGTCCATACGCAGCTGGTGCCTGTGTTTGTCCGTATGATGGTAGCGCCTGAGCTGAGCCATAGGGATGTGCTGTTGCTGCGCCGTAGGATGATGGAACGGATGCAGACGCATAAGATGGTGGCATCTGTACAGATCCGTAGGTGGATGCACATTGTACCCATGCATATGGAGGCGGTGTTGTCTGATTGGATCCATAGGAACCAGCACTGCTCCCATGAGCCACAGTAGCTGCTGCCTGTCCTCCAATTGCAGGTGCCTTTGAAGCATCATACCCAGCACTCTTCAAAGAATCAAAGCCAGAGGCAACCCTTGATACATCATGGGTTCCAGATTTTGAAGAACTGAAACTGGCAACACGAGAAGCATCATACGTATTGCCTCTTGATGGATCAAATCCAGAATGAAGACCAGTTCCAGCTGGGCTTCCACTTAATGGGTCTACCAGACCAGTAGGAGTTGTCCTTGCCTGAATCAACATTAAAATCATATTGTTATCGCTAAATAAATATGGATCCAAGACATAGCAAGCTGAAGACAGAAGATCAGGAGTGCTACTCAAGGTGAAAACAGGGGGCTTCCAGATCACTGATTCAATAGTACTACAGTACATAACGCCCACACTAAAACAACTTGACATAGTGGGTATGTGCCATCATCAAACTAACTGGAATATTCTTTTTAGAATTCTATGAGTTCTCTCAAAATTTCTATACAAAAGAACACCAGTTTAGCGACAACTGTAGACTGCATAGTTTGAGAGCATGATCCTAGAGCATAGTTCAGAACATCAGATTCCCCCACAAAACATGCTAGTTCTATCAAACGTCCCCTCGTATATATAATAGTATACTAAAGAAATGATTCTTCCAACTGATTGCAAATCCAGCCAAATGCGAGACATGCAAACGACATGGCCATGTCATGTAAATTTTGGTGAATTGATAGATATATGACGACTGAAAATTACCATCATCTTTCATATAATTGTCTAAACCGAGCAAATAACTGCACATCAAGAAGATGAAAAAAGTCGGGAAGGAATAGCTGCCCAGTATATCGCCTGGAACACATGCTGATTAGGTACTAAAGGGTACACTGCCCACAGCAGATGGCGAAAGTGCTGATGTGGTGCCACGTCGGGAGGCACTGGCGGCAGCGGCCAGCAGGATGCCCAGGAGATGGCAGGAGAGGATCTAGGATTCCGGATGAATGCCTGAATGGGGAATGGGGTGGAGAAGACGAACAATGAAATGAGGCATCGAGCTCAGACAGGACCACGCTCATGTGTTTGCATCGTCAGAGACCGAGGGGGCTCAACGAGTGGGTGAGCGGCTAGGCTGAGAATGATCCCTCTCCAATTTATGCACCGAAGTGGGGATGCCAACACCTTAACTTCAATTTAAGCATTCATCATGACTTAAATTCATTAAATTTTGGTAGCAATCAATTATGAAAAAAAATACTTACAACAAAAGGTTTCAACTTCCATTTAATGAACAGATATTTTTATGTTGAGGAAAGTTTATGCAAAAGCTGCTTCCTGGTGGCATACACTTACAATCAAAACGATAAAACATACTGATGAAGACAACAAAACAATTCACTAGGTATAATGGCAATCGGCATCCCTAGTCAACTTTTAAGCTACACTCTAGAAGAACCAGAGATGCACACCTGTGCTCTTCCATAACCATCATAAGCAATTTGTCCAACAGAAAGATGGCTAGATGTACCGTCATCCTTTTGACCAGTAATGGGTTTGTAGAAAATACCTATACAAATATTGTTTCATGGTTAAATGCACGCAATTGAAAACCTCCTTTAGTAGTACAAGAAATAACCAAATAACTGATAAATGACAAACGCCATACCACTTTTGTCAAGATTAGCTGCATTCCTCATCTCCGCACGAAGTTTTTCCAGCTTTGTAACCATGGAGTCGTAATTCCTCTTCATAGCCTGCAGCGATTCAGAGTGATCAACCCTGAGTTTCCTTTCATACTCATACGTAGACCTGAAATACAAAGAGCGCATGCAAAGATGTGGTCAATCACATATAGAGCAACATACATACTAAAGAATAAACGCAGCACCTGCCACAGACCTGAGGTGCTCATATTCTTGTCTTGCAGCATCCCGTTCAGCAACGAGCGCCGGAAGCTGCTGCGCCTCACCAAGGTTTCTCTGCAGGTCCTTGCTCAGCTTCTGAACATCCGCCGCCATGTTCTGCCTCACCGCCACAAGGTTCTGTGCCTCGGCGTGCGCCTGCTGCAGCTCCACCTTCACGGACTCGCAGGCTTTCAGTTCAGCCTCCATCTTCCCAACCTTGTCAAGGAGCCCCCTCATCTCCTGCTCCTCGGCGGCTTTCGCGGCCTCCCCTTGCGCCTGCAGCCTCTGCAGCTCTTGCTGCGCCGCCGCCAGCTCTTTCCTCAGCGACGAGTGGCTCACAGCGAGCCGGTCGTTCTCCACCGCCAGCTTCTGCATCTCCACGCGCTGTGCAGCGAGCTTCTGCTCCAAGACCTCCGGCGGCGGCAGCATGTCGTAGGGGAACGGCCCGGGCCCAGGCCCATGCCCCGGCGGCAGCAGGTGCATCCCCGGCCCGTACGGGTCACGGACCTCCCGGTGCATCATCCCATGCGCCGTGGGAACTGGACCCTGACCGGGGCCAGGGCCGGGGCCGGGGAGCGCCCGGTGGTGGTAAGGGGGCATGCCGGCGGCAGGCTTAACGCGCGGCATAGGGTTCAGTTGAATCCCCAAATCGTCTGGAAAACAAATTCCGCGCAAACACCTAGGGCACCGCCGATTCTCCTACGGCGTAACCATGGTCCATGGATGGAAGAAAGGGTTGGATTGGTAGTCAGTAGGGCACAAATCCGCAAATGGCTGGATGTGGGGTAAGATTTGGATCGGATTGAGAACGAAACAACCTCCTAGAGCAAGGAATGCATCCGAGAAAAATCAGAGTTACTTACGAGCAAGAGGAAGAAGGGTACCCAACAAGGAATAAGGAATGGAGCAAGTCCGGATGGATGCCCGCGCCACGGCGGTCCACTACCCGTAGAAGCGGGGAGGAGGATGAGGAGGGCGGATTCCGGTGAGAGGAGACTAGGTTTTGCTCTGCCCCGTCGCCGGCGGTAAAGCACACCTAATTTGGGGATAAATCAAAAGAAAAGACTATCAGCGAGGACTAGTGATGAGAGGACGACTAGAAGGGGAAATTCTCAAAAAATAAAATAGTCAAGCGAAAATGGGAATTTATTTGATCTTTGAGCCAATTTCATAAAGGTCTATATACGTGGATACGGCGTTAAAAATAGAGATCCGTTTTATTCTCCTGAATTTGTCAATAAATCTGAAAAATAAGTTCAAACTTAAAAAGTAGAAATCTCACGTACCTCAACTTTTAATACCAATCAATTTACCTCTTGATCGTTAAAAGTGGTTTTCTATTATGATTTTGCTTATATGGCAGTAGGACCCGTATAAGGTAGTGGAACGTAGGTGGCATCTAGCAATCTAGATTGAACTCTAGATTTACATGTATGTTCATGTGTTTTTAGATTGATTTTGCGATGTTAGAAAGCTATGCTTCTCGTGACAACAACAACACATCTTCTTATCTTGTTTGCTAATGTTATAATGTAAACATGGCTAGAAGGTGGACGTGATATAACACCATCATTTTGCTATTGAGATGTTTCAATGTAGGTGGCGTTCTAATTTAGATCTTATATTAAAAAAAATAGGGCTATAGAAATATGATGATTAGGAGAATAAATTTATAAACCTTACTAGATATACCACGGCAACACACATCTATGATACAAGTATACAATAAGTCTATTTGGTTCATATATCTTTTCGTATCAAAGTTGGTCACTTCATATTAGCTATGTCAAAAGACCTGCTATTTGAGAAAAACTAAACCTACCATAAGCTTGACGGGTTATAACCCCCAAGTGTGATGGGCTCTGATTCCTACCTATTGTTGCTAACTTGCCGTCAAAAGAGGCGTGAAAAATTAATGTCATTGCTAGTTAAATAAACAACAAACGTTTGCTCGCGAAGTGTGCCTAAGAAATTTTGGTGCTTCCAATAAATACTTTAGAGAAAGCAAACATCGCCATGCGGCTGGCCTTGCGCCCAGGAGGTAAGCAAAAAATAGGTTTATGTACAACAATGCTACTTTTTCCAGAGAAGTTGATTGTGTATAAAAAATTAGTCACTTGAATTATGAACAAATCTTAAAGTTTTCATGGTACAGGGTTCATCTCTTTTTGGCCCTTCCCTCTTAAAGTTAGGAATTTATTGACACACACCTCATCAGTGATAGGATGACATTGCAATAGTTTTTCCCCCTAAAAAGTGCAATACCCTTATTAACAAAGTAGTCTTAGAAGTGTCGGATGTTTTTGATAAAATCTCTAGAGCATGCAAGCACATATACATCTTCTACCCTTTGGCTATAGTACTACATAGCATCTTCTATCCTTTGGCTGCGTTTCCATCAACAATTGAATTTTTTGCGAACAATATCTCACTACATCAACTACACTTTTCTTAATAAGGCCAATGCATCTGAAAATCTGGTCGCATGAAAACTATATGTTTTTAATAATATCTTATAGTATTTCATCATATAAAGTGACTAGTATATTTTGTTCTTCCTCTCAACGTTACAAACTAAATGCATTAAAGAACTGTAACAATCTTTTCTTAGCAAAGTGCATTCCCCTCATTAAAAAACCAGTCCTAAAAGATTTGGATGCTTTCAATAAAATCTTGAAAGCAAGCAATATCATATTTGTATTCTATCATTTGGCTATGATTCTTTAACTAATTGATTTGGTGTAAACTCAGCATAACAATATGCTATTAAATTGATCATTATCTCGCGAAGTGTTCATTGCCTCAAGAGAAAGATGATCCCATCTTGCATGCTTCTTTATAGAATCACATGAGCATATCTCCACACAAATGAATACAATTTATTGGTTGTTCCAAATATGTTCGTGGTAGGATCAACAATATACAATATATTTCTTAAGAAGTTCGATGCATCTAAATATTGGTTGCATGAAAACTAGATATTTTTGATAAAATCTTGTCGTATTTCATCACATAAGTGGGTAGCCTCTTTTGGTTCTCCCGCTCTAAGCTAACTAAATGACATACACCTCATCAATGGTTGGAAACAATTGCAAACGGTCTTTTCCAGCAAAGTGCATTTCTCTCAGCAAAAGAGCAACCCTAAAAACTTTAGATGTTTTTGATAAAATCTTGTGAGCAAGCAATATCATATTTCTCTTCTTTCTATGAAAGTGATTTAGTAAGTAACTAATTTTGTTGGTATGCAGCGTAACAATGGCTGTTTGCCAGCACACTGATCCCTATCTTATGAAGTGTTCAGTCTCAAGAGAGAAGTGATCACAATTCCCATCCCCGCATGTTTTCGATAGAACCACGGAGCAAATCTTCACATAAATGACCGCAACTCATTAATTCTTCGAGATCTGATTTTTTTGGTAGAATCACGATACTCCCTCCATTTTTATTTACATGTCGTATTAAGTTTGTTCTAAATCAAAATTAGCTAATTTTGATCAAATCTATATAAAAATATAGCAACAACTATACTATCCGACATATGCATTATTAACGTATACTTCACGGTGGATTCAATAAAACAAATTTGGTATCGTAAATGCTATTGTTTCTTTTATAAATTTAGTTAAAGTTGGTTAAATTTAAATTAGGATAAATCTAATACGATATGTAAATAAAAATAGAGGAGTAGCGTATCGCCACGTAAATGACTTGGATTGATCAGTTCTCATTTCGACTTGCTGCTACCCGTAAGATACATACAGTCAAAATCTCTCAGAACAGGTCAAAGTGACGCCGCAAACTTGCAATTACACCCTTCCTTTTCCCCGGAAGCCCGGTGACGGTGAGCGGAGGACAACAAAACTCCGTCCAGCCCCTTGTTTCCCAGTACGACAAACCTGTGGACCCAGCCAAAACGAAAACTGTGGGCCCAGCAGGAACCAGAACACACAGGCGCGCCGCGCGGACGGACACGGACACGGCCCGTCCAGGCCCGGCGCCCGGACCCTCGGCATGCCCCTCGTGTGCCTGCTCCGCGCCACCGCATCCCCGCGCCCGCCCCGGCCAAAAGCGCCCGCGCGAGTCACTGACGCCCGGCCCCGCACCAACCGCCCGCCCCGCACCGAACACGCACCGGGCCTCGCGTTCGCGTCTCCAGGCAGGCAGGCGGGCACGGCACGCGCCGCGGCACCGTCCTTTCCCTTCCGTTTTCCCCTCGCGCTGGGCCTGCGCTGCGCTCCCGTCCGAATCCCCTCCCCTCCCTTAACCCCAGCCTCGCTTTGCTCGTGCGAGCTCTGCCCGTGTCGCCTTTCTCCAGCTGCTCGCTCGCTGCAAACGCCCCCGCTCCCCTCACGCTCCCCACCCAACTCCTCGAGGCCATGCCGGGGGGCCAAATCCTGGCGTGAGCGCGAGCCGGATCCCCATTCCGGCATGGATCGCCCGCCGCATCTCGACATCGACCTCAACGAGGCGCCGTCCCCGCCGCCGTTCGAGGCCACGACGCCGCGGGCCCCGTCGCCGCCGCGGGAGCTCGCTCCGCCCGCCCACGCCGCGGCCCCGCCTCCGCCGCCCCCGCCCCCGCCCCCGCCGCAGCCGCAGCTCCCTCCTCCTCCCCCTCTGCTGCCTCTGGTCGCGCCCAGCCAGCAGCAGCAGCTGCGGCTCCAGCAGGAGGCCCTCGAGGTGGTGCTGCGGTTCCACCGGCCGCCCGAGCTGAGGAACACCCCGTTTGGGCCCATAGGGAGCGTGCCCGCCGGGTTGCTCCCTGGCCTGGGGCTGCCGCTGCCGGCGCCGCACCCTGGGGAGGCGGGCTGGGGCTACCCGCCTGCCCCCTGCGCGTCCTGCGCCCGCCAGGAAAAGCTGGGGAAGACCTTCGTGTGCGACGCCTGCGACAGGGGGTTCCATTCCGACTGCGTCCGCGTCTGGCCGCCTCTCCTGCCCCCGCCCCCGCCGCCCGGGCCCCCTGGCGCGCGGCGGCCCCGCGCCGCGACCAACGAAGACTGGATCTGCCCCGAGTGCGAGATGCGTGGCGCTCGCTCCACCCGCTGGAAGCTGGGTCCAGTCCCGCTTGACATCAACGCTGCCCCGCCGGAGGAACCCGTCGTGGTCACCGCCCACGACATCAGCAGGCACTTCCTTGAGCTCCTTTTTACTTATACTCATATATGCTTGGCATCAGTAGGTTGCTGCTTACAAAACGCTGGTACGGAGCAATCCGTGACCATGATGGTAAGAAGCAAAACAGGGGATAATGCTGTAAACCTTGTACTACTTATTATGTTTGACTCTTGTTTGGTTTGGTGCTTGCTATTGTTACAGTCTTATAGAGTTACACTTAGTTCGTTAATTGTTTTTGCGACATAGATTAGCTTAGTTAATGGTACCTTTTGAATTTCCCCCTGTTGTTCCAACTGTATTGCATGAGTATGTATACCTTTATATTTACCATCTAGTGTAGGATGTTTCTTGCATTTGTGTATGCCATCTCTTGTATATTAGCCCCATTGGGCACTCAAACATAGAGAATCTATGTTGCTTTTGCTCCAAACCTAAACCTTAGCCACCGCTAGCACATCTTCAGCTTGTCGCAGTGAGTCACAATTGTGAAGGGTGGGTACCCTTTCATTGGAGAAATTTCGATATTTGACACTCAATTCGAGCGCCTCACTATTTTTAACACCCGATTCGATCGACCTTCAAATTTGACACCGAACTCATGAATTTCTTCAATCCAGGGGTTCTCTCCATTTTCCATCTTTTCCTTTTCTTTTCTTATTTCTTATTGTTTATTTCTCATGTTAGTGGACAGATTTGCCCTTGGACCTTATCTCTTCTTCCTGTGAATACGAGCAGGCAAGACCCAGTTCTCTCTTCTCCCTCTCTCTCGTGTTCTCTCCCTCGCTCAAGAACAGGCCCCCGGCCCTGCCGCCGCCGCTCGCCGTAGAGAGGAAGACGACCGCCGGACAACTGATCGGCCGGGGAGAGGCGCGCGGCATCGTTCCTGTGGCCGGCAATGTCTGCCGGTTGCAAGAAGCACCGCGGGGGCGGTGGTGGGGCCGAGGCGAGCTGGGATGTGGAGGCGGCAGGAGGCCGCGGCGACAATGGCCCGCCGGCTCCTGCGGAGGACCGGCCCTCGTTGGCGAGGGCGGCAATGCTCTGGGTTGCCGGCGGGAGGCAGGGAAGCCATTCGTGATCTGCATTTGGTTGGCACGTTGGTTGAACACACACAAGGTTGTCTTTTTCTCCATTGATTTCTTCTCACCTTTTGTTTTGTTTCTTAGATTTATTATAGTGATTGCAAAGCAAGAAAGAAACTGTAAAGAGGAAAATGTGTTGCAGGAATTGCATTTGTTTGATTTTGCCAGCTACAAACTGATGAGTTTGCTTTAGAAGTTCGGCACAGTCATTGGCTTTTTTTGCTTTACAAGGTCTTCGGTGTTTTGCTTTATAAGTTCAGCGGAGCTAGAGGAACTTGGAAGCGATGGCGAGCGGTGACCAACCCCTAGCGATGGCGGCAGGGCCGGGGGCCTGTTCTTGAGGGAGGGAGGGAGGGAGGGAGGGAGGGAGGGATCTTGCCTGCTCGTATTCACAGGAGCAAGAAGTAATAAGGTCCAAGGGCAAATCTGTCCACTAACATGAGAAAGAAGTAATAAGAAATAATAAAAGAAAAGGAAAAGATGGAAAATGAAGAGAAACCCCTGGATTGAAGAAATTCGTGGGTTCGGTGTCAAATTTTGAAGGTCGGTCGAATCGGGTGTTAAAAATAGTGAGGCACTTGAATTGAGTGTCAAATATCAAAATTTCTTCTTTCATTGTCATTATTCGTTCCTCCAACTAAATAATGCCGTTCTCAATGATGAGCTTCTTAATGGAGGTCGTCTTGCAATAACCTCGAACATATTGGCTCTTCATGCTCCTTCGTTAGGTTGAAGTGCATCTTGTCACTTGGGCATGTTTCAATCTCAATTCCACAATGTTCCTCTTCTAACTTCTCCTTGTGGTGAAATTTTTTTCTTTTGTTTGTTAATTGCATGATGCTCACAATTGATGATTCTGGATTCTCTTTGGCGCTTCCTTCGGCGTCGGCAACTCAGCAATTGGCATGAGCCACATGACTACATGAGTCACCGCGTCAGCTCCTTGGCACTTGGCAGCAGGGTGTGTCGTTACGCCATCACGTAGCAGGTGTGGCCACTGGCCAGTGACAAGGCAGGGTATGACATCTAGGAGATGAACAAGCGGACGTTAGCATCAGAATAGCACGAAGCCATGAACCTAATTGGCCCCATGTAATCACTAATCATGTTCACGTATTGGGCAGCTTTGTGGGGTTTTTCTTTTTCTCTGATTAAGTATATACTTAAGTAAGTTAATTAGGATATAGGGACCTTGTGCGAGTGCCACCTAGCCCTACTACTCGATGGGCTTGATTCAATCTACACCTTCTCTCATGTACGCCTTAGTCAACAAGTTCTTGTGTCGATGGGGTTAAGGAACATGATGGAGGAACACGATATGCTACTTGAGAGAGGTTTTGGCAAGGTGGGAACGATAATGTCCCTACATTCTTGGGTCGAGAAACGTGGCATGGTTCCACGTCCTTTGTGACGCTCTTACGCCTCAAATGTGCCTCTCCAGCATGCATGCTGCTTCTCAAACAAGTTCACCTTCCTGAAAACGAGCAAGAACTCCCATCAACGAGCATGTGGCCTCAAGTGGCCATTGTGGTAACGACATAACCCTAGTACCTATTGCACTTGAGCTCATTAAGCTCAACTACGCCAAGTGGCACATGCCCTTGAGGCCACCTCCGGCAAGTATTCTCTTGAGGATCACCTCATGCAAAATACTCGCCACTCTCGATTTTCCATAGCCTGGGTAGATTGCCTATCGAAGGCGCACCATTGCCTTTGCCTCTTTGACATCACTGATTATTGTGTGATTGATCTATCTGTATATGAATGATCCTCATGATTGTTGCATATTCTTGTTGAAACATGTTCTCTGATGCATCAAGGGCACCCTTTCTTCCATCTTATGGATCATGGGTTCCTTAGCGGCCTCCCTTACCACATAGGTATGGTGATTCTATGAGTTCACTTGATATTTGTTCTCCATGTATGGATATTGTCTCTACCTTAGAGACAACTTAGTGTTGCAGTCCTCTAAATGCTAGATGATTTTCTCGCCTAGTTGTGGAGGTGTGCTATCATCTTTTGCCAACTTGGCTATAGCAGCTTCTCCATGAACTCAACCATCCTCCGTTGAAGGCGGCCATCCTCATTTGCAACAACATTGGTGCTATTTACATGTCCACAAACCTAATCGCGAACTTATCAAGATAGGGCTCTGCATTTAATGCAACAAGATTTCTTTGGGCGAAGTTCTTGTTTGGCATGTTACTGTTGTCTCGGTTCGTTGCTGTCTTCTTTGTAGGACAGCCATTGCCATTCCTCAACGCCCATGGCAGTTGCTACATTCGCAATGTTGCCGATGTAATTATGGATGTAATTATGCGTGGGTGTTAATGTTTCCCTAGATTGCCAAACATGTCATGGCATGCTCAACACATACATGCACAAAGTCGAAGCCCCCTTGCAGTTGTGGCAAGGTTTGCACTTATCGTGTCAAGTAAGCTTGTAGCAAGATGTGTTGTGTAGTACAATATGTGGGATAGGTATGGCGTATGCTATGAAGATCGTTGCAACTAGGCTCGATCATGTTGAAAATGATCATTGTGACAAAAATGTAGGCCGTCCAACTTAGTCAAGGAACTATGACCTTCCTCCTATGTGTCCGTGCATTGAACTAACCTAATGAATCTTGACGGATGGCTCTTAGTTCCTTTTTGACCTAAGCGAAGCTTTTTGCAAATCACTTGGTTAGCCCAACAATCATGGCCTTCAAGCAGTATCCTCCATGTCTACACTAGAGCCAATGATCACACTAGAAGCCACGTGGTTGTCGGTTCTAGTATGACTAATTAGTAAAGAACAATGTAAACATTTGAAACACGCAATATGTAAACTAACTAGGAAATTGATGGTACCTTTTCTTTGCTTGATTCACATATGTTACTCCATGATATTGAACGATGCTGCAGAATTATTGTTTGCAGACATTGAAAACAGGATCTCTTTGAAATATATCTTTCACGAGTTGTCATGGTGTGGGCCGTGCAACAATACTAGAGCACCTTTAGCCATCCAGGATCAAGTTCCTTTCCATTCTGGTCATAATTCCACTTCCATTCTCTATTCCATTTGGATTTTGGCCCCTCCAATTATCAATTAACAAGGACAATTATGCCTCCTGCAAAGGAGCTTAGATGTCTACTTTCCATATTAAGATTTCTATTAGAAGAATACAATACTTGTATATTTTGCACAAACATGTGAGTATGCGTTTTCCCATTTATATGGCATATTGTGAAATTATAAATTATTTTACAACAACTGGAATTGGTACGCTTGATTACTGGTATGACCCAGTGCTGAAATATTCTGTTCCAGTAAGCAAAACGCAATAGCCATGGGAATGGAACTAACAACTACGGTGCAGACAGTTACTGACATATCTTTGTGTAGGCGTCAGTCATGTGCATGCCGACTCAAAGTAGTGTGGATCCATGGGGGCTTACAATTTTGAAATTTTTAACTGTGCCAGTTGGGTGGTTCATAAAACTGTATTTGCTTGATTGATTTGAACTGTAAATTATTTTTTAATCTGGTTCATGCCTGATTTTTCTGTTCCGCATTCTGATTTTGTAAGGTCGCGTCCTTGCAGTTATTTCCGTTCTCGGGTCTTTTGTGCGGGTTGGAATTGGGTGGGATCAAGAACCAATGCGCTTATCGATGGACGAGCTGACATGTCACTGAATCTAGGCCTACACCGAGGTCCCTTGTCTGAGTGTGAGGGGAAATGTTTTGTTTCTCCAGTGATTATTATTTTTCTTATCTGCCGTTTATGTTTGATGATATTCTTGGGAAGCTACCACATTTGTGCTATATTAGATGGAAATAGTAAAAAATGGAAATACATGAAAGCATGGTGAGCATACTATAGTTGAGTTGGAAGGAGCATTTTATTGGCTGAATTTTATATGAGCATATAGCTAATCCGTAGTGTTATGAACATTTTATTACGGAAAATGTCCAATCATCCAACCTTTTTTTTCTAAAACTACACCTCTTCCGTGGTCACAAGTTTTTTTTCCCATGATTAGTTCGTGCACATTTCTTTACCCTTTTGCTGTCCAACTATCTTAACAATGTCTTTATCCTGAGCATGACTATTAGGACCACAGTAATATGTAGCATATATGGTGGACAGCAATATTGTTTTTCTGTTTGAAGGATCATTATTAGTGCAATTACCCCTTAGATATGCGTTTTTTAATGTGAAGTTCTTTATCAAATAAAATAGTTACATCTCCTTTAAGACCAGCTCAGGTCTATGTGCACAGAGTTTTTTTTTTCTTTTTTGGAGAAACACAATCTGTATGCTTTGGATTCTGATCTGACTTAAAAGTTCAAACTTGACTGTGACCAGGTGTCCTAACATCAAAATTGTTCTAATGTTGTACGGAAAAATGGTCCCTTCCTTTCCGTGGTTTCAAGTTGTTCAATTAGCTGTCGTGTCGATGTTCAAATTGTTCAACTAGATCCTTGTAAGTCACTTTTTTCTCCCAACCAGGCCTCGTCGGATATACTTGCTTGAATGATGACGTGTAATTTGTCAATAAATATTATTTAATTAAACCACACTTTCTTGCTTTATATAGAGCTGGTAGACTGACTCTATAGACCACCTTTCCCCTTTATATATATACCCTATAACCTGTCTCCTCAGTATAAAGAAAATGAAAACATTCGGTAGAATCCCCAAGTATCCCTTGCGCTCGTGAACCCTATCAGCACAGAAATCTTGCTTCATGCAACAGGAGAGTTGTAGATCGGCATATCTGTGCATCTTGAGGTATGGATCTAAGCATAACTTTGTTTTTTTGTCAGATCTGGGGTGCGACGGTGGGAAACAAGGTCCTGTAGTTTGAGATGCGCATCTAGGGTTCAAACTATATGCAGATTTGCTATCTTCTGAGTTGTGAAGTAACTTGCATCAGATTATTGGTATTACAGAATTACTAAGATTGTCATCTTGAGAGAGGGGTTTCCGTGGATCTGATTGATGTCGAAGTTTTGCTTACTCTGCTTGTTTTAGTGGGTAAATCTCGTCCACAGTGGAGTTCTGGATGGGATGGGTTGGATTTTAAGCGTCTATTGGGGGATTTAGGGTCTCTCGTCCACAGTGGAGTCCCGTGATAGGATGAGTTGGATTGCAACCGTCTATTGGGGCATTTAGGGTTTCCAGAAAGGAAATTGCTGTGCTCAATCTTTGGTTGCCTGGTGCATGAGCCTCACAGTTGCTCAGCTCTAGTACATGCGTGAGTTAGCAGCATAGTTCCGGAAGATAACCTATTTAGAGTGGCCTGTCCGCAAACCAATATTAAATATTGATTTGCTCCAAATAATAAACCGCTGCAGCCTAATGGCGAGGACAACCATATCGTCATCACTGTTAGATGCTAACTTGAAGAACTGGACACGATCAGAGACCTGGCCTTTATTTTTCCTAATATTTAACTATAAGTGAATGTCATATTCCTAATTATTGTTAAGGTGTCTGGACAGAAAAACATGAAACAAATTGATATCCAGAAATGACAGGATTGCATTTGCTACAGTAGCTTCTATTGTTATTACTTTCATTACTATTATGGAGCACTCCTTGTCATTGCCATGTTCGCTGTCTTTCTTGTCAGTTTGGTCTGTGCTTTGATCATCATTTACTTGAAAGTTCCAATCCAACAAGACACTTCTGATTTATTGAAGTTCAAATTGCTATCTTGAGCTGTAACTTCTTTGAACTTTAGGTGGCTACCTTCTTACCAAACTAGCGGAATGTCTTTTTTGGTTGCTTTGACAGTAACAATGTCTATGAATTCATGATAGGTTTTCTATTTTTCTCATACAGAAACCGTTATCGTAAGGTAGCTAACATGTTCTTGGGACTCCTGCAGAACAAATATCTCTGGTGGAGCTCAGCTGAGTATTGCCAGGTTACCACATTTTGAGGGGGTTCGCTTGAACAATACTGCTCTTTATGGTAAGGATGACGGATCATTCATTTACTCATATTTACTGCAAGTGAGATGTGTTGGTTCTTTTGCTTAGAGTTTAATGTGACTTTTTAGTTCTTAAATTTTTTAGATTAATGGTTCTTAGCTTTTAGACAGCAATATCCATCTCTATTTGAAAGGATCTCTGGTTTTTTTTAGAAAAGAGGCTTTTAGACAGGGGTTTTCTGTGCTAACTGTCAAGCTAAATTCCTCTTGTCAGTATGCTCCGTGCATAGCAATTGTGTGCTCCCTCCTGTATGGTGATTCTGGCCCTCAAAAATATTCAGCATCTTACTAACATTTTAAGTCTATTGCGTGTTGTTCAGAGCTGCATGTATAATAAACATGTGGTTTCAAATGCGATTATTAGCTATTAGTGGTGCAGTTTATACTAATGATACCTATTGTTGTCTTGTTGTAGATGGGATGCAGTTTATGCCACAATTTGATCTTGCTCATTGTCTTGGCATGAGACAGAAATTTGCTTCGATGGACAGAGATTTAAATGCTGATGAAAATGTACCACAAAGGTCAATTCATTTACGCAGAAGAAGAGATCTTCCACAAACATCAACATTACCCATGGTTGCTGAGAACCATGAGTTCGGAAATCCCGGGATTTTTATGGATCCATCCTTTATTACCAAGGCAATGGAACAAAGTACTACTGAAAATGGAAGTTCGCTAAAGCCTCCAAAATTTCTTGTGGAGAAAAGTAATCATCAGCCACATCGTACAGTGAGTATTTTGCTTTGTCCATTGCAGATTCTGATTCTTTATCCAATGCTCACTTTTTATGTCCCCGTTTTCCAACAGTGCAACTTTTTTTTTGAGACCCAGAATGAAGCGAGTTTCTTTTATCTTATGTTTCTTTTGATACTGATTTCAACTGCATTACTTTGTTGTGGTGAAACTCTAGGTTGCGCTACCTGTTCAATATAGTGATTTCTTTATTACCAGCTTGGGAGAAATTGACAATCGGACAAGCTACCATAATTCCTACCAGATATGGCCTGTTGGGTTTACATCTTACTGGCATGATAGAGTTACTGGTTCACTGTTTGAGTGTGAGGTATGTGATGGAGGGAATTTTGGACCTTTATTTAAGATGAGAAGATTACCGTGTTCGGTATTCCAACTTCCGGAGGCATCAACCACAGTGTGCCCAAATGTTGTGAGAAAGGCTGATACAATAGAAACAAAGGAAAGTAGTGGTGTTGTTGAAGATACTGCTAATGATACTGATGATAATATTTCCATGCTCCTATCGAATTTCTCTGAGACAAACCAAGATTTCATGTCATGTCTCAGTAACAATGTGGGTAAAGAGAGTTTAGGGTCCAGTAATTTACAAACTTTAAATATGACAGTGCCAGCTGTACTGTCAGACTCTGGATCTTTCAGTTGGGCACCGACTAAAGATGCAAATCTGCATGACAAAATCGGTGACTTTACATTTGAAGGAACATCACCTTCCTCAGTCTGGAGGATGATTCATTGTGCTACGATGGAAGCTTGTGAAAAAATGTACAAGGAACATGGCCATTTGGTATTGTTCTGCACACACGGTAGTGAAAAAACTTCATTTGACTATGGGAGCGGATCTCAGAACACTGACAGTCCTTGCAATCTATTGACTAGATTTTGCTCATCAAACGGGCCCAAGATACCACGATTTATAGAAAAGGAGAATGATGTGGAATCAACTTGTGCATTACTTAAAGAATGGTTGTATCAGGACAGAATTGGGTTGGATTTGGAATTTGTTCAAGAAATTGTGGAATCTCTTCCTAAATCCAGGGCTTGTTCAAACTATCAGTTCTTGCGTAACAGGACTGGTTTTAACTCTTCACTGACGATCGCAAGTGGCGCACTGTTAGCTGTTAATAAAAGTAGTCCAAGCAATGGGGATGTCATGTCATATGGTAGACATGGATCTATGGTGACTGGGCCACAAGATCATGCTCAGCCTAGCTCTTTTAGCATCCGCGAGCTTCCTCCGGGAAATCCTTTTAGCCGCAAGCTTCCACCAGAATTGGCAGGAGATGTTTTCCAGGTAGTGTTTCTTTCACTTGTTCCACTGTTCAAAAGGAAGACCTCTTTATTTGTTCATTTCTTGTTCTGAGTCTTGCTACTGGGTTATCCTTGCAATGTTCTTGTAGGTATTGGAGTTTCTTGGACGATTTGCTGAAATTATTGGCCTCAAAGAACTTCCTTCAGTTGAGCAAGTAGAAGATGAACTTATTGACCCATGGCCAATTTGTGCAAATCATAAGGACATTCAAAACCACAGGGATCATACTCCACCAATGAATTCACCCGCAAATGTTTCTACATCATATTCAAATGGTGAATCAGGTCTAACTACTAATGAAGAAACAGCATCTGTGTTTATTCCAGTTGAAACTTCTTCAACAAGTGAAGCTGTTCAAGATAAGTTGGCTGCTGAAACACTTGGAAGATGTAGTGGTGTAGTGTTGCCTGAGATTCACCTTGCACTCTTGAAGGTTCTTTTTACTGAGCTAGTACCGAGAGTTGCAATTTTTGTGGATCCAAGAATTGATTCGAAGGAATCAAAATCCAAACGGGGAAGAAAGAGGGACACTGATACTCTAACAAGAGAATTAAAGATTGATATGCTGACTGCTAACAAATTAACTTGGCCAGAGTTGGCTAGAAGGTATCTTGTAGCTGTTTCTTCCCTGAGTGGCTGCATGGATTTGTCTGATATTTCTAGTCGAGAAGGAGTGAAGTTGTTCCGCTGCCTACAAGGTGATGGTGGTATCCTGTGTGGAGCACTACCTGGGGTTGTTGGCATGGAGAAGGATGCATCGGTAAGGAGTTTGCCTCGTATTGGCTTTAGTTGCAATTCTGATTTATTTGTCACAGAAGATACATGATTTCCAGTTTGTCCTGTCTCTTCTGTCTTCAAATTTAGACATAAGAGTTTCAATGATTGTAGTTGTATGGTACTGTTGTAGCAATCTTGGTTTGGTCATACTTGTATGTTATGCTCTGTATTTTTCCTGCATTCATCTTCGACTTCTTTGTTTTATGTATCCACTTTTATAATCAGCAGGCTAAATCCTATTATATATGTAGTATATTACATATTACATACTAGGACATTATGGGGTAATGATGAACACTTGTAGATGGATGTGATTATTTCTTACATGCATTTTGCACTATTTTTTTATACTACTGCTGGGGAAAAAATTGCTAGAAAACAAGCTATATCTTGTCCAGCTGTGTCGTATATTTTAATTTTTTATATCATATGAACCTTTGATGGTGTTGTTTACTTTGAGCCATATTATCTATCAGTCTTTTTTTATAGTTCATCTCCTCCTATTATGCTGAGAAAAAAAATACTATGAATGTCTAATTAATTGGAAAATTTATAGTTTTGACAGTTATGTGTGCATACCATTAGCAATAATCTTCTTGTATTTCAGCTGCTTGCGGAGGCTGAAACATTGATATGCAATTCTTCAGCGAATGAAGGGAATAAGGTCTTTATGATGGATTATAAGGATAGTGACATTGTAGACTTCCCTGAGGAGCCTGCTTGTGATACTGCATTACCAGATTGGGTGAAATCTCTGGAGCCCGTGAGAAAATTGCCTACTAATGTAGGAACAAGAATAAGAAAGTGTGTTTATGAAGCTTTGGAGAGGAAACCTCCAGAATGGGCAAGGGAAATTTTGGAGCATTCAATCAGTAAAGAGGTCTACAAGGGTAATGCATCTGGACCGACCAAGGTTTGTCAAGTTCCTGCTGCTACTAAGTGATATAATTGAGTTATTTTTGTGTGTGCTTTCTTACATTCTGTGTTTTTAATCTTTTTGGCGAATATAGGCCAGAGTATCTGATTATCATATTTATTCCGCTATGTCTTTACTCAAATAGTGAACCTCACTACATGTTTGTTCTTTTAATATGTTATATGCTATGAACTATTGGCAGATTCCTCGCAAAAAATATAAATAAAAATAAAAAATTTGGTAGGTCAAAGTGGTAGGGTAGGCCTAGGATAGCAAGCTAGGTATCATTTGTATCTTTGATGGAGGATTGAGCAACCCAATTTTCTTCTGATTTTTATCTTGTTATTAGCTGGTTTACTACCTTGTAGAGATGCAAATTCTGTTCCCCTCAGATGCTCTTCTAACATGCTTTTGCTTCTGTAGCTTATCTGATCAGAAATTTTTTGTTAAATTTTAATCTGAATTTACTGCCGTTGTCCCAGTCTCATGAAAATTGGGTATATAGCTGCAAGAAGAGGAAAGGCACCGGGTTGGACGGCCATTATACATGCATCTAAACTATGCTCAATATGTTACATCTATATTTTACCGTCGTAATATTCTTTTACTTTATTTTGTAAATATAGCACAACAGAAATTAATGGTCAAATCAGCGTTTTTGAGATGTGTTGGTGTCTGAAACATCACTTTTACTTCAGCATCGAACTAGACTAAATCTTCACCTTTGGTGTTTACTGTGTATCCTTTACTCTCAGGAAATTAGGACTAGGGTATCATTTATAAAATGTACTTAAATGTGCTTTTTTTCAGAAAGCTGTCTTGTCTGTCTTGGCGGAGGCCTGTCGTAAAAAAATACCCCAGAATCCAGAAAAACCAAGAAAAGAGAGAAATATTATCTCCATCTCAGAGGCTATATTGAAAAAGTGCCGTATTGTCCTGCGACGTGCTATTTCCTCCGATGAATCAAAGCCTTTTGGCAATTTGCTTGGAACAACTCTAACAAATTCCAATGAGAATGAGGATGAGGGCATTCTTGGATTTCCTGGTATGGTATCTCGCCCTTTGGATTTCCGCACAATTGATATAAGGTTGGCTATGGGAGCTTATCGTGGATCCTTGGAGGCTTTTCTTGATGATGTACAAGAAGTATGTTTTCTTTGACACCTTGTTCTATATTATTCAGTGTTGATGCATGTGATCTTTTTCTTGTATTTATCATATATGGATAGTTCATGTGCCTTCAAGGAATCTCCTTGCACTTTTGTGATAGCTTGAAATGATTTGTTATTTGGTACTATATCCTCCATCTGCCATTTTCCATGAAAACTAGATATGTCACAGTACCTATGGCTGTACTTCAACTTCTATCATTTTGACTTCCATTTTTTTTTGGTCATCATGTCATGCCAGTTTACTGCTATTACAATATATGCTTCTGTAAGTTCAGAACCTGGATTGCATGTTCGGGAATTATTTGTTATGCCTGCTTTAGTCCCTGGGCTGCTTGTTTTATGAATTAATAAGAAACAAGACCCTATTGTTGAGTGTAATTCAATTATAATCCCAATATACTTTATGAATCTTGTCATTTATTTTGGTAATGCAGTGATATCTGATATCCATGCACCACTTCTATTTTTTTCGGTTGAAATGCGATGGTTTAGTGTTCACACTTCTTCTGAGTCACTCTTTCCTCTCTACTGAAAAAGTATTTTTTTTATAAAAAAACTACTATGTATAGCTTATGAAGCAAGAATAGCCCATACCTTCATGACTTCTCACCATAAGTTCTGTAGACTGAGTAAGCTTTACTATGCTGATGATGTTCAGTTGTCTTAAGATGAAGCCGAACTATCCAGCAAAGAAACTAAGATACAATAAGTCTAGAACAATGTATTTAGTTTAATCTTGAAATTGTTATCATTTTTATAGAAATGTTCATTATATGAGCTCAGTTCAAGATATGCAGCCAAAAAGCTGTTATAATTTGTAGACCACCTTTACCAATATGTGTGGCTAACCGAGCAATGGAAAACACATTTTAAAATGTATTTATTTTTGTCATATTTTAGAGAACTGAGCAATAACTTTGTTGGTAGAATCTCTAGTTGAGAAGCCACACCCACCGTGGTCAAAATTCAAATCATGGTGTCCTTTTGTTTACCTGCAGGTAATCCATAATCTGCAAACTGCATTTGGTGATCGACCTGAAGTGCTGGTAATGGTTGCTGCGCTGTCTCAGAGTTTTGAGTCATTGTATAAGGCAGAGGTTCGTTATTCCTGTCTGCCTCTTTAGGATCTTGCTTTCTATGTTCAGGGATGTATAATTTTAGCTCTTACCATATTAATACTAATAACCTTCCATTATGGTAGTGTTAATTTGCCTAAGAGCTTGATTTTCCAATAACTACTAGCTCACCTCTCTGAGTTCTCTGAAGTGATTGCAAATTGTGAGCAAACTTCAACAGTTCCTTTTGTTTTGGAAATTGTATTTTAGCAGTTGCGCTTGTAAATATTGATTTGTGCTTGCCAGTGACAATGCTTAGATACCAGCTTTATACATTGGCATTACCGTGAACATTTCTGTATATTAAATAATATAATCGTGATTTGGTACCAAACCTTTCTCAATGTTTTTCACTTGACTGGTGCAGGTACAAGACCTTATTCAAAAATTTGACAAGTATCTAAGCAACGGGAATGGTAATTCTGAAATCCATGATGAATTACAAGATGTTCTCATGGCAGCAAACAACAAGCTGCCCAAAGCTCCATGGGAGGATGGTGTCTGCAAAGTCTGCGGCATCGATCGAGATGATGAAAGTGTCCTTCTGTGCGATAATTGTGACTCCGAATACCACACTTATTGCCTGAACCCACCACTGGCACGCATACCAATTGGAAACTGGTATTGCCCGTCATGTTTGTCAGGACAAAAGGAACCGAATGTTGATCACAATACTCATGTTTTAATGCAAGAAGAAGGCAAGTGTGTTGGGGAGGAAGCTCGTGTTTTTCTTGAGAGACTCAACAAGTTAGCTATGGCCATGGACGAGAAGGAGTACTGGGAGCTTAGCGTACCAGAGGTCTGTCTTTATCTTTGAATTGAAGTAAAATTATCAGCTCGCTACTCTTTGAAAGCTTTTCATGTATTTTATGTACCATTTACTTAGAAGTCTTTGTGTTCCTTCATCCCAGGTAAAGAAAGTGTGTGAACAACTGAACGTGCAAATTATCCTTTTAAAGTTTTTTGAAGTTGTTTTAAGATTCAGCATAAAACAGTTTTTAGATGTGCTCGTCTAGGTTGGTATGGATTTATTTCCCTGTTGGATAGCTTGTGTTGTCAGCATATATAAACGCTTAGGAAAGGTGATGAAGTAATGATCGAAGAGAGGAAATGTCCATAAACGTAATGTACATGCAAACTTTATAATCTGTAAGAAGATTACAAAGCAAAAATAGGCCTTCGAATGAGCAGGGGTTGTGTTACCTTAATGTTATTTTTATGCTGTTTTCTATAACAGATAAGTGACAACCTTCTGATATATTATTTTGATCTTCAAATTGCAGAGGATATATTTACTGAAGTTTTTATGTGATGAATTGCTCAACACAGCTCTAATCAGGGAACATCTAGATCAATGTTCGGACAAATCAAATGATCTCCAGCAGAAGTTACGTTATCTGAATTATGAACTGAAAGAGTTGAAGTATCAGTTAGAAATAAGAACTTCATATGCTACACAAAGTAGATGGATGAAAAATGATCATGTAAGCAATAGTTCAGGACTAGTGGAGAATCAGCAGCGTGCTATGCCCACAGCATCAGAGCATCTTGAAGAGGCTGAACGGGTTAATGTTGGAGTTAACCTAAACACCCCTGCTGAAGAGGCTCCTACTGGGCAATTGAATGTGGGTAAGCCTCACAGTGCTGACAATGACATATCCAGTACATCTGTTATTGAAGGAAATAAATCTTCGGGACTTTCAAAACAAACATCAGAGATGGTTATTGACCGGATTGATGGGGGCTCTATTGGTGAAGTGTCCCAAAGTTTTGAGAAATCAGTAGGTGATATCAATATGGGAGAGGCTCATTCTGCTACAGTTGTCAATGCACCAAATGGAGAGTTGCCTGATGAAAATGCTGGGACACCATCCCAAGATAACCTTGAAGCGTCGACAACTAAATTGGCCGACCATGATAACCTTGAAGCGTTGACAACTAAATTGGCCGACCATGACGCTGATAACAACGAAACAAATAACTTATTGGATAGGATTTCACAGTTGCAGGATTCCATTAGCACAGCAGAGTTACAGCTCAGTATGGCATCCTTGAGAAGAGAGTGCCTTGGAAGGGATTCTGTGGGTCGATTGTACTGGGTTACAGGAAGACCTGGTAAACGTCCTCGACTGGTCGCTGATGGAAGCATGCTCATACCCAAGGACAGAGACATTAGCATGGTTACCAGTTATCCTCAGTCTACATTTGATTGTAGAGGTTGGAATTCAGCATCAATTGTTGTATATGAATCTGATGAAGAAATCAAGTGTCTTGTTGACTGGCTAAGGGACACTGATCCAAGGGAGAAGGACCTGAAAGACTCTATCTTGCACTGGCAAAAGTCTCTTTATCACCAGGCTAGTTTTCCTGTCAGTGATCCTCCAGTGTCCAACTCTTCAAAGAGTGAACCACTTAGGGACCTTCCAGACACCAAGGCTTTTATAGTTCTGGAGGAAAAATATGGCATGCAATTGGATCAAGACACTAGTGAACTATCCAAAAGGATAGGAAGGAAGACAAAGTCGGGTTCTGAAGAAAGAATATATCGCTGTGACTGTTTAGAACCTGTATGGCCTTCTCGACACCATTGTTTAACTTGTCATGAGACTTATCTCACATTGGCAGAATATGAAGGGCATAATGGTGGAAAATGCAACAGCAGTAATGACTCTCTTAATGAAAGCAAAGAAAATGATGAGCCAAAACTGAAGGGTACCAAGTCTGATATAAAGGAAAAAGATCCTGTAGATCATAGTTGTTCCGCTGAGCCATCTAACAATGGAAAATTGGATCCATGCCCTTTTGACTTCGACGAAATTTGTAGAAAGTTCATCACAAATGATTCAAACAAGGAGACGGTGAAGGAGATTGGACTCCTTGGATCAAATGGTGTTCCATCTTTTGTCCCTTCACCTGCATTTTTCGTTGACCCTCCAGCTCTGCTAAGTGAAAATAAAAGAAAGGATGATGATATCCCAAATGATTGGACTTCCTCTTTGGAGGAATGCCAGGCAATGTCCACCAAAAAGTCTGGGCAAGAGGGATCCCAAGCTGGTCAAGATTGTCCTGGCAATGCAGGTGATGAGCAGATGACAAAATCTAAAAAGCTTGTTAGGGATTCTACTTCAGCCAAGGAAGCATCTTCTTCAACAGACAAACCAACAAGATTACTAACTATCAATGGGGGCTTGGTTCCAGAGCCATCATTGATGCCTGTGATAGGCAGGAACTTTCATATCCTTAAGCAGCTAAAGATAAACTTGCTTGATGTAGAAGCAGCTTTACCTGAGGAAGCATTGAGAGCCTCGAAGTCTCAGCAAATAAGAAGACGTTCATGGCGTGCTTTTGTGAAGAGTGCAGAATCAATATCTCATGTACGCTAGCCTATTTATTTATTTACTTTAATCTACTGACAAAACCTATTTAAC
This sequence comes from Panicum miliaceum, assembly GCA_032594955.1. Taxonomy (NCBI): domain Eukaryota; kingdom Viridiplantae; phylum Streptophyta; class Magnoliopsida; order Poales; family Poaceae; genus Panicum; species Panicum miliaceum. Next base: position 4,070,500 of record CM064067.1, read on the forward strand.
TAGTGCTAGTTGCTTTTTTCAGTGAGTTTCCAGGCACTATTTTTGCTTCCGAAGAAACTAATCTCTGCTTCTATCTCTATTTTCCTAAGAATTCTCAACATTTATTTGACTTACATTACTCCTGATCTTACTTCCCACTCTCAAACTACCTCACATCTGATGCTGCATTGATTTTAGCTGCCCTCTCTGTTTGAGTCAAAATGACTACTGCGTGGTGCCATGGTCTATTGTAGCCAGACTGAGAAATAAGGCCAATAGCAAATCTTAGAATTTAGGGCGTAATTAACCTGTTGGTGGTGTGACCAATCCAAATGGTCGTGTTTGTTCTTTCCAACTAGTCTGCAAAATTGCAGTTTCAGTTATGCTAGAATTCGTTTCAGCATTATTCAGTTACTGATTGATCATGGCTGTGCCTCTTTTAGGTGGTATTGGCAACCAACTTCTTGCAGAGCATGATAAAAGCCGAGTTCCTGAAGAAAGATTGGTGGTACTGGTCCTCCTTCACAGCAGCTATCAAGACAACGACCGTAACAGCACTCGCGCTCAGGATCTACACCCTCGATGACTGTATCATGTACATAAAAGATCCTGCTCCAAACCCCGAGCCAGCTGACAATGCAAGATCTGGAAACAAGGGGAAGAGGAAGAGAGATGCTGATTCATGAGCATCATGATGGAGGGAGGGTGCTCCTGTCTCCACTGTAGATTCTAAATTTAGAAGCTTCTCAGTTCTCGGCAGCATAACAATGCGTTCAGGTAGATTTGAGGTATAAATGATAGAGATACAAGTCATCTTGGTTACCTTAGGTTGTGGTGTCCCAGCAAGGGTGCAGCCTTGTTTACCCGTTTCGGTCTCGTCATATTTACCTGCCCGCCACCGTGCGACTTCTGTTGTTAAGGGTCAGAATAATCTGTAAATTCTGTTCGAGGGATGGCACCGGTAAGTGCTGGCGTTTAAACTTATCCGGCAGGAGCATCGGCGAAAATTTGCCTGTTCTGGGGGTTTAGATGAGGTATTGCTAGGTCGGTAGGATTGATCTCCCATTTCTACCCTGCTTGATTTATTTTAGTGGCAGCAGTGGGTAGTTCTCATGTTTTTTTTTCCTTTTTGGTGCCGGGCATTGTGTTCAGGATGTCCCTGCAGCACCTGACTGCGTTAGGGCATTGACACATGACGAGTGTAATATTTTTTGACATAGAAGTTGTAACTAAACCGAAACAAATAATGAAGAATGAAAATGAATCCCTATCCTGTTTCCCCGTTTCTTCATGTCGTAAGAGTTGTTGTCTCTTCTGTCACTCAAACTCGGGTGGACTGTCGCTAGGTCACTGCCCTGTTTCTTGGTTTTGATTTGGGACTTGGGGCAAGATGTACAGAGAAGAAGAATGAGTTGGTGAAGATAGGTTTGGTAGGGAAACCATCATTTTGCCTAATAATGAAGAATGATTTTGATCAATTTGATCTTGAGTTGTATATAGCTCGATTATAATCATGTATGTATGCCATTTGATACACTGAACCATCCGATTGATTGATGGGTGTCGGTACAAGTGATTTTGAATCATTTGATCTTTAGTTGTACACAAATGGTTTGCCTATGTAGCAGTTCACTGTTTGATACAAGGGTTTGGGACGGACTAAGATAATGTCCAAGGAAAGTGCAGCCTTTGAGCCAAGTTCAGTGTTCTGGCATTGGCAACATACATTTCCTACTTTGTGAGCCGATTTCATTGAACTGTGTAGATTGGAAGTTCAAAACAGAACTATAGTACTTCTAGGTCCATGGTAGGATTGTAGGATAGGTGGTGAGTGTTACCAACTTCAATTTTATCATGGACATCCAAGTTCCAACAGAAACTGTTGCGCTTGGAGCAATTCTGTAACAGGTAAAAGTTGCACTAGTACTTCCTTGGGGATCAAAACGTCATGCCTAACAGGTTCCATACTGTTGTACTAGACGATGCGTTTACTTCACACGGTTACGCATTCAGAACGCAGGCAAGCTGCAAAAGTGACCTGCTTCCCATCGGTAAACATCCAGAACACACACAGGATGATTTGAGCTTTGAGAGCCTCAAACCATGTAGCAAATAGTTTCAAAAAATTAGTGTTTGAATTAATAATTACCGAAACGCACAGGGTGTTGCATAGGTGATGGGTGCGGTGGGCACTCGGGGTTACACGTGGGGCAGCGGGCCTGACACGCGGCCCACGTCGGATAACCTCCCATACGGACAGCAGTAGCAGAGGTTGTGGTTGCAAAAATCCGAGACGCAAAATTTGAGGGCGAGCTTCCTCTCATCTGCTGACGTGTTCTTGGCCATGGGAGCATTTGAACTTGAGCTTGAGTTGGTAAGACTGTTTGGGTAGCGCCTCCATGCTCTTCCAGCCTTCTGAGTATGACCTATTGGAACATTTTGTTCTCACCTTATTAGTAGGTAATTAATACACATCTCTATTCATCAGGAATTTAGTGACAAGGTACACTGCAAAAAAAGAGGAAAAAAACAAGACATGACGAGGCGTATACATACAATGCCCGGGTAGTGCTAGGCAATCATAACGAACAAGAAAGCCACCACATGCTCCTGCAGCAGGCCGCTGACGCGGCTGCCCCTCATATCGGATCTTTTACTATTCATCATCGTTGGATTGGACCGTATGAGAGACAGATTGAACTTGAGCAATGGCCATGGTTTTTAACGCGCCACGATATATATAGAGCATATGAAGTAGGCATCTCATGGCAAATTATTACTACTAATATAGGAAGATAGAGTTATGGCAGATAATTTTTTTTCTGCCAACAAGACTGAGAAAGGCTATGCTATAAGGCTCTGTTTAGTCCCCCTATTTTAGTTAATTTTTAGTCCCTAGGGAGCCAAACACAGGGACTAAAAGAGGGACTAATGGCTTTAGTCCATTAGTCCCCAAGGGGTGGCTAAAGGGGACTAAAAGCCCCCCCTCCCTCTCATTGTGCAGCTGCATTAGTCTTCAAAAAAAATGATCTTTAGTCCCTCCATCCAAACAGGGTAGGGACAAAGTTTAGTTCACTTTAGTCCAGGAACTAAAGGGATTTAAAGAGGGTCTAAATTGATTCATAGGCATATACCATCCTAAAAGGATCCTTCACTTTATGGCAACGAATTGTTTTTGGCAACGCCATAATAAAGTCTCTGCCTATTTATATATATACACAGTTCATCTAAGGAACTCATGAGACCATTCATGTCCCGCATTCTTCTAAACGATCTTGTAGAAAAATTCCCACTTATGTCTCGCATTCTTCGATAATGATGTAAAACTACCACAAGTACATTTAGCAGTCGTTGGGCAGCATGCATTTGATCACACCGTGACTGTGTTCAGAAACGGATACCCACATGCCGGTTGTGTCAAACAGTCAAACTGGGTACGAACTACACCGTCATGCTTAGGGGCATTAAGCTATTCGTAACTAAGCAACGAATCTAACTGTCAATTCAGGAAAAAGCTTGCACGGCACTGATTCAAAATATTATCAGAAGCATGAGGCTTGTTGGAAATGCACATTGGTTGGTTAAATGTCTTGACCTACAAATAGGTTGGGAGAGTCGGACAGCGCTGTTAGCTGCACCACTATTATCTGAACATGTTCAGTTGTGGATTCGTTTTGGAACTGAAGAACTACACATGTATGCCAGATTCATGGAAGCTTCAACATGTGCAACGAGACATGTCAACTGTACTGAAGCAATTGTGAAGCAGCGTCACTATGTTCAGAAAATAAAAAGTCTACTGTGATGCATTAAAGTTCAGAGAGTGCAGGAACCGCGTAATCTGAATCTAATGTTAGAAGAAATGGATTGGAGCAACACGGTAGCTGACAGCACTGGATCAAAGCTGATCCTTCAGAAATGTCATATATGCTTCGTCAGAAACAAACAGCACAAACGGAGAGAGCAGTGAGACTACTCGGACAAGAAAATTCTGCAATGAATTTAAGCTTCTCTTTCACAGAGTAAAACAGAACAAGATTGATGAGATGAAAGTTTGGCTGGCTCTACACTGCTAATCTCCGACTCAGTATAGATGGTTCCTAGCTTAGTGGTTCTTCTTTTAGGCTTCTTTTAGGCTTTCTTTTTCTTCTTGTTGCTGTTGTTCTTGTCTTTGTACTCTTGAACTCTTGGTTCTTTTTTTTATATATATCCAGTAGGGGATTCTCCCCTCCTGTTTCCTCAAAAAAAAAAGGATCAGCATAGCTACGGACATGCTGTTGCGTAAGATCACAGGATAGGGCGAAGGTGCGGTATCTGCTAACCTGCCATGGCGTGCAGCGCGCGCGGCGCTGCTCGCCGGCTCCGATGGCCTCCATGCCCATGTCCGGGACTTGCTGTGGAGGCCTGGGATCCTAGAGATTGATGCTTCGGATGGATGGCCATGGGTTGATCCTAGAGATTGCTACTGGATGTCCATGTCCAAGGTGGGGTGGGTCGGCCATGGCGAGGGTCGTCGGCGGATGAAGACGGAGGGATAGAGTCGCTTCGAGATCGAAACAAGGGGCAAACTGCAAAATATTCGGATCGCGATTATTAATCGCGATTCAAAATAGGGGGTAACATGTAAATATGAGGGGGTTATTTGTAAATATTCGGATCGCGATCAATAATCGCGATCCAAACTAGGGTCTATATGTAAATATGAGGAGGTATTATGAAATAAATACTTCGGGTCGGGGACATGGCCGCCGGCGAGATTGCCCTCCCGGCGGCGAACACCGACTGCCTTTCCCCTGAGAGCATGATGAGCAACCTCCTCTGACAGCATGATGAGCATGCGTTACAGAGGAGCCGCTGCCATCCTTGTCTCCTCGTGTCTGCAGTAGAGCCACAGGATGATCAAAATTTATAGGTTATGCAAAACAACGGAGGTGTCATGCCTGCTGCAGTGTCTGCTCACTAAGGACAGCTGCATGGATGAGATGAGATGCTCACCAAGGATTGATTCTTCAGAAATTGGCACTTATAGTGTTCTGCCTGCTTGTCACTTGGTGTTGTGAGTGGAGACATTCAGATCACCGTTGTCACCTGTTCATGGCACCGGAGTGAAGGGCAGGCTTCTTCTCCTTCTGATAAATTGTTGTAGAAGCTTCTCTTCAAAATATACCTGTGCACCTATGCGACCTGAAAGAGAAATGCTATGTCCACTGTCACCTGAAGAATCACTTGTTTCTGTTTCTACACAGACACGAGGAGTAGCACACAAGTGTGCCATATTCAAGCCAATTTCAGTTTGTGGAGCAAAACAAATATCAACAACTTTACATTTTGATATCACTGGTTGTTGATCCATGAGATCCACAGCATGCCGGTTGTCTCCAATTTGTGGCATGGAGACATCATCATGCTTAGGGACAAAACCATTCATAGCCAAGGATGGATCCTTCGTTCCCTATCAAAAGGACGTACACCTGTTGGTTGCAACTGCAATGCTCTGGTCTGAGCCCTTTCAGATGTTCAATTGTGGATTCAGTCGATCTGAATGTGAAGGATTGGAAACGTATGTCAGCTTCAGAGCAAATTCAGCTTGTCCAGCGAAAGAAATAGGAACCATTTTGTTGCAGTTGCGAGGCAGCGTACAGCCGTGCGTAGAATTCGATCGACTGTGTTCAGAAATCAGAAGATCAGAAACCCGTTTTGATGCGTCAGAATTCAGAACACTAGGAAGATTTGTCAATGTTTGATGTGATGGAGGTAATGCAGTTGCTACTTATGCATGGCGATAGGATACAAAGAACAATGGGCCTGCATAAACCGGATAGATGCCCCTGCAGATAGAGAATAATAACAAGAGATACGACGATCGAGTAGCTATCTAGGACGATGCCTTCCGCCGCCTAACATGTTGTATCTCGATCTTGTTCTTGTATCTAGCGGCAGCCGTAGCCGCAAGGAAAAGCGCGTGCCTCCAAGTAGTACATTGCTTGCTTTCTTGCATTCAGATCCATGGACGATCCATCCATAGCCAGCAACGTGGAGTGATGGAGGACGATCCATGGAAGCTAACTGAACTAGTATGTGTTCGATCAGCATATGTAGCCGTGACAGTGAACATGCTTGATCTTGACGTACAATTCAACAGATTTTTTTTTTTGAGGCGAATGCCAAATCTCATGATTAATGTATGACAGTGTGACATGTGTGTGCATTTTGAATTTCTGCATCTCACCTTGCTGTGGTTTGAGAACCGTTCTGCAGGTTGCGAGGCAGGGTATCTCAGGTTCAGGATTCATGAAAAAAGCCACAAAGGAATAAAGAAGAGATGCAGAGGCAAACTGCAACTCCTTTCGGAACTGACTCTGCGGCTGTGTCTACCGATCTAAGAAAACAGAAGCGAATTGAATGGGCCGGGTATGAACCTTGAACGGCTCTGGTATAGACAGACTTCAACTCCGAATGTGAATTGTGAAAGAGCCTTGGTAATCTGAAGTGCGGACTACAGAGATTCAGTCGGACAGGTTCAGTTCCCTCTCTCGGATCGACACCATGCTATTGCACACGGCGGCGCGCGCCGCCGGCAATGGCTAGCTTTGCAGCTCGCGCCGCCGCCGCTGCTATTGCCCTACGTGTTGGACGAGACGACCATCCTCACGATCCGCCGGCCGCCGCGTCCAATGTCTCCACGCGGCAAACGTCGTTCGTCCCGCGCGGCCTCTCATCGCCATTCTTGCATCCGTCTTAACTTGCCCGACAGATCAAAGGCACCCGTGGTTGGGCGGCGGGCTTCCGCGAGGCATCCGAGGGGAAGTGCAAAGGAGTTGTTATTAGGCGCGAGAAGGACGACCGGAGAGTGGTGGCGCTCCGGCGAGCCCGGCGCCACGCGGCGGAGGCGTTCCCGGCCGGGAACCCCCAAGGGGGTGGTCGAGATACCGACCGGGTGGACGGTATTTGAAATACCGTCCACCCCTTGGTACCTGGCGCCGTCCGATCCGAGTTCTGCGGCCCAGATTAGACGAATCAGAGGAGGCGCTACTCCTCGCCAGCCGCGGCGCGGGAGCCGGCGACGCGCGGATGGCTTCTCCCTCCGCCGGTCCGCCGGCGACGGTCGCGGGATGACGGTGCGACTGGCCTCCGGTGTCGGTCGACAGCCCACCTCGCGCGGCCTGCGTCCGGCGACCTTTGGGCTTTGGTCGATGCGATGGCGTCCTACGTTTCCTTGCCGCCTCCAAGTAACAACAAAGGCCGGCCGGCCATTATGGAGACGACGCGGAGCTCGGTCGGTGGCCACGGAATGAAGGAAGCATCCGCCATGGCTGGCTTGTGGAGGTGCCGGGGCCCAGGGTGCAGCGACCGCTGACCTGAATACCTGATTCGAACAGCCGATCATTGCATCACACTGATCGAAGCACTGTGTCTGGCATGCGACTCTGAAGCCGCCATGAGTTTGCCGGACGGCGCATGCAGAGGACTCCGAGTTGCAGCCGCTTCCACTCATCTCTAGCATTCGTTCCTCCATCAAAGTCCTGTGATGGGGGCTTCACTAGAAGTGTAGAGAACTCAAAGCCTAACCCTCTAGCTCCTCTAAGTATACAAAACATGTTCCAAGAGAATCTTCATATCTTTAGGAATAGAGATTTTGGTTAAAAATTATCCTCCAACAGCCTCTTCAATTGAATATCTAAATATAGGCCTCCTCTATTCCGAACTTCTCGAGAGTGAAAATTGTTCTCTAGACTACGCACAAAATATAGAAAAAGACTAAGCACAGGATATAGAAAAGCTATTGGAGAGTACAAAGATATAGAAAATGATTTTTACTCAAGTGACTCTCTAAATGATAGATTTTAGAAAGGCTCTTGGAGATGCTCAGGCTGAAAGGGCAGAGTAGTATTACACTGTATGACATGAGAAGACACTACAATAGGGGACTATATTCAGCACGTGTGAAATGTAGCGTCGTACAAGAGAAGGATGAACATTTGATGTTTCTCAACACATGTCTGAACCTCTTTTTCTGTATGTTACTAGTACATTGGAAGCAGCCATCCTGCGCCCCCTAAAACTCAGTACATACTTGCTATAATATATAAGCAAAAACGCCACAACATTTTCTGCCCATACGGCACCAATATCTAAATTTTCCTGCAGTGGTCTTGCAACACTGCATTTCCTATTTTACAGTAGCACATACGATGGAAGGCTACATGGCCGGTCCCCAAAAAGACGATGGAAGAGAGGACCTTATGATCTTTACTTCAAACTGGTTATCCACTACGAAACTTGCTGAAGACAATGCGAAAGCCGAAGGCGGATGAACTGAACACTTCTGTTACGACTGCGGGACGATTGTGCCAACGTATCCAAAACCGATAATGAAGAAAGCTATGGACTGGAAGAAGAGGTATATGTAAAAATGGTCCCTCCCATACGCAAGATCATACCATCCGCAGGAGAAGAGGAAGGTTCCCACACCGAGCTCCGTAATGTGCAACCTGAATTTTGTTACTGAACATTAGAGGCAGGACTTAAAAGAACACCGGGAAAAATAGTAGATGTAATCGCTCCATACCTCTCCCATATCCTCATGAACTGTTTCTTGAGTCCTGCTTTATTAGATGATTTCATCTTCATAGCGCTGCCGAGCTTCGCTGTCACGACCCATTCGTTGGCCCTGCCAGCCTCTAACAAGCCGATCAATGTGGCTTTTGTTCTGTGCAGGGACATGACGTTCTCAAAGGCGACCCAGAAGAAAAGCAAGTGAAAAGACCTGCAAAATTTGATGTCCTCAGGTTAGGTAATCATGCGGTTTGATCACCAAGAATCATTAACTGATTGGTATATTTCATTGGCGTTGTGATGTTCACTAAAAGATATTCACCTGGGAGTGCCAACAGAATTGAGAAGGGTGATGGCACAGGGAATGTAGACACAGCCCCACTTCGGTATGCGGACCTCTGGGACGAAGATTGTTGCTGGGATGACAAGGCAGTAGAATGAAAAGGTTATAATATGCGCCACGATCTTGCGTATCAAGAAAAAGTTGTAGATGACATGGATCTTCTTCCAGATCGTCACTTTCTGCATCATAATCAATAGCATGTGAGTTAGCAACACGTTCTACTCGCTGTAAATTTCCAATTTCAATCAGCTGAACTGTGTTTTCAGCATCTAAACTTCTGAATTTGTGTTTAGACAGACCTTATTTGTCACAATCTCCATGAGCATTTTCCTGAACAGGTTTGCGGGCCCGCAGGACCACCTGTGCTGCTGGAACCGGAACGCCTTGAAGGTGCTCGGCAGCTCACTTTTCACCTGAAAATTGCACGCATCATGGTTTTAGCTTCACTTTCCTCTTGGGCAATCTGAATGTACTATTGACTCAAAAAGAAGAAAAGGCTGTAATGCAATGATAGTAAGGCGGAAAGATGCATTGGATGGTATCTAAAATTGTTGGAGGCCATGATTGGTATCAACTGTACCTGAACATCACCGAGGTAGACAAACTTCCAGCCCTTGAGGCTCGCCCGGATAGCAAGGTCCATGTCCTCCACCGTGGTCCTGTCCTTCCACCCTCCGGCCTCATTAACCGCGGAAATGCGCCACACGCCAGCGGTTCCTGGATGAAAAAAACGAGTCAGATGCTGAAAAAATGTGGAATTACAGTGGTAACTGGAGAGAGCATTGGATGTGAGCTTATTAGTAGTTACCGTTGAAGCCGAAGAAAGCGCAGACGGAGGAGCTCACCTCCTGCTCCACCGTGAAGTGGTAGTCCAGGGACATCTCCTGCATCCTCGTCATCAGGCACTCGTCCGCGTTCACTGATGATCACCACAGGGGACATCAATCAGATACAATCATCAATTACGCATCATCATTTGCATGGTCACAATCACGAGCAAAACAAGTGACAACGAAGAGAAGAAAAAAAAATACAGACCACAAAATAATAGCTAAAAAAAACATGGGCATTTCTTTTGCATGCTCTTCGGTTGACCAGACAAATAGTTTACTGCTGCATCGGACCAGAACTGCCGTGGATACATGTGCAAGCTACTCTGAATTTCTTTCTCAGTTCTTTCTGTTCTGTCACTTATAGGTTGATCAGTGACCAATTGGACCAGCAGACCAAGCAATGTGCCTGTGGTCAGGCTGGGAAAGGAAACTAGCATCACAATCAACAGCATGTGAGTACTAGCTCTGTAGCTCAGTAGCTCCTACCAAGTTACAGGGAAAGGCATCTAAACAAGAAGTTGCAGTCCACCCTCTGGAAAAAACCCAAAAGTTGCAGAGAAAGGATCAAGCTCATCCATCCTTACTGCAGCTCAGTTCAGTTCAGTCCACGCATACCCTACTGCGCTAACATCTCCCAAAACAAACCCAGCATGCTTCGTCCGGATCTGGACGCGTCTCCATGCCACACCACATCATATGACATGGGCTCCGATGCCACTACTAATTGCAGCTTGATGGCCGTGTTCTTTATGGAGGCCCAAGAAGGCTTTAGTTTAGTGCAGGGGGGGTCGTGCCCGTGCCTGCCCCGCACCAAAGCAGAGACACGGCGGGTCCCGGCCGCGGTCAATCGACGCGCGCCCACGCCTGCGTCCCGGGATCACCGACGGCCGGCCCCGCCGGACCGCGCCACATGGCCGCGGAAAACCTGTCCGGCCGGCGGCAGCGGCGGACCGGACGGGCGGGGCCGGGCTGCTGTCAGTGGAGCCTGGGCCCCGCCGGGGACACGTACGCGCAGTTCGCGTACTAGTTCCGGATATAGACTCGACACTGGGGATACAGGGAGAGTGCCTCCGCTTGTCTGTGCACAGATGGAGTGGGTGACCGGGTGAGTGAGCTTGGTGATTGAAGCTGAAGCAGCTTGAGTGAGCTTGGTGGGTGAGGCTGCTCCACTGAACCCTTTTGCCGTGCTCCATTCCGGAGGCGTTGCACGCACACACAAAAAGAAAATGTCTCTCGGGTTCTGGAGCGTGGCAACAGTTGGTACAAGAATCTGACGTGGGGGTGGTGGTAAAACCTCCTCTGCGCGGCACGAGCGAATATGCTGCTGCCGGGTCCCTGACAGGAGGCGCGCCCGAATAGTAAACGGCCTGCAGATGCATCGCCAGCGCAAAATTAACTGCGGCCGCAGCAGATCGGTCACCGACGCAGGGCCGACGGCGACAGCGCGGGGGCCGAGGCCCTGCCGACGAGACAAGGACGGCGGCGAGAGCCCGGCCGGCCGCGCGCTGTCAAGATCGGCCGTGCAGTGCCGGCCGGAGCACCCCGGTCGCGGGCACGAGCGAGGGCCCGGCGCGCGGTCCCGGCGGGGGAGACGAGGAATCCGTAGGATCCCAACGGAATCACACGCCCCGTCAGGAGATCCGGGGTACCCCCGTACGCCGACGCCCGTGATGCGCAGGCCGCGCGGCGTGGCAGCCCCACGAGCGGGGCGTCATCACATGCCGCGCGGTCACAGGCGCGCCGCGGGGCCAGGCCAGTGGCCAGGACGACCCGGTCGGCGGTCTGCCACCACGCGCGCGCCCCGGCCGCTTGATCAACCACCGACGGCGGAGATGCGATCGCGATCAGTCCTAGTGCGTCGCACGGTGCAGGTGTGCGCGCGCGACACCGTCGGTGGCGTTGGCGTCCGATGCACTGGACCGCCCGTAAAATAACCCGACGTCACAAGGCTCTACCACCACCACATCCCAGGCCCGAAAGTCAAGGCCGTCTGACACGTGCCCCGGGCCCCGAAAGTCAATCGCAAACCCCGGTTTTCAGCTCTAACACGGCGGCGGCACACTCAACCCCGTACTTACGCATCCCAATCAACCCCGTATCACAGCACTTAACCCCTACTGCTAGCCTAGACCTTACGCTACCGCCGACAAAAAACGAGACCGCGGCGGTGAAGAAAAAAAAGCGAACGCGACACGACTACACGAGCTCGCGACGCACGGCAACAAAGAGACCAGGGGTGTTCACTCACCGAACCTCCAGCGCGCCTGGACGAGGGCGATCTCCGGGTTGTGGACGAGGTAGGGGATGGTGCGCTTGAGGAAGTCCGGGTCGGGCTGGAAGTCGGCGTCGAAGATGGCCACGTACTCGCACGCGCGCACGTACGCGTGCTTCATCCCGGCCTTGAGCGCCCCGGCCTTGTACCCCTTGCGGTCGTCCCGGATCTGGTACGTGATGTTGATGCCCTTGCGCGCCCACCGCTCGCACTCCAGCCGCACCATTTCCTGCACCACCTCAGTTAATTTACTCATCAATTGTTACCTTACCTCCAAATGGTAATTAAAAAACATTTTTTTTTTACCACCACAACCAGTATAATACCACTGGAAGAATTAGCATGTACTGGAAGTGTATTTTTCCCATACTGCAACTGCACATGTGGCTGCATTGCATCAGGGCTGCCACGGCCAAGGCACAGGGCCGCCCGTCCTCTAAAGAATGGGGAGGAGGGTGACCGGATCCAATGCGAGCCAACCACCCAGCCGAGCTCGGGCGGTCAACACCCGGCACGGCCTCTGCACGTGCCTAGTAGTTAAGCGCTGGTGGGATACCGGGATCCTTTGCGCGGGGGATCAGGTAGGGATTAAACACTACAGTTGCTCGAGTCGCTTAGCGGGCCATTATTGCCCCCACGTCCCCCCGCCAATTAATGCTCTAGGAGCGGTGGTGGCGCCACGCAGCAAATCCGGTGTGCCGTGGGATCTCCTTTTTATTGCGGTTGCGCTGCCGGAGATATTTTTATTACCATATACATTATAATTAGTATGGTAAAAGTTAATGTGCCCGCCCAGAAACTAGAAATGAATCCGCAATAATTGGGGATGCCTATCCACCAAAAATGGCGAAATGAGTGCCCTCTCTGTAAATATCTGCCCTATTTTTGGAGCTGCCAGGCAATTTCCCACGCTTGCAACGGTAATGTTTCTTTTTTCTCGTTCTCATGGAAACGATCTACGAACTGGTCTCCAGCAAAAGTCTCGCGGCCATGTGTGTATTGCAGCTGGTAGGTACTCCAGTAGTGAGGGTACATGCGAGTTTTCACTTTCTCATTGCAAGCGCTGGTGCAGCAGTAAACCTACCTCAGCCACTGCGCGGCCGGGGGCCGTAGCATGGCGCGGCATGTGTAGCGTGAGTAAAGAGGACAAGCTAGCGTGGTCGGGGCCAGGCCAGGCCTGGCACTGGCAGGATGCCCGGCCGCGGCGGCCTCTTTCAATTGGGGACAAGAAAGTAAAAAGGCCAGGCAAAGCCCCTTCCCCTCGGCGCCACCCCAGCGCCCCCACCTTCTTTCCCCTTTTTTTACTGTGCCTATTCTACCCCCTCTACTCCACAGCCCCCGTATGAATGGGCCCACCCACCGACAGGTCGGAGATGGCGCTGCTGATGCATGATGGCAGCAGTAACCACATGATTAAGAGCTCGCGCTAATGCTAATCAACCTTAGGTCTGGCGTGAGCTTTAGTTCTACCTTAATCACTTCGTCCGTGGAGTCGTCGAGCACCTGCACCACCAGCCGGTCCGACGGCCACGATAGACCGCACACCGCGCCGATTGACAGCTGGTACACCTGCAGCAGCACCCGAGGTTAACCGGAATCCAACCATTCGGCCCCCCAGCAATGGCGGGCGCGCAATGCGGGCGGAGATGATAAGATAGCTAGCGGGCAGCAGATGCGTGCGTACCTCGCGCTCGTTGAACATGGGGATCTGGACGAGCACGGAGGGGAACGCCTCGGAGCCGAGCTCCGGGTCGTCCTCGGGGATGGGGTCGCAGCGGTAGCGGCGCTCGGGGCGGAGCCGCAGCAGGCGCACCCCGGCGATGACGACGGCCATGTACATCCGCTCCAGGAAGAGCAGCACGGACATGGTGAGGCACACGGCCACCGCCAGCCGCAGCAGCGGCACGATCACCGGCGCGCGCACCTGCGACCACGCCTCCGGCAGCGCCGCCGCCGTCCCCTCCGCCGCGTCCATCGCTCGCTCGGTCCGGGGGCAGGGCAATGCGGCCGCCGGCGGGGTGCTGGCTGCGCTGGGGGTGCGGGTAGGGGGCGGTGTGTTGGGGCGCGGGCGGGCTGCGGAGTGGGAGTGCGCGAGAGCGAGGGGGGTTTATAGAGGCCGGGCACGTGCTTAGCGCGGCATCAGGGGGGCGTAGGGTTTTGTACGCCCTGCAGCTCACACTGTGTGTCCAGTACACTCCTACTAGGCTCCTCCTAGCTCTCACTTCACTTGTTTCTCTTCTTAAAAAGAAAAGGAAAAGAAAAAATGCATTTCCAGAAGAACTTTTTTTTAAAAAACTCTAAACTCGGACTATTTTAGAGTGGACTCGAGAGATAAGATATTTGCGGGCGCAACTGGCGCCAAAAAACGCAGATCCATGGGGTGGCCCGAATAAGAAATGGCGGGAGCGTTGGCGACTCACTCAAGTCTGCCGGCAAGAATGAGCCTCACACCGACGGTCTCTCGCTCGCTCGCCGTACCCAGCACATCCACTAATCACTACCAGCGCTGTTCCAGCTCGCCAGGGGGAATTTTTTACGCAGCCTCTGGCCTCCGCGCTGTTGACCTGTCAAACGGGGTGAGTGGGGTCTGGGATCCAAGGCATGTGGTGCTCGCCGTGACAGTAAAAACTAAAAAGAGATAAGAAAAAGGGAAAACGACTGCATGGTTGCCGCAGGAGGCGACGGTAAACAAGCACGGCATGGATGAGATGAGACGGAGGGGGTAACAGTAAAAAGCGTGGACGGATGGGGTGGAAGACGGAGCCGATTAGGCCATCATTGTCGCGGTGGGGGCGAACGGGGCCAGCGGGGGGTGTCGGTGGCGCGGCTGGAGATGAGATGGGAATCAGATGGCTAGGCTAGCTGGTGCAGGCACGGGCTCATGGGGCGTCGGTTGTGCCGGTTCATCCTGCTGCCGTCTGCTAGCAGCTGATCAAGACGGGCCGGGTTGGTTGGTTGGGAATCACGGAACCAGTTACTCGCCGGTGGTAGTTTTTTTTTTTTTTTTTTTTTGCGTGAGTGCACTTTTGGGGCATTGGGATTGGCTTCAACATCCAGGCAACCAAAAGGAGCTTCTTTTTCATGCCGAAAGAAACAAAAGACACAAATCCGAAAGGGATTAGACGGTGTGTCATCAAGTTCCCATGTAGTAATGCAGGTGGGGCCATGTCCGCTCCCCTGATTTTCTCGCAGTGGAGGAGCAACAGGAGCTTCTTTTTCTCCCCCTGATTTCGCCGAATTCCGGGAAAAATTATCAGCTTCTTTTCCTTTCAGCACCGAAGAGAGAGAGAGAGAGGAGGAGGAGGAGGAGGAAAGCGCCCCACCACTTGGGCACTTGGCCCGTGCTTTCCGACGGCGGCGGGGCAAGCCCGAGCGCAGCGTCCGCGAGACAGGGCATCAAGACGGGGGTTATGTTTCCTCCCGGCGCGGCCACATGCTTCCTCACGCCGCGCCACAACACGCGCAGCGTAATCGGGCAGGGGCAAATCATTATTCAAACAGGGCTCGCTAGGGGCCCCTTTTGCCGAAAAGCGCGAGCCGTCCATGTTCAGCAACGAGAGGGAGGGAGGGATCGGCGGCCACCAGCCCCACCGATAGATCGGCCATTTCCGTCGGCGCCGGGCCTGCTGAATCAGTGTTCACGCAGGTGACCTTTCTTGTTTTTTTCCCCTCTGAAAAATGCATGCGTGGCGTGGCGTGGTAGACTGGCAAAACCGGGCGGTGATGATCTTACTGCGCCGGCGCGGCGATGGCGGCGTGGCGCGTGAAGCGGGATAGGCACGGCATGCAACGTGCGCTGTGAGCTGTGGCCTGCCCACGTCACCCTGCGGGTTAAAAAACCTCGAGATGGTTGTTCAAGCCCGGCCCTGGCAAGGCCAGCAGGTCTATCCAGGCGATGTTCAGGGGCGTGTTCGGTTTCCTCCACACAAATCCAACCCAAAAATCTGGTCACGCGTAAAAAGCATTTTAATCATCATCGAAACGTAGTCGACGCGGCTTAAATAATGGATTTAATTTACTCACCTGAGATGCGAAACGGGTTACAAAGTACAAAATCAAGCGCGAGATTTAAAGGAAAATTACTGTGAATTCAATAAGATTTATCAAGCTCTTAAAAGCGTCCAGGGCACCCGATCTCCAGATGCCAACTCAACACTAATTTACCGGAATTCGGCCTCAAGCCAAGTGAAAAGGCCAAAACTGTCGCACAAAGTAAGCCAAAATTTGTCTTACCGAGCCCTAGAACCAGACGAGCCCTGCAAAATTTTCGCTTGGCTGATCACGGCCTGGAAGGCTGGAACCAGTCGCGCTCGGTAATTCCACGGGGATTTCCGCACAAATCGTGGCGCGGAGCGAGACGCGCAGCGGGAGGAGGAGCCCGTCAGCCATGTGCCGAGCGCCCGAGCCCGGGCGCGATCGGGATCCATGCCTGCGCCCGCGCGCGGACGGACGTACGCAGCCGGCGGGGGCCGGTCGGCGCCGGACATTGACGCGCAGGCGACGTAGCCTTGTCTGGCCTGGCGCGGGGTTTGTACCTGACTGCTGCATCCCAGATTGCATCCGGCGGCTGCGGGGAGGAGACCTGCAGGCAAGGGATCTCAGATCTTACTGCTCCTCCTCTGCCAGTACGCCGGGGGCGGCCTTGACAAGCGGCGGCCGCGCCATGTGAAGGTCGTTTGGTGAGCTCTGAAACGGACGTTCTTGTGTGTTGAAAAATGGATGGATGTGTTCTCGACCGGCGGCAGCAGATGTTTCCAATCCAAGGTAGCCTAGCCTCTCACGAGGCACTGATTACGCTAACAGAGGACGGAGAGAGAGGATGACATGCAGCCAACGGAGAGGCCACAGCCTCCCTTTCCTTCTTGCCTAACATTTGCTAGGATGCCAAGTAGTGCTACTGGTATACGTTGACGCTCCTTCTTGGTCTGTTCTGACAGATGCGGAAGCGAGAAAGGCTTCCTGCCCAGTAAAATTGCTTGCTTGCTCTGGAGAGTCACCGATTGGTTGGAGGGAGAGAGGAAACTGGCGACGATCCTTTCTCTGTTCCCGGATTCGGCATGAGGCAGCGACATCCACAGAGAAGAAGATGCGGCTACAATGCTATGCCAATCGGAGTAGCGTGCGGTAAAAGTTGCTCAAGGGAGCACACACCTGCCGCTTGTCTTAAGAACTCTTGAGGAAGCGTTCGGGCACCGTGCTGCGTCCGCCGAGAGCCAGAGACGACGAGACCCCCTGTTCCTCACAGTCCGCGCCACCGTTCGTTCCCCTCGGCAGGCCGGGCGGCCCCACGGACACCAAACCAAACTCGCCATGCGCCCGTGCTGGCCGCTGCTTCTATCGGCAGGCCTTGGAACCACTCCGATCTCGTTCCTACTCTGCAGCTGGGTTTATCTTTATCATCGCCTGACAGCGACGCACATCTCCTCAGTTAGCTACGTTTCCCTTTCGCGAGGAGCGATCGATGCGGCGGGGACACGCCCCGTCCTCGCGCTGTCGCCGCAGCGGGTTGAGGTTGGACGCTCAGCTCGGTTCCGGAACGTCTTGATGATGATGCCGGAGAGGTTGCAGGTCGCTGGCTGCTGAATTGTTGGGGAACTGAACGCCGTGATGGGTTCCTAGCTGATCTCCAAAGGGATGGTTGCGTGAGCCGCTCCACTCCAATCCATCACAGCTCAGGAGGAGTGCCCGAGTAGATCGGGAGGACCATCTCAGCTCAGCGCCCTTGTGCCGCCGGAAAGGCAAAAGAGAAGGATCCATAGCAGAGGACGGTTCTGACATGCAGTTGCAACAACAGCTAACTGCATGCTCCTTTCGACGATACTCACCACCGACACTCAAGTCTTAACCCACTCTTTTTTTCTCCACGGAAAAGCACTTCTTCAGCGCCCACATGGCAGTTCGCTAGTACTCCCTCGACGACGCAGTACAGTTTACCACCGTTGTTTTTTTATTTTTGGAATAAAGAGTACTCTTGAATAAAATACCACCGTTGTTTATGCCTCGGAGACCCGGCCGCGTATCAAAATTCTCACGGGTACGGTAGCACCACGAGCAGCAGCAACACTGCGGCTGTGCCCGCTTAGTAGATTCTTGGTTCTTGAACTCCGTTCGGCTGGCCAGGCGAGTGACGGCCCGGACGTGGCTTTCCTTTCCCTTCCGTGACAAGTTACCACCCAGGGCATCTGGAAGAGGAGGGAGAGGCGACCCCTTGCCCGTCCGTCCGCGCGGGCGTGATCTGCGGTGACTGGGCGGCCATTCAGTCGGGGGCATGTGCCGACGCCGACGGGACGCCGCTCATGGAAGGGGCCGCACGTCGCGCATCAGCTAGCGTAACGTAAGCGACCGAGCACGGTGGCTCGTCGCGGTGGTGGTCACTTCACTAGTTCACTTGCCAGGTTATTGGTAATCTTTTTTAAGGAGTGATCTTTTTAAAAAAAAAGGTTATTAGTAATCTTCTGAGCAGTCACGCGCGCGCGCCTTGGGTTCGGTTCGTAGGTCCACTGGACCTAATCACTACTGGTACTATTACTGGATCTCACCGTTGCGTCGCGTCGGGTTGGGTTCAGAGCTGAGACGAGAACCGAGCCATGTGCGGCCGAAATGTGGCGAGCAGTCCTGGATTGGGCTCACCGGTGGTGAGTACTGTCGCACTGATGGGCTGTGCTGAACTCTAGTCTAGCCTCACGCGCACGGCCTACCACAAACAAACATGGGCCGCCTGAGCTATTTCATGCAGCAACAATGTGCCAATGTTTGTTGCCGCACTGCACCTGCACCCCACCCCACCCATGGTTTCTTCTGTTCTTCCTCCTCTGCTGCCGCTGCTGATGGCGTCGATGAAAACATTCCATACAACTCCATTCGCCCTTGCTGACCGATCCCATGCCCACGACACATGCTGACGAAACAACACCATCGGCTGCTCGCAAGTCGCAGCAACACATGCAGCGGCAGCGCTATTTGATCGCAACTGGCATGCCATCGAACATGGGGATCGGAATGGCACGAGACGCTGAACAAAAAAGAACTCTCCACAGCGACGACGACACGACACTATGCTCGGGTAGCCGGCCACAAGAAGACGCCGACGGGCCTGCTCACCCGAGCGCCTGGAGCATGTCCTCGGCGCTGCTGCTGGTGAACGCGCCGCCGTCCTCGAGGTTGAGCACCTTCACCACGCCGTCCTCCGCCAGCAGCGCGTACCTCCGCGACCGCACGCCCAGCCCGACCGGCTTGTCGGAGAGGTCCATCTCCGCGCCCAGCGCGCGCGTCAGCTCCAGGTTGCCGTCCGACAGCATCAGCACGCCGTCGGGGACCCCCAGCGCCTCCCTCCACGCCTTCATCACGAACGCGTCGTTCACCGACACGCACGCCAGCGTCTCCACCCCCTTGGCCCGCAGCTCCGCCGCCCGCTCCACGAACCCCGGGAGGTGCTTCTGCGAGCACGTGGGCGTGAACGCGCCGGGCACCGCGAAGAGGACGGCCTTCTTCCCCGCCGTGAGCTCCGCCACCGTGACGGTCTTCAGCTCCCCGTCGGCCGGGTCGAAGTAGGACAGCGTCGCGTCGGGGAGCTTGTCGCCCACCGCGATAGTGGCCACGATGGGGGCTGCCGACGCCGACGCCCGCCTCCTGCTTGTCGCCCTCGAGGCTGCGGCTGCGCGGAGGCGGAGCCCGGGCCCGGCGGGGGCGGCGAGGCGGTGGGAGGAGAATGCGAGTGACGGGGAGGAGAGGACGAACCGCTTGCCTGCCGCGGGGGAGAGGGTGGAGAGGGACGCGGTGGTGGCGGCGGCGGCGGCCATTGGAGGCGAGGCGAGGCGAGGTGTTCGACGAAATGCTATCTGTTTGGGTTGGTTGGGAAGCGTTCAGGGGGATGTGGTTTGATGCGGCGGGGGAGGAGTGGACGGCGAGTCGCTGGGCTGGATCACACGGCTGTAGCCCATCAGCCGTATGGGAGATTTTGGGCCGTGAGTGATGGCTCTGGGCCTTGGGAGCCCGTTTAAGCTGAGCCCGAGTTTGATTTTCTTTTTTTGGTCTCTCTCAATATCTTTGCGTTTCGTGGAAGTAAAAAAAGTCTTAAATTCCTAATTCTTTCTTTTTGCACGCTGTAATCTGTCACTGCGTCAACTCAGAAAAATACGCACAAATAAAAAACAAACTCAGAAAGGTACGCGAGCACGGTAGTGGGAAGCAACAGCGGTGATCCGGTCAGTTGCTTACAGTAGCGTAGGCCGAGGAAATTGACCGCGCCAACCAGCCAGCCAGCCGGATTTACGCGAAGCGGACAGCGACGGACCCCCTACTCCGGTCGCTCGCAGCGAATGAACAACGGTCTCGCCGCGTCGCCGTCCGTGTCACGGGGCGAAAAACCCATGGCCTCGTCGTCGTCTTTGACTGATAGCCCGCCCCGCCCCGCACACGTATCGACGTATCGTGCACGTCGCGATCTGCTGCCGCTAACTTGAGGACATCGTCTACCTCCAGGATCGGTTTACCGTTAGCATACTCTTTCACTTTTTAACTCCTGATAACCTGCATCAGAGAGAGGCAACAGCCACTACAGTACGAGGGGGGTAAAGCAACCGAGATGTCTGAAGAAAGTGGCTGAGATACCTGTAGAACCATGGTTACTATCTGATCTGTACTCCACTCCCACGGAGTACTACTTGCCGAACGGGACGTGACCAGCCAGCCCAGCACGCAAGCGTCAACGGATGCTGGTGAACGGTGATGTCTGCATTTCCTCTGCTTCTCTAGTGACGGATTGTTTAAAGTTTGTGGCTTTGTGCCACATGAGCTGCAGTTGGGTACAATCATAGCATCATAAATGATTTTAGTGAGTGAAGCACGGAAGGGTTGACTTGGTGTGCCGTGTTGACCTGCCAGCGCTACTGGCCTCCATCTCCATGGGTGTCCAGCTCCCCGCTGCATCCCCGGTTCCCCACCCGCTCGCCGCCACCGCCAGCCATTGCGGGGAAACAGAGAGACCGCCGGGAACCCAAGCCGCCCCCGCCTGCGCAGCCTTGAGTTGACCGACCGCTTGTCGGCTGACTCCGCCCACCCTCAGCTCACCGCCGCGCTCCTCACATACCCACCCAGCCCCGCCGCCCCGTCCCACTCCCAGCGCCTCACGTTCCCAACCGCACGATGCCGTCCCCGCGTCCACCGGGGCTCCCCGCGGCGGCGCTCCCGCCCCTCCTCCTCCTCCTCCTCGCCGCCGCGGCGCCGGCGCGGGGGCAGCAGGAGTACGAGGCCAACAAGCAGAACGCCTGCTACGCCACCAACGCCAGCTCCGTCCTCGGCTACGCCTGCAACGCCACCACGGCCTCCGCGCCGGCCTGCGACTCCTACCTCGTCTTCCGCTCCAGCCCGCCCTACACCACCCCGGTCCTCGTCTCCTACCTCCTCAACTCCTCCCCCGACGCCGTCGCCGCCGCGAACGCCGTCCCCACGGTGTCCCCGCTCGCCGCCTCCAGCCTCGTGCTCGCCCCCGTCCCCTGCGCCTGCACGCCCGGCGGCTACTACCAGCACAACTCCTCCTACAAGATCCAGTTCCGCGAGGAGACCTACTTCATCATCGCCAACCTCACCTACCAGGGCCTCACCACCTGCCAGGCGCTCATCGCGCAGAACCCGCTCCACGACAGCAGGAGCCTCGTCGAGGGGGACAACCTCACCGTGCCGCTCCGCTGCGCGTGCCCGTCCCCGGCGCAGGCCGCCAGGGGGGTCCGCCACCTGCTCTCCTACCTCGTCACGTGGGGCGACGACGTCACCTCCATCGCCGCCAGGTTCCGCGTCCCCGCGCGGGACGTGCTCGACGCCAACAGCCTCGACGCCGACCAGATCATATTCCCCTTCACCACGCTGCTCATCCCGCTCAGGGCCCCGCCCACGCCGGACATGCTCGCGTCCCCGGCGCCGCCGGCGGCACCGACCCCGCCGCAGACCGTGCCCGCGCCGTCGGGCGGGTCGGGGAAAGGGAAGTGGGTCGGCGTTGGGGTCGGGGTCGGTTGCGGTGCTCTCGCGCTGGCCGGAATTGTCGGCCTGCTCTTCTTAAGGGCCCGGCGGCGGCGGCGGCAGCGGCGTGGGGATGGGGAAAGCGGCCGTCAGGGGAAGGTGGTCCTCGACGTGTCCTCGTCGGCGGAGTACGGCGCCCTGGCCTCGGGGAAGCAGACAACTAACACGACGACGTCCTCGTCGTCGTCGGCGACGAGGTCGCTCGTGGCCAGCGACGTTCGCGGGGCCGTGGAGGCGCTGACGGTGTACAAGTACTCGGAGCTGGAGAAGGCCACCGCGGGGTTCGCGGAGGAGCGGCAGGTGCCGGGCACGTCCGTGTACCGGGCCGTCATCAACGGCGACGCGGCGGCGGTGAAACGCGTGGCCGGCGACGTCAGCGGCGAGGTCGGCATCCTGATGCGTGTCAACCACTCCTGCCTCGTCCGCCTCTCGGGCCTCTGCGTCCACCGCGGCGACACCTACCTCGTCTTCGAGTTCGCGGAGAACGGCGCGCTCAGCGACTGGCTCCACGGCGGCGGCGGCGGCGGCCACACCCTCCGATGGAGGCAGCGCGTGCAGGTGGCGTTCGACGTCGCCGATGGGCTCAACTACCTCCACAACTACACGAACCCGCCGTGCGTGCACAAGAACCTGAAGAGCAGCAACGTCCTCCTCGACGCCGACCTCCGCGCCAAGGTGTCGAGCTTCGGGCTGGCTCGCGCGGTCACCCCGGCAGACGGCGGCGCGCAGCTCACGGTCCACGTCGTGGGCACGCAGGGCTACCTCGCCCCCGAGTACCTCGAGCACGGCCTCATCACACCCAAGCTCGACGTGTTCGCCTTCGGGGTCATCCTCCTCGAGCTGCTGTCCGGGAAGGAGGCCGCGTTCGCGGACGCCGAGACGGGCGAGGAGGCGCTGCTGTGGGAGGCCGCGGAGGAGGCGCTGGTGGCGGAAGGCGGCGAGGACGTGGACCGGGTCAAGGTGCGCGCGTTCGCGGACCCGCGGCTGCACGGGGACTACCCGATGGACCTCGCGCTCGCCGTGGCGGCGCTGGCGCTGCGGTGCGTGGCGAGGGAGCCCCGCGCGCGGCCGGCCATGGACGAGGTGTTCGTCTCGCTCTCGGCGGTGTACAACTCGACGCTGGACTGGGATCCATCCGACTACGGCACCTCCGGATCTTCGATGGTTGGGAGGTAGAAGAAATTAGCGTAGAACTTGAGATTGCATAGAATTGGGGACGATTTGGGATCGTGCTGTTTATAGCAAGAGCGAACAGATGTACCATTGATTCCATCAATTTGTGTTACAATTGCTCTAGGGGAAATGTAAAAAGTCATCTGATGAATATCTGGAGACCCGGAATTGATTACTAGTACAAACAAAATCCACTCAAATTGCCACTTCGGTTAGTCACTTTGTTTCGCCGGGAGCCCGGGAGCGAGATTCAGTTACTTGCTCCTTCAACTCATGCCTTACCTTTAGCTTCATCCCGTGCGTCCCTTCTGCATCCAACGACCCTCGGCAATCTAAAGAAGAACAGCTAGGACCTCATCGTTCTCAGGCTTTCAGCCCAGACTAGCGCAGGTAACTGAATTGCTCCCATCCGCCATGGCCGCACAGTTGAGCTCGAGCCAGCAGCGCAAGGAGTGGAGAGGGATTGGTGAGAGGGAAATGGTTCCTCCGGTCGTCCGGTGAGAGGGCTCATGGGCTATACATTGAGGCTTGGAGATCCTCTCACTGGGATTAAATCGGATGGAGATTGCCTAAAGCCAGGGATCGACTGGCTCCTCAGAATTTTGGAGATAAAAAAGAGATGAAGAAATTGGATTGGGGTGGTGCTTGCTGAAGCAGTGGGCTGTCTTGGCGATCTTGGGGGATCGACCAATTTTTCCAGAAAGAAACAAATAGACATATAATCAAGGGCTGAGCAAATTCTTGTTCAAACAGAATGTTTGAATTTACAAGTCACAACCATTGTGAGAACCAAGAAATCAAGGAAGGTATCCTTGCTGGTGCCATTTTTCAGTAATCAGGAGGTGATCGGTGCTCTCAAACATTCATGTGAGAGCTGATCTTTCAGTGACAGTAAGGATTAGTCGTGCGGATTCTCACCTCCAAAGCACTTTCTCTGCAACTTGGACCTGAAGCAACGAGCAACTTGGACCTGGGTACAACTCGGAAACGCAAGCCAGTCGGGGAACAACCAACCCGAAGAAAGAAAACCCTCAGCTCGAAGGAGCGATTCGAGGAGGCTCTCCACAAGCGATACTCATGGCACCCGAAGAGCAAGCATTCCACCTTCGAATGTCAAACCCTTCGGAGGGCCTTTCGAAGGAGCGTCGTTCGGTTTTCTCCGAACGGACCGTTTTCGGGGGCCGTTCCGGGTGGAACGGAGCAACCTGCATTGAAAATCCGAGTGTTCTGGCCAGGATCGCAACCTGGTCTAGCCGCTGCCGAACGAAGCCTTAGATGCTGTTTGGATTCTAGGTGCTTATAATAAGCCCTGTCACATCGAATATTTCGATACCAATTAGAAAGACTAAACATAAGCTAATTATAAAACTAATTGCATAAGTCTAGGATTTATTCGTGAGATGAATCTATTAAACCTACTTAATACATAATTAGCACATGTTTACTGTAGCATCACTTGGGCTAATTATGGACTAATTAGACTTAATAGATTCATCTCGAAAAAAGTCTTAGAGGTTATAGAATTTGTTTTGTCATTAATCTATGTTTAATACTTCTAATTAGCATCCAGTATTTGATGTGACGGGAGTTATAACAAAGCCTGTACTAACCAAACCTAACCAAACCTAGCCTTAGGCTGCTCTGACCTTTGCTTACTGAAAAGCTGATCGAATGCGGCATGGTTTAGTCCTGCTTCGACGATGTCAGTTTGTCAGCTGCTATTAAGTCTTCTCAGAGCAGATTGCGCCAAGGATTCCCAGAAAATGGAAGACCGAAACATCATGTTTGAACTGCGAATAACGGGTATTCCACTTGTTTATCACTTTTGCAGGTATGTGCAAACAGGAACCATTTTACAGTCGTACAAGAAGTTAGTGCGAACACACTCGTCTATGCTTCTACTGCCAAAAATGGCGAGAGACGAAGCGAGAGGCTTGCCGAACTGACCGTCTGACCCCTGCTTCTTCTACAGTTCCGTGTCAGCCATCGCCTCACGCTCTCACTGAGCTTCCTCTCGAATCATGCTCAGCGCCCTCTTCAGCGCCGACGGCCTCGCCTTTCTCGTGGCCGCCGCCGCCACCACCCTGTCGCCGCTCCTCGCCCGGCTCGTGACCGCGGCGAACCCCCCGAGTGTCTGCTCGTTCAGCGCCTCGTGGAACACACCCGCTTCCTCGCCGTCCTTGCCATCCTCCCGCGACAAGACCGGCACGCCCCCGCCCCCGCCGGCGCCGCGGCTTCTCGGGCGGGAGCGCGGCGATCGCGCGCGCCGCCAGCGCGGCCATGTCGGCGCTCGACAGCGCGCGCCCGAGCATCGCGGCCGGGAGCACGAAGTACATCTGCCCCGGGCGGAGCCGCTCGGCGCCCAGCGCCGGGGGCGGCTCGCCGAAGTAGAGCGCGTCGGAGTTGCACACGAAGAAGGACGACGACGCGGCGGCGGCCGCGTCGCTGCCGAGGACGTCGGATGCAGAGGCGAGCGGTGGGTCCGAGATGGGGAGCTCCTTCAGCGAGCCGTCGGCGGCGATGACCCTGGCCGGCGGAGCAGCTGGCCGTGCTGGCTGCTGCGCATCGCCGGAGACGCTACTAGCGTGGAAGATGCAGGAAAGCGCTGATCCCATTGGAGCTGGAGCCTCGTGTGGTGTGACTCTGGGTGTGCGGGACTGAGGATAGTTGCGTCGGTGAAGATGTTATATATATAGACCGAGGATGTCTGCCATGGTGGTCGATGAGGAGCAAGGAGGTGAAGGAGATAGCCGTTCGAACACTTGGGAACGCACTTGCCGTGGTTTTCCACTCTGCCTGCCAAACATCAGCAGTAGTGGCCTAGTTGGGGCTTCGAGGCCGTTTCGGCAGCAGAATGTTCCATTCCATTCCATGGCATGGCATGGAAATGGCAGAATGGCGCCATCTCCATGCCAGTGGCCAGTGGGGCATCTGGACTTCTGGAAGACCCGGCCGGAAAGCTAGCTGGTGGACCACACCACTTGTTGGAGCTCAGGGATCAATGCTACTAGAAGGAGAGAAAGTACAGCAGCTAGCTCAGCAAAGCCTGGTGCAGCGGCGCTCTTGTTCGAAACCGTGTCGTCGTCGTCAGACGCGTGCACACATTCCACCACCAACCATGCGTATGCAAGCAAACGGAGAATCTCAATTTCTAACGCCAAGTTGAACCGTTTCGTTCAACCCGTTCCTTGAGAGACGACATCCGCGTCCGCCGAGATCGATGATCCATGCAAATTTCAAAGACTGGTAGCCTTGGGTCTTTTCCATCGATCCAGAGATTGCTTAACGCGGGGGTCGAGTTGATGGAAAAGACCCAAGATTCTGCGTGGTTTCGGGCCAGATAAACCCTTCATCAGAAGCAGCCAGCAGTAACAGAGACATGGCTTGCCACACTTGCTATGAATGGTGAATCGTTTCAAATTTTCTGAATACCTGCTGCAAGTATGTTTTTTCTATGGGTTTTCACATTTCCATCAGGAACGTGGTTTGCACCGAATATTTTCCTACGCTGCCAATGGAAGAGGACATTGCATAGAAGCGACATTTCTCATGCAGCGACTTTTCTTTTGTGTTCTTCCCATGGCTGTAGAAACAGCAGGTTCCCGCCTGCTTCTCTGATCTCTGACCACGCCGATCATTTCTCGGACCGCATGAACAGCAGTTCCCATGACTGTAAACCGCACGGAATATTCATTCGTGCTTCTAGCTGGATGTGATCGATGTGGGACACGACCGGATTGATCGCTACATGCCCCTACCGTTCCCTGACGAGACTGAGCAGCGACCCACACAATTCAGTCAATTCAGTGGATGATGGTGGTTGCTTTGCATGATGGCGCCGTTGATTTGCAGAATTTTCAGATTGGACAGGCAATCGGGTTATCCTTTCATGTAATTAAATGATTCCTTCTGAGTGTTCTGAAATGATCATGCATGAATGTGAGAATACGATTGTGAGGATAATGACATTGCCAGTAGACTTTTTTGTGGGTTCTTCTTCAGTTCTTTGTCATTTTCAGTCCATCTGTCCTGGGCGCTTGGGAGAACGTGTGTATGCATCATTGAAACTTTTTTTCAGACCCTGAAGATTCTTCAATCTACCACAATCGTAGGAAAAATATAAGAACAGAATTTGGAAAAATTGTACACCAGAAATAAAAATCAACGAATCGTTTTTACACTAATTCCTGTAGTTTTGCAACTACGAAATTATGTACAGGTTTGCAGACCATACAATTTGTATGCTCTTCCTACAACATTTTAGTCTAACGAAAGAATGATTTCTACAAAGAACAAAAAAAAAAGAGAGAAGAAAACCGAGACCACATCAGAGACTATTGCTTCATTCACTAGGCATCTTCTTGGATGATGCTCAGCGCCCGCTTCAGCCGCGACGTCGCCGCCGCCGCGGCGAGCTTCTCGTCCCTCCTCGCCGGGCTCAGCGGAACCCCGAACTCCCCCAGCGTCTGCTGGTTGAGCTTCTCGTTGAAGAGGACGTCGTCCTCGCCGCCGTCGTCCATCTCCTCGCGCACCGGCATGACGCGCACGGCCTTCTTCTTGCCGCCGCCGCTGCCACGGGCACAGCGGCGCCGCCCGTGACTCCGCCGCTTGGTGCTGGACGCCAGCGCCGCGCTCGCGCGCACGGCCAGCGCGGCCATGTCGGCCGTCGACAGCGGCTTCTCGAGCATGGCCTCCGGGAGCATGAAGTATATCTGCCCCGGCCGGAGCAGGTCGCCGGGGGCCAGCGCCGGCGGGTGCTCGTTGAAGTAGAGCGCGTCGGAGTTGCACACGAAGAGCGACTGCGCCGCGTCGCCGCTGCGGCCGAGCACGTCGGAGACGCTGGGAGAAGAGGAGGCCGGGAGCTCCTTCAGCGAGCCGTCGGCGGCGATGAGGCGGGCCGGCGCCAGCATGGCCGGCTGGTGCGCCTGCCGCAAGAGGCTGCCTTGGTGGATGCAAGAAAGCTTCAATCCCATTGAATCTTGAAGGTTTTCAGACTTTGTTTTAGAATTTGGATGAGGTGGTTAAAGGATAGGTTGGGTGTATATATAGACGAAGACGGAGATGAGGGGAAGAAAAAAAAGCAACGGTAGGCAAGTTTTTTCCATTTCAACCCTAGCTTCTCGTTCCATTCGGCAGATGCACCTGCAGTGCTTGGAGAGTCGATTCCTTGTTTAGCAAAAGACCAATTATTTTTTTAGTTCTTATTTTGTAAGTTGGATCAAGAGCATGACCTTTTCATACTGTTTTTTTGGCTGCCTTTTCATACTGTTTGTTACATACTATATTGTAACATGCTATTGTATATATGCTAATTTGAAATATAAAATGATGTCCCTTAGCTTTGTGCAAAATAGCACATTCCTAGGGCTACGACCTACGAGGAGGAGACTCAGCTAGAGTCCACGAGAGGAAGCTATGGTGTGGGCGCTGACGCAATAAAGGTCGCTGTCCAAATATTCGCCACACGAGAAAAGTCCGGCCGGCCGCTTTCCTCACCGTTTCCCCGCCGGGGAAGCGACGGCGCGCGCTGCATCAGCGCATACGCACGGTCGCCTTGCATCCCAAGGCGACGGCGACGGCCACCACGGACGACTTTTCGTTCACCGCTACCTGCCGGCCGGGGGATCGGCCGGAGGCCCCGTCGATCGACGTCGAGCGCCATGCACCATCGATCTCCAGCCCTTGAACGGGCAAGGCCTGGTGACGTGCAGACAAGTATACAATACATTCGCGAGCTGCTGCTATGACTCATCGCTCAGGAGTATGCATTGCCTCTTGCCTGCAGTTACCCCTACCTGTCCTTTGTCTCCTTGACCGTACGCATCTGCACGCATGCTAACAATTCATGTTTACATCCACTCGCACACGCATTTTGAATCAGAAGGCAATCTGACGTCGCGGCTTCTTCCTCTCTCTTTTTTCCTCGGTGATCTTCTTCGTTCGTTCTCCGCCGCTGCCGTGTGCCATCATAGCCAATGTTCCATCTCCTCAGTTAAGGGATCTCATTGGCGCAAGGCGGATACAGTCACTTCAGCGATCCGCAGCAGGTAGCCTGCAGAGACCATCCATCATCTCTCTTGGTTGAAGATAAGGCTATGTTTGTTCGGATCTAGGGACTAAACTTTTCCCATCACATCGGATGTTTGGACACCAATTAGAAGTAGTACATATAGTGTAATTACAAAACAAATTGCATAAATGGAAACTAATTTACTAGATGAATTCATTAAACCTAATTAGTCAATGATTTCACCATGTTGTGCTACAGTAAACATGTGCTAATGATGTATTAATTAGGCTTAATAGTTTCATCTCGTAAATTAGTCTCCATTTATACAATTGATTTTATAATTAGTATGTTCAAATATCCGACGTGACGGGACTAAAGTTTAATCACCCAAATCCAAACAGCCCCCGACTCTCAACTACCCGCTCTGAATGTTGAATTCCACGAACCATGCTACGCAGGAAGCGTAGGTATGCACTGTCAAACAAGTATAACTTCGGGAGCTTATCTGGGAACGATTGGACGAGTAGCTGATGACTTGTACTCGGTGTCAGTGGGCCTTTTTATCACACAACAAGACTAACTTCAGGAAAAATCGTATCTATTGTTGAGAATAAACTGGTGTGATCTCATCCATCGGGTGTCTATTCACTGATGTCCCTTCGTGGCACCTATTCACTGATGTCCCTTCGTGGCACCTCTTCCCCATGTATATATATGTACAGAATCTTGAGATCAATAACAAGGATTCATTCCTCTCCCATTTTGTGTCTCTCATTTATATTTGAGCACTACTACTCTAAACACGTTATCAGCACTTTTGCTCTAGAATTCAAGTGAGAATAAGATCATGCCAATGTTTCTCCGTTGGCAACAGAAACTGATGATGGCAAGAATAGAGCAACAAGATGTGCGAGAGGCATCATCTTCGTCTTTCAATCATGAAGTTCATCGATGGAATTAACTGGAAGTCTAGAACTGGCCATGTGTTTGCATCGGTGGGAGAACAAGCAATTTTTTTGCTTTAGTAACAGAAGAACATCAAAGCTGTAAGCATTCACGATGTTCTTACCATTTTCTCGATGCGTTCTCCATCTCTCAGAAATGGAGCTGTCCTTTTCTTGGAACCATCCCATGCACACACATGACGGAATCGAGGACCATTGGAGCACTTCTTCTTGCCGATTGAGAAGAATCAGTAGAGAAGAACCGGATGAACTGCTCTACATCGACGGGAAAACGGCTTCCACTCCACGTGAGGTGTTTGTACTAAAGTTTGGTCATTGCTATGTCGTTTAAATTGTTATATTACCTTGCAAATCACTATTCTAGCCCATAGTAAATGCTGCATTCAATGCAATACTATTCTCTTATTTGGAATAATTTGTTCCATATTCTTCGATGTTGGTCATACACGAGGAGTATTCTCATACTCCCGCGGAATCTACGCTATATTTCCACATAGTGATTATTCCTAAGTGAGATTCCAACTTAGAATTTGGGCAAAGGTCTACACCATCTCTAGTGATTACCGAGAGTTCAATCTTTCAGATTGGTCATACACAAGGTGATATTCGTATATCACTGTGGGATTTTATCCTCAACGTGTGTATCCAATTTGAACTTTAAATTCATATGGGCCAAGATCATGTTAGAGGTTACCTTGATTTATTTTCAAATTGGTCATACACAAGGTAGTATTTCTATACTACTGCGGGATCTACACTATATTATACATAGTGACTATCCTCAACGTGCGTATCCAATCTTGAATTTTGAATTATAAGGTCTACTCTATTCCGATGGCTGCATTCATAATTATTCCAATTATGCTAAGAATTTATTGTTGAAATTCAAGTTTATTGAATTCACATTGAGAACTATTGCTGGAATTCAAGCTTATTGAATTCGCATTGAAAATTTATTGATGGAATTCAAGTGTATTGAATTCGCATGCAAGAAGCATTGTCTATTGCTAAATTGTTCATATTTGGCATCCATTTTTGTGGGTGAAATAGTTGCCAAAGAGTTCGAGGTTCTAGCTCTTCATGGGCACAATTTTTGACAAAGGGCTACGGACTTAAAAGTGAGTCTATCGACCCATTAATTTTTCCGGTGTTCGGTTACACCCGTTGTGGGTGATCCGCATATACCGGATGCAGTTAAGTATGGAGCCTTATATAATTTAAGGAACCATATCCGCTCAGACTTCAAGTCTGAGTATATGTTGGAGGAAGATCCACAAAAGTTGTGGGATTTTCTGAGGCAAGATTATGAACAGGAAAAGATAATCATCTTTTCTAGGATTTCCTATGAGTGGAACCAGTTGCGCGTCTAGGATTTCAAATCCGTTGATGCGTACAATCATGTTGTTCATAAAATCAGCCAGAAACTCAGGTTCTGTGAGAAAGAACCCTCTGATGCAGATAAAATTGAGAAGACATTATTTACAATGCTTCAATCAGAGAGACTCATCACTCAACGATACCATGAGAAGGGTTTCACAGTCTATGATACATTAATTTGGACATTACATCTGGCAGAGATCCTGAGTTTATTGTGTGGAGCTCTCAACAGCGGCTACCAGGTATTGCTCCTCTGTCTGAAGTGCATGTCATTGAAAAGACAGAGGGATGGTTCTAGCAACCACCCTAGAAACTCATCTGGTTGTAAGTGGAAGAGAAACCACAAGCCTCGGAAACACTTCAACAAGGAAAAAGACATTTCTAAGCCCAAATACGACAACCACGAAACTTGTTTTAAGTGTGGATTATTGTAATCATGTGGCTAAGAAATATAATATCCCTAAATATTTGGTGGAACTGTATATGATGTCTATGGGATATGGACATAATGCTGAAGGAAGAAAGTATGGCGTATACTTCATCTCCAAAATGCATGAGGTTGGTATTTCGGACTCTGTTCCTGTTGGAGCGAGACCAAGTGACACCAAGACTCTGCAACAGGGGGAGAATCCTTCGAGCAATGACAATATGGCCATGGATTGCGAGTCCAACGGTGTATTTGGAGACCTTAACTATACTCCTTATATTGTCATTTGCAAGGATATAGTATAAGATGTGATGTTGTCCTTATTTTATTTGTACTTGAACACTATGTTTAGTATCAATGGTATATGTTCTATACATTTGCATGAATTTTATGTTAAATTCTGCAATATCATAGATTTGTACATGATCCGATGGATGAGAAGATGTGCCTAGTGGATATTGTACTTAGGGAAATAAATTATTTCCAGGCTCTTCAAAGAAAGAAGGAAGTATTTTAAAAGATCGCTGACCGCGATACTATGATAGTTGGTTTTGGATGAGCCACTATCATACTCCCTATTGGTATGTAGTAACCATCGAGAAAGTATTAGTGCGTACCGATGAGACTTGTACCCTCCTAAGTTACAAGGATATCCGTTGAAATGACATTCATGTTGATACACATGAGTTAAATAGGAAATACTTTTCTATTTTAACAAAGGCAACGGATTTGGCAATGAAACACTTAAAGAGTGTTTTCTCTCCCATCTGGATTGTATTACACATATATTCAACCAGTAATACATGTTGCGTACAGAATAATTCTCTCTTGATGGAATCAAGACTTGGCGTGAAGGTCTGATCATTCTACCCAGAATGACGAGAATTATTATCAATTCTGTTGGTCACAAAATAAATTCCTCAAATCTTCGGATTTGATGTGCATCATGTGCACAAGAGAGAATTAATTAAAGGGGTCTCTTACCTTAAATTTTGAATATGAGCATAGAAATTTCTTGATCATATTCAAGAATTTTTATGTTGCTCTATGGACCATCATGTGGATCAACTAGGTACTTGGAAGAGCATGTTAATGTATAATATAGTTCCATTTTGTATCCCTTAGGGTGATACAATTTTAGGCAAACTCGTTGCTCAAATTATTCATTTGGAGCAAATGATCCTGGACGCGGGATCACATCCATGCACATGGAATTGTTTGGCCTTCAGGAAACTATATTATTAAGTACCTTACATCCATGATGGTTTATGATAAATTAGTTGAATCTCTGGTCAAGAGAGTGCAACTATTTTATGTGATCAAGGTAGAATTGAGAATTGCCAATATTTGTTGGTGCATGTGAATATGGATATACACACGAGATTCATTTCAAATTCATTAAATTGCAATCATACGGCTCCCTCCGTTTGCAGCAAGTACATGGATATTTGATGATCAAATATTTTCCATTAACAAGGTCAGATATGTCTTGCACATACTGATATCACCACCTCAGCATACACTTATGGGCATGAAAATTCTGAAGGTTGAAGTATCCGTCATTTGTTACATACCTCGGATTATCCAAAGGGGATTTTATTCATAGCCCGTATGCTGATTATTTATGAGGAGGATTCCAGGCATTAGGGGGAGATTTATATCACACAGAATGCCAGAAATTAGGAGTGAATGTCATATATTGATATTCTCCCCTCATTTTATCCATGTATAAGAAGAATCTGAACTACTGGTTCGGAATCTTATATATTTGCAATATTTTGCAAATAATCTGCCAAATGCATTTACTCATGGTGGCATCTTTTTATCATTGTATTGTGCCAGAAAGAGTGGAGGTACCATTTGAAAACCACTCAACTCCCAATAAGAGGGGGAGAAGTATGGTCACAAAAGAGATAGCTTGTTACAAGTTTTCATGATAAATGGAGTGAATGCAAATCAATATCAAGTTGATTGACACCTCGTGGATATTTACTATCCAAGGCTTATGGATGTGCGTCATCCTAAACATCAGCATATGTGTGCACATATTCAGGCGCTGAGTCATTGGAACGCCCTAACTATGTCATTGTGGGAAGTGACATTGAGTTCAAGGGTTAAAATTTTCATAAAAAATATTGGTTATGCTGAACCAATTATGCAAAGTCTACAATGTCGATATTTCTCCGTCTGAGATTGCCTTACACCTACTGGATCCAGACCAAAAGTCCTAGGCAAGAGTGTTTTTGGCACTCACTTTGGGTCAAATAAAAGGTGGCAATTAAGGAGAATCGCTCTCGCTAAATGATGATTGAGTAATATGTTACTCTTTCATAATGCTTTCTTTGGAGAAGCGTGGTGGTGAGATAGCAAGAGCTTGTAGCATATGGGTCGCAGAGAGACCTAGCTAGCATACTCTTGGTATGTGTGAAAATTATGTTCTTACATTCGATCAATGGCAGATTTTTGGAATTTGATAGATTCAGATACATAAGTCTATGGACTTCGTGTTAGGAATCAACATCGCAACATATATTATGTACAACTCGAGTCAATATATGACCTGAAAGCGTCAATGTTTGTGGTACACTGATTGAGTGATTTCTTTCCTTGGAAAGTTTACTCCCAGCAACGATGGTTGCATAGGTGTGTTCGTATTGAAATCCTAAATGGATTTTGGATTTTGTATCATTCCCGACCACACAGTTGATCATGCAATCATCTTATGACGGATTATAAGATGAAGATTTGGGTAAAACCAAATCACGGTTCAGTTTATAACTTAAGCATGCACATCAGTCTACCAATATATGATGATATTGGAAGATCATATCCATCAGCTCTTATGGTCGTTTAATCCCTAAACATGGATTATTATCATTGACCCTGGGATTGGACCTAGTACAACAAAGTGCTAATGTATCATGCAAGTTGCATTAGGCCTGATATTGTATTTGCTGATACTTGCTAACTCAAATAGCGCTACTCCAGTATGGCTATTTTGACGGGAGTCAGAAGATATCAATGGATATCTATATGGTACTAAAGACTCAACTTATCATCGGATGAGTTGAACAGGACCATAGAAGGATATGAAGATACTGCTCAACTAATCCCCGTTAATGAGTATCAGAGACTGATATCTTTGTGGTAGAATTCTCATAGAGAGTTGCATACACTCTAATGATTATTCTCGCACGCCGAAATCTAACATGTGTTTGTAAAATTTCATTAAGTGATCATTGTGATTTGATCACATCACCGACCTTATTTATGGAATAAGGTTACTTGTATTGCTTGGAAGCAAACAGGTTATGTGAAAGCAATATTGCACTCTTGCAAATTGAATATGCGATTACTTCGCTAATTTATTCACAGAGTCTCTACCATATTTCACACTTGCAAAGTGTTTATAGAATTGGTACGTGATGACTTTGAGGTTTGGAAGGTTCAGGGGAGCCTCCTAAGGTTTAGGG
This sequence comes from Panicum miliaceum, assembly GCA_032594955.1. Classification (NCBI taxonomy): domain Eukaryota; kingdom Viridiplantae; phylum Streptophyta; class Magnoliopsida; order Poales; family Poaceae; genus Panicum; species Panicum miliaceum. Next base: position 4,105,922 of record CM064067.1, read on the forward strand.
GGAGTCTCCGCATGATTATAAACTGTTTGGCATCATATTGCACTTTTTTCTTTTTATGAGTTTTTTCTTTGGGGTTTCTCATATAAAATTTTTTAATGAGGCAATATCAATACAAGAATATATGTCATATCTTCTATTTTTTCCCCATGGGGGTTTTTATAGGAAGATATCCAGGACATATCAAAGAGGTGCACTGCTCTTAAAATTCTGAAGGAATTTTTTTGAGTAATGGTCGTATATGCCATATCATTTTCTCCTTATTTTTTTCACTGGGTTTTGAAGGAGTTTTAATGGCATATCCATATATGTTCGTCATATTTTTTCCACGGGGTTTTTGGAGGAATATATGAAATATTTTGATCTTAAGGAAGGATTCGATCAAGGGGGAGTGTTGAGAATAAACTGGTGTGATCTCATCCATCGGGTGTCTATTCACTGATATCCCTTCGTGGCACCTATTCACTGGTGTCCCTTCGTGGCACCCCTTCCCATATATATATATATGTACAAAATCTTAAGATCAATAACAAGGATTCATTACTCTCCCATTTTATGTCTCTCATTTACATTTGAGCACTACTACTCTAAACATCTATAATACACACCCTGCCCATGTCTCCTTGACCATCAGAACATATGAATCATGCATACCAATATAATATTACACCATCGCTCCTCATCTGCTATCTCAAGACTAGTTAATTAGATAGATAAACCTTGCAAATATAAATATATATCGGCGCGGCAATCAGAGCTATCTTACACACACACATGCTAATTGGATAATATAATACTATAAATAGAAGGGCCCAGATAGTAAATACAAAGCATTTCAATTAAAAGATTATATATCGTCGCGGCAATCAGAGCTTTGTTTCATAAATTCAAATTAGTTAAGATTCATATGATATCAAATGGATTGTGTTGTTTTGTTTGTAGGATTAAAACCTAGGATGAAAAATCTTATTGCAGTAGGGATAGCAAAATATATTTTTTTTGAAAAAAGAATTCTCTATGGCCTTTGCGCTAGATAGCAAAACACATGGAGATATCACATGATCTAGATAGAAATTTGTATAGATTTCATGAGCGTAAGCTATGCAGCCTTATTTTTTTAATCCTTAATTCAACCCCATATTAAGGCATCATGGTCCTCCATATTTGATGACGTCCTCATCAAGATTCTTGCATGGAAATTTCAAAGGTTTTCACTGGATCTCTTTTTATATATATATATATATATATATATATATATATATATATATATATATATATTCAGAGAGATTGCTTAGGGTAGTCCTAACGCTCCGCCTCAGCTGGTGTCCACCTCAGCTAGAATTAATTAGGCTGCCAACTAAGCAAAAATAATCTAATATGGCACATAAATTACAGAAGTGAGAGAAGAAAACATATAGAAACTGGGTCGCATACACGAAACCGGATCGGCGCGTGCACCAAGACGCAAGAAACGACTAAACTCGGCGTTGGGGGGACTCGTCATTTCTTCGTCGCCGGAATTTCGTCGACCTACCAATCCGCTGCGCCCGGCGCAGTGTGCGCGCCAGCTTCTCCCGCGCGAGGCAGAGCAACCAAATTTTTAGCGCGCTACTGCATCCTCTCGGTGTCAAGGCCTCCATTTATCTCGGCTACCTCCCTTTTTTCCAATCTCTCGTCGTTTCCAATCTCCCTGCTCACCAGATACAACCAGCCAAATCCATCCTCAATTGAGCATCCCTCAGGAAGAAATCGTCCCCAAGCCCACGCGCAACAATGATTTAGGCGGAATCGAAGAAGGGTCAGTTCAAAGTCAAAATCCACTCGAGCTGCCGCCATTGCTCCAGTCGTGGCGGAGCTCAGGACGCCGGTGTTGTTGGCACTGGTGCTGCTGCAGGCGTCGGGGCTCCAAAAGCTGGTTGTGCTCCACGGCTGAATCGTCTCCTGGCAGCTCAGACTGGCATGGTGCTTCCTCCAAATCCCTGAATATGGTTCACCAGTCGATCTGTTATCATCAATAATTCAACTGAGCCCCATACTGATCCAGATAAAACAAGCTTAGGTTACTGATTTAGAATGATCATAAATCATTTAGGTTTTTTTAATAACTAGGACTTCTAATCATTAGAACCAAGCACTGTTAGATTTTTATAGATATAAATGTCATGTTCTACCATCATATTTACCGGACATACAAATTATTTTTTCTATAGATAAGCTACACATGTTAAAACTGTAAAAGCATGTCAGTTTATTCATCTTTTGGCTATCTGTTGACATCGGTGAAATATAATTATCCATACTGCATTACAATATAAATAAATATTCTATCATGCTATATATTCTACAACCACAATTATTATTGGGCTTGTTTGGAACTGTGTCACGCGGCAGTGCATTCTATACGAGTGCGTCCAGAAGAGCTGCTTCTCGTGTTTGTCGTTTGGAGCCCGCGTCCTGATCGTTATTCAGTGTGAAAAAATATGTTTGGCGTAGCTTTTTACTGATGCCAACATTCTAGACACCGTTATAGATAGATTTATTATTTATTGATTTGATATGGCTTGGCTCGGCTCCCTCTAAGTTTGATTTCTGGCTTCGTCCCTGCTTGAGGGATTAACTGAAATTGCATGCCTTTCCATAGCCTTTCGTGGTGTTGTTTCAATTGGCTCGTAGCTAGTATATTTGACTAATTGGCAAGCTAGCATGACGGCTATTCCAGTTGATGCCAGTAAGCCGCTGAAGGACTAACAAACGACCGACCCCAACCACAACAATAGTTCTGCTAAAATGATCTATATAGCTCATTCAAAAGTTTCGGGCTTTTAGTTTAGTTTAGAAGTTTCAGGCTTTTAGTTTCAATTTCAGAAGTTTCAGGCTTTAAGTTCCAATTTCAGAAGTTTCAGGCTTTCAGTTCCAGTACCTTTTTTTTTTCCTCAATTTTCAGATAGTTCTCTGTGACAAATTAGCCAATAATCTGTGTGCCATTTCAATTTGTTCTCTTTTATTCTTAAATGACAAGTAATCTGTGAAGCTGTTACCTTATTTTCAACAATGTGAAGCTCTTATTGTTCTGTCCTTCTCTTGTGGCTGATTCGGTCAGAAATAATGCCATTTTGTTGTTGCTGTGCTATGGATGAACAAGTTGCACATTGCTGATTGCTAGATCAACGGCTACCAAATAAAGTATCTAAAGTTAATCATGTATTGCTATGAGAGATTACCTAAATTACTATGTATTTGTATGACAATGCTATCTACTATATATATATATATATATATATATATATATATATATATATATATATGCTGTAATCAATCTGAACCTATTTTTCTAAGTTTGTTCCAAATGGATGCCTTCTGCACATTGGGATTCCATGCCAGTCATTTTCCTGTTTATGCATATACCGTGTATTGCTGTGTACTGTTTTGTGATGGCCACACAACAAATTTGCCACAGCTAATCCTTGTACACGCATGAAGGTAATTAATCCATCCTCTCTATAGAAACTGCTATAGACACTATACACTGGGAAGGTAGTGTCCATGTATACTTTAATACTCTCTCTTTCCTTTAGACACCATCCATGAACACTATAGGTTGGAAATACCCTTAGGGTGCAGAGAACGAGAGGTAGCAGCCCTGGCATGGTGTCTGGCCAGATGAAGCCTTTCTCCCATCAGCTGCTATACTAGCCAGTGAGTCGTCCACGAAGAAGTTGTTGAGATACGGCGGGCGATGGTCCGCGCGCCGCTCTAGTTGAACAATGCATGCACACGCAAGCGTCAAACAAGCATACACCTGAGTGCCGATCTGGGGATACGGTTTACTGTCGATGACCAGATTACTGAATATAACTAACTTCCATCCTTGACCATGGCAGCTTCATCTCTGCTTCTCACGTTGATGTTTCTGCATCATTTCTTGCCCGGACATTGGGGGAAGAAGTAATAGCCAATGCCGCATGCGAGATATGGCGGGCATGATCGGCAGCGACTTAGGGACAATCGATAACATATGTGTATAGTTGTCTTCTCTGATCCGGCACAGTGGATTAGTGGAACCTGCAATACCATGAAACAGCTGCAATTTGTTGAAGAGCTAGCTCGATCTGTCCATCGACTTATTTTTCTTTCAATCCCTAATTCATTCCCTTATTAAGGCATCACGGTCCTTCATATTTGGTGACATCCTCATCAAGATCTATGCATGAAATCTCAAAGGTGATCACTCTTTTTTATACTATCTCCGTTCTTAAATATATGACACCATTGACTTTTTTTATTCTTTTGACTATTCATCTTTTCTACAAATGTTTATGCAAATAGGTAAATCAACAAGCTAGCTAAATCCAAAGTACTATTGTTGATAGACGTAGTGCTACTCATGTTACTTGATTTAACTAATTCGTTAGATAAATTTGTTGGTCAAAGTTTGGATAAAAAGTCTGTTATATATTTAAAAATGCGGGGAGTACATATTCAGAAAGATTGATTAACGTGCTGCACAGTTCGTGAGGTAGACGAGGTGGGTGGCTGGGCTGACTAGTGAGGTAGCGGCACCCTCGCGCGCATGGTGTCTTGCGAGATGAAGCCTTTATTTCTCCGATGAGTTACTTTACTAGCGAGTCGTCCATGGGACGAAGTTGTTGAGATACGGCCGGCAGGGAACAATCCATATGCAGAAGCAAGCGTCAAACAAGCATACATCTTGAGTGTCGATCCGGGGACACGGTTTACCGCTGAGATGACTGATTATCCTGAATACAACTGACTTCCATATCCTTGACAATGGCAGCTTCATCTCTGCTTCTCACGTTGACGTTTCTGCGCTCATTTCTTGCTCGGACCTTGGGGCATGACTAGGAGTGGTAAAATACCTTAAATTTTAGCCTAGATAATTTAAGGGTCGGGTACTAAAAGGACCGAACTTTAATCTTATACAATTTTGAGCTAAAAATATATAAGGACTAAGTTGGATTGTGAAAATAGTATGAGTGCCATGATCCGTTACCACCCCTAGTATGACGGCATGATCGACAGCGATTTACGGATAATCGATAAGATATGTGCGTGCGCTTGTCTTCTCTTATCCGGCATAGTGGATTAGTGGAACCTACCACCATGAAACAGCTGCAATTTGTTAAAGAGCTAGCTCGATCTGTCCATCGACTTTTCTTGAATTTGTTTTTCAAGGTACATAGGCGTGTGTAAACGTTTCTTGGATTGGACAAGAGTGCTTATTCCGTCACTGATGAACTTTTTATCACTGCTATGTTTGATGAATATATAAGCTGATAATAAGATTTATTGTGAGGAAAATAACATGTGCTGTGCCTTCGTTGATCGATCAGTCCATCGATCTTTTCTATAATAGCAACTTATTTTAAGACAGAGAAAAAATTCCTCATACATGCATGGGAATAAAGTGTCAAAAGTCAGAATAAACACAAAAAGTATGAACACCAGAATGAAGATCGACGAACCATTCCTTTTGGATTCTTGTAATTTTGCAACTACTGGATTATGTGCACTGACAGATCATACTTATTCAGTTTTTTCTCTCAGCTATGTCAAGAGCCCTCCTTTTTCCTAAATCTAACAAACCATTTTAAGCTTGTAGCTTACAAAATGGTTTCCCGAAAAGAGAAAAACAAACGAAAGTGAAACTAGAGCTAGCCTACTGCTTCACTCGGAACCCTCTCGAATGATGCTCAGCGCGCGCTTCAGCCGCGACCGCTCTACCGCGGCGGCGAGCTTCTCGTCGCCCTTCTTCGCCACCGGGCTCATCTAGATTGTATGCCATTTTTAGACCTAAAAAGACTGCATTTTGAACATTATTACTTTGTTTTAATCTTTGATCCACATTAAAGGTTAATTAAATAAAACAAGGATTGGAAGATAATAAAGCGATACGAAGCTGAATATCAATGAGACAAGTTATTCTTACATTTGATTAGCACTCGATAAAACAATACACAAATCTTTATCAAAGTCAATGACCACAAAAGAATCTGTCCTACCATCGAGAAACAAACTCAAAGAAGAAGCAAAGCAGTTTCACTGGCTCCACTAACCCCTATCAGTTTCAAAAATTCAATCACTAACTTCTTTTTGCAGGTCATCTTTAGGGGGATTTACTGGATTAGGAGCTGGTCTTTGCTATCTAAAGAGGATCCTTTTAAAAGAAAAGTGCAAACAACTGGAGTGTAATGTGATGGAGATCTTTAGCAAATTTGATTGGAAGTTCAGAAACAGAATCGAGTGCTAGTGCTATGCTCTTAGTTTTCTTTTGTTTGCTGAACTATATAAACGTTTGAGTCGTCTGGGCAGGCTCAGTACTGCATTTTGCAAAACCATTAGCTGCAAGCTCCCCCAACAGCTGAGGCCGGACTTTTATCCATAATCTAAAAAAAAGTAACCCCTATCAGTTTTTGTTTCTGGTTGCTACGTCTCTTTCTGCAAAATGACACATTCCTTGGGCTACAGTAGAAATAAAGCAGGATCATCCCTGTCCGAAAGAGGAAGCATTTCATCTTAGGCCCCATTCTCCGCTCACTGTGCGCCCGTCCTGACTCGACGCCTGAGTCCTGACTCGTGGAGTCAACCGCCGAAGACTTCCCTGTGGGGTCCACCTGCCAGTGGCTGCACTGGGCTCGCTTCCCTGCCCTAGTGCCCCCAACGATGTGACGGCGTTGCATTAGCGCGTACGCACCACCTCAGCTTGCCGCCGCTTTTCTTCCACGGCTCGCCGCCGGTTCGTTGCAGCCGTCGTCCGCCAAGCTGAAGCCTGCAAGCTTAATTTCCTACATCTCATGGTACAGATTGGTGGAGCCTCTTATTTTGCCGGCAGGGTCGATCGGACGGAGACCTGTCGTTCTTTCATTCAGACAGCTGCTAATACGCTATGAACTCATCAGTCAGCCGTGCAGCACCCGGTTTCAGAACGGAGTTACCTGGGCCTTTTGACATGTTCCATCGTCTTCAGGTTGCGTCGCTAATTTTGAACGACGATTCACCTACAGCTAGGCTAAGGTACTAGTACTCCTGCAAGAGGCATTTTGACTCACCGGATCTGACATGGCTCGTGTGAAACCAGTAGTATGGATCTTTTACTTTTTTCTGAGACATCATGATAGGAGTGAGGCTAATAACATGTACTTTTCTCATTAACCGTGTGGCAAATGCATAGGTTACAGCATCACGTGCAAGCATATAATCCATCAAGTTACTAGCTAGTACATCAGGGACGCCGCCGGAGCACACTGACACAAGGACACACTGAGAAGGACGTACAACTTCCAAAACAAACCTGAGGCGCTCCATGCCAGACGAGAGAGAGATTGCAATTCATTTTATATAATGCCTTACCTTCTTTTCTCTTTATTCCGGGCTCAACGTCTAATCTGTGTTGTGCCTCGGTGCAGCCTTCTTTTCTATCAAATATGGATCATCCACATGGTTGTCTGACGCAAAACAATACTCGCACCAAAATATCAAGAAACAAAACAACATAATACTAGAACAATCAAGATGCCAAACTTAACAAAGCTAAACATATTCCAGCAAACAATTTAAAGCTAAACACATTCAAGCAAATTAAACAATTTAAACATGTCTACATGTTCCCAATTTCATCATTATTTTATTTCATGCATGTCTGGTCCATGGCTCCAGAGCTACTTCTATCCAGACCTATCCTTGCTGGACGACACGCAAAGTGACCTGCTTCTTCCGGGGTAGCTTGCAGCAGTTTGGTGCTGGTCTTGCCCTTCTACCCAGACTGGTGTCCTCTAGCAGTAACCTGCCTAGACCCTGGTAAGGTTCCAAGCTTCCGAGACTTGGTTGGATGGAATGAGTCATCATCGTCCGATTCCGACTCCGACTCCGATTCTGATTCTGACTCTTCTTCGGATCTTTCGCTTCTTGGATCAACAGCAAATGTTATGCTGAAATCAAGCAGGTCCTTTATTCCTTTAGCCTAGCAACAACAACAAAAAATAAAACCAAAGGCATCAGCAACAACAAGCTAGCATATGTATGTCATTATATTAGTACGTAGCATCATATATACAGGTAAAAAACAAATAGTACTCAGAAGTTTGAAAAGAAGTATACATTATACCAACAAATTTTTTTTTTAAAACCATAGGCATCAGCAACAGCAAGCATATGTATGTCATCTGTAGCATCATATATATAGGTAAAACACAGATAGTACTCAGAAGTTTGAAAAGAAGTATACATTATACCAAAAAAAGGTGCCAACAAGTTATTAACTTGAAATGATTCACATGCAGTCAGCTATGTTAACTAGTAGCAGTAGAGTGTGGTAATGTATGCTTACAGAGAGGGATCCAGTTATCACCAAATGTTGCGGTTCTCTGAAATGTTACTTACTAAGAAATGTATCAGGTGGCCTGAGTGAAATTTAAGGATTAATCGACATGAGAGGTTGTCCTAGAATCCCATTCTTGCTCACCTATTTTTCTTTGGGTACAGGGGAGCAGGGGCCAAGCCCACTCTCACCCCCACCCTCGAGGCGCTTGAATTTCTACCAAAAAATTCAAATTTAAGCAAAATTTAAAATCTTAATACTGTTGCCCCCCCCCCCCCTCAACAAAGGAAAAAAAATAATTCCTGGCCCTGCCCCTAGAACCCTATCTCACTTGTCCCTGTTCGTATAATTGTACTAGAACCCTGGCTCACTTATCCTTGTTCGTATAATTGAACTACAGTTCCCACTCAAGAAATATGTTAACTGAGTGGGAGACGACCATATATATGAGGGAAAATGGATTGAGCTTCGAAATGAGACTGATGGAACATAGGAATAACATATATATATATATATATATATATATATATATATATATATATATATATATATATATATATATATATATATATGAACGTACTCAAATATCTAATTAAAAAGTACTTATATTTTAAAATATGCCTGGAGCTCTATCTAGCTTGCATGTAACAGCAGGTGACAGATAACCATCAGTAAAATTTGTGATGAATTTTCAACTTAAGGAACGTGTGTTCTGCATAAGTTATGATGTGAATTTACCCAACAGTTGGCAAAAAGAATGCCCTTTGTAGTATTTTGAATGTACATAGACAAGCAAGAATTTTAAACGGAAAACACTCAGAGACATTAAAGATGCAAAAGTTATATTTAAGCCCCAATTAACTATCCCAGAACTATGATAGGAGGGTGTGCAGAAGTCCTTTTGCTCTGATCCTTTTTGCTTACCTCCATTTTCTTGTTGCTATCAACCGGATCTACTCATGTTAATCAACATCCATTTTTCTTCTCTTCTCAAAAAGTGTTCTGGAGTGTTTCTAGAAAAACTTGTTTAGAAGGAGTTTGCCAAAAACATGTTTGGAGAAGTTTTTAAGAGATTTTTTGTGGAGAATTTATTTGAAGAAGTTCTCCAAAAAATAAAGTAACTTTTTCAGAAGAAATTTCTAATGAAAAATCTCCCTAGAAAAGTTCCTTTGGAAAGTTCTCATAAAAAGGTATCAAAAAAGCTTTCTGAAAATTGTACTGACAAGTTCAGGGATCTTTTTTTTGGAAAAGATGCCAAAAGCTTTGCCGCTAGTATTATAAAAATAAGAAATAAAAACAAGTGGTGACCCATTCTTTTAGCAAAACTAGACCCAAACACCACACAACTAGGGGGGGTGTACTACATTTCCCCAAACAACTTTGGTATGATGATCGACCCAACTAATTAACTACTCTATGCATCTGCTTGCTAGGGTAATCAACTTTGAGCCAACTTGGTCGAAGCATGACCCAACTAACAACTCACCACAACTCGCTCTAAATTGCATCACATAGCGCCACTAACCATCTAAGAACTTGCACTTCCACTCGCTCTGGAAAACACAAACACATACAGAGCACAACTAACCACTAAGAAGAGCACCTGCACAACTAATGAAAAAGAGGTCTAAATCAGTCATAGTTGCTGAGCTTGTTGTACAATGCACCCAAGCAGCTTCGATTTCCAACAGAGGCCATTGGCTTGCTCCAGGTCGGTGCTTAGGATGCCATCGCCACACGAAGACCTCAGGACCACACCGCATGCACCACAAGGGGGATTCTCCCAACACGATGTTTCCAAGGAGAACATTGACATCTAATCATATCGCCATCGTGTGACCACAGCCCATGCTGTGTTACGGAGAAGTTCGCCATGGCATGAGCTATGGTGAGGTGGGAGGATGCTGTGACAATGCCTCCAGAAAGCTGGGAAGTGGCACCCATAGGTGCCACTATCGTCGGAAGAGCACTTTGCCTCCACTCTATCCCACCAATCAAAACTAGCCTCAGGACCACACCGCATGCACCACAAGGGGGATTCTCCCAACACGATGTCTCCAAGGAGAACATTGACATCCAATCATATCGCCATCGTGTGACCACAGCCCATGCTGTGTTACGGAGAAGTTCGCCATGGCATGAGCTATGGTGAGGTGGGAGGATGCCGTGACAATGCCTCCAGGAAGCTGGGAAGGGGCACCCATAGGTGCCACTATCGTCGGAAGAGCACTTTGCCTCCACTTTATCCCACCAATCAAAACTAGAAATAGTCACCACCATCTCTGTTGACCCCACATCCGAGCTATCACCAAGCCACTGAATTCCCCCCGTTGAATCTACGGGAGAAGCTAGAGAGATCCATTAAAGGGGAGGAGCGAAGGACCATCTCGGAGGCTAGGAGGTAAGTTCTTGTGAGAGAGGTCCAACATCAGGTACCTATCCTAGGACCAATGTTGCCGCCAACCTACTGCCGCATGCTCCCGTCAACACCACCACAACAGTCGTGGCCTCCACACACACTTCGGCAGCTGCAGGGCTCATGCTTGTGCATCCTTGTCCGCTACGGGAACTAGATGAGGCCATGACGTTGCCTGCTCTGCGCCACTTTGAGATGGCCAAGCGAGCCCAACTTGCTCCGTGCACGAACCAAGGCAGTGAAACCAGGGGAGGGGGTGGGCCACATGCGAATGGCACATGCTCATCTATGCACAGACGCACAATAGCAATAGTAGACGCCCGTTGTTGCAATGCTGCACCGGTAGATGTGTCCACCGCTAGAGGGGGAAACCGTAACCAGGAAGCAGATCCAACCATCCACAACGTCGATCTATCGTCCAAGCTATGGGGAAGGAGGGAGGGGAAAGGGGGGCCATGGAGGAGGGATAGGGGAAGAAGGAAGGGGGAAAGGGGGTGGGGGATGCAACGACCGCTGTTTGAACATTCACTAGTTGGAAGTGGCGGCGGTGGCCGCCTATGAGAGGTCGGGTGGGGTGGCTTTGAAGATAGAGGCTGTGTCACCCCGTGTCATCTCATGGAGATGATGCGCGGAAAGAGGCTAGCTCTATATGGTTGTTGGGCTTGATCGGGAAAGTTGTGAGAAAAAAATATATCTAATAACCTTCTAAAAATAGAAAGTCATGAAAAAAAACAGCAACAAAAAAATAATGATTTGTCGAAGATCGTGCTCGCCACTGTGGCATGTGTTGGGAATGCCTCGGAGAGTGTTCTGCAGTAGTTGGAATTTGCAATAACTTTGAACTCCCAATCGCCGACTATGCGCAAGAGACATTGATACTGATAACCACAGTTGGTTACCCTAATCACCCTATATAGCTATAGCTACTGTAAAACCATTTCATAATAATAGCACGGTAGTTTTTTGGAAACATGTAACATGTTGATCTCGCACTCATTGCGATACATGTTTGGCACTATTACGCGTTTACGTCCAAATCCCCAACCAGGGCCGCGTAACAATTAACAACCTGCCCAGCTATACATAAAATCGGACCACACAGGAAACAGGCGAGATTTTGTTACCTTGCATCCGAGCGAGCAGAAGAGGCAGCCCGCATCGTGGAGACCCCGACCGCATTCCTCGCACTTGGTTGCACCAGGCTTCCCATTTCCCAAAATGGTCCGCTTGTCCACGAAGACCGCTGGCTCGCCGTTGCTGACATAAGTCTGGACCTGGGACACGTTGAGCAGGTGTTGCAGGTCGGCCACCTTCACAAGGCAATGGGACGAAGACCTCCGGATCTGCAGCAGCGCCCCGCCCAGAGAGCACACGTCAGACATAGGTCACCTCGAAATGAAACTAATAAGACTCTTGCATGCTTGCAGTCCACTTTGTGATCAGATATTTGCCACTTCTCTATATAGAGAGTAAAATCATTAGTGCATGAACTTAAACTAGAATTATGCACATGTTTAGATTCTGAATATAACAATGCAGTTCTTATAAAATTTTTCCTTTTCTTTTTAACTTACCAGATTCAAAGAAAGAATGGAGAAGATTGGAGGATGAAAATTCATACTTTTACTTTGTTGCTATTGTTAGTGTCGAAAGATTTCAGATCATAAGCTTCTAGATTACCGTAGTGCCAAGATTTGGGATTTGATTAGTCTTGTGAAAACCTATGAGATATCGAGTTGAAGTGTGAAGAGTATGTTGATATACTGGAAATAGTGTCCCGTCGTTAATGTAATCTGTATATTCTGAATTGATCGAGTAAACTATTTGTCAATCCTGGAATATTGTACTGATCTTGCATTTTGGTCACATATCTGCAGCTTGATTGCCACACTGATTTGGGTAATATAATCTGCACATGCTTTTAATAACCTGTTGTCATAGTTTTCTGCCAATGTTTATAGCTTAGGCTTCATCTTGCAGGTTTGCTATTCTAATGATAAACGTTCTTGTTTTCAAATCTTGCAGATTTGAAGCAAGAGGATGCTTTGGAAACTTTTGAACTTTTTGCTATTGCTAGTGTTAAAGATTTGTGATTTGCTTTTGCTAAAATTTTTGAGAGCAAACTCAAGCGCGTGTAGTACTCGTCTATATTGGCTAACAAGTCAGTGTGGGATAGGCAAGCGAGCTGCTAGTGCAAGCACATGCGGGCCATGCGGGTCCCTGTAGGTTGGCCACCAAGTCCATGGATCCAAATTTCAGCTGCCAAATTAGTTAGTGGCCGATCACAAACCCGCCAGATTAGTTTAGCGGCGAGCTTTGCGGGTTCGCGACCGGCCGCAACCCGCCCCGCCTACAACCTGAAATAAGAGCTTTGCCATGGACACTGCGTACCTGGATGATTTCGTGTCCTGCGTGGCCGCCGAGGCATCCGGAGCAGAGGGCGCCGCCAGCGCAGTTGGTACAGAAGAAATTGCAGCAGCCAGCGCTCCTCGTCGAGGTGCACGCGCCCGTGTGCTCCGGGCACGGCTCGAAGAAGTCCGTCTCCAGAAGCCGACGCAGCCACGCCGGCGGGGCGCGCTGCGCGTCCAGAAGCGCCATCTTCTTCAGACCGGCCATGCCTGCGACGATGCCTTTCTCTGGATCGGAAACTACAGGCAGTAACCAACGGCGAACAACTGGAGAAGAAGTATGTGTACAGAAACTACAGACTACGTACGATCGAGAAGGCGAGAAGCAAAGAAAAACAAAGGATCAAAGCTAGCTTCACAAACCTGCTCAGGAGATCTCTACGGATGGAGGCAGATGAGGATCTCGATTCCCTTCTCCTTTCAATTTTGATTTGAAATACGGCCGGGGTTGAGATTTTGGTCAGATCTTCTTAGGGATATATAGATACAATTAAATTTGTGCCAGAGCCAGACTAGTAACGTAAATCTGTATATTTAGCAGCTTTCTGTGAAAAGGCAAACAGTAGCCAAATTGTGAAATAGTTGGTGGCGGGCCGGGGGGAATTTGAATTTCGTTTCAAATTGAAGCGGGAGGAAGGAAAAAGTTGGGAACAACTGTGCAAGGCCTGGCGTCTGTAGCTGGCCGGGTTCACACTTCACACACTCGATTCCATTATTTCATCTGATCACATTTCACATGCATGAGTCTTCTAGATGGTCCAAAATCCCATCTTGGTTTTTTTAGGAAAAGAAAACGAGGTTCTGAAACCCCATGTATCTCCACCATTACACAAGGAGAGATAACAACAATAGCCGCCATACCATTACCCAATGAATTAATACGGTGAGTTCGCCAAGAACAAAAATGCGCCGACACAGTGACAAAATCTCATTTTTCGCATACAAATATAAGGTTCATAGAAATAATACAACACGTTTTTAATAAGGCATCAAGACAACCCTGCACCCTGATTTATTTAGAACCGCTCATCACAATTCTGCTCTCTAGCCCATTGTTTTTGCAACACGAGAGGTCACTCCAATATACTTAATGCCAAAAGACCAGGTCATGGCCAACCTGTAACTTAACTTTTGAAGTAAAAGTCAGGTGATCGAGGAAACCCCCCTCACAATCCCCACCCGGCCAGCCCAAATCATCGGCATAAAAAATTGTATCCACACACCACATCTCAAAAGTATTGCGATTTCACAGTGAATGTAAAAGTAGGAGACAACAAACATGGCCACCAATAACCTGTCATATATATAGATTAGTGATGATTAATGTCTAACCGACATCGATCACTATGTAAGTATGTAGCAATGAAGCATAAATATATGTGACCAGTTGGAGGTCTATTTGTGCGCAATGGATGAAGCCATATGCTATGAAAACAATCACAGCGACGTGGTAAATGTCTGTGGCGGTGGAAAAGAGACCGTGATAGGTGTATTTGGTGACAGACAAAATTGTAATCAGACTTCATTCTAATAATCGTTCTGTAGGTTGAGATCGGTGATCATCATCTGATATGACATGAAACCGAATCACTGCCTCCTGATTCGCTAACCCTTTTTGCTGGAACAGCGAATGAAATGGTGAAATCAAAATCCTCAAGCAACGCGTCAAGCTAACAGCAAGCAGTGGAAACTGTGTCAAAAAGTGCACAAGGCAAGTAGCCAAGTAGCAAACACATGTAATTAGAACGAAGTCTAACAATATTTCATGAAAAGTTTGGCGTTGCTACTTCATCTGGTCACGAAACAAATCATGCCGTCTATATGTCTTCAGTCTTTTATTATATTTTCAAAACTTTGATTGTCATTACGGTTTTAAATTTTTGTATTAATGGAAACATGAAAAACATTTTTAAATTTATCTTAAAACTATTTTGTAATTATATACTGTAATTAAACTCTCCATGTCTCCTTGACCGTACGTATCATGGATGCCAATATATATAATATATCAGCGTGGCAATGAGAGCTTTCTTTCTTTCTTTCACACTCATCTGCTACAAATCAAAAGACTAAGAAGGGGCCGGAGAAAATGGAAAAAAGGGGGCATTTTTAACGATTGTAGCAATAAGCTGATTCAAATTAAGATATTTGAGAATCGATCATGCATGCCAATATATATCCAGTGGGATTATTGCTTAACGCGCAAAGACAGATCGTCAGGTAGAGGAGGTGTGTGGATGTCCTCACTAGTAAGACAGTATAGCCACGCCCTCGCATGGTATCTGGCCAGATTTTTTGGATAAAGAAAAATTCCGACCTTAAACATTCACATGTGAATGTCTGGCCAGATGAAGCCTTTCTCCCATCAGTTACTATAATAGCGAGTCGTGTCCATGGAAGAAGTTGTTGAGATACGCGGCGGGCGACAGTGTTGGAGCCTCTCTAGTTGAACAATCTGTGGACACGCAGCGTCAAACAAGCATAAAGAGTGCAGATCCGGGGACACGGTTTACTGCTGATGAATGATTACTGAATATAAGTGAATGACTTCAATCCTTGACCGTGGCAGCTTCATCTCTGCTTTCTCACGTTGAGGTTTCTGCACTCATTTCTTGCAGCATGCGAGATATATATGACACGCATGACGGTGACTTTTTACTGACCGATCGATGTGTGCGTACGTACTTATCTTCCTTGAGATCTGGCATAGCTGATTGGTGGAACTGGAACCTACCATGAAACTGTAATTTGTTGATGAGCTAGCTTGATCTGTCCATTGACTTTCCTTGTTCTGTTTCTCAACTTCAAAGAAGCGCGCATGCTGTTTGTTGGATTGGACAAGGTTGAGTGCTTATATACCAGTGAAATGCAGTATATATACCAGTGATTGAAGTGCGCTTGCTGCGATGGAAGGAACATCAGACATTAGTAGCTACGAGCGAGAGATGTAGGACAGAGTTGTATTTTCAGGTTGCAATCATGTTTAGTCCATATTATGCTTTTTCTCAGTGCCCTAAAGTGTTACAACCTCGTAATAGGTTTATTTGACAGCACCTACAGCTGTTTTTGTGTTGTCTAGAACCTTGATGAAGCTGTCGCCAATGTAAACAAGGAAAACATCAATATACGCTGCTCTTTTTTTTTGAATGATATCAAGCACATGTGTGGGGCATAATAGGTGCGAAGGACCTGAAGGCGCTCCGTGCCAGACTAGAGATCGAGATTGCAAATTATTTTTATGTACACTACTTCACAATAAGGGATTGTACCGACGGTTTTAAACTGACGGAACCAAAGTGATGATATAAATTGATACAACAAAATTCGGGTACAATCTCTTATTGCAGTAGTAGTGGTAATGGCTTACCTTCTTCTCTGTTCTCTTTATTCCGGCTCAACGTCTAATCTGTGTGGTGCCTCGATGCAGCCTTCATTTCTATCTGATATATGTAATCATCCACATGGTTGTCTGACGCAAACTATACTCACACCAAAATATCAAGAAATGAAACAGCATAATACTAGAACAATCAAGACATCAAACTTAACAAAGCTAAACATATTCCAGAAAACAATTTAAACATGTCTACATGTTTCCAATTTGTTCCCAATTTCATAATTATTATTATTTCATGCATGTCTGGTCCAGGGCTCGGTATGCAGAGCTACTTCTATGCAGACCTGCCCTTGCTCGATGACGAGTGACTTGCTTCTTCCAGGGTAGCTTGCAGCTTGATGCTAGTCTCAGCCGGTCCCTTCTATCTAGATACCGGCCGGTGTCCTCTGGCCGCACCCTGCCTATACCTTGGTAAGGTTCAAATCTTCCGAGACTTGGTTGAACGGGATGAATCTTCCTCGTCTGATGCTGATTCTGACTCTTCTCCAGAGCTGTCGCTTCTTGGATCGACAGCGAACGATGTGCTGAAATCAAGACGGTCCTCTGTTCCTTTAGCCTAGCAACAAACGGAAATTTCAAATTAACCAAAGGAATTGAATCAGCATTTCAGCAAGCATATTTATGTCATTAGTAGGAGCATAACAAACAGATATAGTACTCAGAAGTTTCAAAAGAATTATACCCAAATAATTGTGCCAAAACTTAACTTGTAATGTTTCACATGCAGCAGTCAGCTATGTTTACTAGTAGAATTCAGTGGGTGGTAAATTTTTCTTAGAGAGAGGGCTCAATTCGTCACCAAATGTTGCTGCTCTCTGAAATATGTTACGTACTAAGAAATGTGCCAGGTGCCTTGGGTCAGTTCCGGCCGGGTGGTGAAATGTAGGGTTAACACTGATACGCGAGGTCATCGTCCTAGAATCCCATGCTTTGCTCATCTATTTTTCTTTGAGTGCCGATGAGATGAAACCCATCAGGAGGTGGAGACGGGGGAAGCAGGGGCCAATGCCCCTCTCCCCCCACAGGGAGAGGGAGGGAGGGAGGGAACTCGAATCTCTACTTAAAAATATCGAAATTAAGAAAAGTGCCCTCTCAACAAAGAAAAAATTGAATTCCTCACTCTACATGTAAAACCCAGCCGGCTCACTTGTCATTGTTTGTGAATTGTACTACAGTTCCTACCCAAGAAATATGCTCATTGAGTAGGGGAGGACCATGTATGTATTGAGCATGATCTAATAATAACATCTCTGAAACGAGATTTGAAGCAAGGACAAAAATAAAAATACCACCTAGTAAAAGGAGGAATAACCTAAGAGCGCAATCAAACCTATAATTAAACAGCACTTATGCCAGGAGCTCTAGCTTGCATGTAACAGAAGGTAAAATTTGTGAATGTTCTACTTATAAGTGTTCCACATAAGCTATGATATATGTGTGAATCTACCCAGCAGTTTGCAAAAAAATTGCCCTTTGTAGTATTTGGAATAATGTCCATAGATAAGCAAAAGTTTTAAAAGGAAAGCACTCAGAGACATAAATAAAAACCGGTAAAACATGTAATAACATTGCAGATGGAAAATTTATATTTAATCCCCAATTAACTATTGGAACAAGAACTATGGCAGTAGGGTGTGCAGAAGTTCTTTTGCTCTCTGATCCTTTTTGCTTACTCCCCTTCTCTTGCTACCAATTAGATTTACTCATATTAATCGACATCCATTTTTCTTCTCTATTTTCTCAAAATGTGTTCTGGAGATGTTTTCTAAGAAAAATGTTTAGAAGAAGTTTGCCAGAAACTTATTTGAAGAAGTTTTTCAGAGATTTTTCCTTAGAAGAGTTTGCCAAAAAAGAAGTTATTTGGAAGACATTTCTAATCAAAACTCATCCTAGACAAGTTCCTTCGGAAAGTTCTCACAAAAAGGTATCAAAAAAGCTTTCTGAAAATTGTGCTGTCAAGTTCTTATGTGAGCTTTTATTTTCTGAAGGGATGGCAAAAGCTTTGCCGCTAGTTGTATAATTAGAAATGGTGACCCATTTTTCTAGAAAAACCGGATCCAAAAACCACACAACACAATCAACTCTGAGCCAACTTGGTCGAAGCATGACCCAACTAATAAGTCACCACAATTTTGCTCTGGATTTCATCACAAAGCACCACTAACCATCTAACAACCTGCATTACCACTCTCTCTAGAAATCAAACACGGAGTACAACTGACCACTTAGAGAAGAGATGCACAACTAACGGAAAAGAGGCCTACTAAATTAATCATCGTTTCTGAACTTGTTGCACATAGAATGGACAAGCAGTCCCACTTTCACAACCGAGAACAGTAGCTTGCTCCAGGTTAACGCTTGGGATTCCATCGCCGCACAAAGATCTATTATTAGGACTATACTACATGCACCACCAGGGGGATTATTCTCCAAACACGATGCCGCCATCGTGTGACCGCATCCGAGGCTGGTTTTCACCTAGAGAGGTCCGCACCAATGCATGAACAATGATGAGGTGGGGAAGATTCCACGATGATGCCTCTTTGGAAGGGGAGGGGCGCCCATATATAGGTGTCATAGTCATTGTAAGAGCACCCCCACTCTCTACCCCAACCGAAACCAGTAGCCATCGCCACTATATATCTCTGTTAACACCACATCTGAGCTGCCTCAAGCCTCCAAGTCCCCCTTGCTGAATCTACAATAGTAGAGAGATCCAATGAAGGGGAGGAGCGAAGGACCACCTGGGAGGCTAGGAGGTGGAGCTCCTGTGGGAGAGGGCTAGCTGCAGCCACAAGGCTCACGCCTAGGCGTCCATGTCCGTAAATACTAGCCAAGGCGGCGCCTGGAGCCACTTCGTGATAGCCAAGCGAGCCCAACCGACCCCCGTGTGAGAAATGCAGTGAGCTCACCACTAGCAGACCACGACAACACGCGACCACCGACGCACAGATACAATCCTAGCAAGCCCACACCAGCGGATGCGCCCTCCACCAGTCCTCCATCGCTTGATCTAGCTAGAAACCGCAGCCAGGAAGGGAATCCAGTCATCCAAAGCGTTGATCTATCTTCCAAGCCATAGTGAAGGAGGGAGTAGGGGAAGGAGAAAGGGGAAAGGGGGGGCATGGAGGAGGGAGGGGAAAGGGGGGGGGGGGGAGGGAGGCTGATGTAGTAGCCGCTGCTTGGGGCCTTCGCCAGAAACCGTCGCTGTCATTGGTAGGAAGTGGCAGTGGTGGACGCCCATGGGCTCGGTGTGTGGGGAGGTTCTAGACCGTAGAGGTTGTGTCGCCTCATGGAGATGATGCATGGGAAGGGGCTCAATGGTCGTTGTCGGACTTTGATCGGGAAATTTATATGAAAAGAAATATCGTGATGGCTTTCCAAAAATAAAAAGTTATGAAAAAAGACAAAATACCAAAAATAATAGGGGTTTATCAGAAGATCATGATCGCCAACATGTCGTGCGCGGGAAATGCCTAGGAGACTGTGCTGCAGTAGCTGATAAACTATATGCGATAACTTTGATTGACTTGGAATTCCCAATCAGCAACTCTACATCTCTATCCGAGAGACATAGATTGATGTTGGTAATAATCAGTCATTTGCCCCACTATAATTACTCTCCATATATTTGTACTCGAGAACCATTTCGTAGTTGTAATACGGAACCTGAAAAATTGCAACATGGAGATGCATGTCTCCACGTTTCAATTGCACATCCTATTGCATCCAATCAGAGAATCAGTCCACCACGACTCGCATAAGAAGTTAACAACCTGCACGGCTTCACATAAAACCAGACCACAGAGGAGCCGGGCAAGATTTTGTCGATCACCTTGCATCCGAGCGAGCAGAAGAGGCAGCCCGCGCCGTGGAGACCACGGCTGCATTCCTCGCACCTGGTCGCGCCAGGCTTCCCCTTCCCCGAAATGGTTCGCTTGTCGAGGAATACCGCCGGCTCGCCGTTGATGACGTAGGTCTGGACCTGCGACACGTTGAGCAGGTGGTCCAGGTCTTCCACCTTCACCAGGCAGTGCGACGAAGACTTCCGGATCTGCAGCCCCGCCCACAGAGCTAGCACGCGTCAGAACGCACAGGTCACCTCGAAATGAAACTAATAACCTTTGCCACGCTCCACGGCTGCTGCGTATACCTGGATGGTTTCGTGTCCTGCGTGGTCGCCAAGGCATCGGGAGCAGAGGGCGCGGCCGGCGCAGGTGGTGCAGAAGAAATTGCAGCAGCCGGCGCTCCTCGTCGAGCGCCACGCGGCCGGGTTCTCTGGGCACGGCTCGAAGAAGCTGTCTGTCTCCAGAAGCCGACGCAGCCACACCGGCGCTGCGCGATGCGCGTGACATCTTCTTCAGGCCGGTCATGGTGCGATGCCTTTCTCTGGATCGAAAACTACAGTCGAAGAACTGATCGAACATATGTGTACAGAAGCTACAGACTTAGACTAAGGCGAGAAGCGAAGGAAAATAAAGGATCGAAGCTTCACAGACCTGCTCAGGAGATCGCGAAGGAAGATATGGGGATCTCAGATCCCCTTTCTCCTTTCAATTTTGATTCGAAATGACGGGATGGGGATTGTGCTCTCAGATGTTAGAGATAGATATAGAGCTGTCCGTGAAGGAACAAGTAACGTAAATCTGTATACTTTAAAATGGCACCTTGGCAGCTTTGCGTGAAAAGGCATACGGTAGCCAATTGTACGTATGTGAAATAGGTGAGAGCGGGGGGGAACTTGAATTTCGCTACAAATGGAAGCGGGAGGAGGGAAAATTTGGGAACAACTATGTGCAAGGCCTGGCGTCTGTAGATGGGTTCACGTTTCACACACTCTGGTTCCATTATTTCATCTGATCACATTTCACATGCCTGAATCTCTGGATGGTCCAAAATCCCTTCTTGGTCACATTTCACATGCATGAACTAACCATTACCCAATGAATTCATGGTGATTCCGCAGGAGCAAAATCTCATTTTTCACATATAAATATGAGGTTCACATATAAATCCTCTTCGGAGGCACCTCTTTAATTTGATGTTCCCTTGAAGTTCATATCCTCGGAGGAGGTGGTGGCCACGGTGAGGTGTGCGCGGGATGTTGAGTACAAAAAAAAGGGTTCATATAGAAACAAGAAAACACGTTTTCAAGGCATCAAGACAACCTTGTTTCGCTCACAATCGTGCTCTCTAGTCCATTGCTTTTACAACAGAGAGGTCCATCCAATATACTTAATGCCAAAAAACCATGTCATGGCCAACCTGTAATTTAACTTTTGAAGTAAAAGTGAAACCACCCTCAATCCCCACCCGGCCACCCCAAATCATCGGCATAAAAAGAAATGTGTCCGCAGATCACGTCTCAAAAGTATTGTTATTTCACACAGTGAATGAAAAAGTAGGAGGCGGCAAACATTGCCACCGATAACTTGTCGTATATATAGATATGTGATGATATTCATGTCCACTATTTTTCTTGTCTAATCAATAGATCACTAGTATGTATGTACTACATAGCAATTAAGCATAAATATGTGCTATCATTTGGAGGTTGGAGGACAGGTGGAACATGGCAACAGATTATGCGGAACAAGTATCTAGGAACCAAACCACTAGCACAAGCACAGTGGAAAAGCGGTGATTCCCATTTTTGGGCCAGCCTAATAAAGATCAAACAAGACTTTTTACAATATTGGACATTCATCATTAAGAATGGATCACAAATAAGGTTCTGAAAGGACAGGTGGCTAGGAAATAGAATACTACGAGATCAGTATCCTGGATTATATAATATTGCCCGTCAAAATGATACTGTTGCAGATGTTCTGGGCACCAACCCACCAAACATCTCCTAGCGTAGAGATCTTATTGGCAACAACTTAGTGATGTGGAATATGTTACTGCCGCGTATCACTAATATTGTTTTAAGCTAGGATGACGATGAGTTCCGTTGGAACCTACTTCAGAATAGTGCATTCTTAGTAAAATCTCACTATTTGGCTCTGATCCGTAATGAGGTTCCAAAGATTAACAGACGACTTTGGAAACACAAAGCTCCACTAAAAGTTAAAATTTTCCTGTGGTATCTCAGAAGAGGAGTAGTACTAATAAAAGATAATTTAGCTAAGAGAAACTGGCAGGGTAGTAAACAGTGTTGCTATTATCACAAAGATGAGACAATCCAACATTTGTTTTCCGATTGCCGCCACGCTCGTATGGTTTGGACAATCACTCATGCGGCTTTTGGTTTTCCACAGCTCGCAGTGTGATGGATATGTTTGGGCAATGGCTGATGAGGGTTTCTAATGGAATTTAAATCGCTAGTGCTACTTGGAGCAGCGGGTATATGTTGGTCTTTGTGGTTGTATCGAAATGCTTTGATATTTGAAAATAAACAATCTTCCCTTTTGCAGGTTATGTTCACAATTTCGCACTGGCTACGTACATGGGCTATCCTCTAACGGCCTATCATACGGGACTTAGCTGTGGAGGCATCGCAGCAATTGGCACAATTGGCCAAGGTGTTTTTTACCCGGGCACATGGGTGGCGGTCTAGTCTACGGATTGATAGCCATTAGAGTGTCGGTCTCTTTTCCTCTTTTGTTAGGTTGTGTGCCATTGGGCAGAGGTTGGAAATTTTTCGAGTATTGTTGTATCGCCTCAATGTAATGTTAGTTGAAATTAATAAAGTTTCCCTTATCAAAATTTTTTTTGGAGGCTGGAGGTATTAATTAGGGTTTGCATAAATCTCATTGTGATCATGTCGTACCGGAACTGATTATGCACTTCTCATTATAGACGGGATAAGCTTCTAGCTTGATAATTCCATATAAATGGGATAAGCCTTCTAGCTTGATAATTTCATTATAGTCCTCCCATGGAGCACAATATCATACCTATATTTTGAATGATAAACACAACATATAGATGTGACAAGTACTTATACCAACGGGGGTATCGAGATCGCCTACGCCAAAACCTCCGACAGATGGTCGTTCCCCGACCTCAAGGGCGCGAACTCAGATGGCTAGGGGCGCGCCCCGACTGGTGTGGGTCAGGCTGGCCACCAGGCCCCACCTGGAGGAGCCTTGTGACCTCTTCTAACTAAACAGCGCTCCGGTCGGCGGTTCCGATTAACTAGGGCTTCATCTCGAGGTCTAATACCGAACCCGCCTAGGGCGCTCGAGGCACTCGAGTGCGCACAGGCCCTCTATGGTCAACACTACAATATTGACGAGACATGCCGGTCACACCCGCTACAATGAGATGACGTCAAGCCTCACCAAGAGCCACGTCGTCGGGAACCGCATGGGGGTGTGAATAGGGCGGTGCCACCATGTTCACACCTTGACGGGACGGGAATAGGGTTGACAGATTGGACAGTCACGACCCCCTAACCACGGAGATCACCGGAGGACATGAATGGGATCAAGTTAGACATGAAAAAATATATAAAATCATCACGAAATAATCTTACCCATGGATGTGGGATTTTTCAAGTTTTTTTGAAAACTTGCTGGTATGGTTTGTAATAAGAGTCTAGCAACCGGCATTATTCATTTCTGGCACTTTGCAGAAATTTAAATTTGAAAGATACTTTGGACAACATTGCACCAACAATGTGGTTCTGAAACTTATACACCACATTGTATGTCAATAAAATGTATTGGGTGCACAATAGAAGAGAGACCGAACCAACTACAACCCATCGACTAATCCAGACGATATATATAAATTGAAATCATGTCTCCACATCTCCAATTCTATTATTTTTTTCGCCCACTAGCATAAACGCACGTGCGCCACGCACATGATTTAAGAAACCTAATTAGATTTTTATTCAAAAGTGTAATGAATTAAGTATTAATTAAATGAATATTCAAAATAAATTTTAAAAACATGTATCATGATAATCGTCAACTGTTATCTCGTAGTTTATGACGATACAAATCTAATGAAACAGGAACAAACTACTACAATGGATAATTGAGAATAAAACTATATGCATTCTTTCTCGGAATCAAATTTTCCAAACATAGAAAAAGAAATGATCTCACCTCCATTCTCCTTCTTAGAAAAAAGAAAAAAGGGATGAAGATCAAGATCAAAATTAAGCCTGTGCGCGGATATATGTAGTGCTGAATAAAACTCAGTAACTTATCTCAAAACAGTTTGAAGCTCTAGTGGTAATAAATTAGAACTACTAAATGTGAAGCATACTCATGTACTTGAAAGAAATCATTACGGCAAATAATAGGAGGAATCAGAAAGATTGTGCATAAAGAAAAAAATTAAGAAACATGGACGTAGTGTGACAAACGAATGAACGATGCTTACTCCAAACTGGAATATAGACATACAATATGATAATGACCACGTTACAGAAATCAATGTGAATCCAGTCTAGAGTTTGTCATATGAATTGATCGCAGAAAGCCAATAGGGACGGCATCAATTGATCTAACCAGGAGCGTGGATATCTAATGGCCCAAAAGCAGATCGATCGAACCAAAAATGACCAAATTGGGCAGGAGCGGGTCTTGTCGACGGGATCACGGGATTTGGCACCCCTCGCGGCTACCGCCGTGCGCCTGATATCCGCCTCCACCGCCACAGTACTGCGCAGGGGAGGGCGGCACAGACGAACTTGAGGGGACGGGTGGTGCAGTGGACGAGAGGGAGGCCACGACGAGCGCGCGAGCCAAGGATAGGAAACCCAGGAGGCGTGGAGTTGGAGCAGCGGCAGCGGCAGGCGGTGCGGAATTTGCCGGCTGGTATGCACAGTAACGGTGAGAGAAAAAAATTAGATTTTTGGCAGAAACGATAAATCTACCCTTTCTCCCACCTCCTTCGACCCTGACAGACGGGTCCAACGTGGGGGTTATGGTGGGCCCGACTTAGGTGAAAAATGTTTTTAAAAATTTTCATTCGATATAGATACGCACACAGTCCAACTTGGAGGTCATGCATGGCCCCCAAACAGCATCAGAAATTCTTGGGACACCCTTGCACTGGCAATATGGCCGATCGACAGCTCGGAAGTCGGATGCTAGAATTTCCTCCCCCAAATTTATCAGACCTTGATCCCGTCGGTTGAGATGGGTGATCATCATCTGATATGATATGAGTCTGAATCACTGCCTCTTAATTCACTGTCGCTTTTTGGTGGAAGGGTGAATGAAATGGTGAAACCCGGCCAACTCCTCAGGCAACACGTCAAGCTAACAGCGGTAAATGGAAACCGTGTCCGAAAGTACACTAGGAAAGTAGCAAAATAAAAACATGGATTAGAAGTATAAACATATTCTATCAAAAAATCAGCCTTGCTAGCTGCTACTTCATCTGGTAACTAAATCATGACGACGTGGCCCGATATATATGTCTATACATATAGTCATTCTTTTTTATTTTCAAAACTTTGATTATCATCCTAACGGTTTTGAATACTCATGTTAATGGAAACATGAAAACAACATTTTGTTTAGATTTATCTTAAAGCTATTTTGTAATAATATACTGTAATTAAACTGCGATTAATACATGTATAAATAGATTTAAGTTATCAAATTAAGTTGTATTTTGGAGACCTACTTAAGCAAGAATCAAAATGTTGTAAATTTATTTGGAAAGTTCACCTTATGATCTATGGCATCTGCCTGCTAGCCTCACTGAAGAGGGATGGTGGCATAAGAAAAGTGGAGGCAGGGCAAAATTGATGTAATAATGGCTCGGAGGCTGGGACGTTCAAGGTCAGGAATGGGTAATGCTAAGGTTCGAGATGACTCAACTTTGGTAACCTAATGGCTAAGGGTAATTAAAAATGGTATGTTATAGGATCCCAACAGGGGCCGGATGATTTAGGGGAAGTGTTAGATAACAATTCGATCCACAACGTTTCGAAAAGAATTGCATTTTGTACTACTTCAAGTTTACATTGCATCCAGATAGATAAAATAATATAGTATTTGACAACTACATTTGGAATAACTATAATTGAGTCGACATAAGATAAAATATACCAAGAGGCTCACAATAATTCTACAGATGCAATCAATCTGTGCTGCGCATACGATTGTAACCTTGAAGCACAAAAGAGATAGAGATCTCACCTTGCACCCAAGCAAGTAGAATGGATTTTTTCAAGATTTTTTAAAAACTTGCTGGTATGATTTGTAAGAGAGTTCATTTCGCTTTCAATCTCTCCGGCATTGTTCCTGTGTAGCACTTCGCATGAATTGAAATTTAAAAGATACTTCATACTTTGCACAACATTGCATATGTATGAAACACTAACAGACCAACAAGCTAGTAGAAATGTCTCAGAATGATGCTCTGAAACTTACACACAGCACATTATATGTCATGAAATGTTTTCAGTACACATAGAGACCGAACAAAATACCACTCATCAACAAATAAATCAGAAGATATATTAATTAAAACCATGTTTCTCTACTTCTCCAATTCTTTTATTTTTTTGATACGCATGGTCCATTTGCAGGCCATACATGGTGAGAAACGGCATCAGAAATTCTCTGGGACGCCCTTGCTCCGGCGATGCTGGCTGGACAGCTTGGAGGCGGCGCTGGTCCCGGCTTCACCCTCTTGAGCCGAATTTCCTCTCCCAAGTTTCGCAGACCTTTATCCGCTCGGGCGAGAAGTGTGATCATCTGTTGATGAGTCTGAATCACTGCCTCCTGATTCGCTGTCACTTTTTGGTGCAACAGCGAATGAGACAGTGAAATCCAAATCATCAGGCAACGCTGCAAGCTAACATCAGTAAACGGAAGCTGAGCGTCAGAAAATACACAAAAGCGAGTAATCAGATATCTAAACATATTGTATACAAAAGAAAAATCTGCCTTGATAGTTCATCTGCTCACAAAATCAAGTGTAGCAAACACATGTGTATCAAACACGCACAGAGGAACTGAAGCACAAAAGAGATAGATCGGACTCATGGAGATCTCTCACCTTGCAGCCAATGGAGCAGAAGCGACACGCTGCGTCAAGGAGTGCCCGCTCGCACTCGTCGCACCTGACCTCGCCGGCGCGGCCTTGCCCGGCCATCGGCCGCTTGTTCAGGAAGACCACATGGTGGCTGTTCAGGAGGTAGGGCTGCATCTCCGACACGTTCAGCAGGGCCTCCACGTCCGCCACCCTCACCACGCCGTGGCCGGACAACTTGCGGATCTGAAGGTCAGTAGGTCACAGCGTGTCACACACACATAGCGTCAGAGATCAGCCAAGAAAACCTGACGAGAGCATAGACGTGGCAAGATCGAGCGCATGTGTATGTGCTCGTACCTGGATGACTTTGTGGCCGGGATGGCCGGCCAGGCAGGAGGTGCAGAGGGCGCGGCCGGGGCAGTCGGTGCAGAAGAAGTTGCAGGTGCCGCCGCTCCGCGTCCCGCGGCTCGCGCCCAGCGGGTGGTCGGGGCACACCTCGAAGTACTTCGTCTCCAGCAGCGGCCGCAGCCACGCCGGGGGGACGCGCTCGGCGTCGGCTTGGGCCATCTCCTTCATGCTTGGCATGTTTGCGCCTACTAAGAGGAGCGAGACCACGGCAACCACAAGAAACCAGTGAACCACGCGCATTTCTACGGGTGCTACACAGACTACCGAGAGAGGCAAAGAGAAGGATCACACGAGCTATGTATTTATATTAGCAGAGAGGATGATGGAGGAGGATAGATGGGGGGATTTGGAGCCTCCTTTTTGTTTCAAAGTATTTTGAAAAGGATGGATTTGGGCTGCAGCCTGATAATTTTTTACGGATATGAAACGAGATCAGGGTCATACTGGCAAATTTGCATGTGAAACGGCTGGGATGGCAAAAGATTTAAGATTTTCGTTTGCCAGCGGGAAAGAGAGTAAAATTGGAAAAGATTAACTGTGGTAGGGCCTTGAGAGCGTGACTGCAATTTGCACACGACTGAGTTGTTACATGAGACAGCAAGACTCCAGGTCACTCCAACGTTGTCATTCGACTTTCCTGGCCATCTTCAGTCCAGATCATGCGAAAACTGCTGATTAGTACAGATTATCGATGATCCATTAAGCTTGGAGTATCCTTTGCAAAGAATAATCATGAACTCATCTCAAGTTTAAATTAATCAAGTCACTGCCGGCCAATAGTTTCATCCCCTAACCCTCACAACAGAAAACACGAATTACTGCCACCTCACCTCCTCGCACGAATAAATTTGGATGTCCATCTGAAATCATTTCACATGTGTTGTTTCCCAAGTGTCTCCCTTTGAGAAAGTTTAGCCTAAGTGTATTTTTTTGGGAGAAAAGTTAAGTTTCCACCCTCGAACTATTACAAAAGTTTGATTTTCAATATTTAGCTACAAACCGGATAACGAGGGTCATCCAATTGTTGAAACCGGGCAGATTTGACCTGCTGAGTGGTTTCAAAGATAGTTTTTCATTTATAAAAATTCAAAATATTCAAGTTTAAACTAAAAAATTCATAAGTAATTTATTTTAAATAAAAAAATACAAAACGGGTACCAACATTTTTCTAAAAATATAACCTATCTATTGGCACTCTACCTGTCAATTATTTGGATCAAATATTTTCATATTCCTAGTATTTGTTTGGTTGTCTATGCCTATTTTTTTTAATAAATAAGATTCAAATAGAGCACCAACAATAGGTTTGCTTTTTTAGAAAAATTTTGGTACCACTTTCATATTTTTATGATTTAAAATAAATTAGTTTGGTTTTTTATATCTAACCAGAATTTTTTAGATCTTCAGTCCAGATCATGCGAAAACTGCTGATTAAATTAGTCACACTAGATTATCGATTATTCATTGACCTTGGAATATCTTTTGCAAAGAATAATCATGAACTCATCTCAAGTGTAAATTAATCAAGTTACTACCCAATAGTTTCATTTCTACCCCCTTTTTGTCCGTAACCCTCATAACAAAAAACGCGAAATATTGCCACCTCACTCCGATCCCTCGCACGAATAATTTCAGATGTCCATCTGAAATATTTGACATGTGTTGTTTCCCAGGTGTCTAGCTTTGGGAAAGTTTATCATAAGTGTATTTTTTGTGACCCCTTAGTGTTTTCAACACTATGGAGCTCTGCAGATTCTGGTAGTGACATACAATGTAAACAAAAATCTCTAGATGATCCAAATCCATACATTTTATTTTATTTTAAAAAATAAAAGCTACACACACACAAACACATTCTGCAGGTTTATTTATATCCCCAATGATCTTGCAGGTTTAGAAGCTATTGCCCCCTTTGAAGTGGAAGATAACAAACTGCCATGTCATATTGGCGATCGTGGATTCAAAACTGGCGAGTGTATAATCTACAAATCTGGAAAATAACAAGTTCAATGTAGTTCTATACTTCCTGCCTAGTGTCAAGTGCTACGGTCACTCGATTTGCATTGTAATGATCTGACTAGGAGTATCAAGGCGACATTTAAGGGATGCAGCCATGAAGGAACCTTGTTCAACTGAATTTGCAAGGTAACCTTTTCCATTGTAATATACCATGATACTTGGCTGAGCTACCGCATTGAATACTCGAATTGTCCTACAATAATTTTACCGGAATACTGCCTGGCAAGTTGTTGGACTCATCAAATGCCTTCAATTGCCTTCTTCTCTTAGTCATCCATGCAAGACACACATAAAAGTTAATGGCAAGAAAAAATGTAGGACACAAGCAAACAATTGCTGCAACTTCTGTGTACACACCTACTGTCGGTGTTTTACCGGCAAGCGTACCTAGATATACCCTAAGGTAGTAGACTTGTAGGCAGTGTGTCGCCGAGATCAAGAACTCGAAGGTGCAAGCAATACAAGGTTTAGACAGGTTTGGACCACGATGTGTGTAATACCCTACGTCCTGTACGGTGGTTTGTATTGCCTTAGATGATGATTATTTGGAGAGGGTCCCTGCCCGCCCTTATATAGTCTAGGGGACAAGGTTACATGGAATCCTAGCCCGATACTAGCCTAGGAGTCCTACCCGAGTACTACTCGGGTAGTTTTCTTCTGTTCCGACTAGTCCTACTCCTGTATGAGTAGTTACAAAAAATATAAGGTATGAAACATGACCAATCCCTTATTCTAGAATATTTTAAGCTATGTGCGCAGTCCCGTAGCCCCGGGTCTGACACCTACCTCATCAACGGCGAGCCGGCAGTGCTCCTGGACAAGCGGAAAATCACGGGGCATGGGAATCGGTGCGAACATGTGCGAGGAATGCAACCGGGGTCTATAGGACGCGGGCTGCCTCTTCTGCTCGCTCGGATGCAAGGTGAGAAAATGAAAGGCATCGGCAATCATATATATTTAGGTAGTATACACAACACATGCGCGCGCGCGCGCGCACACACACAAGTTAATGGCAAGGAAAAATGTAGGACACAAGCAAACAATTGATGCAAATCCTGTGTACTCACCTACCTCATCAACGGCGAGCCCGCGATGTTCCTGGACAAGCGGAAAATCATGGGGCAGGGGAATCCCGGCGCGAACAGGTGCGAAAAATGCAACCGGGGTCTCCAGGACGCGGGCTGCCTCTTCTGCTCGCTCGGATGTAAGGTGAGAAGATGAAAGGCATCGACAATCATATATGTATGTATATATATACATACATATATATAGATAGTGTACAAAACACACGCGTGCGCATGCACACACACACACAAAAGTTAATGGCAAGGAAAAATGTAGGGCACAAGCAAACAATTGCTGCAACTCCTGTGTACTCACCTATCTCATCAACGGTGAGCCGGCGGTATTCCTGGACAAGCAAAAAATCACGGGGCAGGGGAATCCTGGAGCGAATAGGTGCGAGGAATGCAACCAGGATCTCCAAGACGCGGGTTGCCTCTTCTGCTCGCTTGGATGCAAGGTGAGAAAATGAAAGGCATTGGCAATCATATATATGTAGGTAGTATACACAACACACACACACAGAGGAGTAAATAAGTGGAGTACTTTTATTTAAAAATGTGCTTGGAACTCTAGCTTGCACTTAAAATGGGGATGAGCTAGCCCAGCCAAATGACCAAACTAATGCTCAGTACTCTTTATATCACTAGTACAGACCACCCCATCACCGCCGGGTCAAAACCGACATTACCACCGGTTTGGCCACCCGTTGGATTAGGATCGGTGGTGATGGGGTGGTGCATCACCGCTGGGTCCTGAACCGGCGGTGCTGCCAATTAAATAAACAAGAAAAAATGCCGTTGCTCCCACACGCCGCCGCGACCGCATAGGCTGCAGGAAAGAGAGGAGGGGAGAGGGCGGAGGGGAGGCGCCCGCCGCGACCGCTGCAGGGGAGGGGCGGCGGAGGTGGTGGTGGGGGTGGCGATGGAGTGGGGAGGCGGCAGAGGGGAGGCAGGAGCGGCGGGGGAAGAAGGGAGGGGAGGGGATCGGAGGCACCCGCCGCGACCGCTACAGGGGAGGAGCAGCGGAGGTGGCGGAGGGGAGGCGGGAGCAGCGGGGGAAGAAGGGAGGGGAGGGGTGGCGGTGGAAGAAGGGAAGGGAGGCGAGGTGCCGGCAGGAGGAGGCGCTGGGGCAAGAGGGGAGGGGAGGGGGCGGCGCGGGAAGAAGGGAGGGCAGGGGCAGTAGAGAAGACAGTGGTTGCAGAAGGAGAGAGGAATGGGAGGGTGGGAGAAAGAAGGACATGAGATAAAATGGAGGGGAAAAAGAGTGACGGACATCACAGCCAGTTCGTATTACAACTCGATGGTGATAGGTTTGAAACCTTTACCGTCGGTTCGGTTTAAACATACAGTGATGAGGCGTTTGGGATGGATCATTCTGTAGTAGTGTATGATGATTATGTATGTATGCTCCTTTGACACGTTGAGCAGGTGAACCAGGTCCGCCACCTTCACCATGTTGTGGCACGATGACTTCCGGATCTGCACCACCTGCCCGCAGATCATATGCATCAGAAAGGATTATACCTTGAAACCGCCTAAAAACTATGCTTTGCCGCGACCTCAGCATACCTGGAAGAGTTGGTGGTCGGGGAGGTAGCCCCAGCTAGCATTGAGCGCAGCTGGCACAGTGGATGCCAAAGAAATTGCAACTGGCTTTCCTCATCAAACAGTTGGCGCCTGAGTGCTCGGGGCACGCCTAGTAGAACTTGGTCTTCAGCAGCAGACCCAACCATGCCAACAGGGCTCGCTCCATATTGAGACGGGCCATCTCCTTCTGGCTAACCATCGCTACTACATCTCTTAGAATGAAAAGTGAGCTACACACACTATCAGTGAGGGTGAAGGAAAACGTAGGATCACAAGGTACCTGCCTGCTGCTCAGGTGTGATGAATGGAGGAGCAAGGCAGATGAACAGATGAGGAGTTTGGATCACCTTGTTTCCTATCAAGTTTTTTTTTATAATTTGGATGAATTTGGATATGAGATCTTAGAGATATATATATGTACCTGAATGAAACTGTCCATTTATATGTCAAATGACAAATGGTGGAGTTGATTGAAAATTAGTACAATGCCAAATTTATATGTTAATTGTATGTGAATTCACACACAGGCACACACGCACGCATGCACGCACGCAGTCTGTAAGCATCCTAAACTTTGTCGGCGCGATAAATCGTTGTCATCTGATTCTGATGAATCCTCTCCTGAGCTGTCGCTTTTTGGATCGACAAGAAATGACATGTTGAAATCAAGTCAGTCCGCTATTCCTTTAGCCCAACAACAACATAAGATAAAAGGCATCAGCAATCATATATATGTAGGTAGTATATGACATTAGTAGCAGTGCGCGTGCACAACACACACGCGCATGCATACACACGCATGACACACACACACATGCACACGCACACACACACATACATACATACACACAGGCTAATAACAGACAAAGTACTCGGAAGTTTGGGGAGTATTGTTGAAAAAATGTGCCAAGCTAACTTGAAGTACCTTTTCATTGGAAAGCATTCCAAAGCAGATTGTTGGTAACCTGAAACAGCTAAGAAAACTCTTTATCTCTAAATACAACTTATCAAGCACCATCCCTTGGGCAACTGGTGGTCTTAAAAGCTTAACAGATTCGAACTTGATATATCAGGCGACAGCCTCGGAACTCCCAACTTCTGTTAGTGAGCTGGGCAATCTGATCGTCTTTATATGATTGTAAGAAGTGTGAAGCTCATAGGGAGCATACCAAAAAAACTTGGTAATTGCAGTAAGCTTTGTCTTGTACATCTGCCCTTTAATGCCTTCACTGGTTGTATCCCCAAAGAACTTGCAGGTTTAGAAGCTATTGCCCATTTTGAAGTGGAAAAGTCAAATTGGTGACTGGATTTAAAACCAGGAAAATGTTATATATATAAATCCCGCAAATAACAAGTTTAGTGGTTCTATACTTCCTGCTAAATGTCAAGCCAACTCGCTACGGTTACTCAACTTGCATTTTAATGGTCTAACTGGGAGTATCAAGGAAACATTTAAGGGATTCAGGAAAGTTGTTCAACTAAATTTTCAAGGAAACCTTTTCCATCGTGAGATATCAGAATACTTGGTAGAGCTACCGCTCACAATACTGGAATTGTCCTACAAGTTTGCAGGAGTGCTGCCTGGCAACTTGTCAGAGTCATCAAATGCATGCAATTGACTTTTGTTGATCCTCGATGCAAAATAACTTTCGATCGATTAATGCAACGAACTACTCCATTCTCCATTTTGTGTAGTGCAGTGGTAGAGAACACAGCACAACACACACACACACACACACACACACACACACACACACACACACACACACACACACACACACACACACACAGGAGTTGCAGCAACTGTTTGCTTGTGTCCTACATTTTTCCTTGCCATTAACTTGTGTGTGCGCGCGCGCGCCATATACTACCTACATATATATGATTGCCGATGTCTTTCATCTTCTCGCCTTGCATCCGAGCGAGCAGAAGAGGCAGCCCGCATCGTGGAGACCTCGACCGCATTCCTCGCACCTGGTCATGCCAGGCTTCCCCTTCCCCGAAATGGTCCGCTTGTCCAGGAACACCACTAGCTCGCCGTTGATGAGGTAGGTCTGCACCAGCGACACGCTCAGCAGGTGCTCTATCTCCACCACCTCCACCACGTAATGGGATGAAGACTTCCTGATCTGTACCAGCAAGTAGAGACCACTCGTCAGTAGGTCACTTCAAAATCTCCTCAAAGCTTGAGCTTTGCCAGGAACCTAGGTGAGTTGGTGGCCAGCATGGTCGAGAATGCAGCTGGAGCAGAGGGCGCGACGTGCGCGCACGCGCGTGCGTGCGTGCGTGTGTGTGTGGACGCACGCGCCATATACTACCTACATATGAATGATTGCCGATGCCTTTCATCTTCTCGCCTTGCATCCGAGCGAGCAGAAGAGGCAGCCCGCATCATGGAGATCCCGGCCGCATTCCTCGCACCTGGTCGTGCTAGGCTTCCCCTTCCCCGAAATGGTCCGCTTGTCCGGGAATACCACCGGCTCGCCGTTGATGAGGTAGGTCAGCACTAGCGACACGCTCAGCAGGTGCTCTATCTCCACCACCTTCACCGCATAATGGGATGAAGACTTCCTGATCTGCACCAGCAAGTAGAGACCACTCGTCAGTAGGTCACCTCAAAATCTCCTCAAAGCTTAAGCTTTGCCACAAACCTAGGTGAGTTGGTGGCCAGCATGGTGAGGAATGCAGCGGGAGCAGAGAGCGTGACCGGAGCTGTGGGTGCAAAAGAAGTTGCAGCCGGAGTTCCTCGTCGAGCGGATCACACCCAGGTGCTCGGGGCAGACCTCGAAGAACTTGGTCTCCAGCAGTGGAGCCATGCATGCCAGTAGGGCACGCTCCGCGTCGAGACGGGCCATCTCCTTCTGGCTAGCCATCTCTGCATTGTCTTGCAAGCAAGATCAAAGTTGAGCTACAGAGTACAGACTACCAGCGAAAGATGAGAACAAAAATGCAGAATCACAAGGTACCTGCCTGCTGCTCAATCAGGTGATGAATGGAGGAGCGAGAGAGATGATTTCCTAGCCTCTTTTTCTTTCAACGATTTTTGAAACGGGATGCATTTGGATCTGAAATTTCAGGTATTTATACATGTACCTGAATGAGAAGAGGTGACTGCACATTTGCACGTGAAATGACTAAGCGTGGGAATTTGAATTTCATTTCAAAGCGGGAGAAAGCAAAAAATGGAAACAATTGCGGAAGGATCTGAAATCTACACATTGGCTGGGTTTACACACTGGCGAGTGGTGACGAGCTGATAATTATATTCCTTCCAAAAAATAACCTGATATCCAAACAGATCGCTTGATCCATAGTATTCCTTTGATTTTCATTTGACCATATCTGGGAACAGATCTTCTTGGTCGATGCCACCGGTGAGAAACAGCCAATCCTGTCATTGCCATATAATTCATTGAGCCTATGATAGAATCACACAAACTCACCTCTTGTCAAATTTAACCAAGCTGCTAAATAAACTTTAGGCTCTCCATCATTCTAATACTTTTCCCTCCTTGACCCTCTAAACAAGAAGAGCGAGTTACTCCGTTCCATTCCACATGTAAATTTAGACATCACTTGATATCATTTCACATTTTATTAAATAAATGAAAAAGTCACACGTAAAACACATAGTCACATTTTTTACAAAGATTGTCAGCTACTTAGCTAAGAATAGGGAAACAAATAACCCGAAAGGAGAAATAATCCAAGAGAGCAAACTCTATTATCGTTTGTTCGTCCATCCAATCTTGGAATATAGGTCCATGACTATGACTTCCAATTTCAAGCTTGCCGGATGAAATATCTCCCTTGCCTCTTACGTTGCAACAATATCCAGAAGCACAACGACTATATTCTCCTAAAGGTAGCTTGCATAAAGGAAGGATACAGTTTGATTCAAATACAACATCATTACGGTAACATCAAATCGCCCAATAGAGAGCTGCTAAAATCACAAAGTTTTTTTTAGTTTCTCTTTGTTCCTTATTCAAGTAAGCCAGCCCCTAGCATATGATACATAGATTTTGGCGGTGTTAACCCAGTAGCAATTTCAATTATTTATTCTCCAAATGGACCTAACATGATGGTAGATAAGAAAATGTGCTTAATTCTTTCATTACCATTACAGAAGCAACACTTTTAACTTTCTATCCACTTTCTATTTGCTAGGTTATCATTCGTTAACATGACTCCACATTGGACATACCACAAAAATGGAATTCTCAGCTTGCAAATGAATTTATGAGATAAAAGAGCACCCTGCTGATTTAATAGAAATTGATACATGGAAGATACTATAAAATGACCATGCTTATGTAAGTCCAAAATAAGTATTCTTCTCATTCATTAGTTGAATATGCAATATTTAGCTACTAGTTTGTGCCAACTAATGAGCTTGTTATCAACTAACGCTCTACTGAAAAATTGAGTGGCATATGCCTCATCAAAGTTGCAATTATATCATGCTGATTAATGATAGGTGCATTGCCATATCATATGAAGAAGTTGCATTGTATTAAGAGAAATGAGGCCAAACCATATGGTGCTCGATTAATTAGGAAAAATCGAGCTAAAACCCTACAACAACTCTAGGCATAAACCTAACTTAACTAGGTCCAAAGCACCGTAAAACGACACATGACCTACTACCTAGCTAAACTAAGCCTATGTGGACAGCACCGCTACCTAGCCGACACTTGACCGGAACTTCCGACAAAACTAAAGTTCTTATACGAAATTTAAAATTAAACTTGAAACTGCAGAACCTGGCTGGATCAAAAGTTGCACAATGATGATAGGAGACTTCTGCAGGTGATGTTTGCAAGCATAACAACTCAAGTATGTAGATCAGCACAAAACAAACTCTAGGTCAATGAGAACTAAATAAATGCTATAACCACAAGACACAAGAGATTTGTTCCCGAAGTTCACTTCCACTAAGGAAGCTACGTCTCCGTTGAGGAGCTCACAAAGAGCCGGGTCTTCCACTAACCCTTTACCTCACTCAATCAACCACAAAGGAGGATTGAGTCACTTACTATGAAATACACAAAGGATAGGGTAATACAAACTTCCCGGGGCGCACACACACGAGAGGACGCTCCACGGGTGACACCAAACCGTCTAGAAGCAAGCTTCAAGAGTAACAAATGTGAATCAATGGATGAAGATGCTTCAAGTGCTCTTGAGATGAACTTGGCTGCCCTCACACTCAAATGGTTAAGTCTTACACCTCAATCTTACTCTCACCCAAGCCCTAACTCAAATCAACTAAAGGAGTAGCTCAATGAGGGATTGGGGAGGAGTAGTAAATGCTCTTGGAGGTGTTTGTCTCGGGTTAGGTCAGCAACAAGTGAAGGGGGGGGGGCTGAGGGGGTATAAATACCCAAGCCCCAAAAACTAGCCGTTAGTGCACTGGTTAAGTGATTGTCGGAACTTCCGACACAGGGTCGGAACTTGTGACACTTTTAAAACAGCTGGCCGAGAACCCCTTGTCGGAAGAATCCAGCTTCTTCCGACAAGTGTCGGAACTTTCGACCTAGGGTCAGAACTTCCGACTCACACTGAAATGGACACAAAACTAGGTGCACAAGTGTGTGATTTTGTGTCCCTCCTTGATGGTTAGCATCTCAAATGAGCACTTTGACACCTTCATGCTATCCATTCACATCCCTCTTTGTAGTACGGTGTTTCCTAAAATCAAATTTAAAATATAAAATAAGTAAGGATCTTCTTTTAAGACCAACACCATCCTTTAAGCAAATTTGGCGTCTTTTCTTGCTCTTTTTCATTTCATTGAATTTTAACCTGTCCAAAACTCGATAAACTCATTAGCTCCTTAATTTTGTATGTCGTCAACACCAAAACCCACTTAGGGGGCCAAATGCACTTTCAATCTCCCTCTTTTTGGTGATTGATGACAACACGATTAAGGCTCACAATAAATTCAATAAGACATTTTGAATTCAATTATATAGTTGAACTCCCCCTTGATATGTGCATTTATCAAGATAAATACAAAACTAGCCTCAAATGCTATTTGCACATATTAAGAAACATTTCTTCTATATAACTGCATTCGTGGGGTGCAATGTGTGATAAATATCAACGTGATGCACATGACAAGATGTATCACAACAATAAAGTGGAAATGAACAAGCACCAAGTCAAAAGTCATGAGCATCACAAAAGCAATAAGGTTCTAAGATCACACTAGCATAGAGAAACTCAATTAATTCTTACAACATTAAAGATCTCACTTGGCACACCACATGTCACACAAATACAAGTCTCATTTGTCCACAAGCACAAGAGTTTAAAGTTTCAATGTTTCAACGACGAAGATGAAACAGCCACAAAGCCTATGGTGAGCTCACTCCCCCTTTGGCAACAAGCACCAAAAAGGAGAGGCCCTTCCATAGCCACCACTCATCATCGTCGTCGTCATCTTCGGCATCATCTTCTTCCTCATCAGTGGGTGTGTTGGCAGCGGGAATGTCCTCTTCTTTGTCCTCATCCGACTCCTCACGCCCACCCAAGTCTTCTTCGATTTTATCCTCATCAACTTGGGGAGCACCAAACATCATGGAAGGTCCACCCATTTCTTCCCAAGGGTTGTAGAAGGTCGGTGGAGGAGGAAAATCCATAGGCGCACGAAGAGGTGAGTGAGGCATGTCATATCTGGCCATGATTTCCTTTTGCCTTGCCTCAATCTTAAGAAGTTTCTCATCCACATGCTTCTTGTGGTCATGGATTTCTTGCGCATTGTGACGACCCACATTGAAGCATGCAAACAATCCTTGAGAAATGAAATTGAGAATGCCTTTCTTCTTTGGGGCACGAGGAGGAGGACCACGGGAGCTCGAAGGACCCTGAGAGCTAGATGGACCATGAGAACTTGAAGGATGATGAGAGCTTGAAGGACCATGAGAGCTCGAAGGACCATGGGAGGGTCCTTGAGTGGAGCGGCGAGGTGCATGTGCTTCAAGCTTGAGAAGGTGCTCAAGTTGACCTTTCTTAGGCTTGTACACTTGATGGCCCTTGTCGGTCAAGATGTTGACGCTTGTCACTTCTTTAATCATGGCGAAGATATAAGGAGCATAGTGACAGCCTTTCTTCGGTGAAACAGAACAAATGATGATTTCCTCCCAAATGAAGTCAAAAACACTAAACTCATTCTTTTTGGGAGCCATTCTTGCAAGCAAGTTCTTGGACATGTTTGAAATGTTGTCCGAGTCACCACTTTTGGGACACAGAGTGTAGCGGAAGAGTTGGTTGAGCAACTTATAATAAGGTGTCAAACCATGTATTGTCCCAAACTTAATATCACCATATGCACTGTCATACATGAAGTGAATTCTCCATCATCAAGCACATTCTCCTCCTCATGTATCCTCTCTCTAGTAAGATCAGCATTGGAAAATCCAAGAATACTAGCAAAGTAAGCATATTCAACATAGAATGGCCTGCCTTGAATAGTCCAATGGAAGGTCTTGGTTGAGCGGTTGACATAGAGAGTGGAGTAGAACTGAGCGATAACCTCCTCATTCCAATCACAATTGAAGGACATGATTGATGTGAGATGCATCCTTCTACAAGCATCTTGGACTTCCCTCACCACCAGCAGATCAATTTCAAATAGATACTCCCAGTTGATGGATTTCATCTCGGTAGTGGGGTGAGACTTGCAAAGAATCACTGATGAATACCAATCAACATGAAAGTTCATCCAAAATCGAACATCTCCTTGATGCTCTTTGGCATATTCAGATGGATCATCATATCTCAATGCATATATATCATGCTTGCCCTTTTTGTAATCCACTGGACGAGTCCCATTGAACTGAGAAGCAGTTAGCCTAATTGGGGGCTGCATTCGAAGGATGATCCTCTCAAGATATTCAATCGACTCTCCAGCATCTGACATGTGAGTGCCTGGAGCAGAAGCATGCTTCATGCAAGGATGAGCACCATGAGTGGAAGTACCCTGTGGAGTAGGTCTTCCATGACCATGAGAGCGCAAAGGAGCCTTCGCCACAGCCTT
Source organism: Panicum miliaceum (assembly GCA_032594955.1). Taxonomy (NCBI): domain Eukaryota; kingdom Viridiplantae; phylum Streptophyta; class Magnoliopsida; order Poales; family Poaceae; genus Panicum; species Panicum miliaceum. The sequence continues at coordinate 4,146,550 of CM064067.1, forward strand.
TCACTTGCCAGTACGATCAGCCATACGTGAAGCTTCTTGAGTCGCTTCAGAATCAGAAGGAGACGATTCAATCTCGGGTGAAGACGCCCTCTGCTTTCCTCTCCTTTCATGAGCCATCTGAGTATGTAAGATGAAAATTAGGATAGACTCGATAGGGGTGATCAGACTCAATCAAATGGGACAGTCAGGACACTTGTCGGAACTTCCAACCACGGGATGGAACTTCCGACAGGGCCCGAGCAGACCCAAAAGATCATGAATCAAGAGATTTTGCCGACCAAATTTGATAAGATCCTAGGCATATGATCAATGATATACCAGAAGGCTATCCCTAAGAAAGAAACTTCTAACTCCTTCTACATTGAGAGATCGGGTGACGGGGAATTTGAATGAAATACCTTGAAGATTTCCCGCGCGAATCGAAAGAGAGATGATGGGGATCGGATGTTTCGAAGAGTGGAGAATCCAAAGAACTCCAAAGCAATAAAATCCCACGGTTGAATCTTGGTTTCCCCGCAAGATTTTGAAAGGGGGGAAGAGTTGGCGTTGGTGGTGTGTGTGAGTATGTTAGGATTTGAGGGGGCTGTCCAACGGTATATATAGGTTCAAGTGAATTGTCGGAAGTTCCGACGGTGGGACGGAAGTTCTGACGAATAAGAATTTTCGAACCCGAGGAACCCCAGTCGAAAGAATGGAGAAAGTTCCGACGAAGATTGTCGAAAGTTCCGATGGTCCGTCGGAAGTTCCGATGAATATTAAAATGATCTCCCGAGGACCCTTTGTTGGAAAAAGCACGACGACCTATACTTTTCAGCTCCAGAAAGTTAGATTTTTGAAGAATAAACTTGGAGATATTAAGAGATATGGCTTGTAGACATATGAGAGACTTGAAGCTTAGTGATCAGCCACAAACAACATTACATAACAATGATCACAAGATTCAAGTTTTGATCCCAAGATCAAAATCCAAATATTTTAAAAATAACTCAACACAAGTAAAGTCATTTTTCGTATCTAAGCAACAATCAAGTATGTGCAACAGGTCAAGCCAAGTTACGAGAATCCAAGATATTTAGTTCACTCTTCAAAGCACAAAACCTTTGCTCATCTAGAGCCTTAGTGAAGATATCGGCAAGTTATCGTTCGGTGCTCACATGACGTAAAGCAATATCTCCTTTGGCCTCATGATCCCTTAAGAAATGATGTCTTATATATATGTGCTTTGTTCGGGAGTGTTGTACCGGATTGTTTGCTAGCTTGATAGAGCTCTCATTGTCACATAAGAGCGGAATCTTGCTAAATTCACAACCGAAGTCACTCAACGTCTGCTTCATCCATAAGAGTTGGGCACAACAAGCACCCGCTGCAACATATTCAGCTTCGGGGGTAGATAAAGCAACCGAATTTTGTTTCTTAGAGCTCCACGACACTAGGGATCTTCCAAGAAATTGGCAAGTCCCCGTCGTACTCTTTCTATCTACCTTACAACCAGCATAATCCAAATCAGAATATCCAAGTAGATCGAAAGTGGAGCCTTTGGGATACCATAAGCCAAGGTTAGGAGTGTGTAACAAATATCTCAAAATTCTCTTAACAGCAATTAAGTGACATTCTTTAGGATTGGCTTGAAATCTTGCACACATGCACACACTAAGCATAATATCCGGCCTAGATGCACAAATGTAAAGGAGAGAGCCAATCATGGAGCGATATACCTTTTGATCAACCGACTTCCCTTCTTCATTGAGATCAAGATGACCATTTAATGCCATGGGTGTCTTGATGGGCTTTGCATCGGCCATGTCAACCTTTTTAAGCAAATCCTTCACATACTTGGTTTGACAAATGAAAGTCCCTTCCTTCATTTGCTTGACTTGAAATCCAAGGAAGAACTTCAATTCACCCATCATGGACATCTCAAACCTCTTGGTCATGATCCTACTAAATTCCTCACAAAATTTCTTATCAGTAGAACCAAATATGATGTCATCGACATATATTTGGCAAACAAAAATATCTTTATTAACTTTGTGAGTAAAAAGAGTAGAATCAGTTTTTCCCATTACAAAGTCGTTCTTGAGAAGAAAATCCTTAAGGCATTCATACCATGCCCTAGGAGCTTGCTTAAGCCCATAGAGCGCCTTATGGAGCTTGTACACATGATTTGGAAATCTTGGATCTTCAAATCCCGGCGGTTGTTCTACATACACCAACTCGGATAGGGGGCCATTCAAGAATGCACTTTCCACATCCATTTGATAAATCTTGAAATCATGATGAGTGGCATAGGCTAATAGTATACGAATTGATTCAAGCCTAGCTACGGGTGCATAGGTTTCACCAAAATCCAAACCTTCAATTTGTGTGAAACCTTGTGCAACTAACCTTGCCTTGTTTCTTGTGATAACACCATGTTCATCTTGTTTATTTCGGAAAACCCACTTGGTGCCAATCACATTTTGCTTTGGTCTTTCAACCAACTCTCATACTTTATTTCTTGTAAAGTTATTCAACTCTTCTTGCATGGCAATGACCCAATCCGGATCATCAAGTGCTTCATGAGGTTCTAGAGAGGAGACAAACGAGTAATGTTCGCAAAAAGTTGCTAAACGTGAACGAGTAGTTACCCCTCTTTAAATACTTCCAAGAATATTGTCAACGGGATGATCTCGTTGAACACTTTGATGAACTCTTGGGTGCGGCACTTGTGATTGAGGTTGAATCGGTCCATCATCGTCATTTTCGGCTTGTGGAGCATCTTCTTGAGCTTCTCCACCTTGTTCTCCCCTTTGATCAATGCCATGAACTTGATCGTCACCATGAACTTGACTTTGATCTTGAGGTTGATAAGAGCTTGGAGGTTCAACTCTTATGGATGATGATGGATCATTGTTTCTTTCTTCAATTTGAGTTTGAGCTTGAACTTCACGAGGTCTCACCTCCCCCAAGCTCATCCTCATGATTGATAGACTCGGAGGTTCCTCTTCATCTGTAATATTTTTATCAACTTGCTCTACTTGAGAGCCGTTGGATTCATCAAAAGTTACGTCCACCGTGACCTCAACACAACCGGTGGTTTTGTTGAAGACATGATAAGCGTGTTCGTTAGTACCATAACCAAGTAGGAAACTTTCATCAACCTTTGATGCAAACTTTGAGCTTTTGGTTTTCTTGTTAAGTATGAAATACTTACTCCCAAAAACTCTAAAGTAGTGCACCTTGGGTTTGTTATCGTTGATCATCTCGTAGGGTGTCTTGCCCAAGTATTTGTGGAGGTAGAGACGGTTGATGGCATGACACGCTGTATTGATAGCTTCGGCCCAAAAGATATCCGGAGTCTTGTACTCATCAGGCATTGTTCTTGCCGCTTCAATCAATGTCCTATTCTTCCTCTCAACAATGCCATTTTGTTGAGGTGTGTATGGTGCGGAGAATTCATGTTTGATTCCTTCTTCATCAAGAAATTCTTCAATATTGGTTACCGCCAATGCTAATGTCACTTCTTACATTCTTGATTTTCAATTCATATTCATTTTGAGCTCTTCTAATGAATTTCTTGACAATTCCTTGAGCTTCACTTTTATCTTGCAAAAAGAATACCCAAGTGAAACGAGAAAAATCATCAACAATGACAAGACCATATTTGTTACCGCCAAAGGTAATGTAGGCAATGGGTCCAAACAAATCCATGTGTAGAAGCTTCAATGGTCTCGATGTTGTCATGATGTTCTTGGCACGGTGTGGAGCACCAACTTGCTTTCCGACTTGGCATACGCTACACAACCTATCTTTCTCAAAAACAACATTTGTTAGTCCTAGGATGTGCTCGCCTTTTTGAAGTTTGGCCAAGTTCCTCATCCCGACATGGGCTAGTCGGCGATGCCAAAGCCAACCCAAATCAGAGTTTGCCACTAAACAAGTCTTGGGCTCAACTATCTCCTTGGAGAAATCAACAAGATAGACTTTGCCCTTTAAGCGACCCGTAAAAGCAATAAAGGAATCCTCCCTTCTAAAGACAGTCACACCCTCATTAGTAAAGAGACAATTGTAGCCCATCTCACAAAGTTGCGAGACCGACAACAAATTGTACCCCAAAGTTTCAACCAAATAAATATTTGAAATAGAGTTATCATTTGAGAGTACAATTTTACCCAAACCAATCACATCTCCTTTGCTATTGTCTCCAAAGATAATAGTTTCTTTAGGTATATCATGAAGTTTTAGGGATGTGAACAAATCCTTCTCCCCGGTCATATGATTTGAGCATCCACTATCAAGCAACCATGCGGTGCCACCCGAGGAGTAGGCCTACAAAACAAGTTAAGCTTTGAATTTAGGTACCCAAAAAGATTTGGATACTTGAGGGTTAGATGGATACACTTTTGGAACCCACACACTTCTAAGGATTGTCCTCTTAGTGTAAGCCCCAACATACTTGACCACTATTTTACCATTGTGGTCCATTGTCACCATATAATTCGTAGTGTAGTTTGGTGATGGCTCATGCTTAGTGATCTTTGCCTTGATGGGATCATCAATTTTCTTCTTGGCTTGGGAGGGAATGGTGGTCACACCATGTGCAATGTTCATCAAGTTCTCAAGATTTGATCCCTTGGTGAACATGACATATTCCTTACCACCGACTACCTTCCGGTCATTTACCTTGCCTCCCTTGTAGTGACCAAGCCCATCCTTCTTGTGGAAACGTCTCCCTTCCTTGTACGCAACCTTAGGCTTGGGCTTGGTATCACCTTCATATCTGTTTCTTACTAACTTGTTTAGTTTAGCCTCTCAAGTTGAGCATCCTTTGCTTTGATCAAATTTTCTAGTTTGGCCAAGTTAGTAATACAAGCTTGCACATCAATTTTATAACACCTTGAGCACCCTTCACTTGTGGAGATATTTGAGTCAAAAGTTGATTTAGAATTGGTTTTGGTGCTTTCGCAAATGGCATTGTAGCTAACCTCAAGACCTTTGTACTTTGTCGTTAAGCATGAGAAGCTTTCTTGTAGTTCACTATGTGTGGCCTTTAGGGAAGCTAGAGATTCATTTATCAAAGTGGTCTCCTTTGACATCCTCTCTTTTAAATCATTAGCTAGAGATAAATCGATAGTTAATTTTTCAACTTTCACCTTTTCTTTAGCAAGAGCCTTCTCTAAAGCAAGCTTTCTCTCTTTCTCAAGGATGAGCAAGTCTTCTTGCCTATCGAGACACTCCTTCTTTTTCTCCAATTTCTCCATAAGTTTTTCAATTTCTTTAAAACCTTCTTTCCAAATTCTTTTATTATGTATGCTTTATGTTGCTCTTCCTCATCATCAAAATCATTTTGCGAACTACTAAATATGGTGGAAGGATGAGAGGAGGAGGTGGATGATTCTTGTACCTTAGTCCCTCTTGCCATGAGACAAAAGGGTGCTTCATCTTCATCGTCGGAGATGTTGTTGAAGAGTTTCCTTGAATTCTTTGGTATGACTAGAGTAGCCATCCCTTCATGGTCGGAATCTTCATGACTAAACTCCCACTCTTGACCAACATGAGCATGCCCTTGATATTTCTTCTTGTAGTCCTTGCTCTTCTCCTTGTACCTCTTCTCTTCCTTTTCTTTGTTCTTCAATTGTGGGCAATCGGCAATGTAGTGACCCACTTTTTTGCACTCATAACATCTTCTTTGTGAAGGCTTCTTCTTGTCATCACCACCTTTCTTGTAGTATTTCTTCTTCATGAATTTCTTGAAGTTTCTCAATACCAAGGCCATCTCTTCGTAGGTGGATCCTTCATCACTTGAATCTTCCTTTCTTGACTTTAGAGTCTTGGGATTTGATTCAACCTTGTCACTTGAGCTAGCATTGAGTGCCATATTCTTGTTCACTTTGTGACTTAGCGACTTGGCCACATCCCTCTCAATCAACTCTTGATGGAGGATTTCACCAAGAAGTTGATTAGGTGTTTTGACCTTGAATTTGGGATCTCTTCTAATCATTGTTGCAAGAGTGGGGTTCCTTGATGTGAAGGCTCTAAGCAACTTCTTTGTCACCTTGTGATCTTCTCATTTCGTGCTTCCAAGAGATCTAATGTCCGATACAAGGACCATTAGTCTATCATACATTTGCCTCACGGTTTCTTCATCATGCATGACAAAGTGCTCTAGCTCTCCTTGCAACAAATCAATCTTGCCTTCTCTAACTTCATCGGTTCCCTCATGAGCTTCTTTTAGTGTGTCCCAAATTTTCTTAGCTATTTCAACATTGCGGATTTTGTTGAATTCTTGGGCACAAAGGGAACTTGTGATGACCCTCACGGCTTGCGCATTGCGGAAATAGTCTTGAGCTTGTTCGGCCGTAGGTACACCATTCGTAGGAGGAGTCACACCTACGACCACAACTTCCCAAATAGAAGGGTGAAACCCATAGAGATGCATTTTCATATCATAAGACCAATTGGGATAATCCATCCCATCAAAGAAAGGAGGCTTTCCCAAGTGAACCGATTAAAATTGAGAAGTAGGATATTGAGATGAAGCATAGTTATGAGGAACTTGATTTAACCCAAAGAAAGGATGCTTCTCGCTTTCTTTCTTGATTCGCTTCATCATCAACTTCTTGGTCTTATTCTCAATTTTTGCCTTCATCTTTTCTTTTCTCCTTCTTCTTTCTTCCAATGTCTCATCCTCGCTTTCATCGCTTGAACTTGACTCGGCATCATGAATGGAGGGTGGACGGCTTGTTTGCTCGAAAGGATTTCCAGCACTATCAAATCCGGTACCGGCAACGATTTGAGCTGCAATGGTTGCGACGGTGTCTGCATCATCCCCAACTATGGACATCTTGATATCCCTTAGCGGTTAAGCCTAAATCAAGAGATTAGGCTCTGATACGAATTGAAAGGATCTTGGTGATGCCTAGAGGGGGGTGAATAGGCGTACCTGAAAACCTGAAAAATTCTTCGCATGAATTAAATGTGTCGAAACTTCCGACACTGTGTAGGAAGTTCCGACGAGCCGGAACTTCCGACACTGTGTAGGAAGTTCCGACAAAACTAAAGTTCTTATATGAAATTCAAAATTAAACTTGAAACTGCAGAACCTGGCTGAATCAAAAGTTGCACAATGATGCTAGGAGACTTCTGCAGGAGATGTTTGCAAGCATAACAACTCGAGTACATAGATCGGCACAAAACAAACTCTAGGTCAATGAGAACTAAATAAATGCTATAACCACAAGACACAAGAGATTTGTTCCCGAAGTTCACTTCCAATAAGGAAGCTACGTCTCCGTTGAGGAGCTCACAAAGAGTCGGGTCTTCCACTAACCCTTTACCTCACTCAATCAACCACAAAGGAGGATTGAGTCACTTACTATGAAATCCACAAAGGATAGGGTAATACAAACTTCCCGAGGCACACACACGAGAAGACGCTCCACGGGTGACACCAAACCTTCTAGAAGCAAGCTTCAAGAGTAACAAATGTGAATCAATGGATGAAGATGCTTCAAGTGCCCTTGAGATAAACTTGGCTGCCCTCACACTCAAATGGTTAAGTCTCACACCTCAATCTTGCTCTCACCTAATCCCTAACTCAAATCAACTAAAGGAGTAGCTCAATGAGGGATTGGGGAGGAGTAGTAAATGCTTTTGGAGGTGTTTGTCTGGCGTTATGTCAGCAACAAGTGAATGGGGGCTGAGGGGGTATAAATACCCAAGCCCCAAAAACTAACCATTAGTGCACTGGTTAAGTGATTGTCGGAACTTCCGACACAGGGTCGAAATTTCTGACACTTTTAAAACAGCTGGACGAGGACCCCTTGTCGGAAGAATCCAGCTTCTTCCGACAAGTGTCGGAACTTCCGACACACACTGAAACGGACACAAAACTAGGTGCACGAGTGTGTGATTTTGTGTCCCTCCTTGATGGTTAGCATCTCAAATAAGCACTTTGACACCTTCATGCTATCCATTCACATCCCTCTTAATAGTACGGTATTTCCTAAACTCAAATTCAAAATATAAAATAAGTAAGGATCTTCTTTTAAGACCAACACCATCCTTTAAGCAAATTTAGCGTCTTTTCTTGCTCTTTTTCATTTCATTGAATTTTAACCTGTCCAAAACTCGATAAACTCATTAGCTCCTTAATTTTGTATGTCATCAACACCAAAACCCACTTAGGGAGCCAAATGCACTTTCAAGCCGAAACAATGCTGAAACCAAGAGCCACCAGTAGGTCCAACAAGGTTAGAAATACCGAAACGACGCCTCAAAGGAGGTCATGACATTAGACGCGTTGTCATCGCCATCAGAAAGTCCACACAAAGGCTTCCACATGGAGAACCCCATGGGGTGAAGAGAAGCAGAGGGCCCAACAATATCTTCATGGATAGTAGGGTGCCCGAGGGCATCATCATCAGCTCTGACATTGATCAGGCTAGGCTTTCACTCAGGCCCATACACCTTCACCAGCCACACAAGAGGAAGGCCCAAAAGGCTAAGGTGTACCCTCCCATTCCCTCCCCCCACCACCACCCCCACCCCCATCCCGGGGCACGCAGCTGTCGAGTTGATGACAAATCTATTGTTGACTCCTTGTGGTACACGTTGCCAAAAAAGACACTACAAGTTGCAAGTCTCCACATGGGCTAGATCAGGGTGGGGAGCGGGGACCAATTTAGCAATGGGAGGAGCCCATGAAAGCGAGGAGGCACTGAAGTACAAGGACAGCAGGAAGAAGTAGACTAGTAGTCACGGGTAGTGGCTGCCACTACGAACAACCACATGGCGGTCGGCTGACGCCCCCCATGCAGATGGAACCAATGACTCCGCGCAGAAAAAAGGTCCCACAAGCTAGAAAGTATGTCGAACTGGCAAGAGACGGGTGAAAAGCTCGATGAGGAGTTGTCAGCGCTACCGCAGGCCAAATCCAGGAATCCCAAAGCTGCCTAAAGCAAGCCCCCTTAGCCAACAGCTCCTAGATGGATGCAACCAGCAGTCCAACACAAATTAGAGAAGAACAAGAAAAGTGAAAGAGACAGGGAAAAAAAGGAGGCTCAATGAAAGGACATCACTCGGTGCTGCCACCGACAACCACCAGCACCACCGGCCATTAGGGATGGTAGCGGCCGACGAAGGCCAGGTGGCGGGGAGCTCTAGTGGGAGACATTGTTCTGGTGGAAGTTTCTCTCTTTTCCAAAAAGATGAATCATCTAGTTTGATTTGAACTTGTGACAAGGTCTTTGAGCTTAGGTACTTATTCCTAAGCAGGTCTGCCATATCCCTTCTTTATTGATCACTTAAGATGCTATTTACTCATGACATTTATTATCAATCATGTCTTTATTCCGGGCCTCTTTGATGATGATGATGATGGTGATGGTGGTGGTGGTGGTGGTGGTGGTGGTGGTGGTGGTGATGATGATGATGATGATTATTATTATTATTATTATTATTATTATTATTATTATTATTATTATTATTATTATGGCAAAAAAAACTCTTAATATCATTACTTTACTTAACTAACAAAGTCCGCAACAAATCTCTTGATTCAGCATTAGGGACTTGTGTACAATATGGTGAATAAAATATTATTTTACACTTTTGTATTACTATAACTTGTATTTTTAGTATCATCTAAAATGACTGATCAATTATGAACTTTCCATAACTTAGGTAAGTGATTTACAATATAATGTAGTGTAGTAAAAAACAAGTGGAATTTAACCCCTCATGCTTGCTGTAACTAGTTATTTCGGTTTTCTGCTGGCACTATAACCTCAACTCTATTTATTGGCTTGAACAAGATATGTCTTACTTGAAATGAAATAAATGAATACGTCAGAAAAGAAGAATCTTTCCTTTCGATTTCTGGTATTCTAGAATCTTTTTCACACTAATTACCAATTCGTTTCTTGGTTATTAAGAGTGGTTGATAATACCGAACGATAATGGCCAAGTTTTTTTCTGCATCCCATTAGAAATCTCATGAAAATGAAACCATAAACATGAGTAAGTTGCTAAACATTGAATTCAGTAATTCCATTTATTTTCTTTAGAACATAGAAAGGAAGCTCCAAAACCTCTAGTCTCCACCCCATTACCCGAGCAGGTAATTGTTAGCTTATGTTATCGTACAACATTTTTCCTTGCAATGCCTAATTCTGGTCATAGCTTACACACTACAAGACTTGCAACTATTGCCGAGAGGTGATGGCAGGTGGCCGTCGGGCCCTGTTTTTTTATACACAGAGTTAGATCTTGCTGGCCGGTGAAAGATTTGTCAGAATTTCATTTCAACTCACCGGAAATTATTCTATCATGCTTAAACATTGTCCGCATTAGGAGGAGAAAATGATAAGGGGTTTTTGAGCCCTCTCGGTCACTTAGAAAAAACTCTCGGCAAATGTTTTGATTCTAGTAGTGATATGTGCATGCTATTGGCTATACATTGATCTCATGGTTGTCATGTGTTCGCTCCCGTGGGACAATAGATAGTGAGTGTGATGCATGGTGAAGGTATGTTGGGTGGAGAAGAGATGGCAATATTTGTATGGTAGCAGATGAAATAGCAGTTGTCAGGATTTTCAATCACTCTGTGATTTTGTACAAAGTACTACAATTACTATCCGTTTATAGGGAGTGTGGATCGCGTTCGGCAAAGTACTGAGCGAATTAGGAGTGGCAGCAGACAAAGGAGAGTGGTAGTTGGATTTGGATAATCATCTTAGATAGTGGAGATATTAAGGTTTGCACAAATTTCAATGTGATTGTCTCTAGTACAAATTTATAAAAATCTAAATACAAATAAATTAGCTTTTAGAAAAGGCAAATATCCTACATGTGCACAGATTATCTCTTTCCATTTAATTGTTGTATATTATACTCAAAAGTTTAATACCAGATGGAATGGAAAAAAAGAGAAAATGAAGTTGCATCCAGCCAAACTGGGCTAACTGGCTAGGCCTGCAAAAGGTTGGAGAGCCCATGTGATTGGGCATAACTTCCCCCTCACAAACTTGTCGCACAGGAGATGCCCTCATTTACACTGTTGAGCTATGGCTACCCGTTCCTCTCCTCCCTCTCACTGTCTCTCTCACCCCCATCCAGATCTACAATTCACACCGAAGACTGCTCGCACCCTTCCCCTCCCGTCGGCAACAATTCACCCTCCTCCCCACCCGTTGGTGACCACTCGCCTACCTCCCCTCCCACCGGCGCCAAAATACCTCCCTCCCAATTTGGTTTCCGCTCGCCTCCCTCCCCTTCCACCAAGACCTCGTTGTCTTTTACCACAAGGCAAATCTCAGAGGCAGAGGCAGGCGACATCATCACAAACAACTAGGAATGGTAAGTTTCCTTCATTCTCCTTTTTGCATAGAAATTTGGTGATTCTCTCTTTGCTTGTGCTATCATGTCTTTAGTTTCGTGTACAATCTGTGATCTATTTATTAGGTTAAGTTATATAAGTATGCTGAAATCCTAGTGCTTTGCTACTATTATATCGTCACCTTTGGCGATTTTTGGTTCTTGTTATGATTGGCATTCATCAGATCTAGATTTGTGTAGCCTAGTAGGAATCATTTGTTTAAGGGTTTGGTTTTTTTAGGTGCAATTTTTTTTTCTTTTTCTTTTTTTTGACACGGGAATTCTTTGTTAGATTTTTTAAGGGAGTGATTTGTATTTTTAGGAATAGTCTATATTTATTTGTGTGAGAAGGTACGGATCCCGGTGGAATCCTGGAACACCTAATGTACTCGCTTGTGACCAAGTTCCACACCATGGCTGACCCCATCCTAGATCTAATCATAGGTCGGATTAAAGTTGGCTCAAAAGAAACTTTGTGGGCTTCGTGGGTGATGGACTGACGGCGGCGGTGCGGTAGAAGGCGGTCTCAATTAGTTGCTGGCTCACCGCGTAAACTGTCACTCACCTCCATCGAGTGGATTGGGGATCCACCCAGGCGCGTTGTCCCTCACTTCCATCGAGTGGATTGGAGATCCGCCCAAACGCGGTTTGGTTCTTCTTGGTGAGTAAACCCTAGCTTGTTTGTTATTTCTGGGAATTTGGGATTGACTCCTCACCTGAAAGTTGGTTTTGGCGTTTTGCTCTCAATTATCGGGGAATTTCCTGCTCTATGCTCTTGTTCAGTTTTGTTACTTGTGGATTTATGTTCGGTCGATCCATTTGTGGTTGAATTAGGTTAGTGTATTCTCCGTTGGCATGATAGGAATTCTTGGTACCCAACTGAGATTTGGGGCATTTGGGCGCAGTTAATTTCCCAATTTTTGGGGGGGTTCAGATTTTTGTAGTAGCTCCCAAAATTTCGCTCGATTTTTCATAGCATCTGATTGAGCAGGAAAGCAGCAGGGTTCAAGGCAAAAAATTTCTTTACTTGGAAGGGAATGATGTTACTGCTGTGTGGTTTCATTCACTTGGTGCCTTTTTCTCCTTGGCATGTTTACAGAACGCAATCGTTCAAAAAAAATGTTTACAGAACGCCTAGTTTGTGCATCTGACAATAACTGCTGATGATAGAAACAGGGTGCAGGCTTATCTGCACATAGCAAGTAGTTGTGTTCGCTGCTTTAGTAAATTGGCTCACTTTAATTGCGTTTCAACAGGAGAGGCCAAGGCTTGGCCTATGCAAGACCCTAACGGCGACGATTTCTCTGCCCCAAAGTTGCACAAAAAGAAGGTTGTGTACCGGCCGCTTCCATCAGGCCTGCTGAAGGGTGAACCTGAACTGCTGTGGAGAGAGGTTCCGCATTCATCAGGCATGGTCCAAAAGCCGCCCAAAAGAAGCTTGAAGAGTGAGCGCCGTGCCACACCTCCATCAGACAGAGAGACTCCATATTCCCTGCCGGACTCCGGTCCTACAGACGAATATCGTGCGCTGCGGAGGAAGTACATGATGCTGGAGGAAGAGAACTTTGCCCTGGACCAAGAACTGAGCATGGAGGATGAGGAAATCAAGGCGCTTGAGGAGGAAAAGCTTGCGCTTCTTGATGAGCTCGTTGTATTGGAAGGCCTCGTTGAGCCGTCGCAGCTGCCGTCTCACCGTAGGCCATGAGTGGTATTTCGGTTTCTGTGATCGTCGTTGTTTTTTTTATCGAAAACGCAGGAGAGCTGCACTTCTTTGTACTAAGGAGAAAGATGAATTCGTTACACATCGCGGAGCGTCTTGCGCTGACGCTAAGAGCACACGAGGTTGTGATTACATAAAAACTTAAAACAACCAACTAACTAAGTGCTAGAGCTCCAACACCTAACCCGGCAGTAGGTCGCCTAGCTTTGCTGCTCCTGCCGCAACCCACATCACAGCCTCTTGCATGATCAGTCCTCTCAGCTGGAAAGAAGTTGCAGCGCTGTTCCGGAAGAGTCTGTTGTTCCTCTCCTTCCAAAGGTGCCAGGCAATCAACATGAAGATGGAATGGAATCCCTTCCTTTTCTCCCACGGCTGGAGTAAACTCAGATAGTGCCACCAGTCCTGGAGCTGTAAAAGTTGGTGCTGGGGAAAATTGCAATTACAATTGATGGAGCTCAGGAGACCCCACCAAACCTCTTTAGCATAACTGCAATCCACCAGCATGTGGACCGTCGTTTCAGGAGACATCTATTCATTGCACGTGCGACTAACCACTGTATCATCGCATATATCTGCTCGAGATAATAATATTTCAGAATAAAATAAAATATTTCAAAATAAGATAAAAATATTTTAGAACATTGTTATCTCCAGCCTTTTATTTTGTTTCAACAAGATAGTATCATCAGCATATAAACTACACTGGTGCTTGATCGCCGGATGTCCCAAAGGTTCTAGCACCCCATCAGCACTCGCTTTGCTGAACAATCTGTTGAGCACATCCATAACCATGATGAACAGCATCGGTGACAACGGATCTCCCTGCCTCAGCCCTCGTCTATGTCGAATTGGTTCTCCTGGCTGGCCATTAAGCAAAACTCTAGTAGTTGCCGAGGAGACAAGGGTCGAGATCCAGGTCCTCCAATTCCGGCCGAATCCCCAAGCCTGTAAAACCTCCAGCAGAAACGGCCAGGCCACCGTATCAAAAGCCTTCGATATGTCCAGATTAACCAGCATCTTGGGGATTTTCCGCTTCTTCAGTAACACTGCTGACCGCTGAACATACTTGTAGCAGTCCAAAATGAAGCGGCCCTTGATAAAGGCCGTCTGATTGCAGCTGATCAGCTGACCAATTCTTGGGCTGAGCCGATTGGCTAGAAGTTTGGAGAGCAATTTTGGGAAGCTGTTAATGAGGCTGATTGGTCGGTAATCCTTTGGTGACTTGGGATCATCAATCTTCGGGATCAGAGTTAGCAGTGCAGCATTGAGACAATGGAAGCTCCTGCAGTTCCCGCCAGCAAATGAATTAACTGCCCACATGATGTCACCTCGGATAACTTACCATGCAGTCTCATAGACTGCCCCCTTTGGATCCATCGGGTCTAGGTGCCTTGTCAGGAGGCAGCTCTTTGACCGTCCTCCAGACCTCCTCTTCCGAGAATGGATGCTCCAAATCACTCATGCCAAGCTGCAGAACCCCAAGCGCCTCCAGGTTTACAGTGTTGCCACGCTCCCAGCAGCCAATGCCAAGTGCCGCCTCAAAATATGAGTGCAGCACAGCAGCCTTCTCCTCCTGCGAGAAAACCGTTGCATCCCCATCTCGCAAGCTCGCTATGTGATTTTTACGCTGGCGGTAGCTAGCATGCAGATGGAAAAGTTTTGTCCCGGCGTCCCCTTCCTTCAGATGTAGGAATCTGGAGCGTTGTCTAGCTATTGTGCGTTCTTTTTTGAAAAGATAGCTATTGTGCGTTCCAACCGGTGCCTATTAATACTTTGTGGATGTAAACATTGTGGTTGAAACAGCAGAAACCTGTTATGAATCGAAACCTCTTAGATGAATGCTTGCAGGGTCAGAGAGTTGTTAGTGTGTTTGTGTAAGATGATAGGGTATGACAATCAGATGAAATTCGGTTGCGAATGTAGTTCGGTGCTTATGAAGCCTGCTTGCCTAAAGTCGAGCTCATGATGCGGAACAGGAATCGAGAAATAATCTCATGCGCAATTGTTCCGAAAATTAAGCAGATGTTGATGTTTAATCCAATGATTGTTTGTTATGGTTGTAAAATTCTGTATGTTCCAGTTGAAAAGATCTAATGAATGTTTTCCAACCAGTTCTGCAGGCAATTCACGCTTCTCATGTCGAGCAAATCCTCGGCCAAAATTTAGCTGGGCTATCGTGGGCACAAACCAGCCCAAACCAAACTACAGATCCGACTATTTTAAGAGCCCACGGCCCAAACTGAAGCCCGAACTTTTCGCAAACCCTTGCCGTTTAAAACCGAGACCCGACCCACAGCTGCATCCGCTCCTAAACGCAACGGTCGAATCCCCTCGAGTTCGAATTGCAGCCGGAGCGACACCCACATCCACCTCACATGGCGGCGGCGGTGGCGGCGAAGGCGGCGGAGGAGATGGTGGCGGTGCTCGACGAGGAGACGCTGGCGCTGATGGGGGTCAGCAAAGCCGCCGCCGCGGCGCCGGTGGCAGTGGGCACCGAGTGCGAGACGTTCAAGGAGAACGTGCGGCCGCTCAAGCGCGGGCGCGACGTGTCCAAGCTCAACCGCGCGCTCAAGGCGCAGGTCGACCCCGCCCAGCGCGCCGCCCTCCTCGAAGCCCGCAGGTATGTCGCCGTCCCCTCCCTCTCTCCCAGCAACGGAAAAAGTTATGGTTTGATCTGATCTGTGTTTCTTGATCTGGAGAGGGGGCAAGTTGCTGCCATAATGCAATCTACCTTGTGCGTTAACCATTTGATTGATTCGCCTGATCCAGGAGGATGATTGAGGCAATCTACGAGTACCAGGGCGAGGATCCGCTCCAACCGTGGCTGGAGTAAGCGTTTCCATCCCCATAACTCGCCTCTGCCGGATTTCTTGGTTCGTGGTAGCTGCCCGAGCCGAAAGATTGCTCATTTATTTGGTTCGTCTCTGATTCGTCCTCGCAGCTGCATCAAGTGGGTTCAGGAGTCGTTCCCTACCGGCGGCGAGTGCTCGGGGCTGGTGGTGTTGTACGAGCAGTGTGTGCGGACCTTCTGGCACGACGAGCGCTACAAGAACGACCTCCGCTTCCTCAAAGTGTGGCTGGAATACGTGAGTCGTGGGGATCCAAGATTGATTCTTTTTTCTCTGGTTCTCTTCTGGTTAGTGGAGGCATCTCATGTGTCTGTTTGATTGCCGACCTTGTTTTGTTTTGCAGGCTGGGAATTGCGCTGATGCTGAGGTGATATACAGGTTTCTGGAGGCGAACCAGATTGGGCAGAGCCATGCCATTTACTACATGTCCTACGCGTCGTTGTTGGAGTCAAAGAACAAGCTGAGGAAAGCTAATGAGATCTTTGACCTTGGTATAACTAGGTGAGATTTCCACGAGACACTTGTTGTTCATAAGGCTCTTGGATTTGAGATTGCCCAGTGAATTGTGTTGTTATAATCTAGATATCCAATCCAGAAATGCTGCCCTGTGATGGACATCGGGGTGGTTATCTTTTGGGGAAAATATATATTTCTTCTGTGCTTGATTGTCGTACAGAACATGGTACAGAATCAGTTGCACTTTTGTTCTTCTTTTTTTATTATTTGCATAAACTTGAATCAGACATTCTGCTCGTGAAGATACCATGATCAACTGCTAATTTGATACACGACCCCAATGTAGACAAACACAGATAAATCCTTTTAGTTTCTAGTCAGCAAACCTAAAATACTAAATTTCTTGTAGCCTTATTGTTCCTATTCTTTTAGATATGGCATGCCTTCAACTAGTCATGCCAGTATCTCATGCGTGATGCAACACTCAGAATTGATTTCCTTATCATGGTGTCAGCTTACCTCTCTTTAAGTTGTGAATTGGTTTTAATACTTGATTAATGCATATGAATGGATGAAATTGCTTATATTCATTTTTCCCTCTCAGAAAAGCAAAGCCTCTGGAGAAGTTGGAAGCTGTATACAGGACATTTCTTCGAAGATCTACCAAAACGAGCGAACACTCTGAGGTTTGCTATATAAATGGCAGCAGTTTTTATTTAGGATCCGGTATCTCCATTGAATTAACCCTTTCTTTCTGTAGCAAGATGATACAACAAATGATCTGCCAATCCGTAGCTTTGGGACTAACTTGAAACGTGATGAAAACAGTAAGCATGTTCAGCTGTACAGTGATTTAGAATGAACTTCTCAAGTGGTTTGCAAGTAATACTGTATTTGGCGTGACAGGAAGTCAGCAAGCGGATAACTCCCACCTTGGGAGGCCAAGGGCACTGCAAAGGTTAGTACCAATACAATGAAACAAAGTCAAGCATACAACGAAACCTGGAGGTCTATTTCTGGTAGTGTCACTGATTATGCCTTTGGACACTTGCAGAATCGACATTAACAAACCACTTTCAGTATACAAAGATGAGAACTCGTTACCAAATCAGGGCATTGACAAAACAAGGAGAAAAGAAAATACGAGCTGGCGCACCCTTGGAACACAAGCAGATAGGAACAAAGAAAATAACATGATGCCCACTAAATGGACGTGTCACAAGGTATTTTCGCTAGGCTACTAGAATTCTCTAAAGTGTCCCGTGTGGTACTTGTATTGGGGACTATTGAGTAACGAATTTGCGAAAATATCACATTGTTGTGCAGGTTCTACAAAAGTTAGGAGCGAGAGGAGCAGTTCAGCCAACCCGGGCCACTTCCATTGAGGTTTTCGTGGATGAAGAATGTGCACAGTATGTTATTGACATCCTAGCTTATATTCAGCTTTTTAAGAAATCATATTTTTTCAAAAAAAACACTTTTAATTGCTATAGGGAACCAGCTCGGAAGGTACCAAAGAGCCCAAATCCTTCTGTTCTGAAGCTCAGGCAAGCAACAAGCAAAAGCTTTAAGAAGTAAGTGGGGCATGGCTTTGTATGCTCCATTTCTTATCCTTTGTTTTCTTTGTCAGTGTATTAACCTGTTCGATTTGTTTCAACAGGGAAACTGAATTGCTTAAAGAGAATCCACTGCGCAACTTCCCCCTGAGTAGCCTTAGATAATCAGCATTTGGCTGATTTTATGAAACATTTCAATTGTATTAACCTGTTCGATTTGGTTGTTGTGAGGTTATGTCTGTATGCCCAAATAAGCTTTAGCCTCTAAAGCTTATCAGACAAGCAATGAGCCCGTTGGCTTATGAAGTGTTGTAATCTTCTACAATAAGTTGAAAGACCTGCAGATCTTGAGTGTTTATACGAATCTAATATCTTCACAAAGTAATTTGCTTTTACAAACTTTAGTTGGTGCTTTCTGCTTGTTTTTTCCCCCTAGATTTACTGGGCAGACAAAATATGTTGGGAGTAAGTGGGTGATTATTTTCCTGCGAATAAAGAATCAGTAAAGCAGAGTCTCCAAATAATTTGCAATAAAGCTATAACCAAACAAAACGTGACTGAATACTGTCATGCAAGTGGATGCATGGCACATTGAGTCAGGTAATTTTGTCAGGACTACAACTTGCGCTTTTTTTTTATCAGACACATCAATATAAAGTTATAAACACAAAACTCTCTGATGTCCAGACAGGGCCTCATGGCCACCTGAACAACATGGGACATGGCGAGATCAATGATCATTGCCATTTCAACTTCAGTTCCAGAAGGACCTTGATGCAACAGAGGAATCAGACGGTGAGAGTGAGACGAGTGCAGACGTTGAGAAATTCAGGTATGCACGTCTGGATCAGTAAGACTTTCAGTTGTCTTTGGTACTGAGCTCTTGATCTTACTATTATAGTTCTGCATTTTGTCAATTAACTATGCATGAGACCATGGAGAGCACACTAATTCAGATCAAGTTCGATCGACGACCCCATCTATAAAGTGAATGTTCCAACACAGCACGTGCTATATTGTAGCAGCAATAGCAACCAGTGTACTACACCACTCAGGACATCAAGTAGGCCAGAGCAAGCCCTAGAGCAGGTGCAGCCAAGAAGATCCATTCTACACATCATGAAGATGACAATTAGATTATTTTTAGGGCAATGGCAAGTAGTTTCACCAGGTGATAATGTATTAAAACCGTGGCTGGCTGCCCTGATCCACATCCTTTGTACCCTTGCGTTACATCATGGCCTGCTATGTGACATGGCCGGTTGGTTGGACCCAGTAGTGATGCACTGCTATATAAGAGCTGACCCACGCATCCTCCGTGTGCACCTGCTCCATTCAGGTTTCAGGCAAGCGAGGCTGCAGATTCCCTCCTCTCAGGCGGCGATGAATCGTCAGGCGAGCCGTCGAGGCCACCGGGTGCGCCTGCGCCACGTCCGGCTCGGCTCGCTGCTCCGGCTGCGCGTGAGGCTGTTCGGCCTCGCCGCCCTCCTTGTCCGGTGCCTGGAGGAGCTCAACTGCTGCCCCAGGAGGTGGTCGCCGGCGACAGCGAGGGCGCACAAGATGCTCAGCCACGCCGGCCGGTGTCCCCGGCCTGGGCCAGCAGAGAGGGAGAACTCCTTACAAGCTGAGGCCATTGCCGACTGCTTGGAATTCATCAAGAGATCTTACCTTGCTGATGATCACAAGACTGCTTGCTAGCGAAGCTGCCCTTCTTCGCGCTGTGTGGGAACCAAAGAATTTCCCAATTTGTGCGGGCTGCATATCTTGTGAAATTTCCATGATATTCCTACGTTCCAAGCAAGGCCAAAATGTTTTGCTCTTGTAGTTTGTATATATATCAGTTTTGTTAGTTACCACTGTTTGCTGTGTATCAAGGGTTCGTCAAGAATGACCAAATGTGTGTTAGAACTTAGGAGAGCTCAGCTCTTGAATAAAACAAGAGATTTTATATGGCTACTGAAAGGTGAAATGTTATTTTCTTCCCAATAAGAATACGTGTGTTGTCGCTTTCCCGGGAGGTGGTTTTCAAAAAGGGATTAGGTGAACTTGAGTCATGGATGGTGACTGAGAGGCATTCACGCTTTGTTTTTCAGGGCGGTTGACCTGGCCCTGCATAGTACAAACAAATTTGAGGACGAGGGCGTCTTGTGTGATGCTGACTTTACCAGAACAGCCACCTTCTTAACACAATTTTTGAAGTGACAACCCATCTGCTTTCATAAGTGCATGCAACTCAATATGGTTGTTGGAAGCATAGTAAATTCGAGTCCCAGCTAACAAAAAGTTATCATGAGATATAGACGTATAGTGTTCAACTATATTGCTCACCTTTCCTTAGCAGACAGCTTTGGGATATCCATTGCTGTTGAGAATGAAAGTATATATTAACTACAGTGTAGATACAGTTGTGGTAATTCCAAGAGATTCAGCAGATTAGGGGAAAAGGCAACATGACATACGCCCCTCTTCACTGTAGTCTCGGTTCAGGAGAGGACACTGTACAGAGCAATTATCAGAAAGAGAAAAATTACACCAAAACTGTATGCTCAAAATCTCTCAGTGGCAAGCAAACCACCTCTTAAGCAAAATTTCAGAGCTGTTGGTGCAGGACAGAAATTAGGGAGCCTTGTTCCAATGTTCAGCTGCTTTGACAAGATGAATGTTAGAAAAGACCGGCAAATGCGCCTCAAAATCCTTCTTCAGGCATCTGGGTCAACATTACATGTAGCTGCAAAACATATGGCACGAATAAATTAATCCCCTAAGAAAGTTTAACATATTAAAGTTGGCAGAGAATAAGAAAGAGAATTCACCTTCAACACCAGAATCCTGAAGGACAGGTGATAGGTCTCAACAATGAGTCATTTACAATACTGTAAATCTGTACCCTTTTCTTACACCATATTCTGATGTAACCACTATCAAATGAGCCACCTTACGAAAATGGACTGACAAAATTGTACAACTTGTGAGGAAACAATATATACTATGCTGATATTATGGGGCCTATTGATGATTGGAATATTTCATACAGTGCAACTTGAACTTCTCCAGAGCTATGCTGGCAGCGGATAAGATTAGCTAATAAGGGGAAAAACATGGGCAAGTTCCTCCTAAAGCAATTCTTCTCTAAATTGCCCAATAACCGCATTACATTAAGGACCAACGAAGTTCTAGCCTCCAGTTCCTCCTTTTTAGCAGTACCCAGAGGCAACCTGTGTAAAGCTGGATCTCTACCAGAAGCATCATTAGATGGTTCATGTCCTGCACAGGTCAGATACATTCGCAATATTTTGTCACAGACAAGCATAATTTGTGACTCCACATTCACATTCATATCTGCTGACAAAGATGGGTTGTCATGAAGAATAGCTTGAAGAAGCTTCAGATAGCTCTGGTAGGACTCGCTCTCGAAATGGATGACCGCTGGCTCAGATACCTCCAAAAGGGAACATGCTTTATGTAGTTTTATGTGCAAGTTAGATTCAGAGTTCACTTCACTTGCATGAGATGAAATGGCAGATAGCATCTGCAACATTATGCCTATATGCTCAGCGCATAGAAAGCTCCTGTGCATCTCATACAATTTAACGATGCTCTGCATGGAAGCCAGGAAAAGATTGAGTACATGTAGGCATTGGCATTGGCAAATTAAAAATGCATGTAGGCTTCTCTTTCTATAGATTTAATTCCTATTTTAATTGGATGCCATGGTGTCTATTCTTAGAAAAAGAAAAAGGAAATCATGGTATCAAACTAAGGGATTTCTAAAACCTATTTTAACTAACAAAAAACCACATGATTTATATATTACCTGAACAATTAAGAGTTGCAAAGCCATATGATTCTTCATTCTGACAATAGCATAAGATGCTGTTTCCATATTAGCTTCCTCTTCATCATCATTGTATACGTCATGATCTGAATATTGTTCAGCTTCAGAGTAAGATTCATTTCTATCTGGAATTTCAATGTCTTTCATCATTTTAACTATTTTGTCGAACACAACAAATGTCTGTGCTGCTGATTCTTTGAAACACAGCAAAATCTTCTCCCACTCATCATTGGAGAGCTTGCATGCAAGTCCTTCTGTTAAACGCTGGAAAACTGATATGCATGTGCTAGCTGATTGTTTATATGGGCTTCTGATGAAATTTGTAATAACAGAAGTAACTCTAGAAAGTTCTGGCCGCATCACTTCAAAAAAGGTAATATACAAATCTGCTAAACATTTTAGAGCCACCATTTTAGTTTCGAAATTCCAAGAATCATCCTCAGTACTATTTACACTTGAAATCTGACCATTTGGTGCAAAGCTTTCACTACTAAATAGGGGATAGATAACTGATTCGAAGATATTAGCCCAGAAGGACTGAGAAAAGAGGTGCCCATGATCTTTCAAAATGTCAAAGAGCACTTCCACAGCACCTTTTCTGATAGTTGGTCTCGAGTCAGTTGTCAATCTAGCAAGACCTGGAAAAATAAAATTCAATCAAAACATGTTACAAATGTGATACATTCCTGAATTTTCAAGAATGATGTAATTTTGTGAAGAAAAAAATAGTATACCAGCAAGCAAAGGAACCCAGAAGTAAACATGATCATCCTTATGCACTGTGATGTTCCCATCTGAAGAATCTAAATTATTTGGATGCTGGTCAGCATCCTTGTCATGGCAAATAAATCCTTCCTCGGCAAGTTTGACAGCACAGAACCGAAGAAATGCAATAGCATTGAGACTGGCATCACTGCTAAATTTACTACTTGTGAATGTAATGAGGCATTTAACACAATCAGTAAATGTTGTGGTTTCAGTTTCAGTTATGTAAGGGAAATAGTCCCTAACAATCTTTTCCATAGTTTCAAATGCCAACAGAACAATACTTTTTCGATCATCAGCAGCAGCTGCAGTAAAAACCTGTAAGTAGAAAAAATGTTGTTAATATGAATGATGAAATTTGAAAAGTTACTCTGGCTTCCTTCCTATGAACAACTAATTCTAGATCCCAAGAACTTATGCAAAGATATCATACTAAAACTAAATGTAGAATATCATACATACCGTAAAAACACTTTTCCATCCAGATTTTATATTGTTGACACGACTCAGAACCATTTGGGAGACACATCGAACTACAAGTTCGCGTACTTCTGAAGCACTGCTCTTCTGCATAACAACCGCAAAAGGTTGCAGGAATTCATTCTGGAAATTATAATTTGCCAGTTCCTCTCTTTCCAGAAACTTCATGGCAAGCTGCCTCAAAGAGTCCATAACAAATATTGCGACTGAAAGATTCTCTGAGAGCCCAACAGAAACAAAAAAGTCTGACAGAACTTTCCAAATACGGGACCAAACCAAACGTATGCGGTTCATATTGTAATGCCTGCACAATGAAACTTTGAATCAGAACATTTGGAATAAATTTGTGTAGCTTGAAGTAGGTGTAGGTTCATAGACTCTTAAATACAAATGTTCTTACGCAATCTCAACAATCTTTGTTAGGCAGAAGATACGAGGGTCTGTAGGAGACTGCAACTCCGTCATTGAAACTTTGCAAAGAGCTTTCACGAAAGCAACAATAGCATCACTATTTAGTCTTGGGCTATGAGCAAATATGTGATTTAGCTCAAAAATGCCAATCTGGTCTAGCAGGTTTATGTTTGATATGAAATTATTAATCTGTTCAGGAGTAACCAATGGCGATGCTTTGTTTTTTGCTGTTGTGCTATCATAAGAACCCCCTCTAACAGCAGCCATTACAGCTGGATTCTGAAGTGCATTAGTTCTCTTTGACAACGTAGAGGCAGACTTTTGTGTTTTTTCTTCTGAATCAACCAGTGGTACTGTGAGAAATGAAGCATCAGTAGGTGCTCCCTCTCCAATAAGATGTAAATGCTCAAACCGAGAAAGGCATGTTAATATATGCTCCCAAGCTTCCTGCAAATAATCACCATCTTCGATCGCAATGGATATTATAGCCTGTCGGGAAACAAAGTAAAACACTCATGACTCGCTTCAAAATTGATAGATATATCTTAACTTGCGAATGTTAATTCACGTGTTAGTGATAAATGATAGGATAAAGCAACACAATCCAGTCAATACTAAATACTATGGATTGACTGAGATTCCCACCTTCACAGCATCCACATTCTTTTGTTTCATGTCAGCGGCACAATGGAGATATGTGAATTTGGCTACAGATGTCACAAAGGCATCTCTCTGTGTCTGCATGCACATAACAGAGGTTACATGCACAGCAGATCTGAATCCCTGCAAACAGTGCGACGTGGCAGCCTTATCATCACTCTGGTCAAGTGTCACACTGAATGCGGCCATCATTGGGGCCCAACAAACCTCCATCATGAATCTTAAAATAGTCGTGTCAGTAATAACTGAAAACACAGACCTACAAAAAGCACAAGCTTCAATTAATTGCAAGCATCAGCGGATTAAAACTATTGCCTACTGATAGTTTGCATTTGTCTTACTCTGACTTTCCACTCTTTAATTTAAATTTCTCTTGTATGTTCTTGATGAGCAAGTCATTTGCTCCATCTGCCCTATCCTCAACCTGTTTCCAGTTAACAAAGCTCATAATATTGTCCAAACCTAATAGCTTCATCACAGTACTAGTTTGCTTGTTTTGTGGGACTGATGAATCAGCACTCATTTTGATCTCATTTTTGACAATTTGGTCATATAGTGTACCCAGATAAGCTTCAGGCAAGTCCTTTCCATCATCTATGCCTCGGTTATTGCGTATGAAATCAATCTTGGACATCTGCACAGGGAAAATCTCATAAATGAACTAATCTTGAAAGGAAGATGCTTATTATCATCTGGCTTACCTTATCCTTGACCATATTATTGTGAGCATCAGTGTTGAGCATGATTACAGAATATGCAAGAACATATGCGGTATCTGCACTGGTAAAGGAGTCTGGATTGCATTTGCAGTATCGTTCAGCAAACTTTTCCATGATCCTATCAATTTTCTGTGCTTCCCCAGGCAACCTGAAGCCTCGCAGATAATACCTAATGGCTTCACCAAAGTCCATACCTTCAAAGTTCAGTGCATCAACATATGCATGCATAACTTTGATAGGGAATTCATCTCTTTCGCCCAAATAGTCTCCAATCATTGTCGCATTTAAACCAGCAGTATTTCTCAAGAAAGAAGCAACATCTTCTGGCGAATGCCCTATCTTCTTGCTTTTAATGAGAAAATCAATACCCTTGGAAGGTTTTCTGTTAAACAAGGAAATTCCTTTCTGGAGAAGGAAATTTATACTTCATTAGTCCAAAAAAGTAAAATCCTACTTAATACTGAGAATCTCATGTTCTAAACCAAGCATGGAAATAACATATACCTGAAGTTCTATTTTAAAAGCACGACGTTGCTCAAGGGAGGGAGCTCCAGATACGTCTGGGCTACCAGAGTCAGATTGCAGTTCATAATCAATTGCACTCCCATCTTCTCCAATAAGGATGTTAGGAATGTCTATTGAACTCATTGAACTCACTGAACTTAAAGAAGCTTCAGAAACTTTTGGTGAAAATTCACCAATTCTCAGCTGTTGATCCATCCATGAACCCATTGATTTGATTATGGTTGCAAGGCACTTGACTGACTCAATCCGAAATGTTTGGTCTTGGGCTGTTGTTAATGTTGTTGTAGATCCTGGAGGAACACCTAAAGCAGTTTTCAGAAGTCCATTGACAGCCCTGTAAACATCTACTGGAATTAGAGGTGCCTTAATATATGATGAAAAGATAACGAAATGTAGTTTTTAAAAAGCTTTCCTCAGGTCAATGCATCAATCCTTACAGTGAACTGCCATAAAGAACAAGAAACCAGCCACTATTGCTTTGCTTATTTAAGAACAAACAGAAGGTGCTATCCATCAAGTACCAAGTTACATACCTTTCAAAAATATTTGGTGCATCTACATCGCAATCGTAGTTCACAAAGATATCGATAAGAACCTGAGATTCTTTACAGATCTTCTCCAACAAGTTTAGAACTGTCATTTTTTGCAGAAAGCTAGGTTGATGGACATTCTCAAGAACCCTTAGGACAAGCATTGGAAAAAATATTCCAATTTCCTCTTTCAGCCCAGATCTAAACCTTGATAGCAAGCCCACAAATATGGAGCACAACAGCTGAAAAATACTCATTGCGGACAAAGCACTGTTCTTCAACAAGGATAAACAAAGATATTGCTTGATTGCTCCAAGGTACCTGATTCAAAAAAGAATTATCAATCCATAGTTTTATTTTCTAATAAAATCACAGTAATTTCTACACTCCGTTATAAATAACCTAAAGAAAACTTCATAAGGCTAATAGTTGTATGTGCAGGCTTTTAAGATATTTGCTGAACGATAGCATATTTCAGAATTACCATTTCTACTTTGCAAAGAAAAATGTAGATTTTTTCTTCTTTTTCAAAAAACATATTAAGGATTTCATTTTAGGACTAGTACAAAGTTAAGTCATATGCAGAATGGCATTCATTTTGCCTCCCTTTTTTGACTAAGTGACTATCATAGCACATAGCATCCATGCAGTAATACTATCTCATTTTCTCCCTTTTCAGTAATACTGTTTGTCCTGTGAACATTTATTTTATGAAGTCTTTTAGTGAAAAGACTGGACTATAATAAACTTAACAAAAAACCAAATAAAGACATCATCAGGATCTCGTTCAAACCATTCTAGCAGGTACCTAAGTACATGATTGGTGGGAACACAAATTCAGAATACACACAATGGTTTTGACAAATAAATATAAGCATTTTTCTCCACAAAAAAAAAAACGCCCACCAACTAGCCATCCACCTAGATCCTAGCCTTTTACAAAGTACTGGTAATAGCATCTACCTAAGAACTATTGTTATTGTTTTATCTTAATTCCTTTTGCTTCTATACCTTTCACTTGTGATATAGAATTAAACTTTTTGAAATTGCAAAAGTCGTAGGATTTTACATTTTTAGCCAGTGAAATGCACACATCTAGTAGCCCCCATGCCTCATGATCTGTAAAACTCCAGAACTCTTTATCGAACATGTTGACATAGCTCAGCAGACAGATTAGAGAAATGTTGTGCCATTATAGCAATAAAAGGTGCATTCATAATTTTCTGAGCTAATATAGCTTAAGCTTATTGGAACATCTTTTAGCGAACAAGAACGCTCCATAGATCTCAACATTGTACACTCTGTGCCATCCTCCCAACAGTCATTTTATACTTCACTGCAACAATATTCTTATATGGGCATTGTGACAGGTTGAATAATTGAAATGCATAAAACTGAAACATGCAGGTACAGGATCATACTTTTCGTTAGTTCTCCAGAAAGGGCCAGCATTGTCAACAACCATTTTCAGCAACTCAAGAGACAACACCTTGCCCCGCAGCAACATTTGATCCTCAGGGTTATCTGGCGTCGAGAACTTCATTGACAACTTGCACAGGTTCTTGAAGAGCGCTAGCCCATCCTCCCTGATCCTGCTCATCCCATCATCCTCCTTCCCGTCCACTTCAATTGGCTCCACAGGTGACCCTGGCTCTGGGACATCACTGCCCTCCATAGCCTCATTTATAAACCCCTGAGCCACCTGCACGATGCTGGAGTCGTTCAGGCTGCGGTCAGACACATCCATCATATCTGTGATCGACACCGTCCGCACGCGCACGTCCATGGTGTCCACCTCCACGCGCGCAAACACAATGACCAGCACCTGCGCGAGCGCAAGCTTCGCGCAGAGCTGATTGGCGCCGCTGCTGCTGCTGAGGTATATGTTGTAGCAGGTCTTGAGGACCTGGCCGAGGCCCTCCCCGCGGATGGCGACGGTGGGGCACCGCGCGGCAGCGACAACGACGCGGAGGGTGGCGAGCTCCATTGCGTCATCGGAGAGAGCGCCACACGCAAGGACGGCGTTGAGGAGGCGGGAGGAGGGGGAAGAGGCATCGTCGCCGCCGCCGGCGCAACCGAGGTCGCCGAAGAGGAGGCGGTGGTAGAGGAGCTTGGCGACGCAATCGAGCGCGGGGTCGGCGACCTTGGGCGAGGCGGACTCGAGCGCGAGCAGCAGCGCGTGGAGGGCCGCGTCGGCGGCGGCGGGGGGCAGGCCGAACAGCGGCGAGGATTTCGGCGATGTAGGGTCCGGAGACGGGTAGGCCGGCGATGAGGAGAGGAGGTCGAGCGCGGCCTTCGCCGCTGCCACGAGTGCCGAGTGCTTCCGCCACGCGGCGTTTTTGATGATCCGGTCCAGCGCCGGGCCCAGGACGCGGCCCGACGGGGACGCGCCGCCTAATGGCGCCGTGGGGGTCGCCATGCTGAGCGGGCTACGCGATGGTCGTCGCCGTCGTGCTGGTGGTTACGTCATTGGGGGAGGCGCGGAGATCTGAGGGAGGTGGAGGAAATGGGAATGGAGGGAGGTGACGGGTGCGTGGGTGGGGGGTGGGGGGAGGGGTGTTGAAGGGAGGAGGGAGAGGGCTAGGACTGGGATTTTGACCTTTCGTGGGGGCACTCGAAAAGAGGATGGAATTGAAAATTTCATGTTTGGTATGGTGTTTGACTATCAGTTATCGAGCATGAACCAAACTACGTTCATGCTTGTCGTGGTGGGAGATCATCCATCTCATCGGCATTTTGATGCACTTATCTAAGTTGTCTTCCACTATCAATCATTATATGTCTTTCGTGGCAATAAACAGTTTATTTTGTTCAATTTCATTTTCTCCAACATGATTTTCTGGGTGGAATACAACGGTTGAGTTCCCTGTGAGCTTTAAAGTCTCGAATATGACTCTATGTAACAGCCCAAAATGAAAATAAATATAAAAGTAGCTCTTTGAAGTATTTTTCTTGGGTTTGCTTCATCCTTATGTTAAAAAAAATAAAACATATGATAAATTGGTTAGGGTACAAATAAGGCAGGTGGTCAGCCATCCTTACCTAAAACTCACATTCATGTTTTTCAACCTATATATCGTCATAGAACGTGCTCCAACATACAAACTGCAATAACCGAATAAAATTACGATCTAACATGTTTTCCACATCTTACAGCTGAAGCCATTTACTATTTACTCTAACTCTAAGTCATATGGTGTACTAATGAGAGCAACGAATCTGAATATAGATCCAGGACAGCTAAAAAATATCGCCAAATAATGGACAGGAATGTTTTGAAAAAGTTTTTCATGTTCTCGGTACGTGCTAAGTAAACATACACTCAGATCAATAAGCAATATAAAAGATATTGACCCAACATGATAACATTAAGGAGAGCACAATTATTTGGTGTTATAGTCCCAAGAATCGGAGCATTTACCTGGTGAATTGAACCAACTGATCTAGCAGTTTTCCAAATATAAAGAGAACATAAATTATACAAAAATTCATTAAAAAAGGATGAACAACCAATTTCATTATGCACCTATGAAAGACAGCAGGATGATAACCGATATATAAAAAAATCAGCAATACGGAACGCCCGCCCTTCATCTTCACGATTTCACCCCTCCCCCACTACCCCGTTCTCTCTCCCTCTCTGCGCCGCAGTCGCCCGCTTCATCTCTCTCTCTCTCTCTCTCTCTCTCTCTCTCTCTCTTTCTCTCTCTCTCTCTCTCCCCCTCTCTCTCCCCTAGCGGCGAAGACTGGGCGAGCAGCCCGCCCTTCGCAACGTCTTCGCGGGGTCCTTTGCCGGCGACGAGCACCACCAGGTATGCCCGCTCCTTCTATTCCCTTCCTGCTGTGTGAAACGGAGCGCCCCAAACCCTAGTGTAAGCTATTTGTATTCGGATATTTTTTTTCCAAAAATTATCGAGTCGACATGTGTACACCCATGGGTCCGCCCAAACCCCCATCCCTCCATGTAAAAGCCGTCCTGGGAGGAATTGTGATGTTTGTTGTTTTTTCAGTCTACCACTAGAAGGGGACAGTAGGCCGATGGAGTGCGTGGTGCAGGGAATCATCGAGACCCAGGTATTGTGCCATAATGCAGGTTGGCAGTGATGGTGTATGCAATGTTCGTCACGCATTCGAACTTTTGAAGGATAGGAGCCCTTTCCTTATCAGTTGAGTAGCCTAATTTGTTGTGTTCTAAGGTTGTTGATCTGGCACAAGCTTTTGCGCTCGCGGATTGCATCTAGATCTGATAAGTATTTTCAAAACTTGGTGTCTAGAATGTTAATAATCAATAGAGAAGTTTATACGAGTTGGTTTAGAATATTGATTTTGTCGCTGAGCATTTCAGCATAACTAATTGAATTCTCATCGCAGTCAATGTTCTGATAAAAAATCGTATTGATGTACAATGTTGAGTTTAGTGTGTTCCACTCCATGTCTCCATTAGCTGCATTGAGTGCGCTTGGTTGAGGTCCCTCTCCAGTATAATTCCTCACTTCCTCCACCACTGTGCTCAGCCTGCTTTTCGACCTTGACTCCAGCACTATATCCTGGCAATCTCTGACACAGAAAGTAGCACCTTGTTTGTGTCCATGATTAGTAAAATTGGGAAGACTGAGAGGATGTAGTGTGCGTTGGGAAAAATTAAGCATGCGAAGGGGATAGGATTCACTAAAACAAATTTGTATGTAAGAGAGAAGGATCTTTTTCTGGGTAGGGTTGACTTTTTAGAAACCGATCTGTTAGTTGGGAAGGTGATGTTTTCTGTTCTTGTCGTGAGAGGGTTTTTAGGTAAGAATGGGTAACAGAATTTTAGGGCAGGAGGGTTGGCCCTCTCCCAGTAGGCAGTCTTTTCAGAGAGTTACTTAGGCAAAAGAACATGCTCTACAGAGCGTTTTATATAGTAGTAAAATAACTGATTTCTTGTTTCTTCAGACACTAATTTATCAATTGCTTTCTGATGGGGACTTGTAATAAACTATTTAAATAGTTTGTTTATGCTAATCTTTGATTCAGTCAACCAACCTTTAGTGATCTACCTCGTGTGGAACTATCTTTAGAAAAGAGAACCAAACCATAGAGTTTAATGCCTGTTCGAATCTCTGTACTATGTACTTGAGAGTGAGAAAGTGCATTGACTAGCCATGTTTTTAGGTAAGCGTGGAATGTTATTAGAGATTAATGTACACAAATAATAAAAAATTGTTGTTAGAGCTTATCTTTGACTCGCTGCCTCCATGACTAGTTGGTGGTCACTTTTCTGTTCACTCCAGCACAGGTTGCTACTAAATAATAATAAAAAATAATATATTTCAATGATGTGATAGATAGATCATGTGTATATATGGCCAAAAGGCTCGAGGCCCAACGGCCCGACACGAGGCCCGAGTTTTTGGCCCGGCCCAAGCACGGCACGGCACGGCCCGATGGTCATCGTGCTTGGGCTGGCGCAGCCCGGTATGGCGTGCCGTGCTTGGGACGCCAGCGCAGCACGGCGGGCGGCACGACATGGCCCGATATTTAAGGCCGGCCCGTTAGAGGCCCGCATATTATTTCCATCCCACCGGCCCGTCAAATGTCAGCCACTCCTCAGTTTTTCCCTCTCACTTATCCTCTTCATCGATTCCCTTCCCTCCCCTCCGAGCTCTGGCCCTTCCTTTCCTTCTTGGCTTCTCCGGCGGTCGGCTGGCAGGCGACGGTAGGCGCGGGCGCGGTCAGCGGGCGTTGGCGGGCGCAGGCAGCGGCGGCGGGCGCTGCAGCCGGCGGGCAGCGGCCTCCATCGAGCGTGCGGGCGGCGGACGGCACGGGCACGACGGAGTCCCGTGCTTTTCGGGCCGGCCCGGCACGAAAATGGGCCTGTGTGCTCGTGCTTGGGCCGAGGACGTGGCACAACGAGCGGCACGGCACGGCCCGATAGCCTGGTCGTGTCGGGACTGGCCCGATCAGTTCGTGCCCGGGCAGCCTGGGCCCATGCCGGGCCGTGCCGGGCGGCCCAAATGGCCCCATGTGGACCACTACATGTCAATCATTTATTCCTCACTTTGAAGTACTACTTCTGTCCCCCAAGGTTTTTTTTTTTGCTCAGCATGTTACTATAATAATAACATCTAATATGCATTTGGAGATCCTTATGATCTATCACTGTGCTTTACAGTAGAGAGGAACTTAATTCATTTGTATATTCTAGTTGATGCGCATCGAATGTCACTTAGCCTTCATTGCCTTCTTTTTTTCTTCCGGAAGTGCTCTGCCATTAGTAGTGTTTTGATTGATCCTCCCATTTTGCAGCATGTTGAGGCTCTTGAGGTTCTTCTCCAGGGTCTCTCTGGTGTCCCAAAAGAGCGTGTTAGGGTGCATGAGCTCTGTCTTAAAAGTGGGCCCAATCTAGGTTAGTTTGTGATTAGTCTGCTCTTCCATTCTTACACAAGTGGTATATTAACTGACATCTTTCAATCATACAGGTGTTGTCCCATCAGAGGTTCGTTTGTTGGGTGACTTAGCTCAGGCCACACCATCCTGGTAACTAACCGTGTTAAGCTGCTAAAAATACCTTTTTGTAATACTTGTCATTAATTGTGGCAAGATTGTAGGACCATAAGACATGTTGGTGGTGCCATGAGAGGTGCTGGTGCAGAGCAAATCTCAGTTTTGGTTCGTACAGTTGTAGAGAGCAAGGCTAGCAAGAATGTCTTGCACTACTTCTACACTTTAGGGTACAAGCTAGACCATGAAATCTTGAAGATCGGTTTTGCATTCCGTTTCCACCGAGGTGCCCAGATCACTGTTACTGTTACATCTGCTAACAAGATGCCAAGGCTCCATGCAACTGATGAAGCTGTGCCGGTCACTCCTGGCATACAGCTAGTGGAAATCACAGCTCCTGCCGCTGCTGACAATTACAATGATGTTGTTTCAGCCGTCACTGCATTCTGTGAATTTCTTGCTCCGTGAGTACCCCTTAGCTTGAATTCCAAGACTCCAATTCGAAGATGAATATAAATGAATCAAGCATGTTTTCTGTTAATAATCATTACCCAAACAACACTGCAGGCTGCTACATCTGTCAAAACCAGGACATTCAACTGGAATTGTCACAACTGCTGGCGCCGCTGCTGCCTCGCTCATGTCAAGTGGTGGTGGCAAAACCTTGTGAAGTGGTTTTCTTGGCTGCTGAGGTGGTTTTCTTTGGGCTGAGGTGGTCTCGTGCTGCTGCAGTTTTGCCTTATGGCTGGTGGTGCCCGTGGCTGCCACTGCGTTGTGCCTACCCAATTGGTTGACCTGATGTCGTGCCTTGTAGCTGCACGGCCTGTGAGACCTACCTGTTGTGTATATCCATTGATTTTTAGTATTCTTATTGACTAAATCATTTAGCTGGCGTTGTTATCTGATCGCGGTACTTGTTCTGAAGTAACGCCTAACCAAGCTGCAAGTGCTTGGTGTCTGGGACATCATGGGGTGGCACGTTGAGTAGTGTTTTCCATCTTGGTTATGTTTTGTGATGTCTATGAGACAGATGACTATTATTGGTGCCATTGTCTAGCTGGACGCATTGGAGAGATGTTGGACTGTTATACGTGGAATATGATAGGGTATTTTTCCGATGATACTACCCTGTACAATTGAGTTATTTACGTCTTCTACGACTTTAACAACTGTAACTTAAATGTACAGTAACAGTCTTTCTCTGACATGCACAACGACTGTGAACTACCGTATTGGACTACGAACCAGGGGCTGTATCAATCTTGAGCTTATGTCCTCGTTCCTGGTGGCAGGATCATCTTCACGAGCTCACAGTGCATCAATCTTATTTCCTGGTGGCAGGATCATCATCACGACCTCACATCGAGTTCCAGAGGCATAAATAACTATTTTGCCACCCTTATGGAGTAAATGAGAGGCTAAATTCCCTGTTAGTGACTTAGCTGGGCCCGCTAGTCAGTGACAGGTGGTTAGTGACAGGTGGTTAGTGCCATCCGCAAGGGTGGCAGTTCCAGAGGGGGAAAAAAATATGGGCCAAGTGGCCAACGAGAAAGATTGAAAGGTTCAGGGCTACAGCAACTGTGGCCATCCAGTTAGCCAATCCCTCTTTACCTATCTGCTTTTATCATCTCGACTTTAAACACCATTTTCTGCTACTGCTTTTTTTTCTTAAAGCACATCAACAAGGTGTCAAGAAAAAGAGCGGAACAAAGATTAACAGCTGTGCATACAGGCGTTCCAAGTGCCAACATGTTTAATAACAGCTCAGAGAAGGATTGCACGATGGCCAGCGGTATCAACTACTGCATACCAAGGCAACAAAGGTGACCTGATCCTCGCCCTTGTGCTTCTGCAGTGTCTCCCAAGGCGAACGAGTTCCAAACTCCTTGGATCATCACCCTTTGTTGTCATTCGGAACATCTTTACACCGTTTGTTGATGTTCTGGCCAGCTTTACAATATCTCTTCCGTGGCTGCTTGGAGCCACTAGGCTTCTTTTGGGCACGCCGGGGGTCAGGAATAGACACACGATGCTCACTAG
The DNA here is from genome assembly GCA_032594955.1 of Panicum miliaceum. Taxonomy (NCBI): domain Eukaryota; kingdom Viridiplantae; phylum Streptophyta; class Magnoliopsida; order Poales; family Poaceae; genus Panicum; species Panicum miliaceum. Next base: position 4,180,931 of record CM064067.1, read on the forward strand.
CCAAAGCAGTGAAACCAGCGGCAGGGTTTCTGCACACATGAAACGTTTGCATTAGAGGTATTTGTTCCACACAAAATCAGTATAACAAACAACCTTTAGCTATTGTAAAAATCAGTATTTGTTCCACACAAAAAAGAACGAAATATGGTTGGTTCTCACATTCGTCTTTCACATGATTACCAGAAGAAATTAATCTACATCTCCTACTTTATATTAAACGAATATGGATTATAATTTCATCAACTGTAAAAAAAAATAAACATCAATGAATGCCAAAATGCCCTATCAGGAAGAACAATAAAGCTGAAGAGTTAATGGCAATTTGAATATGTGGAACTGAATAGCTCATTAGCTATCCTCATGCTATCGGCACAAGCAATAAATTCACAGCCTTACAAGGTAAAATGATGCTTACAGTAGAAGGATTTAGTCCAAGGACTACTGAAAACTAAGCTAGCATAAAGGATGATGCAAAGTTCATAATCCATCCTGAGAGCACTGAAGAATGATGAAAAATGTTCACAGCCATCCCACATACAAGAATGATACGTTGAGTGGAACTAATGTAAATATGCTGGCAGATCTTACCCGTGAGTACGGCAGACTCCTGCATGGCTGTGGGAGCACCAACCGGCCTATCCTTCAGCAAACTCTGGCGAAGCGCCATGTTCTCGGCAGCACAGCACTGGAGGGCATAGCTTAAGCGGCAGCACTCTGCCTCCAGATACTTACTCTTCATCTCCAGGTCTTTTACATACAACTTCTTCCTCTCCCTTGATTTCATGGCAGAATCCTTATTCCTCATTCGTCTGTTGAAACACAACACAACACGAAAGGCACTGATATTATATATTGCCTTGCCAAACCAGGCAAACAAATGTATCATTTATGGTTCTCTAGTTACCCATCTTTCAATAGTTATTTATAATGATTACGACAACCTCTCAACTGATACTTACAGTAGTGGTGAATGTGCGCAAAAAGGCAACAGAATATACACAGACAATCATACATTTTCTTCTTCTAATTTTGTTTAAAGAGTATGATGTTTTTATTAGATCAAGGGGACTTGGGGAAGCCCGTGGCATCATCATATGCAGGAAATGAGTTGAGAAGAAGCTCATCAAGTCCTCAAACTCACAAATAATAATAATGAAAGGACACAGAAACATGTAGCTGCTTCCATTTCCGACAATAAACCCAATGACCCTGAAACCTAGACCAACAATGAAAGGCCAGAGAAAAAGAGCTCATGTATTTTATCTTTTGCTAACTTTCACATACAAAGCAATAGGACTCTATTATGGATTCTACTACTACATTTCCCCAAAACACTGGACATAATCATCTTACAGTCAGTTCTAGGGAACATTACATTTGCATTTTTCCCATGAAGAAACTAATCATGCAATTAATCTGCATCATCCAACTGAGCTAGATACTTGCCAAGAAAAACAAAGTTTAGCAGCTCCTCCCACACTAATTGATGCCCAGCTACCCCACTCTATTCGGTTTATATTGCACATAATACTGGTGGAAAATTAGCTATTCCTTGACAAACTTTGGCATAGAAATATTTCCTAGGCAGATGAGGAAAAATAATTTTTACTTGAAAAGAACACGAAAAATTCGCTGAGAATCGGATTGTTTTTCTACTAAAAATACAGAAAAAAAGCACTACCTCTTCTTCTTCTTGCTGTCGGGATCATCGCCGCCATCCGCACCCAGGACCTCTTCATCATCCCCTGCGGACGCACCGGCACCATCCGCGCTCCTTTCTCCAGTGGACTTGGGGCTTCCGTCCAAGAACTCATCAACCCCGTCCGCGTCCATCGCTACCTCGTCCTCATAGTCCTCCATGAGAAACTTCTCGATCTCCCCCAGCCCCTCCCGGTAGCCCTCCCCAGCAGCCAACAGCTCCCGCGACGCCCCCGCCTCCGCGTCCGGTGCCGGCAGCGGGGCGAATACGGCGGCGGGTTCGCCGGAGAAGGAGGCGAGGACGGCGTCGACCTCCTCGAGGGGAAGGTCGTACTCCCCTCCTCCCCAAACCCCCGCCGCGGCCATGGCGATGTTGGCCCGGGCTAGGGCCGAGACATGGCAGATTGGCAGCTGAGTGCTGGGCTCATTGGCGAACACGAATGTCTTCTCTTTTTTTCTTTTTTTGAAACGTTCTTCTCTTCTTTTTTCAGAGAAAAAAAAACACACGCACGCATTTCTTCTGCGGGCTGTCGCTTTCTGAGGAAGGAGACGATCCAGTGGACCTACTGATGGTGATGCCGTGGCACGACCAATGGGGAGGGCGGAAAATGCCACGTCATCTTGGAGAGGTTGCGTTTGCTTTGTGTGGGCTACTTTTTTTTTGAAAAAGATTTGTGTGGGCTACTTATGAGGCCATATCTAGTACTGGGGGCCCAACGCGTAAGCCCAATACACACGCATCAGACTCTTTTATCAAACCCAACCCAATTCGACCACGCTTCCGCCGCACCTTCTCCCCTTTCGCCTCCGATGGCCACGACGACAACGACGGCGACGGTGACGGCGCCGGCGGCCAACGCCAACTTCGTAGCGACACCAGCGGCTCCGCATCCACGCCCCGGCGTGCCACCCGCTCCCAGGGCCCCCTCCACCTTGGGTCCCGTCAAGTCGGAGGCCCCTCCAGCCCCCTCGCCCACTACCTCCGCCGCCGCCCCCGCTGCCGCCGCATCCGGACCGGAGGATCCGTCCTACATCATCACCATCCCGAGTTATTCAGGTAAACCAGACCCGTGCCTTAGCACGCCGGCGCCTACATCGTGGAGGCTAGAACATGGAACCCTAACCGGGGATTCCCCTCGCAGCGTGGTTCTCGTTCGACTCCATCCACGACACTGAGCGCCGCCTCCTGCCGGAGTTCTTCGAGGGGGAGGCCGCGGCGGCGTCCGGGTGCCGGGGCCCGGGCGCGTACAAGTACTACCGCGACACCCTGATACGGAGGTTCCGGGCGCGGCCGGGTCGACGGCTCACGCTCACGGAGTCCAGGCGGGGACTTGTCGGCGACGTCGGCTCCGTCCGCCGTGTATTCGACTTCCTTGAGGAATGGGGGCTCATCAACTACGGTGCTTTGCCGTCGGGCTCAAAGCAGGCGAAAGAGAAGAGGGAAGAGGCTGCACCACAGTCGACGTTGCCTTCTGGGGCAACAGCACCCAGGAAGCTTTGTACTGGGTGCCGCACTGTGTGTGGGCTTGCTTACTTTGCCTGCGAGAAGGTGAGTGTTTTTGAATTGTGGACTTGGCATATATGGATTTTCCGTTACAGATATAGATATGTCATATATGTAGGCGTAAATTTTCCGTTACGGATATAAGATTTGGTAATACGCATGAAACATTAACGTCCAATTAGAGCTATCTTAGTGCAGATATGCGGATATTTGGGATGGGCCACCAATTAGTGTAGCTGCAGTGCAAAATCATTTTTTTTTTCTTGGCTGGCAGCATTAAGATAAATTGAGCTGCAAAAATCTGCATCTTTTGTTTCTCTTGATATGTAATAGGAGGAGCAAATAGTTCTGTTGTTATGAGTTCAGCCATGTATCAAGAAATTCATTTTGTCCATGTTATCTCCATTGACATGTCTCCTGGAAAGGGTTTTAGGATAGGTGAGCGAACAGCCTTTTTTACAAAATCCCATGGTGTACATAAGCATATTTTTCTTTGACCATTGTTATATCTAGTTACTTATGAATTTTAATCTGAGTGCATGGTGAAACTTGTGTGCACAGAATTACCTGCTAATATTGAAGTATTTATCCTTCTTATTGTTGTCAAGAAAGGGCATTAAAACTGGTGGGCAAACAAGCTTGTTGATAAATGGTGGGTGTTGTTTCAGGAATTGTTAAATTTTGTTTCGTATGAATAAATTGGTGGTGTTGCACTTAGCCCAGTAGGCCTGTTTTAGAACAATGTTTCTTATGTAGGAACATAAGAAGTCATTAAGGCATTGGTGCTCTGCTTCATCTTTTCTAGTAGCCATAATGGCTCATTGCTTCTTTACGGAGGGGTGTAACTGTAGTCAGAACTCAGAACATCATTACATTCGAATGAACTTTGAAGTTAGATGCTCTATGCACCATCAAAGTGGCATGGACATGTAATGAGGATTGTCAACAATGCAGATCAAGTTCATGTCATTTGAAATGAACAACCAATATCAGTTCAACTATTGTCATCGCATACCATTCTTACCATGTTGGCTGAAACTTTTTCGTTGACTTCTTGGATATTTTAATTTGAAGACTTACTAAATTGTTTATCTCAACCTTTTGCGTGTGATCAGGCAGATATAAGTCTCTGTGCTAGATGCTTTGTACGTAATAACTACCGGCCAGGTCTGACTGCTGCAAACTTCAAGAAAGTTGAAATTACTGAAGATGCAAAATCAGATTGGACAGACAAAGAAACTCTTCACTTGCTTGAGGCTGTCTTGCATTATGGTGAAGACTGGAAAAAGGTGTCTGAACATGTTGGTAGTCGATCAGAAAAAGACTGCATCGCAAGATTCATCCGGCTACCTTTTGGAGAACAGTTCATGGGACCCAAGGAGGATAGAATGGGGTTTGAAAATGATGATGACGTTACTGATGAACCTGGAGCAGATGTCTCAAAACGGCTCCGTCTCACTCCATTGGCAGATGCAAGCAATCCGATAATGGCTCAGGTCCGTATCATTGCTTTTTACCCTGATATGGTAGCTGCTAGAGTACTTTTAAACAGTATTCCATTTGCTTGGGCTATAGGAGCAAAGATGGTAATGGTATTTGCCAATACTTGGCTAGGAGCAACCATTTTTATGAGTTTTAACTTATGAGTCGTTTCATGTGTTTAAGAATGTAACCTGGAAACTGCACTTGTTTCAGTGCCTCAGGTAGCCTTTGGTTCCTCGCATGTATAATTCTTTACTTCAGGAGACAAAAGCATGAAACATTGCAATAATGTTTATACAACCTCTGGCATAACATTTTAGAAAGTTATCTCTGACTTAGGTGTGCACACTGCACAAATGTGTTACACTACCTCCTATGTGCATGCTGGTGGCAGGCATGTTTCATAAGCTGCCTTGCACTGTATTATTGTTTACTTTGAATATGGAGAACTGAGGGAGAAAACTGAGTAACTGAAGTGTTTTCCCAGGTTGCATTCTTATCGGCCATTGTGGGTTCTGATGCTGCCTCAGCTGCAGCTCAAGCAGCTATTTCTGCACAATCCCGTGTTGATCTAAATGACGGAGAGATTGATTCTTCAATAAGTAGCACCAGGGAAGAAGGTATCAGCTCTGCTCTTCGAAACCATGTCTTTACCTTTTTCTTTTGCAACTTCTGCCATATTGATGTTGCACATACTGATTTGCACATCAATGTGCAAAATGCAATGCCGGCAATGATGGTTGGTGGAAGTTTGATTCTTGTGCTGTTGTGTGGATGGCTACAGTTTGTACAGAGATATAAGCTTAGTCATAACACTTATAGCATTATAGCATTGTGCCATGTGTAAATAGTTGTAAACGCACTTCTACCTGAAGTATTCACGCATAGGCACTTAAACGATGAACGGTGTCCATTTTCAAAATTTTGCTGCTTGCCTGATGCATACATAGCTGCTAATATTATTGTCCTCGTCAGAATCATCTCACACAAATGGGCTTTCAGTCAACGATTTGCTGAAAGAGGCTGCTGCTAATGCACGGGCACAACTTGAAAAAGAAAGGAATGGCATAGAGCAATCTTTATCCGATATAGTGGATGTCCAGGTACCAACATTGCAACACTAGAACTATAAGATGATAACTAGTAGAAAGATTTCTGTACTGACTTCTTTGTCTCTATCTTCTTTTGTTGTAATACCTTTCTCAGATGAAGGAAATCCAAGATAAAATATGCCGTTTCGAACATAAGGAGATGCTGATGGAGAAAGAACGACAGCAGGTCCGCTGCCTTAGGGATTTGCTTTTCACAGATCAATTGGCAATCATGCAACATCAACGCAAGCCCCAAGCTGTAGCCGCAGAGAGCAAATATGACGAGAAGCCAAAACCCGTGATTAACATAAGTTGATTCAAGTAGGGGGTTATTGATCGAAACTGGAAATGGTTCCTTAGCATGACTGGATCGACAGTTGTGAGAACTGGACATAGGTGTACACCATTTAGCTAACTTATTTCCCCCTTTGTTGGCCTGATTCTAGTTGTATGTTCAATCCATGTACCGTCGCCTCAGATGTTATAGGAAGCAAGGGCGATGTCTAGCTGATGAGAATGGTTGACTTCCATCCCTCAAATCTTGTTGCACAAAAAAGACCTAAAGTAGCATGGATCAGCAGTTGTAAAGAGATGAAGTGGTATGGTTTGCAATCGGCCTCAGTCGTGACAGTCGACTGATCACGCTTTCCTGTTTGCGTCGACTAATCACGCGATATACTGGGCTTTCTTGTTCTTCAGCAATTCAGCTAGTCAGGATATTTAGATACCCAAGTATCTATAACAAATGTGTGGACGAAAGCAACATTTTGTGAACGCGTAGTTAAAGGATTTTGAGCCTTTTGGTTAGTATAATAAGATTGCTAACATTTGTCGTTCACTTTCCTCACAAATTTGACTTAAGTTCGTTAATCAAATTGTTTGTCACGCTTTAACTAACCTAGGAGAATGTTACCATAGTTGGTGGCTACAAGTCTACAACCAAACAACTACTACTTTGGCTAAACTCTGTTCACCTTTACATCAAACATCATTTGTTTTGAGTAACTGTTATGCGTACGAACCATGGGTGTAAATAGGCATGGTCCAATGTCAAACAATGAAATATTCTTTTAAGATAGCTTCATGTATTTTACAGATGATGAGTAAGTACGATTTTTTAAAAAATGTATGAGTCCTCCCTCTACAGGTATCAGAGTTCAGATCAATAGAGCTTACGTTGTTAATGACGCAAAAAATTCTCATACCATGTAATATTAGACGCGATATTAGTCCCTCTATTCTCTTTTTTTTTTTTGAAGCTAGTTACCTCAAATTTAAGCTGACGAGCATCACACAAAAGAGTAGAGGGAGTTAAAACTGCAGTGCATCAGACAGGCTCAGGTGATCTTGTTGGCCCGTTGTCGGGCCGGGCTCGTTCTGAACTTAAACAACATGTTTGCTTTTGAAAGGTCGGCCTTGGTCCATAATTTTAGCACGAAACCTGAGAGATCCTTTAAAAAACACACTCATGATACTATAACTTGGTTCGATCCGAAGCACCTGATCGACCAATTGTCGGGCAGGGCTGAACCCAAGTCTGAATTTTCAGCTAAACTTTGGGCTTGGTCCTGCAAAAATACCGTCAGATTTTTTTTGCCCTAATAACTCGAATTCGGCGTAGTGTAGCCTATGGTCAGATCTATGTGCTTGTAGCGTATTTCATAAACAAATCATAAAAAGTGCAAGCCTTAAATTTTCTTTGCAGGAAAAAAATTCGGTTAAAATTGCTACGGTAAAGAATTGGTGCTGAAGTAAACGCATCCGGGACGGCCCGAGCACGTCGCGCCTCCTTCCTCAACGCACCCCCCCCCCCCCCCCCCCCCCCCCTCCCATACACACACACCACACCCGCTCCTCTCTCGCTGGATCGCTCTCTCTCGCGCGCGTAGCGGCGAGCACAGTGCGAGCACCGCCGCCCTTGGCCAGGTCTCCGTCGGTCGCTTTGCCGGCGACGAGCACCCGGCAGGTATGCCTGCGCATTCCCCTTCCCTTTCTGCTGTGCGAAATCGAACACCCCGAACTCTAATATATGCTATTTGTATTCGGATCTGACCATGTATTCGACCTACTAACTTCGATTTTTGCAAACATCATGGGGTGTACATGTGTGCACTCATGTCCTATACTGGGTCCGCCCCTGCATCACTGCATTGCGGAGTACTGATCTGGTTGGTTCCATTCGGTTAGGGTTTTCTGATTCAATGCGCTCAAGATCAGTTGGAGTGGACTCCGCACAACTAGTTCACCGCGCGGTTTCATTTTATTTACCAAATTGGGGGTTGAAGTGTTGAACAGAATTTGGGAGTTGGGATCCCCACGTCTAAGTCTGCTCCCCTGGTTTTGAGAAGAGAGTTAAATTTTGCATAGTGCCGCTATCTCACTTAAACGTGTGCTACATTTACAAGATTCGATTTCTTTACTTGTAGACCACTGAATTTAAGTATGTGGTTTATCAGAGATAAACAAATTAGTGTAGTAGAAAATTTAATGAATACAAATGGCCATCTTGTTCATTTTCTTATCACCTCTGTACCAGTGCATAAGTCTAAAGCGTCAAAGAAGAAGGATCGGAGAGAGTAATATTTGCCCATTTGATGATGATATGGCTAAGCAAAGAGGTAGATAGGATACGGGAAGGCAGCCACACAGGACTGGAAGATACAAATTTTTGTAGCGTTTAGTTGAGATTCAGAAATGCAATGCAGGGTTGTAGATCTGGCTCTTTTATCAATGAATCTTAAGTGTGTATTATCCCAAAAAGCTGTAAGATGGCCTGATCGTTAGAATAAATATAATTTTCAATTTCTCAAATCTGATTAGGCTCTAGATTGCCATTGCTTTGCATCTCTAATTATCATTGGTTCCTCGGTAGTTTTTTTTTATAATGTGTTGTGAATACTGAACAGCAATGCCAACAATAATTTTCAATTGCATTGGAGAGATGCTTAATTTGTTATTTATTTAGGATCATTCCAGATTATGCAATCTCAAATCAAGAATCTTGTAATTGATGTAGGTCCAATTGTTCTTTTTGGCACAAAATCATAATGTAGCAGTAGGTTATACAGTTCAAGATGAGATGTAAAATGTGGGCCGTACTTTGTGCCTGTGTCAAATGATTCCTTCTCTGACTGCTATTTATTTAGGTACCATGGCAGCGATGAATAGTGATTTGGGAGGCCTAGGTGGCAGGCCTACAAATCCACAAGCAAACCCTTTTGGAGGTGCCCTGCATGGTACCGGATCAGGACTGATCCGTACTGGACTAGAAGCATACGGAGGGAGGATTTTAGATTCAAGTTCTGAGTTTATGCAAAGCAATGTAAGTTTGTTCACGGGTTTCTTGTTTAGAGATCAGTGTAACTACCTCATAATTAGAAAGGCTAAACCTCATTCTGTTGTTGTCAGATTACACAATATTTGTCCGACCCTCAGTACTACTTTCAAGTCAACAGCCAGTACGTGAGGAACAAACTGAAGGTCATCTTGTTCCCTTTTTTGCACAGAGTAAGAGCTGGCGATCTTTCATTTATCTCTGCAAGTTTTTTTTTGTTTGTCTGTGTGTGTGCATATTGTTACTTTGTGAAGTCTCATAACATGTGTCTGGCCTTTATTGCCTTCCTTAAGGGTCACTGGACAAGAATAACTGAACCAGTAGGGGGAAGGCTATCCTACAAACCTCCAGTCCAGGATATCAATGCACCGGATTTGTACATCCCTCTGATGGCATTTGGCACCTACATTGTTGTTGCTGGCTATGCCTTGGGAGTTCTTGGCAGGTTCATACGCTTTACACTGAATGTTTTATTGTGTTTCATCTAGAATTACAGAAGAACATTGTACTAGCAGCACAGACAGGAAGGCGAATAAATATATGAACCACTGCACTTTACATGATTTGGTGATTCATCTTGGGGCTATTGTTTTGTGATGCAGGTTTACCCCTGAGGCGCTGACCCTACAGTTCTCTAAAGGGATACTTGGTTGGTTTCTGCAAGTTATCCTCATCAAAGGTCTGCTGTACTCCCTGGGCAGCGGTGAGGCACCATTGTTGGATATCGTGGCGTACGCTGGATATGGTTTCGCTGGTACTTCCCTCGCAATGCTTGCCCGCATCTTCTGGAGTTACCTGTACTACTTTATCATGCCATGGTTCTGCATCTGCACGGGAGTCTTCCTCGTGAAGACCATGAAGAGGGTTCTTCTGGGTGGGCCAAGGAGCTATGAGAGGCACCCTAGCCGGAACCACTACTTCCTGCTCTTCCTGGCGGTTGTGCAGTTTCCTATGCTGTTCTGGCTCGGCAGCATCAGCGGCTGATCTTTGATCCTATGGTCCGGGCACACAAATCATTTTTGAGAGGCTGTTGAGCAGAATAGACGTGTGGCACTTCTTGCTTGCTGATGAATCTTGGGCTATTGTGGAGATGGTACAGAACTGTTAGCTATAGATATCTGGGTAAGCAAATGAACGGACGTGCGAGTACCTCTTTTTGTTCCTGTTGGACAGTGGGAGGTGATTGTAACCATAATGCTTGGGATAGGATCAAGATGAACTGCTTCGTGTATGCTCTTTGGATCTATTTACCATGTGTCACGATGCTCGAATCCTGACTTGATTTTAATGATCACACTGCATGATTTTCAGTTTCAATTAAATTTGTTTAGGATGGATTTGTTTTGTGATCGGATTGAGTTGCGTGTTGTTTGATGATCTAATTGTGTTGCTTTCTGGAGTTTCAAACCTGATGTCTGTTAACGATTTGTCGTAAATGGTGTCCGGTAGTTTTTCACTGAAAAAGGAGAAGAGGTTTTCACCTGGGGATTGAATTGAATCATATCAAATTGCTGAGCATTGCAAAGTGACATGACGGGATCATACCCACCCCGATCAAGGAGCTGAGGTAGCTACTGGATGTGACCGGCGTGCTTGATTGGCATTGCAGGTCAAGCAGTCTAGCTCAGGAAACTGAAAATGTACGCATCTTTCTATTATCAGTTCCAGTACAACATTCATCACTTGGTTTCGTCTTTCGAATTTGCCTATGTGGCTATGTGCATATATAAAATTTCCTCCAACGTAGCCTGCATTGCTTTGTTCCAATCGCCCTGCGGGATTCTGTTTAGCAGGGAAGAAACTGCGCCGAAGTGGCAAACGTGTGAAGGAATATGTTCAAACATGTGCATTTACCCAACAAAATAGAACGGTTGAGATTATGGGTACGCAAAAATGTATAGGATCCATTTTCTTCAGTAAAGTGAAGTAGGGCAGCAACTACAGTTCCCTCCGTGGCTCTGCTCCGTTTCAGAACAGCAAGTGATCGAGCATACCGCCCCTAGTAACCGGCTCCTGGTGGGGACCGGGAGTGAATGTGCTTGCCCTCAGCTCACTTAACTGGTCCAAACAGAGTCGAGTCAAATACGCAAGAGATTAAAGTACATCAACCCCATAAACTAAAATTAATACTGATCAATAGGTTGATCGATACCCTAAATAAAGCACATGACAATATCCTGATAATTTAGCACAGTGCTAATAACCAAGTACAGACACTCTGAAGTAAGACACTATTGCGGTTACGAATGGCAGCACAGGTACCAGATGCAGACCCTGATTTGGGAGATCGATGAACAGTAGCACTATAGTGCTGCAAAGAAGCTGGCTGCTAAAACAAAAGGGTCTAAAACCACACTATCTCTGTCTCCTTAGGCTTTGTCTTCTCCTTCAACAAGCATCTCACTTTGCGGAATTCTCCAATGTCATCACCTTTCGAGAGTCTGATCAGAAGCGTCTCAAGGTCTCTGGTCAGAGCAGACACCAGTTTCAGCTCAACTTTAGGTTTCTTTTCCAGGGCCTCCAGATTGGTATTCCCATTATGTATCTGATACAACTGTGGAAGCAGAGAAATGTAAATCTTCAGACATTCTTTCTAAAATTGTGCGTACAGACTGTAGGTGTGCAGGAGCTTACCTTCCACTGGTCCAGAGTAAGAGCAACCAAATTAGGAGCACGGAAGGAAATAAGCTAATGGACCATAAAAGTCAGCGACTCGCCATTCTCCAATATACAGGCTCTTCAATTTGCAAAATGATAGGCCTTCAAGAGCTGAACTTCCCGTTATATCCTTTACATGCAACAATCAACATGCAAGGTGCTGAACTCCTCCATCACAAATGTACACCCATGCACTCACCAGAAATGGCATTCCATCAAGATGAACTTTCCTGGAAACAGTTAACCTCAGGTAACAAAGGTTAGGAGCAGAAACATGAATCTCCTCGGAATGGCAGTTAGTAATGGATAGAATCTTCAGAGTGTCAGATAATATCTTGAATGAACCAAGTGAGCACTCGGACAAACTCAAGTCTTCAAGAGCTGGACAGCCAGAGTTGATCTTCTCTGCCACGGATGGATCCGCTAAATGCACGAAGTGTAGGTGCAGCTTCTTCAGCCACGGGAGACCTTTTTTTCATTTTAAAGAGTGGCATCCTATGTCCACTATCTCGATCGAGGTAACCTGGGTGCAATTCTCTCCATAGCTGTGGTGGCTAACAGATTGAACTCCTCAAGGGTTCCACAGCTGAAGACACATTCAGGAAGCTGGAAGCAGTGCCCGCTGCTGAGATTTAATTCCAGCACACAGAGTCCACGGGTCAGGGCATGGCGGAGCCACCTATGCTCGTACTCAAAGTTTCCAGTAGCTGCTGTGAAGGCAGAACGTGCGCAGTGGTACGGTCCCGTCACGGAGCAGCAGCAGCAAGTTCCCGAACTTCTCAGAGACATTGTAGCCAGACCGCAGTGTGACGAAGGGCAAGGTCGCCCACAGGTACCGCCACCGTCGTGACAGGCTGCTGAGTTCGGCGACGACTTGCCGCGTGTCCAGGAAGCGCAGGATGCAGTGCAGGAGGTCATCGGGCAGCTCGCTCAGCCGGTCACGCTCCGTGGGCTCCGGTATCGACATGGTCTCGCCTATGCTCCGTGGGCGCGCGCTGAACTCAGGCGCCGCGTCGTGCAACACCACGCCGTCCCCTGCAGATCAGAGGGCGCATTACGTCAAACACCTTGCGAGCACTGCAACGAATAGAAACTTGACACCAAAAGCATTAGAATCCCGCGAATTGCGTCAAATTTCCTCCGGATTGAGAAGCTGTGTTGGATGAGAAAATTTAGCGGTAAGATCGCATCACCAATCAGAGAAAGTAAGAAACGTACACACAATACAAATGCGTAAATGATAAATTTATTGGCGGAATGAAGGATCGACCACTCAATTTGTCTCCTACACGCCGCACCGACCTCACGTTCCGCCGCCTCCCCTCCCACCCCGCTCCCGCACTGGCCTTCCCTTCCGGCTTATACAGCCGGGGAAGAGGAACCGGTCCACCCCCGCCGGGGCACATCCACCCCCGGGCAACCCTACGGCGCCGTCGTTGGGTCGCTAGGTGGAGAAAGCTAGCTACCACCTACCAGTCGTCAAATAGAATCTGCCAAAGGACTTGGGTTCGCATACCGTGAGGATGGCCTCGCCGGCTCGCCGCCGCACGCCGCCCCGCGACTCGTCGACTTTTTCGCCTGCTGGTTCGGAACGGCGTGCCGTGAGGGGGGAACTCGCACGAAGTTGGTGACTTGGTGGGCTCAATCCCCGTAGAGTGGCTCTGGCCCAGCCCAACAAGCCCGTCATAAACGGTGCTCATACTTCATTGTGGAGCATTTCATATTTCGAGAAGAAACACGGTAAAAAAAAGACATAGGAATTTTACTATTACGTGGTGCATCACTAATCACTACTTAGCTTAGTAATGATCAATTTAAATTTTGATCAGTGTCCTCCCACCACTTTCTTTTTTATCTGATTTCATCCTATCTTTTTCCTTTTTGGGCTACTAATTTCCACATCTTTCCTTTTACACCCCTTCCCATGTATATTTTTTTACTCAACATCCTTTTCATTAAACAAGTTTATTGGTCCAACATTTTTACATGAAATATTGATTTAAAATTTTCTCGTTGGCTCAAATTTTTATAAGAAATGTTTAGTCAATTTTTTTATTTGACTCAACTTTTTTTACACAGATTTGTTAAGTCATGATTAAATATTATATTATATAATTAATTAATTAAAGGAAGATACATAATTTTATCTTTCTTTTTGTGGTGCTGCACCACCCGTGAAAGAGCCTTGTTCCTGCATGTAGTAGTTCTTCACACTGCAGCCAATCCATGGTTTTAGTGGCAAGCCATTGCTAAGGATGGAGAAAGAAACACGCAGGGAGAGGGTCCTTATATGTGAGAGTAGGGAGAGGGTCCTTATACGTGAGAGTGATCACATATTCACATCTTGAGCGCATTCAGTTCCTCATTTTCCTTCCGATAATCTGATCTGCAGCCGTCTAGCTTGAGGTATATACAGTGTAAGTCAGTAACTTAAAAACTCGATCTGAAGAAGACCTCCTCACATAGGTCGAGAAATCCACTGAACCTCTACCCCATAGCATACATAGTGGCCCGTCGCCCGTGGGAAAGATCGGACCCCAACTATACTTTGGAAAATAGGGCGGATGAGAGGATTTTTTGGTGCAAACCGGGAGTCGAACTCCCGAGCTGATGGTTTCCCATCACGAACTTCCACCAGCCGGGCTAAAGCCCGTCTGCAAGTCAGTAACTTCATATATATCTTGCGGAATTCTTCAACGTCGCCACCTTTGGACAGTCTGATCCAAAAAGTTTCAAGTAGAGATGCAAGTGGCTACCAATGATGTTTTATAGATCAACTAAATAATTACCATGGCATGCTATCCAAATTCATCTCTCCTCCTAAATTAATTACGCATAATATCATCCTAGTTTATTTTATCACATTAGTTTCAGCTTGCTATCAGCACTAGATTTCGTTTCCCCAGAAGACAACTGATTGGATGAGCTCCCATTGTGCCTTAGCTTTGATACAAACTGTGGAAGTAGTCAAGTAGAGAGTAATTTCTTGAGTTATATGTTCACCAGTGACAATAGGTGCGTATATGGTAGATATGCAGCATGGTACCTTCCATTCCATTGATCCAAAGCAAGAACAGACAGATTAGGACTTAGGAGCACGCCGGAGGAAAAAAAAAAGCAAGAGCTTTGTAGAAATCGGTGACCAGCAGCCATTCTCCAACATAGAGGCTCTTCAAATTGCTAAACTGGAGGCCTTCTTCACTGGCTGACTTCTGTATAACATCCTTTAGCAAGATCAAATTCAACAAAGAAGAGTTTAGATGAAACGTTATTTCTAAAAGTGGAACTAATTCAACAAAGAAGAGCTGAATCTGAACAGCTCAAGGAGCTGGGCACTACAAAGTGCCGCGACGAGATCATATGCACATGGAGCAAAGTGATCAGCTGCACCATCACAAACATACACCCAGACCCAGGCACTCGCCAGAGATGGCATGGCAGACAGATGGACTCTTCCTGAACCCGTTATCTTCAGGGAACCAGTGTTCGGAGCAGAGACATGGATCTCGGTGTACGTGCATTCAGTAGTGGACAGAGCCTTCAGAGTTTCAGACGAAACCTTGAACGAACCAAGCGAGGACATTGGCAGGTTCAGGTCTTCAAGTGCTGGGAAACCAGAGTTGAGCTTCTGCTTCTCCACTGCGGATGGATCAATGAGTACGTGTTGAAGGTGCAGCTTCTTCAGGCGTGATTGATGTTCAGTGTTCGAGTAGATTGACTGATTGAGGCGTTCTCTCTTGTCTGTGAACGCCAGCAGGCTCTGCTCCGACCGGCCGTCGTCGTCTGCGATAGTGAAGCAAAGCCACCCCGAAGCTCCCCTCGCTCGGTAGCAACATATCTGCCGGCACCCACCAGGCTGGGATTCACGTGGTGGTCGGCGTTTGGTGGGCACAGCGCAAGTCCTTGGAACCCAACGCTGCAAATTGTGCTTGCAACGCTAGCTCTCCCATTCACTGCCAGCCGCGTAGCAGTAGTAGTAACTAGTACGTGGTGGTGACAAGGGTAAGCGCTCGACTACAGAGATCAGTCAGACCGGCATGACGGCGAAGGGCCCGACACCGGCGACGGCCGCCGGCACGCATGCAGCGGACCAAGCTGCCGGCAGGAAGAAGGCAGCATCGGCGCGCGTTGCCACTCGGGGCCGCGCAAGGATCCTCTGCAAACGCGCGAGCTTGGCTGCCTCCTACCCGGCGGGCTCGTCGACAGCGCAAGGATGCAGGTGCACGGAACGAACGGCCACGGCTAAGCTGGTAGGCGATGAACAGTTCTGTTCATACCTGTTGCGTCCTGGACTGGACAGCGCGACGCTCAGCAGACCTAGCACGTTCATAGCCATCTCGCTCGTCCGAACTCCGCTCCAAAGTCCTTCGACCATGCTTACAACAGTTCACCGCCCGCTGATCCCGTAGGTCGCCGGCGCCGGCGAGGGTGCAGGCTTGCTGGCTGCCTGCCGCGTGCGAGGAAGGAGAAAGGCGCAGTCGCTGTGCACAAGGATGGATCGAGGACGACGCCGCGTGCTCTGGGTGCGCCCGCCCCGAGATGGCGAGGCCGGGGTGGCGGGCCGAGACGCGCCCTCCAGAAATTTCTCTATTTTCTTTCTCCCTGTACAGATCGAATCGGAGCCTGAAATTTCATGTGATGGTGGCTAGCTTACGTCCTATATTCACACGATTTTTCTCGCCATTTTTTCGCGTCGGTAACCCCGTGATCTTGTTCGGATCTCAGGGTGGACGGTGGAAATTTCTCTATTTTTTTTTCTCCCTGTACACATGGTATCACATGGTATCAGAGTCTGAAATTTCTTAGGACGATAACTCACTTCATCCCCTGTTTGCATGTTTTTTCTCGCGATTTTTGCGCATCTCTATACCTGTGAAATTGCGAAAAAAATATTATCTCGGGGTGGACGGTATTTCGTTTACCGTCCACCCCTTGCAGTAATTTCACCTTTTTCGTTCTCCTGCTACAGATCGCCTCGGAGAGCGAAACATCATGTGTTGTTGACTACCCTGGTTCCCCGATCACATGAATTTTCCTATGATTTATGCGCTTCGATACATCCGTCAAATCGAGATTTTCTTGGTTGGCGTTTAGTTCCTCGGCCACACCGGCCTCACCTGCGCCATGGATTGCGCTCGACTAATCAACCAAACCGGCATGCGCATGTCGCTGTTCGAGACACAAGAGCGCTCGACGGCCGGCGGCTGAAGCTATACCAGTGGGCGAGTGGTCTCGGCGGACTCCCGGCGGCGGCCTCGCCAAGGGACATGAGCGCGCGGCGAGAGATACTAGGGGATGCGTGCACGCACCGTCGGACCGGTGGCTCCGTACCGGCGCGGCGGCGCTCGCGCTCACCGTGTCCTGAACTACCAGCGCCGGCGCGCGAGGGGGTGATGGAAACGCACACCGGAGGACATGCTGGGACGGGTTCCGTGCACGCTGCGTCCGGCGGCGACGAGGGGGTACGCTATGGTGCAGGGGTGGTCAGTATTTCATTTACCGTCCATCTACGCGGAAATTTCTTATTTTTCGTTCTCGCTCTGGAGATCATAACTGGGTCTGATTTTTCGTACGATGCCGTGTGACTACACTCCCCGTATATTTGCATTTTCTCCTGATTTTAGGGCAACCGAGCCGCCGTAAAACTGCGAGTTTTGGAATCTCGGGGTGGACGGTATTTCATTTACCGTCCACCCCTGCACAAGTTTCTCCTTTTGGTTTCTCACTCCAAGGATCGAATCGGATTCTGAAACTTTGCACGCTGATGAGTACCATCTTGCTCCGTTGACGTGCATTTTTCCGTGATTTTTGTGCGTCCGATTAGCCATCAAATAAGGATTCTGTAGATCTCTGGGTGGTCGGTGACGGCGGGGCGTCGCCATGGATGGTTCCTCAAAGGCGACCACCAGGCCCGCATGGCGGCCCCTGGCCACTGCGGTAGAAGAGTGTTAGCAGCAAGTAACGGGGATACAAGTAGAGAATGGAATTCAAGTAGAGGAGCAAAAATTGGGATGAGACCAGATGGATTTCGACCAACGAGGTCAGGTTAACTTGAGGAAGGAGTAGCTTGTTCACACATGATCTTCTCTCCTCTTATCCTCTCGTCTCTTATCTTGCTCGCAGGCAGGTTACACACGCACGCCACTATTTTTGGGTTGGACCCACTCTGGGCCGATGACCCTCTTGTTGGGCCGACAAGCTCTTGGACAATCCACCTCAGCCACTTCATCAGTAGTCGGCGCAGTAGCCGTAGTCGATGTTGTAACATTCCCCCCCCCCCCCCCCCCCCCCCCCGCCCCTCATAAGAGTCTGCTTGACCCAAGCAAGGGCCCTAGGAAAAGACCGCTTGACTGCTTGAAAATCTTCCCAAGTTGCAAGCTCAGCGGACATACCAGACCACTTGATAAGCACCTGTTCCACATTATCAGGACCACGAGCAATGAACCTCCTCTGAAGCACCAACTCAGGAACCTGTAGGTGCACATAATCACTCGGTAAGACAGAAGCAAAAGACTGAGTAGATGGTGGAGCTTTCTTGAGAAGGGACACATGGAACACTGGATGAATATGCACAGACGCTGGCAAGGACAACTTGTAAGAAATAGAACCAACTTTGGCAGCAATCTGATAAGGCCCGAAGAATTTGAACGCCAGTTTTTGGTTGGCACGAGGAGGAAGCAATGACTGCACGTACGGTTGTAACTTAAGGAAAACCCAATCGCCCACTTCAAACGACCGTTCAGAATGATGCTTGTCGGCTTGATTCTTCATGCGACGCTGAGCGTGAAATAAGTATTGTTGTATCAAACGATCCATTACTGAACGGTCCTCCAACCATGGTCCCAATTCAAAAGTCACAAGAGTCGGTACAGCATCAAGACCAAAGCAGCGCGGCTTATAACCATATAGAGCTTCAAAGGGTGATCGGTCCAAGGCAGAATGCAGGCTAGTATTATACCAATACTCAGCGAGAGAGAGCCACTGATTCCACTGTGACGGACACGCATGAATGAAACACCTCAAAAATGTTTCCAAGCATTGATTGACGCGTTCGGTTTGGCCGTCAGATTGCGGATGGTACACTGAGCTCATGCACAACTGGACACCGGCCAACGTAAATAATTCTCGCCATAAGCGACTCAAGAAGATCATGTTGCGGTCAGAGATGATAGATTGCGGCAACCCGTGCAGCTTATAGACATGTGCTAGAAACAACTTAGCAACGGATAGTGCAGTAAAAGGGAGTTTGAGGGCTAAGAAATATCCATACTTCGTAAATTTGTCCACCACCACTAAAATGGCATTAAATCCTCCAGAAGACGGAAGTCCCTCGATAAAGTCCATTGAAATAATCTGCCAGGCAGATGATGGTATCAGATGATGGTATTTGCATTGGTTGAAGAAGACCAGGGTACTTGGCTCGGTCAGGTTTTGCTTGACTGCAGACAGTACAAGCTGAAACAAATGTTTGAATAGATGTTTTTATGGCCGGCTAGGCAAAGTACTGTTTAAGTCGACCGAGAGTGACTAGTACTCCCGATCCAATAGGTGAATTGTGCAAAGCTGAAATGATCTTGTGTTGCAACTGGTGATTAGAGCCCAACCAAATACGGTTATGATAACGCAGAACATCATCCCTCAAAGTGAAGCCCGGGACAGCATCAGCATCAACAAGCAGCTGAGTGATTAAGTTCTGAGAATTGTCATCATGTACATATCCTTGGATCACTTCCTCCAGCCAAGCAGGAACAACAGTAGCCATAGCATTAATTTCAGCAGATGTGGAATGTGGCTGCCGAGATAAGGCATCAGCCACCCTGTTGTCAGCACCGGCCTTGTATATAATTTTATATTGAAGTCCAGCAACTTGGAGAAAACCTTCTGCTGCCAGTAGGTATCCAACCTTTGCTCATTCAAGTGGATCAGACTCTTTTGATCAGTGAAGATGTGAAACTCAGCAAGCTGAAGATAATTCCTCCATTGGTCAACAACAATGAGAATAGCAAGATATTCTTTCTCATAAGTTGAGAATCCTTGTGTTTTTGGCCCTAAGGCCTTACTAATATAAGCTAATGGGTTCCTAGTTATGTGAACCCGCTAGGGTTTCTTTCCAATCTTTCGGTGAGAGGGGATGGATAACTCGATTGGTGGATGGAGACGACGTTCACGGCCCGACTACAGCCTTCCAAGGATGCTGCGCCTTAGCAACCGATACACCACATCCAATGGTTGCCGTGATCTTGTGGAGCGCAACATCCGACCACTAGGGCACTCATCCTGCAAGCAATCGAAGAACAAGCAAGAACAAGTAGAACAAGCAACTCAATTGCAAATATGAAGATAACAACCAATCTGAAATCACAAAGGTGGGGTTCTGAATCGAGTAGAACGGATGATCTAGCCGACACACGCGTCTACAAGCAAGTAGCAATGGCTAAACTTTCAAAAAAACAAAATACAATCTATTTGTGCCGGCTATGGAGGTATATTAGAGGGTAGAGGACGACCAGGATGTGGAGGAGGTCGTCCTTAAACCCTAGGACGCGTCCCTATTCGGCCCCACTTGATACACAGCCCATCGGGCCAAAATCAGGTGACGCAGGACAGAAAAGGTCTCTGTAGTAAATCAATAATTGGGGCCGCCTCGGAGAAGATATGGATATGATTCCAAATCCATATGAAAGTAGACTTTATAAGCTTTCCATGAAGTCCAAGAATGCCCCAATCGGAGTCCGTATGAAGTCGTGGCAGCCATTACAACTTGGTTCTATCCTGCAGTCCAAATCCAACATCCAAAACGTGTTGGATTTGGACTCTTTCTTTCCTTGCACCAAAAGTGACGTGGTGGCCTGGTGGAGAACATTGGGAAGACTTGGTCTTTGTCCCCAATCACTTTCTTTGGTCCTCCATGTTTTCTATGTAATTTTCACACACGGCTTTATCCAGTCGAGTAATTTTAAAAACGAGAATGCACAGAAATCATAGTGCAGCATTAATTGTTTAAATGTATCGAATTTAATCTTGATATAGAGTTGATTCACCTTTGGGCAAGAAGGTACTAATATGGTCGTATCCATGTTAGTGATGTCCTTATCACCCGGCTTGCATCAGGACTGCACCAACACCCACAGCACATGCATCTGTCTCAATAGCAAAAGGAAGAGAAAAGTCAGGCATGGCCAGCACAGGAAGAGAAAAGTCAGGCATGGCCAGCACAGGGGCAGAACACAAGGCTGACTTGAGCTCTTGAAAAGCTACTACTTGTTCTGATGTCCACACAAACACATCATTCTTCTTAAGCAACTTAGTGAGGGGTCTTGCCAGAATAGCAAATAATCTCACAAACTTTCTGTAGTACCCAGCTAGGCCCAAAAAACTCCTCAACTCTTTAACATTGGTTGGAGTAGGCCATTGAGAAACAACTTCCACTTTACTTGGATCAGTTGCAACACAGCCTTGACTAATGATATGGCCCAAGTACTGGATCTTCCTTTGGGCGAAGGAGCATTTAGATAACTTAACTTGCCGGTGATCTTGTGCCAACAACTGCAAGACAGCTCTCAAGTGCTCAACATGTTCTTCATAGGAATTGTTGTACACCAATATATCGTCAAAGAAAACCAGCACACACTTCCTCAATAATGGTGCCAATGTGCTGGTCATGGCCCCTTCAAATGTACCACAAAGGCCAAATGCCATTACTTTAAACTCAAAATGGCCATGATGAGTCTGAAATGCAATTTTAAATTCTTCACCAGCTTTCAACCGGATTTGATGATAGCCTGCACTGAGATCCAAAGTAGAAAACCAACTTGCTTTGGCCAGCTCATCCATTAACGGATCAAAGACTGGTATTGGAAACTTGCTCTTCAGAGTTACAACATTTAAGTATCTATAGTCAACACAAAAACGCCAAGATCCATCCTTATTTTTCACCAACAAAATAGGAGAAGCAAATTCACTCACACTGATTTGGATTAACCCCTTGGCTAGCATCTCAGCGACTTGTGTTTCAATTTCATCCTTAAGGGTTGGAGGATATCTGTAAGCCCTTACATGAACAGGTTTAGCACCAGGAATCAAAGGGATGGTATGGTCACAAGTTCTTTCAGGTGGCAAGGCAGAAATAGGGGCAAACACAAACTCAAAATCAGACAAAACAGCAGCAATTTCTTTAGGAATGACAGAAACAGCATCGCGGCTGGACTGATCAACAACCAGGGAGCACAACTGAATGACAAAAATCTTTGGTAACTGAGGAAGAATACCCTGAAGAATTGTTGTAGCCCCTTTGTAAGGCAACTTCATCCACTTGTGTGCCCAATGGACTTGCATCGGACTAAACTCTTCTAACCAATCTATTCCAATAATTAGGTCATAAGAGTTGAGAGGCAACACCTTCAAGTCTGAAGTGAACTGATAGCCCTGCACAGACCACTGCCCTTGAGGTAAATGAGCCTCACAATGCATAATACCACCATTGGCTACCTGCACCCTGACTGATGACTGAAGAGGCAACAAACCAGGTAATTGAGCAGCCAATGTTTGCGAGATGAAAGAGTGTGAACTACCTGAATCAATCAGAATGGTCACACTGTGCCCTTGAATATCCCCTGAAATTTCATTGTCCTAGGACCAACTGAGCCAGATGCAGCATCCTTGGACAAAGCCATGTACAATTGTTCCCTAGAAGCCACAGACACAGAATCCACATCCTGATCCACACTGAAAAGCACCAGTAGTTCTTGGACCGTATGAAGCTGCACAGTTGGAGCACAGTTGTGATCTCGGCTCCACTTTTTAGCACAGAGATCGCATAGCCCCTTAGCACGCCTGTACTGCCTCAGAGCTGATAACTTCTCACCCATGGACTTGCTGGACTCCAACAATTTCCGTTCCTCGGGCAAAATGACATGTGGAAGCTTATCAATGCGAGGAGGAGGGGGTAGTGGATGAGCACCTCGGATAACATTTGGGACTCTAGTCATGAAACTGGCATCAGGCCTATGATAATCATGTTTCCTTGACGACTCCGTGACCTTTTCCTACAAAAAGGCGAGCCAGCAGGCAGTATCGAGATCGGCAGGACGCTGAAGTAGAACGACAGACTTGATATCAGCATGCAAACCCTCAATGAAACGCATGGTGTAATAAATGGGGTCAGTGGTGTGAGCATACGCGACCAACTGATCAACCAACTCAGAAAAACGAGCAACATAATCGGCCACAGAAGAAGTTTGGCGAATGCTAAAAAGCTGACGGATAGCTAACTCATGCTGCTCGCGACCAAATCAGTCGGTGAGATGACAGCAGAAATCCGCCAAGGACGCAGAGTTCAACTTCTTCTCAATCGATTGCCACGAACGACCAGCAGGGCCCTTAACGTGCATAGAAGCAACCCGGATCCACATGTTTGTGGTCACGCTGTACATTTCAAAGTAATATTACAGCGCGACAACCACAACTTGGGATTATCACCCTCAAACAGCGGAAAATGAAGTTTAGGCAAATTCCCCACCACACCCACACGAAACGAACTGGACTCATCACGAGGTGCAGACATATCAAGTAAATCAGCTTTGGGGAAAGGAGCAGTGAACGCACCCTTGCTCGGGGAGTGAATCAGGGTCGTAACAGACCCAAACTCATCCTCCCGGATGTGGTTGTCGGAGCGGTGCCCATGGGGCCTGTCGGCTGGTAGTCCGGCAGACGGATGCCCGGCAGCCAACAACGGCATAGTAGGAAGCAGAGGCGCCTCTGGAGGAAGCTCGAACGAGACGCGCTCGTAGTGCTTGTTCAGCTTCTTCACCGCTAGACGAATGTCGTCAACGGAACCCTCCATGTCTTGCCGCTCGTGCTCGAGGGTATCAACGACCCACTCAAGCTTGGACAGGCGAGAATTGGTGGCGACCTCAGCATTAGCAAAACGACGCTCCCACTTGTCGTCGTTCTCTTAGAAGCGCCACTCCCACCTCTCGTCATCCTCGGTGAAACGCTTCTCCAAACGAGCATCTTGCTCATCGAAGTGCTTCTTCAACAGATCGAGAAGGAGCTTGGAATCGGGATTCATGGCGCCAAGCGAACGCTAAAAGCGGGTGAAATGCTCGTGAGGGGGAAGGTGATCCAGAACGGCGATTCACCACAAATCGACTCGCGAGGATAAGGAATGAAGAGATCAGGCTCCAATCACAGCAGAGACAGAACTTGAGAGCTCTACCAGATCCAATTGCAAATCAATCGATGGACTACCGAAAAGCCGATCAGAGTATCGCGAACGCCCAAGAAAGACGAATCTGATACCAGATGTTAGCAGCAAGGTAATGGGGATAGAAGTAGAGAATGAAATTCAGGTAGAGAAGCAAGAATTGGGATGAGATCAGATGGATTTCGACCAACGAGGTCAGGTTAACTTGAGTAAGGAGTAGCTTGTTCATACATGATCTCCTCTCCTCTCATCCTCTCATCTCTTATCCTGCTCGCAGGCAGGTTACACACGCACGCCACTATTTTTTGGCTGGGCCCACTCTGGGCCGATGACGTTCTTGTTGGGCCGATGATCTCTTGGACGATCCACCTCAGCCACTTCATCAGTAGGAGACACGCGCTGGGCTTTCAATCCCGGCCTGTCTTGGGCGCGCGGTCTCGCCGCGCACGACGCGCACCTCGCTTCAAACGCGCGCTCTGCTCCCTGTAGGCCTGGTCCTGGACCTCCCAGGAGGTTGTTGTGGCTAGCCCGCGCCGGCGAGGCTGCTGGCTGCCTGCCGCGTGCTCCGGGAACGCGCATCCCGTGGCGAGGGGTGGTCGTTGTTCGCCGACCACCGCCTGCATAAATCTTCTTCATTTTTTTTCTCCCTCCACAGATAGTTTCGAAGTCTGACATCCCGTGTGATGCTGAACAACTTTATCTCCCGTTCCCGTGTTTTTTCTCGCGATTTTTGTACATCTCTAGCTCCGTGAAATCTAGAGTTTTCCGGATCTCGGGGTGGACGGTATTTCGTTTACCGTCCACCCCTGCAGCAACTTCACCTTTTTCGTTCTCCCGCTGCAGATCGCTTCGAAGAGCGAAACTTTGTGCGACGATAACTACCCTCGTTCCCCGAATACATGAAATTTCTCATGATTTATTGGCGTCGTTAACTCCGTCAAAACTTGAGGTTTTCTTGGTCGGCGTCGGCAGCCGTGGAGTGTTCTTCACCGGGCAAGGCGTGGTGGCGCCGAAATGCTGTTGATGGCCAAGCGGCCTCGGGGCGGCGCGTTCTGCACACGAGCGCGCTCAGTGACATGGTGCACGCTTGGTAAGCACGCACAGGGAGGCATCCACGGTGGGGTAGTGCTCGCGACGACAACGCCGTCGAGACCACGGGCCGCCGCTGGGCGCCTGCCTGGCGGTGTCCCGTGTGTCAGGGGAAGGCGCAGCCGCGCAGGCGGGCACGTGAAGGGGTGCCCGCCTGCGTGTTCATGGTCTCGTGTACAGACGATCTCCCCGTCGCGCCCACAACACATCCGGTGCGAACAATGGGTGACGCCCGCACCGTCCACCCCTGCGGAAAATTCTCGTTTTTCTCGCTCTACAGATCATACCAGAGCCTGAAACTCCGCATGATGCTGCGTAACTGCATTCCTCTTGTACCTGAATTTTCTCGTGATTTTAGAGCATCCGAGCGGCCATAAAACTGCGTTTTTTGGGGATCCCGGGGTGGACGGTATCTCATTTAGCGTCCACCCCTGCAGAAGTTTCTCTTTTTTTTCTCAGTCCAAAGATCGAATCAGATTCTCAAATTTTGCAGGCTGACGAATATCTCCATGATCCGTTCACGTGCGTTTTCCCATGATTTTTGCGGGTTTGCTCAGCCATCGAATCGGGATGTTGTTGACCTCTGGATGGTCGGTGGGGCATGGCCATGGACGGTTCTTCTTCCTCCAAGGGGCGAGCGGTCACCACTCACGAGACTGTCATGGGCTCATGGCGCCCCCTGCGGTTGAAGATACGAGGGCTGGCGATGGCTGCCGGCTCCAGCGCCGGGCACCCGGCGTTGAGCTTCTCCACCGCCGGTCGGCCGATGGGCCGCCGAACCTCACAAAGAAGAGGTGCAGCTTCTTCAGGAGCGGGAGGCGGACGGACTTGGGCGCGATGACCTCTTGAAAGATTTGTCATTGTGTGCCGTGTCGTCAGAAAGAGAACTTATGAGCCTGCGAGGCAACTAAAAGATGTGGACAATTGTGTGGTAGATGAAGATGATTTCCACAATAAAATGAGACCTGAATAAAAGCTAGATTTTCAGATTTGACAAATGAAGCCACAGGTTTCATAACATAATAGATTTTTTTGAGTATAGCACTCGTCATCTCAGTTACAGTGAACCGACACCGCACCGGAGGAAGTAATCAGCAAACCACCAAACGATTTCACTAGTCACAACTTCAAACACGCCACCACGCACAACAGGCAACAAAATATACTCTCGCTTTTTCATGAAAGAACTGTCAGCTCATGCATGCCAAAACCCAAATAACTGGAAACAGACTCGAAAAAACAAAGGTTAAAAAAGAATTGGCATGCGTCATCATGTATTAAAGATTAATCATGTCCTGATCTCGTCTGCCCGGTGGTGCTGCAGAGATTAGCTATCTGGATGTCCCGAGTGACGGAGGATACAAAATTCTGCCGTCTGAGAGCCTCTTGCTCTTGTTATTGGACCGCCAAAAGAAAAACCACTACTGTAACTTATTAACAGGAAAGATCACAGTGTAAAAAAGAAGACATTGTTTAGCTTCAAGCAGCCTTGTTCTTGCAGTAGTTTTCCAGCCACTCCATGGTGACACTCTTCGGCCTCTCCAGTGGAAGGCCAAGGGCACGGTCCCAGATGAGCTATGTCAAGGTAATTCAACAGAATTAGCAGATAGAAGAACCAGAATATAAGAATCTAAGAGTGGAAGGTACAAAGGCAGACCTGAGATCCTATCCCCATGCTCCTTGAGACACCAAACAAGACAGTGTAATACCTGCGCAGTCAAAACAAGGTGTTCCGGGCATGAGTACTCATTCAGAACTAGAATTGCAATGTCATAAGTCAGGATTAAATTGATATCTAAATGCCAAGGATAGACATACCGTGCTTCAGATAATCCAAAGTGGTTAAGCAAAACTCCACTGTGAGCATCAACATTCGGCCATGGGTTCTTTACCTGAGAATAAATGGGCAAAGAATGGTGTTCATGATGAGTACAATGAAACAGGAGTAGAGATCATGAAAATCTGGTACCACATTACCTTCCCAAGCTCAGTGAGGATCGGAGGCACGACTTCATACAACTTGGATACCTGTAACAGAACATCACATTTTATATTTTTGAACCCAAGAAAGTAAATGCAATTAGATAAAGGGTCCAGACTGACCAACTGGAAAAGTGGATCCTCAGGCAAATGCTTCAGGGCGAACTCCCTTTGACATGAATACCGTGGGTCTGTCTTACGCAGAACTCCATGACCAAAGCCAGGAACAACCTATGATCGAATGTAATCAACTATTAGGAATTTGATTTCTACAACTTCATGCTCAGCCAAATAAGCAACAGTGCACATAGCATTTGCATAAACAGTCCAAGTCAGCTCTATTAGACCAACGGCACAGCATTTCAAATATCATCACATTTAGTCAACCTGTGATTGAGCATAATGTAAACACCTTTTGAATTAATATAACACTAAGATATGCTACCTTTCCACTCTTCAGTGTCTTCCAGACATAGTCTTTGAGTTGATCTGTTGTAACGTCACTCCCAGTTTCCTCAATTACAGATTTGATCCATAGAAGCACCTCCTGCAATACATTGTAAGTTTATACACATCATAAAATCAAGTACATCAAATAAGAGTGGCAGGAACACATGTTTCTTCTTTTAGAGAAGGAGGTGCATTACAAATCAAGTGATATGTTTCTTCTTTTAGAGAAGGAGGTGCATTACAAATCAAGTGATATAGTGAAACAAAACAATCAATGGGTGTGGGCCAGGGGGAGGTTATTTATTGAGAGAAATCTTTTTGGCAATCACAAGTAAAAGAAAGCACAAGGCGAGATAATATTGCAGAGCAGATCTGGCGTGTCAAACTGTGCATACCTGATTAGCCAGACCATGAAGTGGCCCAGCTAAACCATTCAGAGCCGCTGCAAAAGAAAGATAGGGATCGGACAGTGCACTTCCAACCTGAAATTAGATGAGTGACATGAGCAGAGGATGAGAAGTGCACAACCCATTGACATGGAGTAAATAGTAAATGCCAAAAAAGACAGTAGCTAGTGAGCCGTAAGCAGTTACAGGATCAAAGTGGCCACTGGCCAGTGTCTAACAGCAACAATTCTCTCCACATATACATATCCTGAACCTCTAGTCCAAGCTAGACGAAAAAGTAAAAGTCTGCTATAAAATATTGCAACTTCTACCAAGATCCCCAAGAGATTCATCACTCTTCTAAGATGACACTTTATGATATTCCATCAAGAATAACGCATTGATACACATGGAGCTCTCTCGGTTTACAAATACCCACATGGAGGAGGTGGATACCGATGGTGTAACAACAGACCTCGACTACTATTAGAACCGCAATTGCATACTCACTACTATGGATTACAAAGGAGACAGCAGAGACTAGACTTTTTGAGTCCTGACAGATCATGATTAAATTAAAAAAAAAAGTCGGCCTGCGGGGGTAAGAAACCCCCGAGCATTGAATAAGAGAAGACCTCTCACGCAGGCCGAGAAAACCCCCGAACCCTTGCCCCACCCTTATACGGGGGCGCCGTTACCCGTGTGAGTGCGGGCCGGGACCATCCTTTCGTGCTTTGGCGTGGCGGCAGGCGAGGGGATTTTTTGAACCCCAGCCTGAATTTCGCTCCCACCGGGAGTCGAACCTAGGACCTAAGGAGTGCTACTGAGGCCACCTAACCAATCCGACTAGGCACCTGTTCACCATGATTAAATTAACAAAGGATCAGCTAAAACAAACCCTCTTACCCTGTTCCTAATTCCCATTAAAAGGTATTATCCTGCACTTTTTAAAGAGGCATTCCCAGATTAATAATTCAGTTTAGTCTAACATTGCACCAAACCAGAAGCAAAGTGCCATGATGGTACCAAATAAGGCACCACACAGTGACCCGTTTTCATCATATTTGCATGTTAAGAAATCAAGAGAACAACCAGAGAACAAAAATTACCAGATGACCAGTATGTGCACTGACATTCCCACCTTCATGATCACTACAAGAACCCAGGTCACAGTATGAGTCAAAAATTAAAACAAGATCTTCAGAAATGTAACATAAATAAATACAAGGATGGATGAAAAAATACGTGTGAATTGTTATATAGAGGCGCATCAACTCCAACATTTTGGGATCGTCAAAACCAAGCATGTGTGAAAAATTCGCAGCATAATCCAGAGAATTATCAGCTTCTATTGATTTCCCGTCCTTGAAAATCCTTCAAAGTACAAGTGAAACAAAATGATTGGTACAAATTCTAGATTTCCTCACAACTCTAACTTCACAAAATAATCAATCACTGATGTCATCTCCTATAAGTGAATTGAAAGATGAAGCATTTGTGATCAAAAGCTACCTCCGGTAAACATAAGAAGCCACTGGTGGAAGCCGAGCAATCAAATTTAAGACATCTTCATAAGTAGGCTCCCAGAACCTATACATGTACTTGATTGTAAACATCATGAAAAGCAACCATTAAACAACTAATAGCTTGGATAACATATAAATCTCCAGCTTACTTTGTTTTCGGCAATCCTTTGTCATAAGCCTTTTGAAATTCACTCTCAACCTGAAATCGAGTAAAAACAAGAAGAGTTGCACTTTGAAGGCTTAAAGTAACTCCAAACACCAGATAAGATACAATGTGAACCTAATTTAAATACTACTTGCAACAGTTTTAAAAAACAACTGCAAATAAACCACAAGTAAATGTGATTTTTTTCCACAAGACTTTCGAGGAAAGAAAGAAACAACATGCCAGAAGTGGAAGGACTAACCTGAAGAGCCATTACTCCAGTGGTAAATTGTGTCATAGGGTGTGCAGTTACAGGGAGAGCATCTATTGCCTTATAGACATGAGCTGCAAACCATATCAATAATCAGCTGCTAGAGAGCAAAGTGGCAAGATTGAGCACATAAACTTCACAAGATCAGACTAACAAAAACATATGGATCTCTCTATTGATTATTTTTAAAATTCAGATCTCTCTATTAATCTGTAGGACATTAGCATCAATCCATTCAGACAGTCTGTGGATTTAATTGGCCAAACTTCTGAGGGGAAAAACAATAACACAAGTAGCCAGCAGTGTAATCAAAGTACCTGGGACACTTGAACGGACCAACAATTCCTTTGATAAGGCATCAACTTGCTCTTTGGTTGGAACCTGAAACAAAAAACCAACAGCCTTAAAACTGACAGAAATAGGGTGATGATTGGAGATAACTTAAAACATATTACAGGAATAACAATACAAACCACAAAAGATAAGCAAGAAACTTGTCCATTCTGAATCAATCAGCAACAAAATAGTTATCTAGTCTTGGAGGAACACTTTTGGCACATTTCTAGACTAAAATGGAGTAAGTGTTTTGTAGGCAGGCATATACCTTTCCTGTCAAAAGAAGCCAAAGGAGACCCTCAGGCAAAGGCTCACCACCCTTAACTGCCGTCGGCAGCACTTCCTGGCACTCTGGAATTGAGAGGCCCCTAAAACGAATGCCCTGGATAGAAAAGAGTAGTTATTGGCTAATGAATGCTGTGTTTCTTTGCTTCACTTCGAACTTTAAATATGTTAAGCAGAAACTAGATTACATCCAAAAAGAACGATGAGGAGAGATGTGTGTCCAGCCATTCAGATATGGTAAAATTGAAATAACCCCCAACACTATCATAAAAACAAGAAATGCAGCCATCATTCTAAAAGAAACTGCCTTAGAAAATTCTGGTAAATTCCCACGCCATAGTAAATTCTTAGAAAATTAATCCAAGTTCATCTTCTATAGATCACTGTGCAATACTTAATTCTGAAACTTTGTTCTGACATAGAATGGACATGAACTTGATAGTAAACTATACACTATGCTAACATAGCATCATGAAGTGGATGAACGTGAGATTACCTCCTCTGGGTCAAGTAGTGATGTTTCCCAAAGCATCCCAATCATCCCTCTCATTCCACCAAGGACCTGCAAGAACATTTTTTTGGGAATTTTCAGACAATAAGTTAGTATACGTTCTAGAAAAGCAACAGAGCTATCCGTAGATATTAGATAGTGATATATCCATACCATATCCACATTTATGTTTCCAAGCTGGACCTTTCCATGCTCTGACTTAAGCTTCTTTAGGCGATCCTGTAACAATACAGTAGAGTAAGTGCTGTTTTCACCTAACATCTGAGAACAGCAAGGCGAGATGAACAGGTGTTCATATTTCATAAAGACAAGTTGTTAGATAAATCAGCTGCAAGTAGGTTCTCTTAAAATTATTCTAAATTTTCTGAATACAGCTAGTTGCAAAAATAAAGCCATGCACAGATTGATTGCCTCTGACAGGAAAGGGATAGAACTGATGTGCAATAGATACTACTTTCAGAGAAGAAACTGCTTTCATGTTCCACCAGATGTTGAGAAGAAAATGTTATTGGACACAGAATTAAGCAAAATCTCACAGAACCACGTGAACTAAATAAAAGGGATTGACACTTTTGGCTAAAAGAACAGAAGATAAGGCATCAGATACCCCAGGAACTTTTCAACTTTACAAGATTTACAGACGTTTTCTATTGAGTAGCAAACCTGTTGTTCGGGAATCAGTTCCTGCAACTGCGACTTGAGATCCTGCATTTGCAGAAACACAATCAGCATCATGCCCAGACCGCACAAAATTCTGTCACAAGGCACGAAGGAGGACGAACTGTCTTTACGAGATCGGAAGCGCTCTGCATCTGCAGCCATCTGACACCACCCAGCGTGCTGGCTTCCTGCGCCTGACAGCAACAAACACAGGAAACGAAAATCTCAGCAGAAAGCGCCCCAAAAACCGGTGAATCAGCACGCGAAATACAGAGGCGCCACAGGTAATCGGACCACCCACCACGCGGGATCGCAGCCTCGAGACCGCGGTGAGGCCCCGGAAGAACGCCATGGCCGGAGCGCTCGGCTACCGCACCTGCGCGGACACAGCAACGATCTCATCAGGCCACCGCAGTTGAATCGAGCCGAAACCCCAACCAAAAAAAACTAGGGGAAACAAAGCGATAATTACTACTCCAGTCCGCCACGCAGCAGACAAATCCGCAACAGAGCCGGGGGAGATTGGAGACGGGAGACGGGATTGGATTCGAGGGCTCGCGGCGGAGAGGAGTCTCGAGCGAATAAAACGAGCAAATCTGTGTAGGCTTGCTTACCAAGGAATGAAGAGATCAACACGGGAGGGAGGACGGGGGCGCGTGTTCCGCTGCGAGGAAGGTGGGGAGCCGAGAAGTTGGGGAAAGGAATGGGGGTGGTCGTCGCCCGTCGGCCTCGGTTGGTGAGGGGCGAGCCGAATATATGCGGGGGTTTTGTTTGGGGGAGCAATCGTTTGAGGGTTTGGTTTAGATGGATTTTTTTTAAAAAAGAAAATGTTGTATTTGCATTGAATTTTTAGCTATCCGAGAGACCGAGATAGTGGGGAATTTCTTTGAGGCGAGCAACTTTGTTCTCTCTGTGGAAGGCTGTTTTCAACAGGTTTGAAAGGGGAAAAACAAAAGAACACAAGTATTTTCTTTCTTTCTTTTTTTGAGAAGAACACAAGTATGACTTCTATTTAAGCTTCAATGCACAATAAGGTTGTCAGTTGTCACCTTCAATGGACTCTAGGGATTTCTAGATTAATGGATGGGATGTTTGAGGAGTTTGGAACATGTGAAATGATGAATGGTGCACAACTACAAGACAAATAATTTGATGTGACGCGTGCCTCTTCCCCATTTGACCTTCCGAGGAAGAAAGGGACATCGGTTGCTAGCTCTAATGACGTAGACGGTTGTGACACATAGATCCTAGGTGTTTAGAAAGGTCGATTCAAAAATCTATTGGTCAATGATTCAAAGTTTGTAGCTATGTTACACTTTGGCACCTAAAAAGCAAGACGGCATCACACTTCATCAGGGAAAAGATATTTTCTGGCATATCGTCTGTTTGTTTAATTTTTTTTTACAAGTACAAAGACATCTCAGAAAAAAAGAAACTTCAAAATGGAACGGCGTCCTCCCTCGTAGTTGGCACTTGGGCACTTGGCAGACCTGCCGTTAGGATTCTGAACGGAACGGGGGAGGTCGTCAAGTCTTGCTACCCAAGAAGAACAGGGAGGCAGCTTTTGGTCTGTATAAGACATGTGGGCCTGCGGGTCACTTGGGCTGAGAAGTAGAACGCATGCCATATTTTTCCTCTGCAGGCCGGAGCCCACTTAAGCCGCGGCCCATCGATCACTTCAGTGCTTTCCCTTCCTCCCCACCTCGCCTCTAGCCCTCTGCTCCTATACCTCTCTCTCCCCTCTACCGCTGCCACTCTTCTCCACGCCTCCCGTCCCGTGGTCGTTGTTCAGAGGCCACTTCCCCACGAAGCCACGACCACGACCCCAGGCTCCTCGCCGCCGCAGCTTGCAAACCCTAACCGAGCTCGCGGGGCGCCGCGCGAGCGGGAGCATCCATGGAAAGCGGCCGCAAAAGGGGCACGGCCGACGGCGCCAATGGGGCCTCCGCCGGCGGGAAGCGTGCGCGAGGTGAGTCGAGCGGAGCCCGCCGTCGCTCTGGTCGCGAACCGTCATCCTCTCGGGAGTCGGGACTTGCTTTCTCGTGTACCGGTTGAACTCTGCGTGTCTGGAATTGGTTGGGTTCGAGCTGTTTGATATGTTAGGGTTTGGGGATTTTCGGGGGGAGCTGCGTGGTGCGGTGATCTGGCGGGATCTAGGGTTGTTGCTTAGTGAAATGAGAATCACCTAATTTAAGTTTCGTCAACTCGGCGCGTAGTTTTAATTGTGTTGCATTTTTGCATTATTCGGGTGGGGGCATGGGGCTTATCTATTGCATTTTGGCCTAGAATCATTTCATTTTGGGTACAGGTCTTCTGTTTGTATTACAAGGGTTTATATTTTTTTTAATTGTTGGCTTGCTGCGTCCTTGACCCACTCAATAATTTGGCAAAATCCTGGAAAGAATCTCTTGGTAGTAGATACAGGCTGAAGTCAGTCCACTTTGTGTACTTTAATAATTCACTATGCTGATGTAGGGAAGCCCTCATTATTGTTCATTCTTGTATACTTAGAGTAGTAAATGAACAAAATATTAACTTGGCGAGTACAATTAATTTGATGTAACAGAATCGGAGTCATTTCAAACCGGTGTAGGAAGCAAAACGAAGCCATGCACCAAATTTTTCAGGTTATAATCCAACTTAAAATGAACTCCACCTGGTAACATTTATTCTGCATAGCTGCTTATTTCAATTAAAATTTACTTGCTTTTGTCGAAAGAATCTCTTATGGCTAACAGAGCAGTTAAGAAATATTGTGATACAGGTGCTCCTAATCCAGGTTTAAGAACACTACTGGAGTAAAATTGGAATGCACATGGTTATGTGAATCACTTTGAACCTTTGAAAGATGGAACAACAGTATAAGGATATATAACTCCTTTTCAGCTGAACAATCAGTTGCTGTGATGATGCAGCGTCATCTGCTCAAATTGAGATGAAGTTTGAGTACATGACTTGGGAACTGTAATTGAAATCCCATCTTGAAATTGTGCAACCTATATCCTTCACAATTTACAACAATTATCCTAATATTTGGTATCTATACAGGGACAATTTTACTACTTTATGTTTCGAAATTATACTTATTACATACATCATTAGATGTTCCAATAAATGTTCACTGCCTATATTATGATATTTGAACTTCTAATCGTTTAACCATGTGTCAGGATCTAGAACACATGGTACCAACAATATGCTCTTAAAAGTTAAGCCTAGTGTTTGAAATGTAGCTAACTCTGATTTTTTTAACAATATTGCAGATGAACATTTTCTATGATTTTGTTAAGCATGTTAGATTTTCTTCAGATTATTCTGATGTTTGTCCGAACTGGCGCATCATAATTTCATTACTTTTGCTTGCTTCAGTTGGTACCATATATTTATTATTCAGATGCTACTTCAGTTACTTACTTGGATATTCTCACCGTGCAGTACTTCTGGTTGCCCCTTTGGCGAGGGCTGCCATTTTCTCCATTGCTTCCCTGGTGGCTACCAGGCAGTTTCAAAGATGACCAACCTAGGCGGCCCAGCAGTTGCACCTCCTTCTGGAAGAATGATGATGGGTGGGCCACCTACGCCCACTGTGAAGACTCGATTGTGCAACAAGTACAACACTGCAGAGGGATGCAAATGGGGGGACAAATGCCACTTTGCACACGGTGAAAGGGAGCTTGGCAAGCCTATGTTGATGGACAGCTCTATGCACTCCCCCATGGGACCAAGACCCACCGGTCACTTTGCACCTCCGCCTATGGCTAACCCTGGCATGGCCACTCCAGCAAGCTTTGGCGCTTCTGCCACAGCCAAGATTAGTGTTGATGCATCCCTTGCTGGTGGCATCATTGGGAGGGGTGGAGTTAACACGAAGCAGATATCACGAGTCACTGGGGCCAAGTTGGCCATCCGGGACCATGAATCAGATACCAGCTTGAAAAACATCGAGCTTGAGGGCACCTTTGATCAGATCAAGCATGCTAGTGCTATGGTCAGGGAGCTGATTGTCAACATCAGTGGCAGTGCCCCTCCACTGGCCAAGAACCCACCTAGAGGACCACACCGCAGTGGAGGCACAGGAAGCAACTTCAAGACCAAGATGTGTGAGAACTTCGCAAAAGGATCGTGCACTTTTGGTGACAGGTGCCACTTTGCCCATGTTGAAAATGAGCTACGCAAGCCTGCTGCTGCTTGAGATCCATGCCGTTGTCCATATACTTCGTAGTGATTAGTCAATGTAACACTTAACTTGGTCTCGGATGACTTCTTTAGGCCTATCTACTGAATTCGTTTTCTGTTTTTCTTGGATGTTCAGTTGTGATATGTCTAGGAGCCTGGTTCTAATACCCTTCTAGGTGCCAAGTGTTAGTGCTGCTAATTTCCCTGTATCTCTTTGTACCCTCGGTTCCGATGGTTAAACGTAAACGTTGCCAGGATTCCTTTTGGTAACTTGATGTTGTTATGTTGCTGTTCATCAATTTGCAGGATGGTATTGGATCTCGCATGAGTACAGTAAATGTACAAATTTAAGGGATCAAGCATCGAATTCGAGTCATCATGACCGTCAATGCATCATATACAAGACCATTCCATAGTTGCATGATGTGAAAAGAAGTTCAAACAATTGGAACTTGGTTACATCGCTAGTCAGCGAAGCACGAGTTGTGCAGTGCTACGACAGATTGGCACAACTGTCATATAAACCTAGTCAAAAAATACGTTACTCTGGCAATAGTTGTATTTGTACATACAAAACAAGGTAGGCTGCCTACCTACACTGCTCATGCCAACCAACAGCTAGGTCAGTCCTGATTTCTAAAAAGGCGCCTGCGCTTGGACGTTTGGTTCTCCTCAGGTGTTTCCTCGACAACCTGTTCTTGCAAGACCAAGCCTCGGTTCCGGGTGAGTTTTCTGATCGGCGTTCTTTGCGCACGTGCCTCCAGATTTGGGTGATCATTATCTTGGGTGCAGTGAGCACTCTGGGAAGTCCTGTGTGGCAACAGTTCTTCCCCCTCTGCAACGACTTCTTTCATAAGCTGTAAATGGATGAGAAGCCAAGAGGTAACTTTAGATTACTTGAAGTTAACATATACAAAAAGGACTTTACTCACTATTCCAACATCATGAATGCCTATGGATTTTGATTCTATTCATTTTTAATCTATCCAATATCGCTTGCAAAGGCAGCATGCTTATACGGACAACACATGGCAAACTGAACAGATAAATGTAATGTTTTCATAGTAACTGACACTTCTAAATCAGTGATACTCAGAAGGGAGAGTGGTTTAATTTGTTAGGCTAATCCTTCAATTGGATTTCTAACAATTATCTTCCCCAGACTAACTCCAGGTATCATGTTGGATGATGCATATTTAGGTAAAATATATATAGGTTTTCTGATAAACACAAATCTAATGATGGGAAACTATATACCTTCCAGTCTTTGAAATCAAACCTAAAAACAAAATGGCTGTAGGAGACTTCTCCTGAGGCTATGGCACTAGCAGCAGGTGCATTTCTTGGGCCTGTTTGAGGCCAGTAATAATATGTTAGAAACCATCTGCAGTAGAATATCCAAAATATAACTTAAGCACAAAAAGAATTGTGAACAAAGTACTTACGTACTATATGATGCCCATTATCATTTATATTTATTTCCACCCTACCATCTTTCACTAAGAAAGACAGTGCAAAAATATTTTCAACTGTTTGGGCAAATGAAAGCCTGTTCAAAACAAGGTTTTCCAGCCTTGCACTCTTCTTCTGCCTCAAGATATCAAATATAACTAACACATTCCTGTCAGTGTCTGTCTTTACTTCCTCTGAAGAATCAGCAAGCTGCATATTGAAAAACATGATATGGTTGGAAGTTAGCTGTGAAACAGTGAGCAAGTCTAGTGAATATATCGATGGCAACAAATTTATAGAGAAGAATAGAAATCCATCTGTCATTTGAGACATTCAAATGTGAATGAAGGAAAATTGAGAGAATATGAATGGCTGTAGGAGACTTCTGAGGGAAACTGAGAAAATCATAAAACTGCGAAAATGTTTTATGATTTTAAATATGTAATGAACTAATAATTAAACAGCAGAAAACCTATCACACGCTACAGTGCACTGAAATCAAAGACAAAAGGAAGGCCTGGAGGAAACCATGATTTCTGCTTGACGAATGTATGATTTACATCATGAAAAGCATGTGTCTACCTCTTCAGGACAAGTATTTTCTGTTGGCCGAGCAGTCCGTTTTCTACTACCAGCCACAACCTTTCGCTGTTTTACTTCTGTATTCATGGGTCCAAGCCTGAAAATATCAAGAGCATGCACAGTTTAAGTCATCTGACTAGCAGAGGTGAGGGGAACGAATGAGATGTTGAGAACTTATAAAAAGAGAGGACTTTACATGGTACAGCATCCAGGCACAGGCCTAAAGGCATGTGAAACAGAAAGCCCAAGATCATCCCAGCGCAACAAGGCAGCATCATCATCAGAGGTCCCTTGCTGCCCAAATTTCTTCAGCAGAGCTGTTATGAAATCAGAAGGGGTGATACCTTCACTTGACTGGGACCTCACCGAAGTTACCAAAGTGCTTGCAATGTCAAGCAGAGCTTCTGCATCAGCTATTTGCTCCCTAGGTCTCTGCACTGCAGTGTGGAAGGACACTCATTTTGAGTTTCAATATAGATTAATTTTGTATGTCAACCACAAAGCAATGAAAATACAGCATTTGCTCTCACAATAAATAACCAAGTTGGCATACACCAGTGAAACTCTAATACACCACATGGCAAGCAAATGGAATACCCAATTTTGCCACAAAATGCAATGATACAAGGAATAAACCAAAATGTGGAGTAAGAAAATATGTCAACATGTACCAATTAGCATGTATTGAAAACTAATACAAACTCCATAGTCCCTATAATATGCATATGTGATTCCATGCTACATGTATTTCAGAAATTTATAAATTCAACTATTGAAGGCAACAGCATTAAGATAAGTTGCTGTCAAAATATACTAATGTCCAGGCTACACACCTAAGAGAGGCATCAAAGTCTATAAACACATCTATGGATTTTAGTAAACAGATCAATGCTATTGTTACGTTCTGATGTTCACTTCAGAATTTGCAACAGAAATGTCAACAAGTAGATTGAAATACAAATTGGAATAATGTGGGGCCTTCATCAAGATAACAAACTGACAGCAGAGTCAAAACCTCGAAATGTTTCGAATTTAGTGTGAATGTCAAATAGCAATTCATGATTGGAGAACAGGCCTTTTGAGCTCTAGAGTGAAACTATAGAGCAAGCTGACTAGAACCTGGTCCCAAAGCTTTCAGATTGAGTGGAAAATTGTTGGACCAAGAATGCAAGCACACAACTTGCAAGTTAGCTGTAACTGAACCTATTCTCGATTGACAAAATTTGAGTTCAAATAATGCAGCTCCCTTCAATTTGATCCATTTTTGTACCCCACTTGTGTTCTCTTAAAACGGATGCCATTGTTCCTAAACCTGCTTCAAGCAATCCAGCAAGCAACTCTACATTAACCAGCAATCTTAGCAAACTATTCAATGATAAAACACATTCCTCTATCCAAAACCCCCCAAAAAAATCGATGCAGCAATTCCAAGCCAAACCTTCTAGCGCCCCACCTCTTCAATGTTCAAACAAGAATCTCAAGCAATCAAAAACTTCTTCTCTGGAATTTAAAAAGAAGCACAGTTCGTTCGCAAGCAACAGGGAGACGATCCTTACCGAGCTCGTGCAGGCACTCCACCTGCGAGATGATGGCCGTGAACTTGTCCGAATCCGCCCTGGCCATCTCATCCCGCTCATCTTCGCGCACTCAAAAGTCAACATCAAACCTCAATCCAACCCCGAAATGGAACCAAACCCGCGCGAGACGGGGCGCACAAGAGACAGAGGCCGCCCTACCGCTGATGAGGTTCTTCATGGCGAGGTACCGCGACCGCAGCATCCGCCGCTCCGCCGGCCCCTGCCGCTCGCCGCAGCTCTCCCCCTGCGCCCCCGCCATCGGGTCCCCAACCAACCTCTCCAAACCCTAGGCCCCGAGTCCCAGCTCCAACCGCTGGCGGCTACGAGCGGTCGGATGGGGGGAAGGGAAGGAGAAGAGGGGCGCGAATCGGAGCGCGCGCCGGCTGGATGCGCGAATTTTTTCGGGAGGCGGACGAGCAGGGGGTGGGGAGTGGAGGGGCGGCGGGGATTTGAAATCTTCCGCAGGAAGGAACAGAAGCCCAGCGGCGCCCCCGCTCACGCGAGCTGCTATGCTACCCATTTCCCCCCTGCCCAAATTTTTTTCAATGCAGTGGGGACGGAGGTGGGGCCCGCTTGGCAGTGACGGGCGCTGGGGCGGTGGATGCTGGTGGGGCTCCCGTGTCCTCGCTTTGGGCGGGAGCGTCGGGTGAAGGCGTGGAGCCCGTGAGCGTGCGGGGCTGGACGGCTGGTGGCGTCAGCGTGCTCTCCGGGTGGGACCGGGCCGTCAGTGGGGGTGGGTTTTTGACCGTTTGTGTTTTGGGTTGGAGCGCCCGGCGCACATGGTTTTCCCGCTTGCGCGGTTGAGTTTCGGGTTTGGGGGCCTTTTGGGGTTTTCGCCGCAAAATTCAACGGAAATTTGGGCGCGGCGCGCCCTTCCTTCTCAAGCGCTAGTGCCTAACGCTAAAAAATAAGTTATTCTAAAATTTAAAATTTATCTAAAAAATAAGTTATCTTATTCTATTTAAAAAGTGTATGTGCATGTAAGAATCAATTAGTGTCAAATATGGTAATAAATATGGGCAAACAACCATATTGTTAATTTGTATTAGAATTTTTAGGATAACTTGTTACGGAGAGAGTAGTGCGCTCCGGTTCAGCATTTCACTTTTGGGGTTTTCGCTTTGGCCGCATTTAGCCACCAGCATCGCGGCAGTACATCAGAACAACTCCAGAGCTCACCTCAGATGGCAAATAGAATTCATAATCCACAGTGAAAAGTGCAGTCACGGGAAGTGGTGAAAACCTCATTTACCGCGAATTTTTAAGCGCATCGCTTAGTGAAAGATAGCAAAAGGAAAAAAAATGTAAGAATAGTTTGGCTGCCCTGACAGGCTAAGGCAGCCGCAACATGATGACACTGCAATCAAGATGTGAGATTCAAGCAAAACTTTTAATCCTGACGACGAATTGATGTTCAATGTAAAAAGGGAAAAATGGTCAAAAGCAGGACCAGGAGTACAAACAACAGCATACAAATGACAAACTGACAAGGCTAGTGGACCAATTTAGTCATAAGTTTTATTCTACTCGGTGCCTTCTCCTTTCCTAGGAGCTCAATGCTAGAGGCGGGATGAATTGTAGCGAGCTCAATTGTAGACCTTGGGTTGTACTGAGAGGTTCAAATGGCGTAGGCCTGCTTCTTGACAGCTTATTTGACAGGTTACGTCCCACATACACCACCAGAAGAATGACAATCACAACGGCGGCACAAATGGTCGCTGCTCTTAGAATCACATGAGGTGGATGACCCTCCTTATGCTCGATACTATCAGGAGCACAGATGCCAGGAGCACCACAATCTGATAAGCTATGCATCCCAATTCGATTACCAGAGAAGTTGGCAAATGTGATACCAAATATGTTGCAGACACCACAAGGGCTGGAACCACTGAAATCATTCTTTGAGAGCTCAGATAGTTCAGAAAACTGAGATTGGATAGTACCGATGGCAAGCTTCCTTCTTTGAGAGCTCAAGATAGTTCAGAAAAGTGAGATTGGATAGTACCGATGGCAAGCTTCCAGTCAGGCTATTGTTGTGGATATCAAGAGTAGACAGTTGTCTGAAATTTGACATAGACCCATCTAGGCTCCCTGATAAATGGTTACTCCTTCCATTGAAGAAGATCAGTGAGCTCAAGGATTCTTCGTACCCAGGACAAGATAATGGGATTTCACCAGAGAGGTTGTTGTTACTGACATCCAAACAGTTCAGGCTCTTGCTGCATAGTAAAGACGGGGGTAGAGTAGCCATAAATGCATTACTGGACAAGTTTACAACTGCAATGTTGGGAAGAATGCGGCCTATCTCAGCAGGAATAATGCCATTTAGATGGTTATTAGATAGAAAAAGGCCTTGCAAGGTGAGCAATGGCGCAGACCAAGGAAACATCGGTCCAGCTAATGCATTGAAAGAGAGATCAACAATTCTAATATTCTTCAGCTCACCAAGCTCTGCAGGAATAGATCCATTCAGCAAGTTACCTTGCAGGTGTAGCTCCTCCAGAATAACACAATTCTTGATCGCTGGTGGGATACGACCAGTCAACCAGTTATATGACAGATCAAGTAAGCCATGATGTTGAACATATTCTGGGTCAGGATGAGTTGGGTTCGTGAATACCCCACATATCTCAGCAGGAATAGAACCAGAGAGCTGGTTGTGAGACAAAACCAAGCCAGCAAGCGAAGTCAATTGCGATGTGGATCTCGGGATGGGTCCGGTCAGATTATTAGAGCTCAGGTTTAGCATGACTAGGTTTCTGCAGTTGAAGAGCTCTTGCGGGATGCTCCCAGATAGTCTATTCCCATCAAGAGATATTTCTGTCAAATTCTCTAGTGCACCGACTGCCTGTGGGATAGGTCCTTCCAAGCAGTTAGTGCCCATTTTCAACCTCTGCAAGCTGTGGAGTTTACCAATGGTGTCAGGGATATAGCCAGTAAGCATATTATTATTGAGGTTCATTTCCAAAATCGTTGATGACTCAAACAACTTTCCAGGCAACACTCCTGTAAATCTGTTGTAAGACAACTCCAATATTTTGAGCGGTAGCTCAGCCAGGTATTCGGGTATCCCACCATTGAAATTGTTACCTTGCAAATCCAGTTGAACCAGGTTCTTGCATCCCTTGAGTGCCTCCTTGATACTCCCTGTGAGATCGTTACAATGCAAGTCGAGTGACCGCATCAACTTGGCTTCACATATGGTGGGACGTATAGAACCATTGAAATTGTTGTTTGCCAGGTTTACAGAAACCACATTTCCGCATTTTTGAGTCCAATCACCAATAGGACCGGACAGTTTGTTATCTTCGGCTTCAAAATAGACAATAGCTTCTAAGCCTGCAAACTCTTCAGGTATACAGCCAGTAAAGGCACTAAACGACAGGCGTAGAAGAGTAAGCTTCTTGCAGTTACCAAGTTCTTTGGGTATGCTCCCTATGAGCTTTGCATTCCTTGCAATCAGGACGGTTAGATTCCCCAGATCAACAACAGACGCTGGGAGTTCCAAATTGAAGTAATTGCCTGATATACCAAGTTCCATTAAGCTTCTAAGACTACTAACTGACCAAGGGATGGTGCCCGATAAGTTGCATTCACACAGAGAGAGTTCCTTTAGGTGCTTCATGTTACCAATCTCTTTTGGAATCCCTCCAGTGAAATTGTTGAACCCCAAAGATAAATGCTCAAGCATTTTCAGATGAGTAATCTCATTAGGTATTGGCCCCACCAAACTATTTGAAGAGAAAT
This sequence comes from Panicum miliaceum, assembly GCA_032594955.1. Lineage (NCBI taxonomy): Eukaryota > Viridiplantae > Streptophyta > Magnoliopsida > Poales > Poaceae > Panicum > Panicum miliaceum. The sequence goes on from CM064067.1 coordinate 4,224,076, forward strand.
CAAGTGTCTGCATGTTCTGCAATGCACTTATTCCAGGAAATATTGATCCAGTGAGCTTATTCTTTCTTGCATCAAGGTAGAAGAGCCGAGTCAGGTTGCCAAAAGATTCTGGTATCTATCCATCGAATCTGTTCTGGTGAAAGCCCAGGACCTCTAAGTTCTTCAGACTGCTCAGCTCAGGAGGAAGTTCTCCAGAGATGTTGTTCTCGGATATCAATAACTTAGTGAGGTTCTGAAGCTGAGCGATGGCAGGGCTCAACTGTCCAGACAATCTGTTTCTGTCTAGCACTATTTCCTTCAGCATCTTCAAATCATATAACGAGAAAGGCATAGGCCCAGTAAGCTCGTTATTGCTCAAGTCCAGGTACTGAAGATTTTTCAAATCTCCCAAGGCTTCTGGAATCATACCAGATAAATCACATGTACTTAGTTGGAGGCGACCAAGTGACCCGGAATGCCGTGATGCATAACGGAAAAGGGACACGGAGTGGCACAGATGACAGTTCTATGGCCACAACAGTGTGTCGTCCTTCACAAGTTATACCCGTCCAGTTGCATGGATGAGTTTCTGAATTAAACCAGTCCTGAAGGAAGCCTTTTGATTCAGCGACTGTGTGCCTCAGAGCATATAGATTGTTTATGTCAGATTCAGCGAAAGCAGAGGTAGCAATGAAGCAGACAAATAGGATAAATAAGCTGATTCCATCCTGCAAAAAGGAAAGGCAAAGTTAAAATAAGAGTTACAGATGTGCAGGTAACAGAGTTCTAAACATTACCAACACCTTCAACCAACGAACAGAGACTACCTTGCATATTTAACATTTATAACTTACATGTATAAAATGCTAAAAGAAGGAATTGAAAACAGAGACTACCTTGCACATAATAAGTCCAAACGGTTTGTAAAATTGTTGGCGCTACTTATTTTTTAGTCTTTTTTTTACTAAATGAGAAAAGTTCCTATTATAGGTGCTTCAACTAGTGGATCTCTATTTGACAATGCCTCGTGGCTCATGCTTATGCCGGGCTTACATAATTGAATTTCTAAGAAAGGACATGCTAAAGTGCTAACTGCAGGTAGACAACCAGATGTCTGCTAGTACGTTGTAATATTACAGAACTAGCTCATTCTACTTCCTGCAGAGAAAACTCTGTTTGACCAATGACCAACAGTAAAATTGGTCATTTAACCCCCTAAACTAGCAATGCGATCGACTTGACCCCGCGCCCCAGCACTGGCGCTGACTCGCCCGTGAGGCTGTGACTTCGAATCGACGGAGCAGCCAGAAGCATCAAAGAGAGAGTAAGCATCAAAGAGTGTTGCACTACGAGATAGGTACGGTAATCAAAGCTCCACAACTCTATCGCCTTGAGAGAGGTCATAAGCAGCGCATGATCCGAATATAATTTGCTCCAACATAAATAAATTTAAAATACGCTTTGTACGAAATGAAGATGGAGCTAGGATTTTTCCTGAGAAAAAAGAAACATGTAAGTAGATATCGCAGCACAGAAAAAGAGCCTCTCGAACTTCATGCAAGAGTAAACTCTAATAACGTGACTTCTCTAGTAGCTAACATCTAAAATCCAAGCTCGATTAACCTCTCATACTAGATCATGATCACACCATGTTCGATCTTGGTTCCATCTGATCCCAAATTCCCATGGATTGCCCGTCGTTACACAATATGTGTATACACTACACGTCTATGCAACTGGAGCTCCAAGAATGGACTACACACAAGCGAACAAACTACACTTATCAAGCAAACAACACATGCTGAACCACTAAGAATGGACTACACACAACAAGTGAACAAACTGCACATACCAAGCAAACAACAATGGCCTGGTAACGAGATATGTAAGGTAATGCCATTATCTCAAAATAGGCAAATAAGAATAGACGCCTCCACGGTTGCCACCGCCTTCGATCCATTCTATCAGATCCAAAACCTTCCATCGATTGATCATCCCAACCCGACGCCCATACAAACCCGTCTACATAGCTCGTTCCTCGTCTACACAGAAAGGACTACACGCAAAGCGAACGGACTACGCACATCAAGCGAACAAAGTACGCACAACAAGCGAACAAAGTATGCACAACAAGCGAACGGACTACACACAACAAGTAAAGAACACATGCACAACAAGTACCTAAGAAGAGCAGCTCATAGCAATACCAAGAAATGGAGCGAGCAGTTGGACGTCAACAATCGTGTTCGCTTCCTCAGCCGACAAGTTCCTCTTCCGGCCGCGCCGGTGATGCGGGGGGCCGAAAGCAAGATTGCGAGAGGAGAGCGTGCAGGAATGTAGAAGCGAGTGCCTTGGCATCCTAGCCCGATGGGAGTATTTATCGGCAGACTCCCTGCTGCTGGTTCTCGTGGTGTCACGTTGTTCACCTGGTCGCCACTCGGTAATTTTTCTATATTGTTGCTAGGATAAACCATCTAATTTTTAGCAGGACATTCATTTTACTTTGCCTTATTGTAGCAGTAAACAGCTCATACTCCATAGAACTTGATGATTTTGTTTATTTTTAAAAGAAACCGAAGAAAAAACGTTTATCCGAAAATCCGGAACCTGCCAAATTAATGGGACCACATTCATTATATGCCATAGCTTCAGTTCTTCCGCATTGCCCCATTGAAAATCACCGAATTTGCTTATTTTTTCATATGAATCGATATGGTAACTTTAGGAATAACATAAGAAATGAAAAAAAGTAAATAATTAAGTTCTTCTATCATCTTTGAAAAGAAGAAATATATTTTTGTTCTCCAAAAGAAAGCATAAGTTCTTCTTCCGAATAACCAAACAGTTGCATAAAAAAATCAAAAGCATTAAAGTTACTGTTTACAATCATGCTTACACAACTAAAGTGCAAAAATTAGTCCGTCTATGATTGACTTTCAAAAAATCATAACTCTACCATGCTCTAGGATAAGAAGATATTTATATAAAAATTGTAGCTTTTGACGCTACAACTTTCTTCGCATAAAGATCGACAACTTAGTAGTTATTAAATTTTTATTTAAAACTATTTTAATGGCTAAAATAAAGCCGTAAAGTTCAGCGCTAGTTTCGGATGTGAGAATTACAGCATATTTGAATCTTATAGCTACCTTTTGGATCCCATAACAGCTTTGAAATTGAAAATTACCAACTACAAAGTAATAGATTGCATCGAGAGTTACAAATTCAAAAATCATTCCTCGCAAAAAAATTCGACCCGTCGATTCGAACGGCACCAGCAAGCCGGAGGACCTTCGGTGCGGCGTCTTTGGCCGCCTGGCGCCGCACGGACGTGGCCGCGACGCGGACGCGGTGGAAGACGCGGACAGAGGAGAGGAGGACGGGGAGCAGGGCGCGCCCGAGCCACAATGGCTTTGGCTTCGTTTCAACAACAAAAAAAAAATGGCTTTGGCGCCGGCGCCTTGTGCGAGGAGGAGGTGTGCACACAGGCGGTGATGGCAACTTGCTACTTGTGCCAGGGACAGCCTGTGCAAACCTAGCTTAGTTAGCACGACCGTTTTTTGCGTGCTAGATAAGCCTGGCTAGCGGGTTCTTATTGCACTAGCTAACGTTCCGTTTAGCATTTAGCGTGATTTCAGCTTCTCCTAACATAGCTCCTGAAGCAGCTTCTCTGGTGAAACTGAAGCTGTTTTCAAAATCGTTTGGCGAAACGTGGACCCGCGAGAGAAGCTGGACGAACCTACAATTTCCGGCTCCTCCGCCCCGTGTAGGCCGGAAACAGCTTCACCAGGTGCTGCATGGATGAAGCTGCTAGCAAAATACCCGCTTGACACAGCTTCAAGTGAAGCTCTCCATAAAATCATCCAAGAAGTTGTGCTAAAGAGAGCCTAAGTCAAGCTAACGGTACAACCTAGGCAACAAAATATGTATTTGTTAGCCCTAGGAAGCCTCGCTAAGAGTTAGCCAGGCAACCAAACAGGCTCTACCCGTCTACACGGACCAGATTAAAAAAAGACTACACGCAAAGCAAACGGACTACGCACGACAAGCGAACGGACTATGCACAACAAGTGAAGAACACATGCACCATAAGTACTAAGAAGAGCAGCTCGTAGCAATACCAAGAAATGGAGTGAGCAGCTGGACGTCGACAATCTTGTTCACTTCCTCAGCCAACAAGTCCCTCTCCAGCCGCGTTGGTGATACAGCGGGTGAAAGGAAAACTGCGAGAGGAGAATCAGCAGGAATGTAGAAGCCAGTGCCATGGCATTCTGGCCCGTTGGGGGTATTTATCGGCAGGCTTACTACTGTTGGCTCTCGTGGTGTCACGTTGTTCGCCTGCTCACCACTCGGTAATTTCCCTATATTATTGCTAGGACGCACAATCTAATTTTTGACAAGACATTCATTTCACTTTGCCTTATTATAGCAGTAAATAGCTCATACTCCATAGGATTTGATAATTTTGTTTATTTTAAAAGAAATTAAAGAAAAAACGTTTATCCGAAAATCCGGAACCCTGCCAAACTAAAGGACCACATTCATTATATGCCATGGCTTCCGTTCTTCCGCGTTGCCCCATTGAAAAACGTTCTTCCGTTCATATGAATCGATGTGGTAATTTTAGGAATAACCCAAGAAATGAAAAAAGTAAATAATTAAGTACTATACTATCATCTTTGAATAGGAGAAATATATTTCTTGTTCTCCCAAAAGAAATTATAAGTTCTTCTTCTGAATAGCAAAAGGTTGCATAAAATAAATCAAAAGCATTAAAATTACTGTTTAAAATCATGCTTACACAATTAAAGTGCAAAAATTAGTCCGTCTATGACTGACTTAACTCTACCATATGCTCTAGGATAAGAAGATATTTATATGAAAATCGTAGCTTTTGATGCAAATCTACAACTTTTCGGGGTTTACATAAAGATCAACAACTTAGTACTTATTAAATTTTTATTTAAAACTAGTTTAGTGGCTAAAATAAAGCCGTAAAGTTCAGCACTAGTTTCGGATGTAAAAGTCAGCATATTTGAATTTTACAGCTACCTTTTCCACCCCATAACAGCTTTGAAATTGAAAATTGCCAGTGGAGACATGATCATTTCTTTTCTCAGAAATGCTAGTGGTTTCCTCTCCAATACGAATGAATGAAAAAAAAAACAAAAACAAAAACCATAACGTTCGTTCGGTGCCAAAACCGCCAAAGCCCAAGCCGAAGAATTCCTGGGTCTGGCTTAAAATGGTAGGAGATGGGCCAATCTTCTTCAAACGCCTCGTGTGTTTTGCCATGCGGCTCAGATTTCTTCCCCATCTATCACCACCAGCTCTGTAGTCTGTATGTGCTGGACACTCTTTCAGTTCGTCAGTTCAGCTACGTTTCTTCAGACCAACCCTGCACGGCTGCGCCTCGCTGGTGTTCAGATTTCAAGTATCAAGTATGACTCCAACCCAGGTCCCGATCGAATTCGCAGTCCCGTGCAGTTCAGAAATCAAATCACGCAGCAATGAGCAGCGACAGGAAGCGGCCTGAAATCCGCCGGGCTAGAGCTCCGATTTTTTTTTTAACAAAAAGGAGAAGTTCTCCGGTAGATAGATCCTCACTGATCTGCCCATCGCGTCAATGGCCGGCCTCCGCCGAGACGCGTCCTCGCTCGTTGCGCGCGCGCAAAGCTCCCGGAGCATCATCTCTCTCCCGCCGTCGGCCGCCGTCCCCAACCTTCGCCTCCTCTTGTTTGGGCTCGCCGGTTCGGGGACGGCGAGATGCGCGGGCGCTCTGTACGGCGCGGCGGGTGGCGGAATGGATGGGGACTGAGCACCGGCCAGGCCCGGGGTCGTCAGCACTGGGGTTGCGTGAGGTGAGGATGAGCGGATGAAGACAAGGATGCCGCCATGGCCGTCCGCTTGCGGAGTCGCGGCGAGGTTGCAGGAGGCCAGGAGCTCAATATTTTTTTTGCAAAAACACTCCCAAATATTTACAAAGACACCCCCAGTTTGGATCGCGATTAGTAATCGCGATCCAACTATTTACAAATACACCCCTATATTGTATCGCGATTATTAATCTCGATCCAAATATTTATAAAAAACACCCTGAATGTTTATAAATCAGTCCCCGGTTTCCCGCGTGCTTTCCTCCGAGATCTCGGTTCCCTCGGCTTGCCGCCCGGCGGCGACGGCGCCGTAGCCTGGGTGCGGCGAATGGACTTCCGCTCCTTCGCGCGTTGCGCGGCACGGCGGACCACGCGCAGGGGCTGTCTGCCGCGGTGGCGGTCGTCCAGGACGCCAGCGCGCCGGCCGGGTCCGCGAGCGCCGCCTTCGTCGCCAGCAGCGCCTCCGCGTCCGCGTTGGTGCAGGCCGCCGCGGCGGCGGCGACGAGGAGGGGGAGCAGGAGGTAGTGGAGGCGCGTCGGCGAGCCCAGCCCGGCCATATCCTTCCTCCCTCACCTCCGGAGCAACGGACACCGGCATGTCTCAAATTGTTGTGCTCATGATGCTGGAGTCCATGGCACATTGGCATCTCTGTGCTGGAAGCCTGGAACGATTGCAACTCCAAACATGGTTTCTTTTGCTGAAATATGCCTGACATACTAGACAGCGATACAATTTTTCTGAACAACTTGATCAGGATCTATTTGTCAAGAACAGCCACAACTGAACATAACATGTCAGTCATACTTCAAGTTAATCATGTCAATGTACTGAAATTGCATTGTGCTGCATAACACCTCAGAAAAAGTTGTGCCAGTGTACTGCAATTGCGCCTTTCCCAAGCTTTTATTTCAAGATTTGAGTTCCACGCCTATCCAAGACACAACGTTCTTCAGTTTCCTCACTATTCGTAGATGCACATAGACCATTTTTCAGAACAAAAATCGACAGTTACCGGTGGCCATGTTAAACAGACATTTCTCAAACCAGGATCACGATGAAATGATGAATTCAGCAGAAGAACCAGATTAGCTATCAGTGAAAGCTCGGCAATGGTGTTTCCTTGTCAGAAGATGTTTCCTTGTCCCTACCATTTTTTTATAAAGCTCGGCAATGATGTGTATGTTGGCAAATCTTTCATCTTCACGCACATCTTGAATATAAAGGAAAAATTCAGCTTCAAGATTCCTCAACTCCACATGATCAAAGTCAACAGGATATAATTTAGCCAAGCTCATCAAACTATCCACATTAAAATCATGGAATGAATCTCTTGGATTGAATGCAGCTGAGCATACAAGCAATTGAGAGGTAATCTCATTGAAGCGACTATCAAGCTCTTGTAGTAACCAATCAAGAATTTCATTAAAACAATCAACTTGAAAATGATGCTTGTTGGTAATTTCTGTCTTTTTTCTAGGCTTAGTTGGATCAATGTAAGCCTCATCCATTTCCAATTTGGAAATATCATGTTTATCACAAAACTCATATACTTCACCAAGTACTTTCTCCCACTCGTCTCGTCTAACCCTGTCCAAGTTGTTTCTAGTTGATCTCACATAATTAACAACATTCACAATATCTTGGTCTTTTCGTTGCAGTGCCATTGACAATGTATTTGTAATAGCCAAAATGGCAACATGAGATGCAAATAGAACACAAATTCAAAAGATTGGAAGTACACAAGAACACCCCTTGCCTTTCCATCCTTGTCTTCCTTTTACACATATTCTAGCACTTTGATAATTGTTTGGAATAAGTTAACTAAACTTCTAAGAGATTTATAGTGAGAACTCCAACGAGTATCTCCGGGTCTTTGAAGACACTGTTCCTGATTCAATCCTATCCCAGTGTTAAGTAAGCCACAGCCCATGGTCTTACTAACTTCTTTGAGATTGATGTCTCGAATCATGTCCCTTCTCTTTGCAGATCCATCCACCACATTCAACAAGGTTGAAATCTTATTAAAAAATTCAGCAATGCATGTATGCTTTCTAGCAACAGCTACAACCACTAGTTGAAGTTGATGAGCAAAGCAATGGACATAATATGCACTACCGTTTTCTCTCATGATCAATGATTGTAAGCCATTGAACGCACCTCGCATATTGCTTGCACCATCATAGCCTTGACCTCTTACTTGTTTCAAGCTCAATTTTAATTTAGCAAACAAAGAATCAATACATGACTTGAGCTTGGCAGCCGTTGCATCTTTCACATGAACAATCCCAACAAAGCTTCCCTTCACATTATCAACATATCTCAGCACCACTGCCATTTGCTCCTTATAAGAGATATCTCTAAATTCATCAACTAGCAAGCAGAATACATCTTGCCCAATATCTTCAAGGATAGAATGTAAAATCTCATCTGCAAAACACTTGATGATGTCTTTTTTATGTCAGCAGATACCAAAAGACAATTGTCTGCAGCATCAACTGTCAATGCCTTGGCTAAAGCCGCATCATGCTGTGCTAAGCAATCATAAACTTCCCGGTAATTTCCTCTATTGTAAGATGACTTTGATTCATCATGTCCCCGGAAAGACAATCCTTGTTTGCGTAGCAATCTTGCAGTATCAGTTGCACCATGAAGTCGAACATAATATGCATTCTTAGAAGCGTCCAGCTGGTTATGCAAAGCAACATCAATGTGTTGTGCTCTTTGAAACAGATCTTCACATTTCTTCTTAACTACATTGTGAGGGCTGCTAACACCACTAACATGTTCCTTTAATCTTTCTTTTCTATTCCAAGAATTCCAACCATCTAAAAACGAATGATTTGTACCCAGCCTCTTTCTTAGTGGGTCTCTAAACAAGAAACAAACAAAACAATAGGCTCTATCAGTGGACTCACTATACTCAAGCCAATTTCTAAATTCATCGAACCATTTAGGATTAAACCTTCTATTTTTATCTCCAATCCGAGTAGATGGAAAATTAAGAGTGCAAGGTTGGCATGGCCCATTTACCAAGTACTTTCTTCTTACTGTTTCTCTAAGATTAGGATGATAAGCACTTATTTCCTTCCTTTTGCCTGGATCAAATTGGATCTCCTCCTTCCAGTTGATATTCTTAGGAGCTGATGGCATTGGATGAAAAGTAATATTGGCCTCTTGCTGTTGAGAATTACCAACATTGTTAGTATCATCTGGCACTTTTTTTTTCAACCATCTGTCTATAAATGCACCCGCAACACATTATTCAAAATTTCAGCTACATGCTTCCTAATTTCTCCTGTTCAAGACTCAAGGAAAAAAATAAAGAATCAATTGATCATGCACTACAAACTTACTTGACATGATTTTTGTATATCAGATCAATTTCCGAAATCTCTAATCTCAATGAATCCTTACAATAAACCTAGGACTCAATTGCAGATCCTAAGAATCCTGCAGTTCGATTGAAGGAAGGAGAAAGATATTGATTACCAACAAAACTCCTAGAAGCATGTGCAGCAGTAGCGGAGAGAAAAGGAGTTGACATTTGACAAAGAGGCGAAGAGCAGGGCACTCAAACCTGCTGCTTGCTGGTGCAGATTCCGGCGAGAAGTCGTGCTGCGGCGAGCGGCCGAGCGCCGCCTCCCTAGCTTCGCCTCTCTGGATTTTCTTTTTGTTGATCGGATTTGGATGAGCGAGCGTCTTCGCGGGCGTCGTTTCGCCTTCTCGTGCGGCTCGTCACGCCTCACGCGCGACGCACGAAGCAGCAGAACAAGCAGTGTCGTTTTACCTTCTCTAGAGACTAGAGATCTTGTGGGCTTTAATTTCTCAAATTGATCTGTAAGCAAGCCGTGGGCATCATGGGCCTGGTGGGCGGTGGCAGTGGGCTGCATGTATGCTGTTGGGCCGGACAGTGGTGCACCTAATTGGTTTTAGGGAGTGCACATGCGGTAAAATTTTAAATGCTAATCACTGAAATTTTGTTTTTTCCCTGGTGCACGTGCACCCGGCAAGCCCAACGTGGCTTCGCCCCTGGCTATCACGAACTACTTCGGATGATGTCCAGTAGTTTCTTGAGTCATGTTCAAAAAATTCAATAAGCAAAACACCAAATGACTAAGATAACCAGTAGTTTCCCACTGAAACTTCCTCAAGAGAAAACAGAGAGCTAGAAATAGAAAGCATCAGCTCCACAAGATGGTCCATATGTTGAACTGCTCGATAGAAAACAAAATGCCAGGAAAGCATAAGCACTGCACACTGATCCCAAACAATTCACAATTCAGTGAGAAAATATAGCTGCTTAACCATGACAGAACAGAAAACCAACACTGTATGTCGTATTGATTTTTCAGGACACGACAGAGTATACATACTGGTTCCATGCAGCTGAGTCAAGAATTAACCAAAAAGGGGCTGAAACATGCCTGACATCTTTTTTTTACTGGCGTGACGGGCGGCCCCTCAAAAAAAATATTTACCCCCTCAAAAAAAAAACTTCATACAATAGTGACGAGGACGAATTTGACAAGATAACCAGAATTGACCTAATGTCCATTTTCCAACACACTGCTTTTGAGCAGCACATTAGAGACCAGTGAGTCCTCGCTAGCGATAGCAATGTGCCACGATCTGAAAAGATACAATTTGATGAGCTATGTGTTAGGTTGGTTAATCGGGTCGGTAGGTGCGGATGGGCTCGGGTTGGTACTCTAGGTCTGGATCTAGGAAGAACACAGAGACGTGTGTGTGCGGGTGCGTGTGTACGAGATCAAAAGAACAGAGAGAGAGATTAGATCGGTACTTTGATCTGTTGAAGACGATGACATCATCGTGATTGATGTTATCTGCGCTAGGGCAGCGACGCGTAGTGCAGAGCTCGGTGTAGATCCGCTCTAGGGCGGCGGTGGTCGGAGCAGTGTAGATCGGCCGGTGGCACTTCCCGCCGCCGCAGCGCCACCCCTCGAGATCGGGTTAGGGTTTAGGTGTTGGTGGGGAGTCGGGGCACGGCGAACCTTGGCGTGCGTGCCCCCCGGCCCCCACCTCTGTATTTATGTGGCGCTGGCGACGGGGGCCCACCAACGAGAGTTGGGTTGGGCGCCCCCGATCAGGGCGCGGACCAAGGCTAAGGCCTTTGGGCCTTAGGTTAGAGATCAGTCCAATAATCTCCCCCTTGATCTCACATTATCTTTGTCTTTCACTTTTCTATTTTCCTTATCTCATCACAGATTTATGTATAGGGCATATCTCTTCGTCACGGGCAACTGCCGATAGAATCAATAGCCACAATACACGCCTCTCTTCAGAAATAGATTCTGTATTCTATTTGGGCCTCTATTATCCAGAGATCATAGGCTATACCTCATTCCCATGCCGGCTACGTGTTCCATGAACACGCTGGGTGGTAGGCCTTTCGTTAGCGGATCCGCAAGCATATCTTTTATTCTTATATGCTCGAGACTTATGGTGTGATCCTGGATTCTATCTTTTATCGAATAAAATCTCATCTGTATCGACTTTGTAGCCGTGCTCTTCTTGTTATTGTGAGCATAAAACACTGCTGGCTGGTTATCGCAGTACATCTTTAGTGGTCTTTCTATACTGTCCACCACTTTTAAACCAGGTATAAACTTCTTTAACCATTCTACCTGCCCGGAGGCCTCGTAGCATGCTATAAACTCAGCATACATCGTCGATGTTGCTGTGACCGATTGTTTAGAGCTTTTCCATGAAATAGCTCCCCCCGCGAGAGTGAAGATGTAACCCGTCGTGGATTTTCTATCATCTTCATCTCCCGCAAAGTCTGAATCTGTGTATCCTTTAATCTCTAAAGAATCGCTTCTTTTGTATGTTAGAATGAGGCCTTTTGTACCTTTCACATATCGCAAGGCTTTCTTTACAAGTTTCCAGTGTTCTAAACCTGGATCTTTCTGAAATCTGCCAAGCACATTAGTGACAAAGGCTAAGTCAGGGCGTGTGCACACTTGAGCATACTGTAAACTTCCGACTGCCGAAGCATACGGAACAGTTCTCATCTGTTCTTTCTCATACTTATTTCTGGAACTCTGAAAGTCTCCATATCTGTCACCCTTGACTATCGGAGCAGGAGTAGGTTTACTCGCATGCATACTGTATTTCTCTAGAATCTTTTGCAGGTATGTCTCTTGTGACAGACCTAGCACCCTATTCTTTCTATCTCGGTGAATCTCAATCCCTAACACAAAAGAGGCTTCACCAAGATCTTTGATGTCAAAATTCGATGACAAGAATTCTTTTGTTTCTAACAGTAGACTGACATCACTACTCGCTAGTAGAATATCATCCACATACAGTACCAGGAAAATGTATTTCCCTTTCTTGAATTTTGCATAAATGCAATTATCTTCAACATTCTCTGTAAACCCAAACTTCTTTATAGTCTCGTTAAACTTCAAGTACCACTGTCTTGAAGCTTGCTTTAATCCATAAATGGATTTCTTTAAATGACATCCCATATTTTCTTTTCCTTTTACGACAAAACCTTTAGGTTGTGCCATGTAAACTTTTTCTTCGAGATCCCCATTTAGGAATGCCGTCTTTACATGCATTTGGTGCAATTCCATATCGAAATGTGCAACCAAGGCCATAATTATTCTGAAAGAATCTTTACATGAGACCGGGGAAAAAGTCTCATTATAATCTATTCCTTCCTTCTGTGTGAATCCTTTTGCCACAAGACGTGCCTTGTATCTCTCTATATTCCCTTTGGAGTCACATTTAGTCTTGTAGACCCATTTACAGCCTACTGTTTTGGCTCCTTCAGGAATTTCTTCTAAGTCCCAAACTCGGTTGGTCCTCATCGATTTCATTTCATCTTCCATGGCTTCAAACCATTTAGATGAATGTCTGCTTCTCATGGCTTCTTCGAATGAGATGGGATCATCTTCCATTGGAAACTCTTTTGTGTTATACACTTCATAATCAGCTGGAATGGCTGATCTTCTTTCTCTTTGAGATCTCCTAGGAGCCTCTTCTGTTCGAATATTTTCTGCTGGAACCTGTGACGGCTCCCCCTGATCTGTGGAAACATTATTGTCTATAGGATCCTGAAGGACAGGTTCCACATTTTCATTCTGCGTCGCCACAGAAGGGTTCAATTCGGGAACTGGCATTGCAGTATCAGTCAGTGAGAAAAACGGTTCCTAAATCATTGGAGTGGGTGCATATACCCGCTTCTCCTCAAGAACAATCTTTCGAACTGTTGCGTTTCCCCGAATCATCTCTTCTTCTAGGAAGGCAGCATGTCTCGTTTCTACAAACTTTGTAAATCTGTCTGGACAGTAGAAACGATATCCTTTTGATCTATCTGGATAACCAATAAAATGACAACTCACTGTCTTGGAATCCAATTTCCCAATGTTCGGGTTGAATATCTTTGCCTCAGCAGGACTCCCCCACACCCGTAGGTGATTTAGAGAGGGTATCTTTCCTGTCCAGAGTTCATACGGTGTTTTTGGCACCGCCTTACTGGGCACTCTGTTGAGAATATAGACAGCGGTTTTCAATGCCTCCATCCATAAACTCACTGGCAGTGTGGAATAGCCGATCATGCTTCGTACCATGTCCATCAAGGTATGATTCCGTCTTTCAGCCACTCCATTCTGCTGAGGATCGCCCGGCATTGAGTACTGGGCTACTATTCCTTGTTCTGTTAGGAACCTCGCAAAAGGTCCTGGAACCTGTCCGTATGGGATATGCCGACCGTAGTATTCCCCTCCACGGTCGGAACGGACAACTTTAATCTTTAAATTGTGCTGATTTTCAACTTCAGCCTTGAATTCTTTAAATTTATCTAATGCCTCTGATTTCTCTTTTATTTGATAGATATATCCATAACGGGAATAATCGTCTGTGAACGTTATGAAAGAGTCATAACCGTCTATACTTTTAACTGAGAACGGTCCGCAGATATCTGTGTGAATTAATTCTAAAATACCTGCGTTGTGCTCAGCATTTTTCTTTGTAATCTTTACATATTTTCCTTTAATGCAGTCAATGCATTTATCTGAGTCCGGGAACTCAAGAGGAGGTAGAATTTCATTCTTAACCAGCCTTTCTATTCTCCCCCTCGAAATATGGCCTAAACGACAGTGCCATAATTTCGACGACGTGTCTTGAGTTCTCTTTCGTTTTCTGTTGTTATCTGTGGTTTGAGACACAATGGCATTCACATCACATACGGAATTCACACTTCCACGCAGCGATAATAAATAAAGATCGTTTCTTCTAAATGCAATCGAAGCAACTGTATCATCAAACTCTATTACACACATGCCGCTCCAAAGCGACATGCAAATCCATCGTCATCAAGACGAGATACATTAATCAAGTTTCTCTGAATTACGGGAACATAAAATACATCTTTAAGCAATAAATTAAAGCCTGTGTCGAGCTCTAAGAGGAGGTCTCCAACCGCCTCAACATCTGCTTCGACTCCATTTGCGACTTTAATTCTGTTTTCTCCTCTTCCCGTAGTTCTCGTGGAACGGAATCCCTGTAAGGAGTTTGCAACATGAATAGTTGCTCCTGAATCAATCCACCAAGTAGATTTCGAATAATCTTTATACAAGGATTCATTTATAAATGAGATAATGTTCTCACCTCTTTTCTCCATGATCATCTTTAGATAGTCGGGACAGTTTGACTTGTAGTGTCCCTTCTGTTTGCAGTGCAGGCACTGGTCCTTGTCCACGAGGGGTTGCCCAAACTTGGGCCTGTGCTGTGGCTGTGGCTGAGCCAACTGGGGTCCCTTTCCCTTTGATGAAGAGGGAATATCTTTATTATATCTCTTTTTGTTCACATTTTTAATGGATCCACCATGTGCACTCTTTATCCTCTCTTCTTCTTGCACACACATCGCTATGGTCTTTTCAATATCCCATTTTTCAGGGTTCATGTTATAATTGACAACAAAATTGTCAAACTCTTTTGGCAACGAGGCAAAAACCAAATGAACTATGTGTTCTAATCTGAACTCCATATCCATTGGCTTAAGCTTGTTGTTAATGTTCACCAAGCGATGGATGTGCTCTCTTATCCCACCGCCCAAATACCTCTCTGTCACCAGTTGTTTGATCAACTGGGTAGCATAAGTCTTTGAGGAACCAGTATACTGACTCCTTATCTTGTCGAGGTACTCAACAATAGTGGGAAGATCTGTGATTGCCCCCAGAATGGCGGGCTCTATGGTGTTCTTTACTACTGCCAAACATTTCTTGTTGGCAGGTAGCCACCTGGCATGATCAACGTCATACCTCTGTTTGCTCGCCCTGTAGGCGAGCTCTGTTTGCTTCCAGGAAGCATCTGTAACATCCTCTCCTCTGACCGGTCTCTCAGGTTCAACTGGAACCGGTGCAGTGAGGACCCAATCTAGCTCAGCCATGGTAAAGAAGAGATCCAACTTCTTGTACCATTCATTGTAGTTATCGCCTTTCAGAATCGGAATATCCTTGATGGAAACCATCATAGGAAAACCAGCTGAAAACAGGTTAGCTCAAGTGAGAACAATATATCAATAATTACAAAAACATGGAAATCATAATGTTGTTATAATCAACTTTGGTCAGAAAATAACAACATTACAATTTAATCTGGAAAAATATTCTGTAAAATTATAATATTGGTATCATCAACTTTGATCAGAAAATAACAATACTACAATTTAATCTGAAATTATCTGTGACTCAGAATTTAAATTATCCCTTTGGTTCAAATTTAAATTCAAGTCAAAATAATTATCTATGCAGCGGAAACATGAATAAAATAATTCTATTTTGAAGCAATATCTGTAAATTCTGTATTTCTATTCTCTAAACATTTATCCCTTTGGTTCAAAATGAAAAGAGATCAAATTCTGTGCAAAAATATTCAAATTTGTGCAAAAATATTCAAATTTGCCTCAAAACAGAATTAAAATTATCAAAAGTTACTGTTCATCTGTTTAAACGGGCCGGAAAACTGTTACTGTGCAGCCCGTTACTATTCAGCCCGTTACTGTGCAACCCGTTACTGTGCAGCCCATTAAACACGTTCGCGGCCCGGCCCATTTCACGAAAACCGCCTGTTACTGTGCGGCCCGCGGCTAACGGGCCGCAACCTGGGGAAGAGAGATTAGATCGGTACTTTGATCTGTTGAAGACGATGACATCATCGTGATTGATGTTATCTGCGCTAGGGCAGCGACGCGTAGTGCAGAGCTCGGTGTAGATCCGCTCTAGGGCGGCGGTGGTCGGAGCAGTGTAGATCGGCCGGTGGCACTTCCCGCCGCCGCAGCGCCACCCCTCGAGATCGGGTTAGGGTTTAGGTGTTGGTGGGGAGTCGGGGCACGGCGAACCTTGGCTGCGTGCCCCCCGGCCCCCACCTCTGTATTTATGTGGCGCTGGTGACGGGGGCCCACCAACGAGAGTTGGGTTGGGCGCCCCCGATCAGCGCGGACCAAGGCTAGGTTAGAGATCAGTCCAATACTATGTACTAGAACTAATTCGAAAGGTAGCAAGAGTGAGCTTGAGAATTCAGCTTCAGCTATGGCAGAAAGTAACATAATACCTTTTAAAACAAGAAATTCTGAAGGAAAGTAACAGATGATACTAGACCAGCAAGTCCATTTGCATACTTAGCACTTCCACCAGTGCAGGTCCTCAGCAAGTCCAATCTCAGAACTCAAATTACGTTCATTTTACGATGCAGTATGTTCAGTTTGCTGCAGTGCATACAAAATTTCCTTTTGCCTAATTATTCACCTATTACTAATCACATTACTTCAAAGTTTCGCAAAACCACCTGCAGTGACACGGCACCTCCTGTCCAGTGACCCGACCACTGCGACTCGCGCGCGCGACTCATAGTACTCCCGCCACCCGCCACCCATGAGACCGTGACCGTCCAAACTTCCAATCGTGATTTGCCAGTTCCCGATTCAGCAGGCGGCAGCAAACCTGAGCCTGAGCTCCCGTCACGACTCGCGCCGCCAGGCCAGTTGCCGCAGCACCGCAGGCTCGGCCGAACTGTGTGTGCTGAACTTGTAACCGGAGCTTCCTACTCTGCCCAGAGAGGTCTTGTACCTGTGTGTGCTGAACTTGTAACCTGGTCTCCATTGTCCATAGACCATAGCAGTCCTATCTGTACGCACTTTGAACAGTGAAAAATCTACTCTTTTCATAGTGCCAACTGCCAAGCAACGAAGTCTTTCTGATCTGCTGTTACCTGACCACTTTAGCTAACATGGCGAAAGATGCAATCAGAGTAAAATGAAGCTTCTGTTTAACAGTATTCTACAGCTTTCCAATTCCATGGCTGTAGGGACTGCAAGAGAGTTAAAACTTAGGCGAGTCGTTCACTGACAGACAATTTCACGAGAAGCAGTACAGATTCCAACAAAATACTTTGCAAATCCTCGTTCCAAACGGGGCCTTTGCAACAGTTTGGCTGCCTCAACAAGTCCAGGCAGCCAGGCAAGTGCAAAAAAATAATAATACCGCGATCAGGATGTCATAGTTCAAAATAAAATTTATTACCAGACGACAAGTTGACGTTCATCGTTAAATGGTCAAGCACGGGGACCAGGAGTACAACAGCATACACATTACATGGGTGGTGCACCAATCTAGCCCAAAGTTTTGTTCCTGTCTGCTGCCTTATTCTCTTTGCCCTAACACATGCATGCCCATTTGCCTGACAGACCGACGAACTGTCCACTTCAGATGATGCTGTGAAGCAGAAGAAGAGTTGTAGGGTGTGGTTGTATGTTCCAAGCTCATCTCCTTTGGTAGGTTGATCTCCAGGAAGTACAGGCTGCAAATGCAAAATCACATAATAAATACTGATGTGTCCAAGGTGGTATAGGTTACAGTATAAGCACTAATCCTGTATGAAAATGCAGTATTCTAGCACTTCAACGCTCCAAAGATCCCAAACTATTGCAATAGGATATTATGAACGTTGCTGCAGACTTCATTTATCCAGTTTAATATACTAAAACTTTTGTTATATGTTAGCATTGTAAGACTACATGCAGGACAGAAGATCTGGATCCTGGCTAAAGAAGCATGAGTTTAGTCCTGGTAACTCTCATGAAGCACTTAATACATAAATAAAAACATACCAGTAGGCAGCAGTGCGTGGCAAGATCATGTCTGGACCACACGTCCCTGGACCTGAAGGTCGTGAGGTTCAGGTTTCATCAGCTGAGCCATCTTGAGGCCCTTCACTACATCTGGCATGGTCGGCCTCTTCCATGCCTCATCAGCAGTGCATTCCAGAGCAACAGCAAGCACACGCACCATCTGTTCCCGCCACAGACCTGAAATCGGTAAGGAAGGATCAAACAGCTCACCTTCCCGACCCTGGGCAATCATCCACCGCACCCAGTCAATAAGGTTCCCACCCCCTTCTTCCACCTCTTGTCCCGTAGGTGGCCGCCCGGTGAGCACCTCCAGCATGACAACGCCAAAGCTGTAGACATCCCCCTTGGCAGTGCATTTCATTGAAAGTGCATATTCTGGGGGAATGTAGCCAAGCGTGCCAGCAAAGTTGGTGCTAACATGAGTATCATACGCACTGATTATTCTTGCAAGGCCAAAGTCAGAGATCCTCGGTTCCATGTTCTCATCCAATAGAATGTTGCTCGACTTCATGTCCCGATGGATGATATTGGGCACAAAGCCATGGTGGAGGAACATGAGCCCGTGGGCAGAACCGAGGCAGATCCTGAGACGGTCAGGCCATCCAATTGCTTTAGGAGTAGTATTTCCTCGGTCCCTCAGCCACATCTCAAGGCTCCCATGATGCATGTGTTCATAGATTAGGAAACGGTCATCACCACGAGCACAGTAGCCAAGTAGGGGAACAAGGTTATGATGCTTCACCTTTCCAATGGTCTCCATCTCAGCAAGGAATTGACGGTCACCAAGGAACTGGTGGCTACCATAAAGCCTCTTTATCGCGACTCTCCGGCCTTCAGGGAGCGCTACCCCATAGACAGTTCCAAAGCCACCATGACCTATGATGTGCACCGCGTTGAAATTATCGGTAGCTTTCAGGATATCATCTATGGTAAACCTCAGCAGTGCATGCTCAAATGTAGCAAGATTGATGCTCAGAGGTTCCCTTAAGCTTGACTCAATTGTAGCCCTGGATTGACTGGCAGTGACTGGTACAAGGGGCAACGTCCTGTTTCTCAACAGCTTCCATCTCAGAAAAAGCACCAGAAGAACCACAGCGACAATGGTGACAGTGACACAAATGGCCACTACTCTTAGAATTACATGAGGGGTATGGGCCCCCTTACAGTTGACACTATCAGCTGCACAAATGCTTGATTCAGCACAATCTGATAAGCAATGCATGCCCTCATTGTTGCCAGAGAAATTGACAACGGAGATGTTTGGTACATTGCACATACCACAAGGAATGGCACCATTGAAATCATTCTTTGAGACATCAAGATAGCACAAAAGACTAAGATTGAACAATGCTGATGGCAAGCTTCCGGTGAGGCTATTGTTATGGATATCAAGATAAGACAATTGTCTGAACTTTGAGATAGACTCATCTAGGCTCCCTGAGAAATGGTTACTGCTTGCATTGAAAAAGACCAGTACGCTCGATGATTTTTCATGGCTAGTACAAGATAACGGGATTTTACCAGATAGATTATTGTTACTGACATCAAGACGGTTCAGGGTCTTGCTGCATAGTAAAGATTGGGGTAGAGTAGCCATAAATGCATTACTGGACAAGTTTAGAACTGCAATGTTGGGAAGAATGCGGCCTATCTCAGCAGGAATAATGCCATTTAGATGGTTATTAGACAGAAAAAGGCCTTGCAAGGTGAGCAATGGCGCAGACCAAGGAAACATCGGTCCAGCTAATGCATTAAAAGAGAGATCAACAATTCTAATATTCTTCAGCTCACCAAACTCTGCAGGAATAGATCCATTCAGCAAGTTACCTTGCAGGTGTAGCTCCTCCAGAATAACACAATTCTTGATCGCTGGTGGGATACGACCAGTCAACCAGTTATATGACAGATCAAGTAAGCCATGATGTTGAACATACTCTGAGTCAGGATGAGTTGGGTTCGTGAATCCCCCACATATCTCAGCAGGAATAGAACCAGAGAGCTGGTTGTGAGACAAAACCAAGCCAGTGAGCGAAGTCAATTGTGATATGGATCTCGGGATGGGTCCGGTCAGATTATTAGAGCTCAGGTTTAGCATGACTAGGTTTCTGCAGTTGAAGAGCTCTTGCGGGATGCTTCCAAATAGTCTATTCCCATCAAAAGATATTTCTGTCAAATTCTCTAGTGCACCGACTGCCTGTGGGATAGGTCCTTCCAAGCAGTTAGTGCCCATTTTCAACCTCTGCAAGCTGTGGAGTTTACCAATGCTGTCAGGGATATGGCCAGTAAGCATATTATTATTGAGGTTCATTTCCAAAATGGTTGATGACTCAAACAACTTTCCAGGCAACACTCCTGTAAATCTGTTGTAAGACAAATCCAATATTTTGAGCGGTAGCTCAGCCAGGTATTCGGGTATCCCACCATTGAAATTGTTACCTTGCAAATCCAGTTGAACCAGGTTCTTGCATCCCTTGAATGCCTCCTTGATACTCCCCGTGAGATCGTTACAATGCAAGTCGAGTGACCGCAGTAGCTTGGCTTGACATATGGTGGGACGTATAGAACCATTGAACTTGTTGTTTGCCAGGTTTACAGAAACAACATTTCCCCATTTTTGAAGCCAATCACTAATAGGACCAGACAGTCTGTTATCTTCTGCTTCAAAATGGGCAATACCTTCTAAGCCTGCAAGCTCTTCAGGAATACAGCCAGTAAAGCCATTAAACGACAGACGTAGAAGAGTAAGCTTCTTGCAGTTACCAAGTTCTTTGGGTATGCTCCCTATGAGCTTTGCATTGCTTGCAATCAGGACGGTTAGATTCCCCAGATCACCAACAGACACTGGGAGTTCCGAATCAAAGTAATTGCCTGATATATCAAGTTCCGTTAAGCTTCTAAGACTACCAATTGACCAAGGGATGGTGCCTGATAAGTTGCATTCACACAGAGAGAGTTCCTTTAGGTGCTTCATGTTACCAATCTCTTTTGGAATCCCTCCAGTGAAATTGTTGAACCCCAAAGATAAATGCTCAAGCATTTTCAGATGAGTAATCTCATTAGGTATTGGCCCCACCAAACTATTTGAAGAGAAATCAAGTGTCTGCATGTTCTGCAATGCACTTATTCCAGGAAATATTGATCCAGTGAGCTTATTCTTTCTTGCATCAAGGTAGAAGAGCCGAGTCAGGTTGCCAAAAGATTCTGGTATCGATCCATCGAATCTGTTCTGGTGAAAGCCCAGGACCTCTAAGTTCTTCAGACTGCCCAGCTCAGGAGGAAGTTCTCCAGAGATGTTGTTCTCGGATATCAATAACTTAGTGAGATTCTGAAGCTGAGCGATGGCAGGGCTCAACTGTCCAGACAATCTGTTTCTGTCTAGCACTATTTCCTTCAGCATCTTCAAATCATATAACGAGAAAGGCATGGGCCCAGTAAGCTCGTTATTGCTCAAGTCCAGGTACTGAAGATTTTTCAAATCTCCCAAGGCTTCTGGAATCATACCAGATAAATCACATGTACTTAGTTGGAGGCGACCAAGTGACCGGAATGCCGTGATGCATAACGGAAAAGGGACACGGAGTGGCACAGATGACAGTTCTATGGCCACAACAGTGTGTCGTCCTTCACAAGTTATACCCGTCCAGTTGCATGGATGAGTTTCTGAATTAAACCAGTCCTGAAGGAAGCCTTTTGATTCAGCGACTGTGTGCCTCAGAGCATATAGATTGTTTATATCAGATTCAGCGAAAGCAGAGGTAGCGATGAAGCAGACAAATAGAATGAACAAGCTGATGCTATACTGCAAAAAGGAAAGGCGCTGTTAAAACTTAAAACATAAGGTATCAATGCGAAGGTACCATCGAGTTAATATTAACGTATCAGAGTTCCGAGCAAGTATCAAAGCGACAAAACCACCAACCAATGAAGAGCACAGGCAAGCTGGCGAAATAAAGAACATGCAACAAGTACGTTCTACCTTAGAAGCAATAAGAAGTCAAGGTATTTAAGTTTGTCAACTGTTGAGCTACTTTTTGTCTTAGTTAGAAAAGGTATTTGCAATGCCTCGTGCTCATGAAGGGTATATATGAATCAGGCTTTCAGAAAGCAGCTTCGTTGGATTTGTATGCACATGCTAAATTAGTGATGGACAACCATTCTATCTACTCTGCAACTTCACCAGGAAAAAGAAAAGTCTGCTTGACCGATGACCAGTCAACTGTAAATTCGGTCTTTTATAACCCGCCAAATTTGCGACGCGATCGACTCACCCGGCGCCCCAGCACCGGCCCGCCCGCGGCGCCGCACCGACGGAGCAGGCCAAAGCCCGCGCCTCCGCGCCACCTCCACCCCGAACGTCACCTCGACACCGCCAGAAGGACCCATGAAGGCGGGGAGGCAGCGATGCGGCGAGACGAGGCGATCGCCGGGCGGAAGAAGGATAATGTGGTGGGTGGCGCGGCGCAAGGAAGCTTCTGCGGTGTCCGCCGGAGGGCGGAGCTGCGCGAGCGCGGCGGCGACTAGGGTTCCATGGCGGGAATGGCGTTACCCGGCGGCCCGGTTTGGGCTTGGCCCGTGGGCCGTTTGGCTCTGGCTGGAGTGATTTTGACCGAGTCTATTTGGACGACGACAGAGACAATGAACGGCCCTGGTCTGGTCAAGCTTGGGATGGGTGGCTCAGAAAAAAAAAACAAATGAGATTGGAAAGGCCTTTTCACTTGGTACTAATATTTTGAATAACCACTCAAAAATGTTTTTGAATAACACTAAGAAAGGACCACTGCAAGCTAGGAGTAAAAAGAAATAAACTGCTAACGCAAAAAAAAAAAAGAACAGTACAGTCAAACACCCAATGCAATGAAGGATGAAGGATCTTGAAACTAGTACCTTGGAAACCATGATTGTCTGCCCCTGAGCTCAACAGCACTGTAGAATCGAAGATTCAGCTTCAGCAATCAGAACTTGAGCAATAGGATGGTCTATCAACAAAGAACCTGTGATAACAAAAGGAGGAAAATATTGTGAGTATTTAAAAGTAGTGCAAAGGCACTAATAATCAAAAAGAGCTCCACCATTCTAATGCCGCAAAAGAAGTGACAAGAATCAAGCATCGCTTTTACGGTAACCCATCAAATGAAACGGAGAATTGCACGTCCAAAATGAAAAGGCATAACTTGGATCAACAAAACGTGTGTTTTCCTAGAGGAAACAAATGCAGCAA
Organism: Panicum miliaceum; assembly: GCA_032594955.1. NCBI lineage: Eukaryota > Viridiplantae > Streptophyta > Magnoliopsida > Poales > Poaceae > Panicum > Panicum miliaceum. The sequence continues at coordinate 4,247,306 of CM064067.1, forward strand.
ACCATTTATAGCACGACAAGTTAATCAATCAAAATTCCATGTGTAACTCTACTACCACTGCACAAAAGAAAAGGTTTAGTGCGCACATGCTAAATTAGGGTGGAAAGACTTTTCATAAATATGAAGACCAAATGAGGATGACTTTTTCACTTGGTACTAATATTTTTGAACAACACTGAAAAGAGAACTGACGCAAGGTAAAACTCTAAAAAAAAAGAACAAATAGAGCCCACAACCAAAGAGTCAAGGAAGGATGATCTTAAAGCCAATACAATTACGTGCCGAATGAACTGAAAAACGATTCGTGCAAAATAAAGGCAAAACTTGGATCGACAAAAATGGTATTTTTCTCAAAGGAAAGAATCGCTCAGACAGGTGAGTTAATCAAAGCTCCATGTAGCATGTATAACTCTATTAATGCAAAAGAAAAGGCTTATTGCATCTACACATGCTAAATTATTGATGAAAAGAGTTTTTCATAAACATGAAGAGAGCGACTGAGGTTGGAATATTTTGCACTAGTATTTTTGAACAACACTGACAAAAGGACCACTATAAGCTAAAAGAAACAACTGCTCGCTTAAAAACAAAAAAGAACAGCATCAATAGAGCACAGAGTCAAACAGCCAAGGAAGGATCTTAAAGCCAGTACCTTTGGAACCGCAACTGTCTACCCAGTGAGCGTGACTGCAATGTAAGATTCAGTTTCAGCAATCAGAATTTCAGCTGCAGGATGATCTACCACAAAAGAACCTGACAAAATAATGGGCAGGAATTTAGTAATATAAGCATTTAGGAGTAGCGCTAAAGCATTGATTATAAAAGCAAATAAGGTAATCAGAGCCGTATGGTTCTACTGCCCAAAAAAAGAGGTGATAAGCATCACTCTATGGTAACTCGTTGAACTAACTGAAAAACTGCACGTCCAAAATAGGCATAACTTGGATAGACAAAAATGGATGTTTTCCCAAAGGGAAAAAATGTACTAAACTATTCATGTCAAACAAGTAGGTCGATCAAAACTCACTGTATCGCAGAAGATGCGACGAGCACTCCTAGAAGGTATCTCATTACAACATGATAAGAAAAGGGAAAAATTGGATTGCATTTTCCTGAAGTGTTACACTACAATACTACACTAGGCAGCTATTCCCACTCCAAAACGAAAAAAAAAGTTCCAAAGTTGAGAATTCTAGCGACATAAAAGAGGTGATAAGAAACACTGTACGGTAACCAGTCAAACAAATTGAAAGACCACACGTCCAAAATGAAGGCATAACTTGGATCAACAAAAAGGATAGTTTTCCTTGGACAGAAAGGTACTAAACTATTGATAGCAAGACAAGTAAGTTTATCAAAACACTATGTGTAACTCTACTGCCGAAAAGAAAAGTTTAATGTGTTTACACATGTCAAATTAGTGATGGAAAGACTTTTTCATAAATTAAACATGAAGAGGGAGTAAAGCACAGTCACAAAAGTTCCCGGTACGTAGGTACGAGGAACATGGTACGTGGGACTTGGATCGACAATTTTAAGTTTCCGGTTCGTAGGGGGACGTTTGGAATGTTTGGTTCGAGGCTGGGATCATAATCCCTGGATAATTGGGATGATGTATCCGGAACGTAGCTGTGGAATGCGGATATTCTATTTGGCTCTTGTGAAGGAGATCCCTAGATCAAATCTTTTTATGCCATTTTCCTAATTTGTAACACGTTTTTTAGAGTAATTCACATAGAACGAAATGGGCTGGACCGCTGGAGCTTCCTCAACCTGCGTTACGACGAGGCGGACCAGCCTGGAGGCCCATTTACACAACATGAGCTTTTATGCTATTTTTTTTCCCTCAATGCAGCAGCCTACGAGGTGAACCAGCCTGGAGGCCCATTTACACAAGTCGAGCATCCAGTCTCTCTCCATCGTAAAGCATATCCATTCATTCCGTCGTCGAGACCAGGCGCCGCCACCGCCAGCCCCCAACGCGGCGATGCTCCTCGACCTAGCGCCGTTGCTTCGCGCCGCCTATGGCAGCTACATCACGCCGCTCAGCGTTGCGTCCCCAGCCGATGCTGCGTGCCTACGTCGCCAGTTGCCGCCAGCCGCCGGCCGCCGGAAGCCAGCCGATGCCCATCCTCCTCTCGATCCAGTTTGCCCGGAACGGCGTCCCAGCCATGATCCGTCGTCCGATCCGCGCCGTCCTCGATCCGCGATCCGGAAGGAAAGTTCCGGAAACGGAGATCGCGGCTACGATCCGCGTTCCGTGTGACTGTGAGTAACGTTGGAAATTAAGAAGTTTTCACTCGGTACTAATATTTTTTAACAACACTAACAAAAAGACGCACTACTAGCTAAAAAGAAACAACTGCTGACGCAAAAGAAAAGAATTTGAATGGCACCAACAAAGCCCACGGTCAAACAGCTTGGGAAGGATCTCAATGACAGTACCTTTGGAACTGTGATTATCTGACCCTTAGCGTAACAGCAATACAAATGGTTCAGCTTCAGCAATCAAAACTTTAGTAGTAGCCCGTAAAAATCACTTTTTTGGTGATTAAGGTTGGAAAGGCATTTTCAATTGGTTCTAATAATTTTGAACGACACCAACAGAAGACACACTGCAAGCTAAAATAAAACAACTGCTGACCCCGAAAAAAGTACCAAGATAATCAGAGCTCTGCAAAAGAGGTGATTAAACACCACTCTACGTTAACCTGAATAATGTACCCAAAAACCGCACATAAAAATAGGCATAACTTGGATCGACAGATAAAGTAGTTTTATTTTCTAGAGGAAAGAAATGCACATGACCATTGAAAGCCATGCAAGTTAATCAAAACTCCACATGTAACTCTACTACTGCAAAAGAGGCGATGAGCGTTCTGTTACAAAACAATCAGTCTAGGGGAAAATGGAAACATGAATTTTGCTCCGAAATATATTCCTGAATGAGGAAGAGAATGTTGCCGCAACAGATCTAGACTCCCTCCAACGACCAACGTAGCCGTGGATCCAGCAATAGGTGGCACCTCATCAGGTCTCTAGCTAGCACTAACCAAAGTTTAATCCCTTTGCATCAACGACGTCGCGCAAGTAGTTCATGTATAGGGATTCTCTGTTACGTGCATCATCTTTGAATCGCTGATTGATGGCGATCTATCGTCCACTATTAACAAACGTGTAGAGCTGCCTCCATAGCTTTCCAACGTGCACTACCTGTGGATCGATCGGATTTCATTCCCTGACGTACGTGTTTCTCTACAGTCTACACTAGGCAGCTATTCTCACTCCAAAAACGAAAAAAATGAAAAGAAAAGGAACACTGGTAATGAAATGAGTAAAGTAAACTGAGCGCTCCACGATTCTAGTGCTGTAAATGATGTGATAAGTGACAGGTAACCCGCCAATCAAACTGAAAGCCCACACACGTCTAAAATGAAGGCATAACCTGGATCGACAAAGGAGAAGCTTTCCTAGAGCAAAGAAATGGACTAACCCATCGATAGCTAGACAAATAAGTTAACCATAGTAACTCTTTTCTTTTTCCTCGAATATACTGTTGCGTTCTTTGTATATTAACAGGTAAGAACACCACGTATGTGTAACGCTACTATCACAAAAGAAAAGGTTTAATGCGTTTACACATGCTAAATTAATTAGTTTTAGAAAGCCTTTTCATAAACATGAAGAGAAATTGAGGTTGGAAAGAATTTTTCACATGGTATTAATATTTTGGAACCAACTAACATAAGGACAATTGCAAGTTAAAAAGAAACAAACTGCAAAAATAAATGAACAGCACCAATAAAGCGCACAATCAAACAGCTAGGGGAGTATCTTAAAACCAGTACCTTTGTAACCGTGATTGTCCCACCCTGAAAGATTGAGCTTTAGCAATCAGAACTTCATTAGCAGGATGGTCTATCACACAAAGAACCTGTAACAGTGAAGGGGAAAAATATAGTGAGTATTTAAGAGTAGTGCTAAAGCATTGATAATACAAAAAAGGTAATCAGAGCTACATAGTTCTACTGCACGAAATAGATGACAAGCACCACTGCACGGTAACCCGTCGAACGAAGTGAAAAACCGCATGTACAAAATGGATGAGAACTTGAATCAATAAAAATATTAGTTTCACCGCATGTACTAAACCATCAATAGCCACACAGGTAAGTTAATCAAAACTCCACGTATAACTCTACTACCACAAAAGAGACGAAGAACATTACTAGAAGGTAAGTTAATCAAAACGTGAAACTCTACTATCATACGTGGATGGTTTGTGTAAAGGAAAAAAGAAAGATGCATAAATTTTCCCCCGAAGTATATCACCGAGGAGGAAGAGAACACGCCGTGCAGCAGATCTAGATTGCGAACTCTAACGAATCCGAGGATCCAGCGCCAAGGCGGCAACTCAGATCTCTATAGCTAGCAAAATAACCAAAAGCGTAATCGCTTGCATCAACCTCGTACAAGTAGTCCATGCATAAGCATTCTTGGTTACGTGCATCTATAGATAGCTGATCTAGGCCATCTTTAGTTCAATGTTAAGAAAAACATGTAGGGTTGTTCCCATTATTTGTCAACGTGCACTGCGTGTGGATCGATAGGATTGCATTCCCTTACGCGTTACACAGCACTAGGCAGCTATCACTACTCCAAGACGAAAAAAGAAAATAAAAGGAAGAACACTGTTCCAAGAGCTCTCTCGATCTGTTCGTTCTATCAGATCCCCAACTTTATTTCCATGGATGACCCCAGTACAAGGACCTGCGAGAGCGAACTAAAAGTACGTGGAACAAACCAACAGTCTCGCTGCGACACGATGGAAGCACGCAGGAGGAGCAGCGCAGCTGCAATACCAGGAAATGGAACGGCCGGCGGCCGCGGGAGGACGACGGCGGCGGCCTCGCTCGCTTCCTTGGTCCCCCCCTTGTCCCTCTCTCGTCGGCGATGCAGAGAGCTAGCGACGGGAGAGCGCAGCAGGAATGAAGGGAGTGGGCCTCCGCTCCTGTTCTGGAAGGGCATTTATCGTCAGGCTTCCTCTTGGCTTGTCATGGCATGGCGTTTGCCTGCTCTCTGTTTTGTTTATTTATTTATTTATTTATTTATTGTTTTTATTTTTGGGAAATGCCATTTGCCTGCTCTGCTGCTGAGTAGTATTTCGCGTGTAATGACTGGGACAGTTTCGCCCGCTCAGTTTTAGCGTGACTGTCCAAAATTATTATTTCCCTGTAAATTCTTCATATCATATTTTATCAGTAGTTACAAAATAAAAATTGTTAGAAAATGCTTTTAGAAATGAATCCAATAGTACCGATTTTGTGGCACATAATTCGCATATTATTGACTAATTGTTGATCAAAGCTTAATATTGGACGGTTAAACCGCGCCCATAGAAAACGGAGGGAGTAGTACTATTTTTTTAGCGGTATATCATTGCACCATAAACAACGGTTACTCCACCTGGCATGATTAATCGTCGTTCTTCAATACGCTCCTATATATGATTGTGTAATTAGTTGTAGTTCTTCAATAGGCTCTTAATTATATAGGGTGGTGTAATTAATCGTAGTTCTTTAATAGGCTCCTATATAGGATGGTGTAATTAATTGTAGTTCTTTAATACAATCCTATATAGGATGGTGTATTTAATTGTAGTAAGCTTCTATATAACAAAAGGAGAGAATTAATTATTTGCCTTTTTTAAGACCACATAGTGTAGCTCTTTGAAAATTTGCCTAGGAAGGAGAGATCATGGCAAGGCTAATCACGAGAATGAGTGGAATAAGGGAGATGAGAAGAATCCTAGGAAGGAAGAAATCTTACCAGGTGGGATTTAGTGGGTAAATATTTAACAAATAATAGTGGCTAAACATGGGCCCACGCACCTACAAGGACTTTTTGTTTCGGTCGTGGTATGCATGGAAGATGGGCGCTTGCGCCCAAGGGGAAAATATTACAAGCTTCTTCTAAATTTATAGAATTCTTTGAAAGCAGAAGAATTTTCAAAAACTCAATAAAAATTGTAAACTTATCAGAAAAGTTCAAGGGGAAATGAAAGAAAAGAAATCCAAGACCAATGTGTTCCGCATCATCGAGACGTAGGCCTACCGTGCTTCGTCCACGCCAAGATCTAGGCATCATCGAGATGTAGGCCTACTGTGCTTCGTCCGCACCAAGATCTAGGCATCATCGAGATGTAGGCCTACTGCTACGACGAATCCCCCTCTCAGCCAACTGTACATCAAGATCCCTTCGTCTTGGTCGGTGCATCAGTTCGTACCTCATCGACTCGTCGTTGAGATCCAGCTGCCCTTATGGGACAACCCTGCTCCCCGTCTCCCTACCGAGCTCCCCGCCTCTGGCTTGGGATGTCGTAGTACCCTGCGCCGTGGCATGCCTCCTACCTCTTTGGCTCTATCTATTCCCTCTCCGACCATTGCATCTTGCTTGATCCTAGCTTCAATTTCCTCTCACCCTTTTAGTCTAGCTAGATTGTAACCCAACACTCGCCGAAGCATCAGGCCATGGCTTTATCTTAGAGATGTTTCATAGCTCCACCGCACTCTCCTCTCTATTTGCAACCCCGCCACACCTCTCGCTCTATGGCAGCGCCACCCACAATATGGAAGAGATGGTGCCTGCGATGCTGCTTTTGCTCGTCGCAGGGCATATATATAAGGCGAGGAATGAGGGTAGTGAATGAGATCAATCGTTTAGGGACGCGGAGGAATAAAATACCATGTAATATCGGGCCCACACAGCCGGTGGCGGAAATATCAGGTCGGTGGTGGAGGAAGTTTCGTGGAAGGGGCAGGGCAGTGGGTCATAGCCTCGTAGGGTCCAAAATCATACACAAGTCATGCCTAAGAAAATAATAAGGAATTCGCATTGCTTACGTAGAAATTAGGAAGTGTTTGGAGGCTGGGGGAGGGGGGAGTATGTGTATTTCTATATTGAGAAGTTGCTCACATAGTGTTTAAAAAAGTATTGAATAGTAGACGTACTGGCGTTGTAATCTTATTGACACTTGACACTGTATGACACATGACCTGCTATTAAGATCTCGCTAAGGGACAACCCCCTCCCCCACAGTCTATCGAGCTCCTCCCCGCTCCATGCCCCCACCGATCATTGCATTTTGCTTAACCTTAGCTTCAATCGCCTCTCCCTCTCTCCACTTAGCTGCACCCCAACACTCCCCGGAGCATTCGGCCGTGGCTTCAGCTTGGGGATATCACATCGCTCCACTGCAGACCTCCCACCTCTGTGGAAGCGCAACAACACCTCCCCTTCTATTGCAGCCCCATAATGTCTTCCTCTATGACAGCCCTATCAGCATAATGGAAGAGATGGTGGCTATGGTGCCCATTTTGTTGTTCATGAGGAATATATGACGCGAGACATGAAGGTAGTGAATGCGGTCAATCTTAAGGGACGAGGATAATATATTGTTGAGTTGTATTGGGCCCACATAACTAGTAGTAGAGGAAGTTTAGTGGAAGAGGGCAACAGGTCATGTGGTCCAAAAATCGTGCATCGATCAGGAACTTCACACTTCTTATATGGGAACAAGGGAGTGTTTTGAAGATAATTTGTTTCAGGAAACCATCTAGAGCCATCCAGATAAAAAACCGACTCTATTTGAGATGTTTGGTTTTCTTCACGCCATCAGAGTCGTCCGTCATGAAGATTTACCATATAAAGCGTCCCACGTGATAACGGTTAGGCATTTTCTTGGATGAAATCATTCCTCAAAATACGCTAGATGAGCTGATCCTTTTTCATGCCGATCTGAATGAGTTTACCCTGCAAACCAAACACATTGAGTATGTATTTTTTCCACTTTGGAAGCTCGCTCGTAAGACAAAGTATTCAAAAACGTATTGACCAATACATTTCTCATTGTGCCAAAGCTGTAATTTTGTAAGTTTTTTAAAAAAGAGCTGTAAATTTGTTGACACTCGAGCCAGAGCAAGTAATCTTGTTGACACTTGACAGTGTCTCTACAGCTGTCCAAATTCTTTCCCGCGCAACCGCACCGCCTCAGTGCCCGGGCCCACCACGCGTCCAACCCAGCTACGGCATCTCACGCGCTGCGCCAGTAACCGCCTCCCTTCCTCCGTACTCTTTCCTCTCCCTCCTCGGCTCCTCCCTTCCCTCCCAAAGCGAAAAGCCTCCCTCCGCACCAAACCAAAACCCCAAACCCTCGCCATTCCGGGAGAATCCACATCGCCTCGCCAACCACGGCGGGCGATTCGACCCGCTGCGGTTGGCTGGCTCCTCAATTCGCGATCGGGTCCCGTGATCCGAGCGCGATCCCGCGGGTCGGCGCGGAATTGGGGGGAGGAGTTTCAAGCGGCGTCGCATCTCGCAAGCGCGCGGCTCCCCGGAAGCTTCCGGAACGTTCGAGGGCCTCCTGCCCCGGCTCGCGCTGGGGGTTGGCGGACCCGGCCCGGGATTTCGCGGGGAACCGGCGCGGCGGATTTGGGGCGCGGCGCGCTCGTGGGGAGTCGAAATGGCGGCGCCGCGCCGCCTCCTCCTCGCCGTGGCGGTGCTCTGCGCCGCGTTCGCCTCCGCCGCTTCCTTCACCGACCCTCCCGATGGTGAGTCTCCTGGCCCCCCTGTTCCGTAGGTTGCGGCGATCGAGCACTGTCCCGTGGTGCGCTCTGCTCGTCGCGCCTGCCCGCGCGCGTGTGGTGTCCCCGAGCGTGTGTGTCGCTGCGGTTCCGAGCGAGCGTGTGGATTGTTGTTGCTTGCGCGCCGTCTGGCACAGGCATGTAGCTTGAGCTGGTCCATGTCGCGCTGCTTGTGCGTGCGTCTATGCATGCTTGCGATGGCGTTTAGATATGCGATCGTTGTCTATGGTCACGGGATGGCCACTCGTGCGTGTTCACACTTGGGATTGGTAGTGGTTGTTTGCGTTTTGCCCTGGGTACAAATAAGATACCGCGCTCGCTTCCCTTTGCTCAATGCCTGGTGGGACACAAATATGCAATTCTGTTGTCTCTTTGTGTTTTGGGGCTCTGAAGTTGGGATTTTGTAAGCAGTAGGTTCCAACAGGTTTTTTTATTGTGCTTATTTTGTCATTGTCTTTGCCGCATCACAGCGATAGGACTTTGGGGGTTATATCGCACATTAGAGTCGCCGTGGCAGCTTTCTGGTTGGACATTCCAAGGTGGTGACCCATGCGGCGAGGGTGGTGGGCGTCGACAGTGGCGAGGCGTCTTTTGCAAGGGATCGTCCGTTGTCGCAATGTAATTCTAAAGTTAATTTATTAACTTATGATTAGTTTTGCTCACAAGTTAATAGAAGGCCGATCAATTGGCTTTGTTATTTTCTCTGTTACTCACATGCAGAAATATTAGCGGGCTCGGAGTTGGTGGATGGCTTGGCCCAGAGCTGCTCAAGTTTCAATCATTGAAAAAACTGTGAGCTTCTAATTGCCAAGTTTTTGTACTCGGGTAGCTGGTTTTGACTTTGTAATTCAGAATTTGATTTAGTTTCTGGTGCTTTACATCATGTTGATGATAGGGATTTGAGCTTCAATAACATTGCTGGTGAAATCCCGCCCACTTTGCCCCCAAATGTGGAATACTTGTACATCCCTTTTCCCTTCTTTGGCTACCACTTTTAGCTGACTTAAATGTAAAGAATGTATGACGCACCCATGCTTTTCTCTTGCAGAAATTTGGCAGCCAACAAGTTTGAAGGAAATATGCCATCAACATTGCCATGGTTGCACTCCCTGAAATACCTGTGAGTGTATTTTTGGGAATGGAGCATTTCACATTCTGAGATCTGGTTGGACAATAATTAACTGACTGATCTGTAACCTGTATCGCAGGAACTTCAGCTACAACAAACTCTCTGGAATAATTGGTGATGTTTTTGTTAACATGGATAGCTTAGAAACGATGTAAGGTTCCCAAATCTTGGTTAATTGCTTGTCCACTTGAGAGTGAATTATTTTATTTCACTTTGACGTTCATTAATATATCATGTGCAACGAGACATGGAAATTCTTCCCTTAGTTTATGCATCCACAGTAGAAACTTCAGCCGTACATTAGAGTATACATGTTCATTTGTTTTATTCCTCTAATATTTGTTGGTATGGCCTTTGTTGTTACTTGTTCAGTTGTGCCCATACATGTTTTCTTGCATCTGACCTTTGGCTGTCTGATGCTTTCTTTCATTCACAATGAATCATTTGATGTGGTTTGTGCCGCTCACATAGAGTATGTTGTCTGCTCATAGAGTTTTCCTAAATGTTATTTTCTTTCCTTGCCTTTCTTTCCTTTTCCCTTTTTTTTTGTTATGGTGTGTTCCCTGCTTCCTTGAAATAGTCTTCCACCTGTTTGCTCACGAGTGTCCAGCTCATTTTGTTTGTTGAAACAAGTGCACATTTCAGTGCTAGAACAGTTCTTTTCCACCCTTCCTTATTTGATCTTTACCCACACTCATGTGAAGTTTATTCTCCCCTGGTTTCTAGGGACTTGTCATTCAATGCTTTCAGTGGTGACCTACCAAGATCATTTAGCTTATTGACGAACCTTCGCTATCTGTAAGAACGACCTGCTGTTGGATCTATTTCATGCACATGCATGCAGGACTTGTTTGAATATAGGTTTTCTTGCCTTTGCATTTGCAGTTACCTACATCATAACAAGTTCACAGGATCTGTGATTTTGTTAGCAGGCCTTCCACTGTCATCCCTGTAAGAAATTTGACTGAATTTGCTGCTTAAAAATATTGGTCCGCATTTTATCCATCTTAACTTGTAATGCTGATGATGATCATAAACTTCTTGCACAGCAACATTGAAAATAATCACTTCAGTGGTTATGTTCCCGGAACATTTGAGTCCATTCCTGAGCTGAGGTATTGAATTCTGCTATACTTTGCCTCCCCCTCCTTTCTGGCTATCTCTAGATGTCTTGGCTTCATATCCATTCGAAATAAATGATTAACTTTCTGGTCAACATTCCAGGATTGATGGAAACCAGTTTCAACCTGGTTTCAGACATGCATCGTCCTCATTTACAAGGAGGGCACATTCACCTCCACCTCAATCTTTGTCTCCATCTCCACCACCAACACCACCTCCACCTCCACCACTTCCACCAGCAGCTAAGCAGAATCCAAAGCACAGGCCAAAATCTCCAAAGTCTTCTTTTGGGTATTCTTCTCTGCAAAGTAATAGCCACCATAGGAAGTCACACTCTCGAGTAACAGCTGCTGCAGTAGCTAGTGCCACATGTACAGTGTTTGTACTCCTCATTGCTGGATTTGTCCTGAAAAGTTGGAAAAGCTGTTCAACGAGCCCTAAGAGCACATCTAACCGTGCCAAGACTTTCCCAGCCAATATGGAAGCAGGTAGAACTGGGAGCTTAAATTATTTAGCATAACATTTCATGCATTTGTAGTCGAGCCAGACTTCTACTTATTTTATACTCTTATTACAAATCTGTTATCAAAACTGTAAATCTAGGACTCATCATAAAACATGAATCCTTTGTTATTTTCAAGGCACATCGATTAAATTCATCCATGTACAGATGTTTGCTTTTCATTTTTACGTGCTGCATTCTTTATTATGGGATAGACCAAGATTCTTTAACAATACTGAAACTCATATTTGCAATTTTGCAGTCCCTAAAGCAAATGAAGTCCTGTACTCTTGGAGTTCTCTATTGATTGGCAGTGATCCTTCCTCAAGTAATGGCATTACATCTGATAGAGTTCCCAAAATAAAAAGTTGGTCCAAGACATCTAAAAATCTTCTAACTGCAAAACAGTTTCCAGCTGCTGACATTCTGGCAGCTACCAGGGACTTCAATGAAGAATGCCTAATCGGTGAAGGTTTCACTGGCCGAGTTTACAGAGGTGATTTTTCTGATGGTCAGGTATGGTACTTTGATCATAAACATACAATTATTGTTGTCTTCTGTAGTAGCATTATTGTTTGTTACTTAATCTAGACGAAGCTCTTATGTCATGAATGAAGTCTGATTTCTACAACATGCATCTCAGAGACCTAAGTCCCTAATAGCTGAAGTGTGCCATCAGTTCTTTCGAACTATAGTCTACTGGTATTTTCACCCATAAAAAAAAAATCCATAACTTGATCTTCTTTTCCATCTGTGTTAGCATGAAAGCTTGTTTTTCTGTGTTGAGTGCTGCAGGCTCTTTATGCTTTCTTTATCTGGGAATTCCCATTTACTGTTTGCATGAGTAACAAGCCCCTGTTTACTGTCCTGCTGTGTTGGACGGTGGACATTAGGATTAAGCGGTTGGTGGAGGTGTACCCCCTCTGGCCATAGAAAGCTTACGACGATAGGTGTTGCTGTGAGGGGAGGAAGCACACGTTTTTCTTTTTCTTGATGTCTTGAATCTTGATAAGATTTACATTTTAAGGTGCGAGGATGGAATTCGTGGATTCTCTCTTCAAAAGAAGTATCTTAATGCAATCTTGTTCTTCTGTAGCATATAAAGTTTGTGATTTTTTCTAAATAGTTGAAGTACCGATTTTACCCAATTTGCTACTGGCCATGAATTTCTCTATAGTTTACATGTATAATGAAACATTTCTCAATGTACTCGCAGCTCCTGGCTATCAAGAGGATTGACATGGTAGATCTGTCATTATCAGAACAAGATGAATTGATGGACATGCTTTGGAATATCTCCAGATTAAAGCACCCCAATATCTGTGCGCTTGTGGGATATTGTGTGGAGTTTGGACATTGTGCACTTCTCTTTGAGTATGCAGAAAATGGCTCTCTTGATGATATTTTATTTTCAGCAGCCACAAGATCCAGGGCTTTGTCATGGAAAGCTCGGATGAAGATTGCCCTTGGAGTTGCCTATGCTCTGGAGTAAGATTTACACTCTCACCAAATTCCATTTACGTTCTTTATTTGTACAGCGTGGTTATTAGTTACACCTATCTTAACTTTAATAGCTCATTTTGTGCAAGCACCGCTAAGATTTGATATAACATGTTCAAAAAGTTGGGTGGAACTGATGATGCCCCTCTTTAAATTTGAGATAAACTGGCATTATTTCTCACTTTTTATATGTATCTTTGTCTGCAGATACATGCACTTGACGTGTTCCCCTCCAGTTGCTCATGGAAATATTAAAGCTAGAAATATTTTGCTTGATGCTCAGCTCATGCCCTACCTCTGTGACAGCGGATTAACCAAGTTAAGCCATTTTGTCAGCACCGCGGGAACGGTTAGTGTCCTCAAATTTCCCAGCTACCGAGGATAGTATTACTACTTTGTATGGAATCTTTAGCATGGTGATACAGTTATCCATTCGATTGATTCTAGGATCAAGTTGCACCTTGGATGTCATTCCTCTTGCAGTTTTGTCCTCATGCATAAGTGGTCATGGCATCTCCTGATCGAAATTCGAATTTTAAGATTTATCACTGGATTTACACAACTTATGAAATGTTGGCGTGATATTGTTTAGTTTTCTTTTTTGATCATTCTCTCCAAACATTTCAAGCCTGGTATTGTGTCCCCTAAAACTATTTGTCTTGTTCCCTACCAAAAATGAAATGTTTTAAAAATGTTGCTTTTATGTTCAGATGCTTGCTATAAGACTGTAATGCTTAGAATTGAGTTCATTTATCTCGATCCATTGGCCATTGATGGTTTCTCATTTGATTATTTTGAACAATTCATCACCTGAACAGAAGGATTCAGAAGCGATCACCAGTGCTAAAGGCTATGCTGCCCCTGAGCTTACTGATCCAAGAGCAGATGGCATCAAAGCTGATATTTACAGTTTTGGTGTGATTTTACTTGTGCTTTTGACTGGGCAAAAGGCTTTTGACAGGTATGTATTCTCTGCTCTCACACTTTCCAACTTTTGTACAAAAGTTGCAGTCGGGATTTCTAACGGATCTTTACCTCTTCAGTTCAAGGAAGCAAAATGAGCAGTTTCTAGTAGATTGGGCAGCTCCTCATCTCGATGACCTTGATTCTTTGGAAAGGATAACTGATCCAAGAATAAGCGGCTCTATGCCACCTAAAGCCATCTCTTCATTAGGCATCATCATCTTGCTTTGCATCAAGGTAAAACTCCATTTTCTTTCTTGGTGCATATTTGATTTGAATATTTCAGCTTCGCAACACAACTTTGAAGCAGTGGAGGACCGTGCCTGGTGCTAGTTGAAAGGGCTCAGTTTTCTGTATAGAAGCGCTGAAAATATATTGTTACAGAAATTATAATGCTATCAAAATTGATCAATTAGACTTTACCAGAAGTTTCTGTGGCAATTACTTACGGTATTTCTACAATTTGGCAGTCACCAGATCTCCGCCCGCCGATGACAATCATAGCAGACAAATTAGTAAATCTTGTGCAATCAACAGGTCTTCAAAAGACTAGCACAACACAGCGATTGGAGGTTGATGCTCAGGACCCCTCTTTCGTAACAACTAGACCTTATTTTGAGCCATCCTCTACTGGTATGTCATTTGATAACGCTTCTTCGTTCTTCTTAAACACTTGCTATTGAAGTTATTAGTATTAAAGTCTCAACTTGATTATTTTGTTCAGTCAGCCAGGGAGGAACTGAGAGCTGCATCTCCCGATGATGAAGGCCTGTTGTTCTTCGCCAATCATTCCAGGTCTCTTGCTGCCTTATCTACTCTGGACTGTCTCAACTCTTTACGCATTTCTTACCAATGCCAGTTGGTGCATCAGTGCATGATGCCCAAAGCTGCTGTGTTGCAACCTGATTACCGGAGGACTTCGGGTAGATTCCACTATTGTCTACATAAAAAGGAGTGATCAACAAACTGCATTCAGAAATTGGTGCAAGCTTGGTTACCCGTACAGCCATGACTTACGGGTTCAGGGTTCTTACCCCATCTCTTTGGGACCGGAGTCATCAGTGAACTCCATATGGAGATAGATATTTTGGATGCTCTTTTGTAGTTTGTCCAGGATCTCCCATTGGCTGGTCCAGGCTTACACCTGCCTTCACTTGCTGTACAGCGAGGCAGTCTGATGCATGCTCGCTGTCTGTGAAACTGTGAAGATGAGACGTTTGCTAGCTAGCCAGTGGACATTGGCTTCCAGCGGCATCCGATCTGGCTTGGTCCAGAACCGCCCATCATGCCACTGTGGGCTCACATATTTTCCTGTGAATATTTTTGGATGCTACATGCTATAGCCTGCACGTCCTCTCGGTTGTGCTGCTCGTGATGCACGTGTGGAGAAAATTGACCAGTCTGCCGTTGTGTATTCTGTAACAGGTCCGGATTCTAACTGGATGAGAGAGACAACTAACCCTGCAGGGTCATTTTCTTTTTTCACTTGAGAAAATTGCAAGCCTACATATGGGGGCTTTCGTGCCAATTTTTATCTCAATTTCTTAAATGTAAATCCTACAAGTATTCACGTGTTTTCAGATTTTCCTTTGCTTAGTGACGGACCATTGTAGCTATAGCTTGTCCTCTGTACTGCTTGACTCGTCTAGTCGTCTCACATGGTATGAGAAGGTGCTAGAGATAAGTTCCATGCATGAGTAATTGTACCGACTACCGAGTTCGTCTCATTAGAAAAAAAAATCATGTAGGGCAATGATGATATCCAAACTTGGGAAAATATGGTCGGTCTCGATGGCGAGCAGGCCAAACTCTAAAGAATTCATTGTTGAGCTTATTACAGATAACCTACATCGATCATGAGGTGATGTGACCACTACATATGGTCGATCAAATAGCACAAGGGGGTATTGGACAACACATAAAGCGTGCATGTTTTAGAATGTAAGGAATTAAGATTTAGGTGGGTATTTAAATATACCGTGTTTTGCTAGTTTTCTTTTCTTTTTTTGTGTGCAAATTTCCCCTTTTTTAGTATTGAGTAACAAACTCGATCACTGAAAGGTATCGTATACCTAGAGAAATAGTGAAATGTTGTATGTGGTTGCTACAATTTGGTGAGTCTAGTTATAATTTGGCCCTATATCTTGGTAATGCCCAAAGACCAGAAAAATGCTATTACTATATAGTAATGTCATCTTTATTCGTACACTTCTCCTAAATGTCATACGCGCGAAACTTATTAGAAAGATTTTAGACGATGCATGATGGCTCCGGTGTTAGTGGTTAAGCAACAATAGCGATGGGTTAGGGGTTGGGCCTTTAGGATGTTGGGATTAGATTTGTACTGCTACGATTAGAAAGGACAAATTAGGGAGGAGGCCAGATCAACGGAGAAGGCGGCTGATGGGTGGAGTAATGATGTTGAGAACCACGATTGGCGGTATGATGGAGGAAGAGCTCCAAATTTGAGTGGTTAGGGTGCGGCGGGGGGCCGATGGTGGACATGGTGGCAAAGACGGCACAAGGAGAGCGGGAGGGTGAGGAGCACGGCGCTGTTGGGCAAGGAAGAAACAATAATGCTTTATGGAAGGAAGAAGATCGAGGAGAACCCTATGATTGATCTGATCATGGCGTTGAGGTGCATCGTCTTAAAAGCGGCTAAAAATCGGGTGACTTATAAGTAGCATATATAATCCTTTTTATTTTGTAACTAAAGAAACAAGTCTCTTGCAGTGACACATGTACAATAATCAATAATGGTACAATCGTGCACAGAGTAGAAAATTTTATTTCACAAGCCGCCTACATGCAACAATGCAATCCCCCCCCGGATCGGAGCTCAGATCATCGATCAGATAGAGATGCTGTTTGGGATGCCCCTCCCGGTGACTCCCGGCTTGGAGAAGGGCTTGAGCAGCTCGTACGGCACGATCCCGGCGCCGCACCGGTTCCTCAGCTCCGGGTTGTTGTTGCACTCGTCGACGAAGCCCTCGATCTCCTTCATCCTGCCGCCGAACTTCTCGAACGCCGCCTTCACCATGGGCTCCGCCAGCCACGACGGCTCGGCGTGCTCGCCCATGTATTCCTCGTCGGGGGAGTGCGAGGAGAGGATGTCCAGCGTGGTCATGACCGTGATGGCCTGAATCTGCGTGGGGAGCATGTCCAGCAGCGTCGCTTCTGGCGCCGCCAGGAACTTCTTCATCTCGTCGTCCCGGTTCTCCTCCACCGGCATGTTCTTCCGGATCGTGGTGGGGCGGTTGGGGAAGTAGCCGCCGAAGTGGTACTGCCCGAAGTTGACGGCGGAGTGGTGGCCGGAGGTGACCCATATGATGGTGGTGAGCGTCTCCACGAGGCTGTCGCGGGTGTCGAGCACGGGCCACCACGGCTCGTCCTTCTTGTCGGCGTGGCCCACCGTGCGCACCTCCTCCCAGAAAGCCTGCAGCTCGGGGTCGGCGGCGACGGCCTCGTCGGACTTGTAGCACACGTTGACGTAGTCCGCCGCCCACTGCTTGATGGAGTCCCAGACCATGAGCCCGTCGTGGGCGTAGGGGTAGTCCTTGATGGTGAGCTCCAGCTCGCCGTCGTCCTTGCGCACGGCGAGCCCGCGCTTGACGAGGTCGTTGGGCAGCGCCTCCGTGTCGAACTGCCACGTGGCGCCGTAGGCCACGGAGCTGAGCTCGACGGAGTACTTGCCCGGCCAGAAGGCCTGCTCGATGATGCCGTCGGCGTTGATGAGGCTCTCCCTGGCCAGCGCGTTGATCTCCATGGTGTAGCGGAAGTGCGGGTGCAGGAGGCGGTAGACGGGGTGCAGCCGGCTGAGCTGCCGGTTGGCGGCGATGATGTAGGGCTCGACGCAGCAGTGGGTGCGCAGCCAGTGGCTGACGAGCTGGTGGTAGCCGGTGTCGTGGGTGAGCACGTGCGCCTTGGCCAGCTTCCACAGCCAGGCGTCGGTGGCGTCGGGCCCGTGCGTGAACACCTGCTTCCACTGGGGCTTGGTCGGCGACTTGGGCCGCGTGAGTTCGATGGCCAGCGGCATGAGGGTGCCCAGGTCGGTGAGGAAGAAGACGGTGCGGGAGCCGTAGAGCGTCGCGTCCTGCTGCTCGCGCACCTTGTGCACGTAGGGCAGGAACACGTCGTGGTAGTCGAGGATGAAGAGCCGCTTCGCCGCCAGCGCCTCCTCGACGGTGAGGTTGCAGTTCATCTGCTTCTCGAGGATCTCCCTGGTGACGGCGGACTCCACCGGGCCGTACACCGCCGGGTCGAGCTTGCTCTTGATGGGGAACTCGGTGAGCAGCTGGATGCAGATCGGGTTGGGCCCCGCCAGCGTCTGCCGCGCGAACTCCTCGTCCCTGAACCACGAGAACCGGTCCCCTGCAAGCAGCCATACATGGATTGATCAATCAATTAATGAGTCCGATCGATCAGATGAGCTGCAGCGTGCTTACTCTCCATCATCTCGGGGATCTCGAAGCGGAGGACGTGGTCGGTGGTGTCCTCGACCAACTTGACCATGCGCGGGACGACGGTGCGGATGGCGTCGACTCCGGTCTGCGGCGGCAGCGGGATGCCGTCGCTGTAGAGGTCGTCGATGGCCGGGAAGTGCGGGAACCGCTGTTGGAACTTTTGGGTGGTGAGAAAGGTCCGAAAGAAATAAGCCCGTTACGCGTCTTGATCGGAGGCCCAAGCCCAACTCGTAGTTGTGGCCCCAGGTCGCTCAGCGCCATAATAAATAGTGGGACCCGACGTTTTTGTGATTAACCTAATTAGACGCAAAACCCTAGCCGCCCACTACAGCCGTTCCGATCCACGGCGGCGCTGGAGCCACCTGAAGGTCACCGCCCCCGCTTGCCGTCCAACACCGGACAGTGCCGGTATCGGCCGGAAGGAAGACGGTACCCGGCGAGATCGACTACTGCATCTACGTCGGGAACATCTACGGGAACGACTACGGCGGATTTGTTTTTGTCCCCAACAAAACCCATCGCCGAGATGTCGTCCTCAGCGGCCCCTACGATGACCGGCGGTCTAGATCTAAAACCCTTCTTTGTTACTAAGTTTATTCTATAGGTTGTGCTCATATTTATGTGTTAGATCCTGTTGATTTAAGTTATAAGCGATATTTTAATCTAACATTTGGTATCTTTCGCCTAATCACCTAACTGTGAGCCTTAAGAGCCTATAGATCTAGTCAGTTTTAGATCTTGGTTGGATGTTTCACGTTTAGTTCTCGGTTTTATTCATGCTTAGTTTAGATCTGTTAGTTCTGAGTTTATTTTCGCATGAGTACAGTCAGATCCGAGAGAAAGAAAGCATAAGAAAGTATAAGAGAGCATTAGATCGAAAGAAATCCCACCCGAAAACCCCTCCAAACCCTCGGAATAAGCATAAGAAACCCCACAGCGGTGCCCGATTTTCCGCTAGATTTCAACGTACTTCTTGGGCACTCGCATGGTGACATTCGCATAAGATTGCGCGGAGCAAGTAGCACCCACGGCATAAGTCAGAGAGAAAAAAATGCGGCGCGGCCATGGCGAACCGCGGAAGCGGGCCACCTCCATGACCGCCGTGAAGGCGCCGGAGATGGCACGCCGCCGCGGCCCGCCATGACGGCGCTAAGCCATAAGTGAGGGACGGCCCATCAGACCGGCGGCGGCGCCTGAGCACTGAGGGCCGCGACCACCCATGGTGCGGCGGCTGGCGACGGCGCCTACCCCGGGGCGTCATGAAGCGCGACGCGCGGCGACCCGCGGCGCGGCAGCCCCGTGCGGCGGCCCGAGGCGCCATGAAGCGCGACGCGCGGCGACCCGCGGCGTGCGGCGCGGCAGCCCGCGGCGGCGCGACGCGGCAGTGGGGGCGGCGCCAAGGGGCGCGAGTCGCGGGGACCCGCAGGGGCGGTGCCACGACGCGCGGTGGCCCGCGGCGGCGCGGCAGCCAGTGGCGGCGGCGCCAAGGGGCGCGAGTCGCGGGGCTCGCGCAGGCGGCGCCATGAGGCGCGGCGGCCCGTGGAGGCGGCGCCATGAGGACCGGGCGCGAAGAAAGAGGGCCGGCCGCCGGTGGTGGAAGAAAAGAGGAGGGGAAATGAATTAGGGTTAGGGTTTGAGGGAGAGGCCCATCCTTTTATACCTCCGATATCTACTCCCGACCGTCGGATCTAGGGCAATTGAGATGAACGGCCAAGATTCATCCGCGGGAAGGGGGGCTGAATCGGGCCACTTTGGCGGCCCACCCATCCGCTTTTGGGCCGCAGGCCCATGCGGGTGGAGGGGGAGGCCGGCGCGGCTGGGCCCAATTGGCAGCCCGCCCGTCGGTTTTCGGGCCTTTGGCCCAATAAGCTTTAGGCCCCTTTCGAATTTCGTTATTTTTCTTTTATGAGTTGGTTTTTCAGTGTATTTTACCTCTATTTTCATATGAGCACTAAGTGAATTTTAAATTGAGGATTATTACGCTGAAAATTACTAGAAATTATGGGTTGCTATTCTGAGTAAATGAAACCAACGTGAATTTTATTCAGAATTGCTTAGTTTATTTTGAGCATTTAATTAATTTCTGACCGACGTTGATTTAATTATTTGCTTTTAAGATGCTTAGTTCAAATTTAATATTATTTTGCTTCTGCCCAACGGTGATGCAAAATTAAGTTTTCCGCTGCGTTAATTACGCTAAGTCATTAAGCTATTTTGTTTCTGCCCAACGGTGATGCAAAATTAATTCCTAAGATACTAAGTTTATTTGCTTCTGCCCAACGGTGATGCAAATTGTTTGTTCAATATTTAATCTGGCCAGCGCTGATTATATTTATTATTTTGTTGTCGTTACTGATTAAACTTTATTTTTATGAACAGAAGCAACCCCCTCCAGCATCATGACATATATCAATGGTGTTTCTCAGTTGGGAGGGGATAACTTCGTCAAGTGGAAAACTGAGATTGGTTTCATTCTGCTGACGATGGATAAGGATCATTCCCTGAGGCTGCCCGCTCCTATTGCACCAGTGTCACAAGGGACTGAGGATACTACCCTTGCTGCACGCACTGCTGCTTATGAGAAAGAAAAAGAGCGCTGGGAGCATTCTGACAGAGTGGCCTTAAGTCTTATGAACATGACCATTAACCCTTCCATCAGGGGAGCTCTTGACAAAGAGCCTAAGAATGCTAAGGACTTCATGGATAAGATTGAGAGCTACTTTAAGGGGTCTGACAAGGCCAATGCTAGCACTCTCTTATCTCAGCTTGTGAAGGCTAAGTATAATGGGCAAGGCAGTGTAAGAGAGCACATTATGGGCATGGTCAACATGAGGGACAAGCTTCGAGACCTCGACTGTCCCCTTAATGATGCAGCGCTGCTTCACCACGTCATGATGTCACTTCCATCAGTCTTTGAGCCATTTAAGATAAACTATAATGCAAGCAATCAGAAGTGGGACATCACCACGCTTGTGTCTAAATGTGCTCAAGAGGAAGAACGGCTGCGATCTCAGAACCTCGACTTTGCCAACATCGTAAGACATGAGGGACAAAGGGGAGGAAATAAGAGGGCATCCCGCCCCAATAAGCCTAAGAAGGGTAAGAAACCTTGTGAAGCTCCTCAGCAGAATGATCCGTCTGCTCCTAAGAAGCTTATCTGCTACCACTGCGACAATGAGGGCCATGAGAGGAAAGACTGCCCCAAGTTTAAGGCGTGGTGTGAGAGAAAAGGTAATAACGACATCATTTCTATAGTCGATGAGTCCTTTTATGCGTATTTCCCATTAAGTACTTGGTGGATTGACTCTGGTGCCACCATTCATGTTACAAATTCCTCACAGGGATTGTCTGGCGTGCGGACTATAAGAAAGGGGACTCGAAGGTTAAGAGTCGCAAATGGCGTTGAAGCTGACGTGGAGGCCATTGGAGCTCTCCAATTAGAACTTAGTGGCGGCTTTATTCTTCACTTAGCTGATGTCCTTTATGTTCTGTCCATTGAGAGAAACTTGATTTCTGTTTCTAAATTAGATTTAAATGGTTATTCATGCACTTTTGGTGACAGCAAATGTATAATAAGTTTGAATGGTGACGTTATTTATCGAGCATCTCTACACAATCATCTTTACTTACTGTCCCATACTAATGTCTCTGTGATGAATGTAAGCGAAGTTAGTCACAAACGCAAGAGAGGCAATGAGACTTCATCAAAATTGTGGCATTCACGTTTAGGCCACATTTCGAAGGGGAGAATGGAGCGTCTCATTAGAGAAGAGATACTCCCAAGATTAGACTTCTCTGACTTAGACCAATGCGTTGAATGTATTAAGGGGAAATTTACAAAATAAATTAAGAAGGATGGAGCTAAGTGCAGTTCAGGAATATTAGAATTAATTCACACTGACATCTGCGGCCCATTTAACGTTAAGTCGGTGGATGGTTTTGGTTATTTTATAACATTCACTGATGATTACTCCCGTTATGGATATATTTACCCCATAAGAGAGAAATCCGAGGCACTTGATAAGTTCAAAATCTTTAAAGCTGAAGTAGAAAATCAGCATCAGTTAAAGATTAAAGTGGTACGGTCAGATAGAGGTGGTGAATATTATGGAAGACATACCACATATGGACAAATCCCAGGTCCTTTTGCTAGATTCCTTGAAGAAAATGGAATAGTAGCACAGTACTCAACTCCTGGTGAACCTCAGCAAAATGGTGTGGCAGAAAGAAGAAATCGCACTCTAATGGATATGGTGCGCAGTATGCTAAGCAACTCCACACTGCCAGTGAGTTTATGGATGGAAGCGCTGAAAACAGCCACGCATATAAATAATCGCGTTCCTAGTAAGTCAGTCTCTAAGACGCCTTATGAGCTTTGGACTGGTAGGAAACCCAGCATTAATTATTTTCATGTCTGGGGCTGTGCGGCTGAAGCAAAATTATTTAATCCGTCCCTTGGAAAATTAGATCCTAAGACAGAAAGCTGCTATTTCATTGGATACCCAGACAGATCAAAGGGATATCGATTTTATTGTCCTAAGGGTACCACTAAGTTTGTTGAGACGAGACATGCAGTATTCTTAGAGGAAAATAGATGCACTGAGATTAGGCAAATCAATCTCGAGGAAATGCGGACTTATGATTCTACACCGCTGACTCGTGATTATTACGTACATATTTTGCCTAATTTTCAGAATACAACACCAGCCCAGACAGTTGATTTTCCAGAAGTAAATGTGGAACGAGCGCCTGTCATAAGTGAACATGAGAATGTGGCTGATGAGCATCAGAATGAAACTGTGGCAGAACCTGTTGAGGAAGTACAGGATCAGACCGCCGCTGGGACATCAGAGGCACAACAAGAAGCTACTGCTGAGCCTGTTCCAGTGGAGCAGTCACAACCTCTGAGAAGATCAACACGAGAGAGGAAAACTACTATCTCCAACGATTATGTGTACATGAGTGAAGAAGCACATGACATGGGGAAGGTTGATGATCCAAACTCGTTCAAGGAGGCTATGAATAGTGAGCACTCCCACAAGTGGATTGAGGCTATGGAAGAAGAGCTGAAATCTATGAGTATAAATAAGGTATGGGACTTAGTAGAGGTTCCTGATGGAGCTAAGAAGGTGGGCTGTAAATGGGTATACAAAACTAAGTATGACTCCAAAGGGAAGATTGAACGTTTCAAAGCAAGGCTTGTGGCTAAGGGTTTCATACAGCGAGAGGGAATTGATTATACTGAGACCTTCTCGCCCGTCTCGAAGAAATACTCGTTCAGAATCGTTATGGCTCTGGTAGCTCATTTCAATCTCGAGTTGCATCAGATGGATGTTAAGACTGCGTTCTTAAATGGTGATTTGCATGAGAATGTATACATGGCGCAACCAGAAGGTTTCTTTGTGGAAGGCAAAGAACAGTTGGGATGCAGACTAAAGAAATCCATTTATGGGTTGAAACAGGCGTCCAGACAATGGTACCTAAAGTTTGATGAAGTAATTAAGAAACTGGGCTTCGTTGAAAATATAGTGGATAATTGTATATATATTAAGATCAAGGGGAGCTCTTTCATCATCCTAGTTTTGTACGTGGATGACATCCTATTAGCAAGCAGCGATAAGAACTTGCTGCATGAGACAAAAGGTTTTCTCTCATCGAATTTTGATATGAAGGATCTCGGTGATGCCTCTTATGTACTGGGCAT
Organism: Panicum miliaceum; assembly: GCA_032594955.1. NCBI lineage: Eukaryota > Viridiplantae > Streptophyta > Magnoliopsida > Poales > Poaceae > Panicum > Panicum miliaceum. Next base: position 4,271,331 of record CM064067.1, read on the forward strand.
TGAGATACATCGAGACAGATCCAAGGGTGCATTAGGACTCTCTCAAAAGGCTTATATAGAGAAGGTTCTTAAAAGATATAATATGCATCAATGTTCAGGCACAGCTGCTCCAGTGGTTAAGGGCGATAAGTTTGGGCAGTTTCAAAGTCCCAGGAATCAGTTAGAAATTGATCAAATGAGTTCGATTCCATATGCTTCAGCTGTTGGAAGCATTATGTACGCACAAGTATGTACACGCCCGGACTTAGCTTTTATTACCGGGATGCTTGGTAGATATCAGTCTAACCCAGGAATGGATCACTGGAAAGCGGTCAAGAAGGTCTTGCGTTATTTGCAAGGCACTAAGCATCACATGCTCACATATAAGAAAACTGAGAATTTAGAAGTAGTTGGCTATTCAGACGCCGACTTCGCAGGCTGTGTTGACACTAAAAGGTCGACATCAGGTTATGTCTTCACACTTGCGAATGGAGCAATATCATGGAAAAGCTCCAAACAATCACTTACTGCAGCATCAACCATGCAGGCTGAGTTTGTGGCATGTTATGAGGCCGTAGGGCAAGCTGTGTGGCTCAAAGGATTTATACCCGGATTAAGAGTGGTAAACAGCATAAGCAAACCACTAAAGTTATACTGCGATAATAAAGCCGCAGTTTTCTATACTAGTAACAACAAGTCAAGTGGTGGTGCCAAGCACATTGACATTAAGTTTTATGTTGTGAAAGATAGAGTCCAAGATCGTACTATTGAATTAGAGCATATAAGTACTAAGGAAATGCTCGCGGATCCATTAACGAAAGGCTTACCTCCCAATCAATTTCGTGAGCTAATTGCCGGCATGGGACTATTGGATAGCCTGTGATCTTGGACTTAAAAGGGTCATAAGACAACCACCTCCCATTACGATAAGTGGTTTAATGCATTGTGGATAATTGTGTCATAATAGGATTATACACTGTTGTGATACATTATTTCTTTACATAACTCCACTCTAAGATTGGCGTCAGTTTTTAGGCCTTTAGACCAAAGGGGAGAATGTTGGAACTTTTGGGTGGTCAGAAAGGCCCAAAAGAAATAAGCCCGTTACGCGCCTTGATCGGAGGCCCAAGCCCAACTCGTGGTTGTGGCCCCAGGTCGCTCAACGCCATAATAAATTGTGGGACCCGGCATTTTTGTGATTAACCTAATTAGACGCAAAACCCTAGCCGCCCACTACAGCCGTTCCGATCCACGGCGGCGCTGGAGCCACCTGAAGGTTACCGCCCCCGCTTGCCGTCCAACACCGGACAGTGCCGGTATCGGCCGGAAGGAAGACGGTACCCGGCGAGATCGACTACTGCATCTACGTCGGGAACATCTACGGGAACGACTACGGTGGATTTGTTTTTGTCCCCAACAAAACCCATCGCCGAGATGTCGTCCTCAGCGGCCCCTACGATGACCGGCGGTCTAGATCTAAAACCCTTCTTTGTTACTAAGTTTATTCTATAGGTTGTGCTCATATTTATGTGTTAGATCCTGTTGATTTAAGTTATAAGCGATGTTTTAATCTAACAACCGCAGCTCCTTCTTGATCAGCAGCGGCCGCAGCATCGGGAGCAGCGCGTGCATCCCCGAGCGCAGCGTCGTCGCCCCGAAGGTGAGCTGCTTCACCTCCGAGAACCACTCGTCGCGTGGCACGTAGTTGTGCCCTTCCCGCCGCTCCGTCCGCGGGTCCTTCTTGGTCCGGGCGCGGCCGGTGCGGCACCGGCGCGGGTAGGGGTACTTGTCGCTGCCGCCGAGCACGGGGCGGTGGTGGGCGGGGTTCCGGTCGGGGTCGCCGAGGTCGTTGTACACGTCGTAGTCGTAGATGCGCTCGAAGGACCTGCGCTCGCCGTGCCCGTCGCCGCGCAGCGTCTGGAGCTCCTTCCTCCTCAGCTCCTCCAGGCCCTTTGGCGTCTCCGACGGCAAGAACGACTGCACGCAAACACAGGCAGCAAAACAGCTGTTATAGTCTTGTAGATCTGTACAGTGCCATGCACGGGCACGTTCTCGTCTTGCAAATTGCAATCAACAAACATGGCGGCACCTTGACGGTGAAGAAGACGCGCTTCTCCGGGTTGTCGAACTTGGAGTGCACCCAGGAGTTGCAGTCGAAGGTGACGGCGGAGCTGGTATCGCCGCCGGTGACGAGCTTGATCTCCCGGATGAAGGTCTCCTTGTGGTGCTCGTTCTCCACCAGCACGGCGCCCACCGGCCCGAAGGACGCCGGCACCTGGAACTCCGCCTCGTACCGGCCCTCCACCAGCGTCTTGTGCGCGAACGCCGTCACCCGCTCCTTCTCCAGGCCCGTCTCTGCTCCACCCCCACCACATGCATGCGCACAGTCAGGGTTTTGTTTTGTCCTCCTCATCTCATCATCATCAAGCTTTTTCGTTCTTTCAGACTATATTCGTCTGTACTCTTTGTACTTCGATTTGTCTTGAGAGCATCTTGTTTTCGAACGATGTTATCCATTTGTTTTTGTACTAGGTTTAATTTAGCATACTGATCGAGTTCGTTAAGCAAGCCAAGCAAGTAGCTACTCACTTGGGTCGAGCTCGGAGCTGACGAGCTCGAGGAGCAGCGTCTTGCCGAGGAGGTCGCCGATGTCGTCGAGGCCGCGGGTGGCGTACATCCGCCCGATGGCCGGTGACGCCTCCACCGTGGCCTTCACGGTCAGCATCTTCTCCACGGTGGCCGCCGACACGGCGCCGCCGACCTCCTCGGTCGCGCGGCAGCTTATCCTCGGCATGACGTGCCGCCGGGAGGAGGACGGCCCCACCCTCCTGGCGCCCGCCGCCGCCGGCGGCGGCGGCTACGACGGCGCCCGGCGCGACGAGCCGACGACACTGCCCTGGTGCCCCGGCAGCACCAGCCGCTGCTTGAGGTTCAGGTGCATCATGGCTGCCCCCTACAGCTAGCTAGCTCAGCTGGGTCCTAGCTAAGCAAGATGGGCCAGTAGCTAAGCAACTTGCTTGTTACAGCTGCAACTGAGAGCAGCGGGATCTCCGAACTGGTCGAGATCGATCTGCTGCAGGTGGTTGCTAGCTAGCTAGCTGCCTTCTCGGCGTGAGCTCTGAGCTTGTGGTGCGCCGCTGCGGGTGGGCATATATAGCAAGATTCTGATGACGGAGGCCGTGTCGCACGTGGGGAATATAATATCTGCAGCAGCCTGTGAGTGTGCGTGCACTGTGTTTTTTTTTTCTTTCTTTCTTTTTTTTTTTTTGAAAAACTGAGTGTGCTCTGCTGTGCAAGGCTCGCTTCTTGTCCTGGAATCCTCTCTTGGGAATAATGGCTGCTTGGAGTTTGAGAGGGCAACAATGGCGTCGCTCTAGCTAGGCTACTTAGCTTCCTCTAGTCCCGGGGTAGGAAAAGGATCGATGGTCTCGATCTTCTCTCTCTTTTTTTTTGTGGTCATCAGAAATTCAGAACTAATTATCATGCAGCGATGCTTTCTGTTTCTCTGCAGTCTATTTCTTCGATCCCATGAGGACGATGGATGGGTTGCTTTCGTTCTACAGAAAGATCATGGAGTAGAAAGAAACAAGATCACAGCAATATGAAATTTACAGTGTGCCATTGCCACCGCCGTTCCTCTGTAAAACGTTCATGCAATGGCGCAGCCATCTATATCCTGATGGCTGCTGGCCATGGACGACCAAGTGTTTTGGGCAATGATGATGCGAGTACATCTGTAGACTTAGTACATGCCTTTTGCCATGAGATATTTACATTAATGGAAAAACAAGCTGGAGCATTATTATTGTTGCTAGCTAGCTACTAGCAGCCTATTAGTAGGCTAGCTTGTACTGTTGGAAAACAGCAGCACAGTACAGCAATTGGTCGATCAGCAGCCAGCTAGCCATATACTGTGCGCGCACAACTCCATCTCGCTAGCTCCATGGCTAAGACGCTATCTCTTTCAACCTCTATCTGCCTGCTTGGTTGGAAATAATTAACCTTCAGCTAAGAGTTCTTTTGGCTAGGGTATGGGACTAGAGATTTCTCTTCAGCGGCTAGCGTCTACTCCCTCTCTTCCAAATTACAATTCGTTCTGACCTTTTTAATACATAATTTATAATTTTTATTATATATTTAGATATAGTGTAGATCTAGGTACATAGCAAAATATATATATCTATAAAAGCTAAAAGCTAAAATGAATTATAATTAATTTGGGACGGAGGGAGTACCCATCCCGATGGATGGACCACGTCACCGAGAGCCCGGAATGGGAGGGGATGCATAAGAGTATGGGACTATGGGATTGGAGGAGGCGTATATGCACGCATCAGCAGGGAGGGACAAGCATGTCACCCGGCAATGCATGTGGCCGCTCTATCTCTCTCTATCTATCTCTCTACCTTGGAGATGCATATACACTAGATACAGCAGTACTCTGCTCTAGAGTTCATGCAATTATTGTACTCCACATAAAGCAAGAGCAAATAGTTGTGTTGTTCGAGTCTTGAAGGACCATATGCATGCATATATATGGTGCATGGGGATGAACATGCATGCAGGTATGTGTTATCGGAGCTAAACTACTGTCTCTACTGGTATTGGTATAAACCAAGCAAGATTGTTACTAGCGGGATTATTATTGATGTCTAAGTGGCTCCGTATGTAAAAATCTAACCTTAATTATCCTTAAAAGATTTAAAACCTTGTAGCAGGCACATGTGACAACTCGCATCACGTGACGAGTTAATTTGTCTATTTGGATTAAGTCTGGCCCTGTTGTAAATGCAATATTAACAATCTAAAATCTAACATTATTTACCCGTGTATTTTGTGATAGATTATATATGTGGAAACCTATGAATGACTAGGTTACATAATGACTCCTTGGTTTGGCAAAAAACGCGCGAAATAAATGACCTTAATATGGATTATCTCTAAAATAACTTGGATACGGATCATTTTTTTTTGAATCTTCTGGGACTATCCATTGGATATTCATTGGCACCGGAGGGTGTGGATTGGAGCTCTTCTCTGTTGTCACCCTCAGGATATTTCACCATAGTCCATAGGCATAGAGAGCTACGTACGTCATAGTAGGCTCATATGCTCTCAACAATGAATGGCGCTTTCAGATCGATCGAGCTGATATTTGCTTTCAAACATAGGACACACGCGTAGTATTAGCGCTGATGGCATGCATCCTGGAGGCAAAGCTGATTGAAGTGTGTGCCACTCATGAAAATGGAAATGCGAGAATAATGTGGTACTCATTGTTTTCATAATAATATTCTTGAACACACTACTGATACAAACACTCGTATACACACACATACACTCGCTCAATGTTACGAATGCATACATGCACGTCATACCCCTATATATAAGCTAGCACTTTCGAGAGACTACCTTAGACCAATAGATCTTGAGATTGAAAAATGACCATATATATGTGTTGTTGTCACCGGGCACGTCAACTATTACTAAAATAATATTAAGTTTATTCATGGAATGAACATGAGTAAACCATGTAGTCATATGGGAATGAGTAGATTCCGTACTGGCTATGGCAGCTCATGCATGGCTCCACCTATAATATAAGCTTGGACGAAGATGGTTTCTTTTTTTTTGTTATAATTGATGGAGATGCTATCAGTATTATCTTTATGTAAAAATCCGGCGATGGAAAGATGCAATGAAGGCCTTCCTAGGCTTCAAATTTGTTGGTTTCTCCAACATGTACGGCCCATTAAGATGCACATACTGAGTTTTAGAACAAGTTGATGACATATGCATACCCCCATATATATACGAATGAATATATAGCAAGCTACGTATAACCACTTAATCTCCTTTACACCATTAAATTAGGGATAAATAAAGAACGAAAATTTGCAATATATACGTCATGACCACAGCATGCTATATTGGAGGCATGTAGATGCATAGCACGTCCTCCAAACTTAAAAACAAAATAAGTACACCGTCTATCTCTAGGTAATAATTTTGCATAGCTAGTATTATTTCAAAAATGAAACTTTTAGCGCTAGTTATTATTATTTTATTCCAAAGAGATACACAATTTGTGCTATTGGTTTCTATTCTACTCTACTAAAAGAGAAGTACAACTCTTTAGATCACATTGTTACGAAAGCACAACTGCAATTACTTACTAACCGAATACAGTAAAATATTACTTACTTTTCACTAGAGCATCCCCTAGCCTACACACCAATAATATCTCCACGCTAAAAAAAAAGGGGTAAACATGCATTGTCCACAAACAGTTTGCATGGTGAAGATTCACCCTCCGAGTTGATGTATGATGCTGACGCATAATTGTATCCGCATGTGTGATGTGACGTGCTTCCTACTCTAAGTTACGTAGGGTAGTATTCCCCCTGTGCCTGGACGGACAGACAAACCCAACTGCACGTCAGCTTAACATCTCAAGAAGAAAAACCTTTTCAAAACGGACAAACTGCAAGTCTTATTGACAGGACAGTGCGTAGGCCACTGAACGCTGAGGGCCCCTGCTAGCAGCGGTGGGGCAAAGATTAGGCTAGCTTTTCTGAGAGATTCTGGAGCTGATGGCGACGCGACATGGATTACCGGAGGACAATGACAACAGCGCAGTGTTACAGCGAGAGCCCGGCTGAAAGGTGACCTGGCGGATGCGATCGGATCAGACTTCGCTCGCAGACGTCCGGTCACGCTCTGGCCGTAGCGATCGTACGGCTGGCGAGCAGGCCAAGCTAGCGCCCGTGGGCCACACAGCTCGGCTTGGTCGTGGGCCACACAGCTCGGCTTGGTCGTGGGCCCACGATGGGGACAAGGATGATGGACCAACGTGGGCCCAGGGGCCTGTTGTTACACCACGTGAACTGAGATGATAAGCTAACCCTGCCGTTGTGAGTCTGTGAATTCCGAAGGGGGGAAAAAAATTAAAGTAGTAACAAACCACAGCCGTGTGATGCCCTCGATCGTTGAATTAGAGGCGTCGACCATAAATAACACATCATCTTGTTTTGAAATGCCACATACAGGCAATGCCCTACAATCCATACTCTATTCCACATACTTTTGTATATGTTCATGAGAAATAACTGAGAGATTTTAAAAGCAATTGGAACCGTGTGGAGCATGAAGAGAGTGTAAATCCAACACAAATGATATGAGTAGGTGCATGCATCGTAATAACATGCACTTAGCTTTTGTTCATTGTCACAGCATAGCAACAAGCACAGTCCACATAGAGACTTGTCATCCTCTTCATTCTCCAATGGGTAGCGTATCACTGGAGGAGCTCTCGCGCGCGGGTTGTGGTCCTATTAACATATTTTCTATGAAAATAAGGTTAGCAAGATGAAGTCTCATGGATTCATGGTCAGAAGCAGCTTATGGTGGTCCTGTGTGAGATGGTATTTTGTGTGTTTGGCCGAATCATGTTGTCAAATACACATGTAACAACTAATTGCTTTTGTCTATAATGGTACTTTAACGATTTATAACTTTATTTTTTTGCATTTGGGGGTAACAATTTGTGGAAAACAACTTTGTACCATGTAATTGACAAAGTCTTCTTTTTTTGCAAAACATAATTCAAATACAAACGCTCACTACACATAGCATAAATTGACCATCATAGTCACACTTGCTTACAAGTGCCCTGCACCAAGTGGACCTTGTTATTGACGGCACACTTTTAGACACCTTAGGCATAGCATGGAGAGACAGCAAATCTAGTGATATGTGCTTTGAAAACATTGTATAGGAGTAGGTGGCGACTGTTCTAATATATGATAATCCATCAACTTTGTGTAGGAAGAACTCTAAGAGAAAGTCATCATGAAAAATTTCCAGTGCATGAGAATGGAAGGCCACCATAGATGCACCCCCTCCCCCACCCCCAGATGCTCTATCCTTAAATGGACGACAAAGAACTAGTAAGTCCTGGAAATACAAGTTCGGTGAACTTTGCTTTCTTTCTACATCTCTCGCCCACTTGCTCTCTCAAAAGACACACGTCGACCTTGCAAAGTTCATATCAGCTTATAGGACAAACAGCTATACCTAACCGATCCCGTAGCTATTGAGGATGTGTTGCATTCCTCCTCCTCTTTCAATCAACAAAATGATTTAAGCAAAAAAACCAGCTATGATAAGTCCTAACCCACCCTTCACCCTGTGTGCGTTATTCCACTCTAAACATAGTAAAAAAATTATTATGTAGCACAAATAATTATCTTTCTTACGGTGGAATCTAACCATCTTGGTTTGGATCTCCGACTCATCACCAGTACTTGTATTTATATCCAATTATTCTTTTAGTGGTAAGCAATATTTTCATCGATAGGCAGGTATGATGCATGTAGTTACTTCACCTATCTCTAGATCAATCAGTTCAGGCTCTTGAAAGCGTTTATCAGGTAGATTGTTCACACACGCACGTGAACATCGGTGTATAAACCGTGTTTCAAGAAAAATGTGTTACCCCCATCTTTGGCACTGACAATTCTTTGAGGATAACTTACTTATTCACGTTTAGACACAAGAATAAGTAAAAATTCATTTATATAGAGCTATGAAAATAAAAATATTAACTCATATTATCTACGTCCTTATGGGGAAATATTAGTAGAAACATGAAAACTCATCCAAATCAACCGCTCTAAAAAGTTTGAAACTTGGCACATCTATTGGGTATCTATATATGTACTTTGTCACAAAATTACAATTCAAACTCATTTCATTAAAATTCATATGAAAATTACAATATTCGACGCATGTGTCTTAGAAGATGAAATCACCTAAAAAATAATTGCCCTTTTCATATGAATATTTACAAATCAGGTTTGCATCCCAAGGGAGTGTTGAATGCAATGTGTGTGGACCAACAACCGGTGAGAAAGGGCTCATCCACGTTTTATTAGACCTAGCAGGTCTTGTTGCATCTCTCCTTCAATCAACAAAAGGAAGTACGCAAAAATCCAAAAATGACTCAATTCAAGTTGGCGCATTCGTAGTCCACCACCACCACATATTCTCCATCCTCTCCATCCCCAATGAGCAATATGTATCACGGGAAAAATTCTCACATGCACAATCCTCTCCCCATCTTCTGGTCCTACCTGTGTACACCCGGCTATTCAAGCTTGTGATCCATTGACGAATGATGTTTGAGTTGAATCATATCTCGATAAAACTCCTAAAAATTATGTTAGTTGCAGCTTTCCCCACGCCGACCACTCTTAGAAAAGCACTTATTTTTGAAGTTGATGTACACGAATATAGGTGAAAATCTTTAAAAGTAGATGCTGACTTTTAACTTCTCCATACAATGCATTGTCAATTGGTTTACAATCAACGCAGTCTTAAAAGTAGTTTAAATGTGAATCTGTTGATGCACCTTTTGTACACTAAAATACATTTAGAATACCAAATTCATGGAATTAAGCCGCGCCTCCCCACCCCCCACCCCCCCCCCCCCCCCCCCTCCTCCACGGAGAGAGTACTCTAGTATGGCATCATGATTCATGACACATTTTAAATGTATGTGGCGATCGGGGTGCAACGTGATACTTGGCCATGTATGTGGCTTTTCAAACAGAGACTTGGCCATGTTGGGCCCAGGAACAGCTACACGAGCACGTTCACTGGGCCCACGTGCAGCAGGAGGCGGAACACACGCACACAGGGACCACCGCCACCAATCGAGAAGCGATCCGATGGCAGATTTCGCCCGGCCCATCCCGAACCCAAACCTTATCTGTTAGCTTGCTCGCCAATGGGCGGACGAGGATTTTTCCGCGTGGGCTGCCTGCCTGCGGCCTTGGCAATTAGCATCCTCTGGCCCGTATGTCTGTTTCTTGTGCGAAAAAAATAGAAGTAAAATAATGCTGCGTGGCACGTGTTCTTCTCCGTTGCCTCTCGTCGAGGGTGACAGTTGATAGAGAATCAGTTTACCAGAGGCCCCCACTTTTAATCTTCTCCAAGTTAGCCTCTGCAGAGCCTGTCGTCGCTGTAGAGATGCAATGCAAGTCGAGGTAGCAACTAGGATGTTTAGCATTGCAAGTTGTTACTTGGCCGTGCCCGTCCGATCTACATTTGACGGCCAGGAACCACGGAGCCAGGTGGCCGGGGTGATGCCCCTATGTGCACATACGCCATTCGACGGAGTAAAATGTACCACCAGTTTTCGAATTTGACTCGAGGTGTCATTTCGGTTTTTAAATTTTCAAAATACACATTCAAATCACTAAACTTGCTAATAACACCACACGAGATCCAAATCACAGTTTGTTTAAGCTAAATCAAAATTATATAATTTGTTTAAATAAAAATTATATACGCACAAAAATAATTTATACCAATTTTACTTGTACAAATATATTAAAATATAAAAGATTTGTATGAAAATTTGTAAGAAGAAACTCATATGATCAAATTTGTAAAAAATATGAAAAATAAAAAATAATAAATTTTGGAGGAAATATTGGAAAAGAAAATATTCGGCATAAAGTTTTGAAACAAAATTTTGAAAAAAAATTAGAAAATATAAGAGTTGAGTAGAAAATTTTAAAAATAAAATTTGAGCCCACATGTAGGCTGCACATAAGTTGAACATTTCCACTTTTGTAATTTAAAAATAATGATTTGAATTTTGCGTGATACGATTAGCAAATTTTAGGATCTAAATGTGTATTTTGAAAGTTTGAGGATCGGGATAACACCCCGAGCCAAATTAAAAAACTAGCGGTACATTTTACTCCCATTCAACGCAACACTACTCGTCCATGTTTCGCAATGGAAACCGCGGACGGAACCATCGCGCTCCAAACGTAGTCAAATCTCATCTAAATGTTACCGGAAACAAACAACACAAGAAGCAAATGCGTGTGCGGTCGATCCATCACCCACCAGAATGTTTATTATGGCATGAAACACACAGCAAGACCGGACGAAACTCCCGCGTTCCAGACCGAGACTCCTGTTGCGACGGAGCAGCAGGTCCAGTGGCGTGCCGCACGACGCCGGCGGCGGCCCGCGCGCCGGACGGGAGCTAGCCGCCAGCGGCGACGTCCCGTCAGCCGCCCGCGTCTCTTCTTCCCGGCCCGGCGGCGACGTGCCCTGCCTGCGTGCGGGCACGCTACGCGGCGGGCAACGCATGCACGCTCGTGGGACACGAGCCCCGCGTCGGCGTCGCGCACTCCCGTCGCGTCGCCGCCCGCGCTCGGGAACGACGCCGCTGGCGAGCGGCGCGGCCGCACAGCTGTCGCGGGCGGCCGAACACCAGGGACCCCACCGAGCGAGCGGACAAAATTAACGAACGGGAAGCGGGGAAGGTGCGCGCAGCTGCCCAGCGTGCATGTGCTGTGCATGCACCCGTAGCTCAGCACACAATAATTGCATGCAAAGTGAAACAAAAGGATTCAACCCTTAAACAGAAAGTGAAACTAAACTATCCATTGTCCCTAGCATTTTACTACTACAATGATTAGATGATTTACTCTCGCCATTACGGAGCTGGACGTAGACACAAAAAATGGGAAACCGAGTAAACAGAGATTTTGTTTAACATGCACGTCCAGGGAAGGGATCAGATAACAAATACACTTCTCTATAACAATGACCCGTACAGGTTTACATGGACAAATCAAAAGCTATTTAAGAAAAAGAAATGAAACGTTTATTTAACAGTGTTGATCGATTGATCCCTATTACATACTCGTGGGTGTTATGAAGGGCAAAAAATGAGTAAACACCAGGAAACAAGATTACATCCTAATTAAGTACCCAACTCAAGCAAAGAGAAGATTTGGGGAAACTGGGAAATCATGAATCTGTAAAAAAAAATAGGAAATAGTACACGTCCACGTTTTTTTTTACATCCTTGTGTGAATACTACATGCTGGGTGGGTGAGCAGGCGGAAATCTTCTCCGGGGAAGGTCAGCTTCGACAATCGTCGAATGTTTTGGAGTCGGCAAAGGATAAATGGTCTTGCAGGTGTGCAATTCCGTTTATGAGTGCAAATCATTGCATGGTTAATCACCTTGTAGACAGTAGAGCTGGCGGATATTGCCCGAAGCTGAGGACATGAAACAAAAGGATTTCCAGTTACTCCCATGAAAACAAATTGAGTTTTCCAGACAAGATCTGGATGAAACTGACTAATATCATTTTCAGCAAATATCATTTGCCACAGTTGCTTCAAAAAAAAAATAGTGCCAGGAGCAGTGCCAATTCCTTAAAAGGAAAAGGAAGCAGACATAATTGATTGACCTTATCATTTATGCGGTAATAAAATCTCATGACCTATAGGGTAAACAAACAAAAAAACAGCAGATCTATACACCACCAAAGTAGATACAGTGCAAATAAAGGCAAAGAAAAATATACTCACTACTCGTTTATTTTTAACATACAGATGCAGAGCTTCAGAGTTGAAGCAATGCACCGCAAGGTGGTAGGGGGAGAACAGTCCCAGGTATTTAGCTTAAACAGTAAAAAGAAGTTTTTATGGTGTCACATATTGTGCGATTGTGCACATTTTAATTCAATGATGAAGCTAGGTTTAGGGATTAGGAAGACATCTTCCCAAGGGTAAAGAACTAAAGAAGTCTGCTCGTGCTGTCCGGTAATTACCATTTCACTGCATATCTATCAACTGTAATTGGCATAAAATTGTGCAACACCAAAGGTTTCTAGATGTGAACCCACAGTCAATGTTTCTACTAAAATGTTGGTAATTAAATGAAAGTACTGATGAGATGTTAGTATGTTACCATATAACCAATCCTTGAACTGTGCATGAAGGGCAGTCGCCAATTCCCTTTTCCGATTCTCATCAAGCTGCAGCTCCCGAATCGTCTTCTGAATATCTTCCAAAGCAGAACGCTGAAAATGAACAGCATATTTAGGAACATGTCGCCTTTAGGAACACAGCTTGGTAAATAAAGAGGGGTGGACAAACAGTGTCCAACAACGTTCAAGAATCTATCAACATTTCTACTATATCTTTGGATGCCGACCACCTTGCTAAGAAAAAGAAATATTAGTTTCAAACCTCCATCTAGTTGGATTAGGATCAGAGTATACTAGGACACAGTAGGATCGACGTAGCACTAGTGATGAAAACAATAGATGGTATGCAGGTATGGGCAAGAATTTCTTCCCAGTTTCCTAACGTTAATGTTATCTTTTTCTTTTCTTTTTTTTTGCCATGCAATTATGTAAAAATATAGAAAATCACATGATTGTCCCATGAATGCAGTGTACAGTGTATCCATCAAACAGAATATATTGCAACAAATGAAGAGAGTCAGGGTGCCTGCGCCATTGTAAGTAGCGAGCAACAGGTGCGGAGGTGCCACAAGCATGAACTGAAGTATTCTTACATTCATCTAATGTTAAATAAATAAGGCAGCTAGAATATCAATTATTATTTGTATTGAAATAGAAAGCATTATAGAGGCCATTAGAACATTTGCTTAAGAGATAAAGGGATTATGGTATGGTCTAGCTCTATTGCATTAGCCACTTAGTGTACCTTTTTGCTTTGGAATGCCCCATAAATTTCAGGCAATGGGAAAGGATTGCAGCTTGTGGGCTCTTGCCTTTCATCCCCAAACCAACTAGGAATCTGTGGAAAGAAAGTCATTGCTGTAATATTTTTAATAGAAAAGGACCTGTAATTCTATTAATTATTAATAGAATGCATTGAATTATACTAAAATGCATTTTTCCAGCTGAAAGCATCAGTAGAGCGAAACATGACAAACACGTCAAGATCTGGCTCTAAGTATTTTAGCATGCAGGATGCTTCAAGTTGCCACATTGTAATTACTGGGCGCAGCTGACATGTTTGCAAAATTGGCTCAATGCTCCCTTGCAAAAGAGAAGTCGAACAAGGCAAGAAACAATGTTTCTATACACAAAATCTAATAGCGCATGGGAACAGCGAAAAATAAACTTAAGGAGGAAGACTGATTGAGTGATTGTGTCTGTGCTTTTTTTTTTGGAAAAGTCCGGTTTACACCCTTAAACTATAGCAAAAGTCCGATTTTCAACCTTAAACTACAAAACCGGATAAGGGAGGCCATCCAACTGTTGAAACCAGGCAAATTTGGCCCTTAGGGTGGTTTCGAAGGTGGTTTTGTATTTTTTTAAAAAATTAAAAAAATTCTAATTAGATCTAAAAAAATCAAAACTAATTCATTTTAAATCAGAAAAATATGAAACTAGTACCGAAATTTTTCTAAAAATTTAACCTATTTATTATTTCTCTATTTGAATCTTATTTATTCAAAAATAATAGGCATAACTACAAGCGATCAAATACTATGAATATAAAAAAATTGGATCCGAATAATTGACAAGTATAGTGCCAATAGATAGGTTACATTTTTAGAAAAAATTTGATACTCACTTCGTATTTTTTTGGATTTGAAATGAATTACTTATGAATTTTTTAGTTTAAATTTGAATATTTTTAATTTTCATAAAATGGAAAACCACCTTCGAAACCACCCTTAGGGGCCAAATTTGCCCGGTTTCGACAGTTGGATGGCCTCTCTTATCCGGTTTTGTAGTTTAAGGTTGAAAATCGAACTTTTGCGATAGTTCAAGGGTGTAAACCGGACTTTTTCCTCTCTTTTTTAAGCATTAACGTGGATTTACAGATCGAAAGCCTAAAATATACTTTCCACATACCAAAAAGTTTGTAAATAGATCAGGATCCAGACATGTAGCAGATTCAGCCTTAACATCAGAAACCCCAGCAGGATGGGATAATGAATCATGTGGATCAACAACTCCCAACACAAAAGGTTGGTCCCATTTGTTGATACTGGGATCGACACCAACTTGCATCAAATGATCCCGCAGCTGCGGGTAGCACGTATTGAATGGGGCAACCTGTTGATACATGAAAGGAAATTTAGCGCAATAAATAATTAAATCTGAACTATGGTACAAAATCACACCAATATGTTGAATATTATCTGTCATTTGTTATTTCTATGTACCCTGACTAGTGAACACTATGTACAGTCGTTATCTGTTGATCTTTGATCTAAGCCACCCATTTAAGGGATGGGCAATCAAATATTTACACCATCACCCCCTACCACTGCCACTTAAAAAGCGGAAGGAAAAGGAGTAACAGATCTTACTTGTAATTTATGGTTGTCCCCCAAAACAAGAGGTTGGTGGTTAACTCCCAAGTAGAAGATGCACTCACGACAGTTGGCAATACAAATTCGTTTTGCAGCTGCAATGATATGCACTCTTTCACAATGCTCCACCTTTACTACCTGACAGCATGAAACAATCAAAGTAGACTTGTAAACTGTAGTTGGTAACAGATGAACAAAATCATCTTCCTATCAATTGCTGAGTTTTACAAATGTTACTAACTACTGGGATAGCCTGCGAAGGTGTTGAAACAAGGGGGAATGGAATATCAGAGGAGCTAGACAAATAGTGGAGATAGCTACAGAATTCAATGCCACTGGTGTCTCTCTTTGATACAGAGCTTCGACTCTTTCAGCAAGGCATGTATACAGACAAAAGGGTCCATGGTCCAAGCTTACATCTCTACACAATATCACACTTCACAGTGTGCATATTGGTGCTTAGCACACATCCATCACAGCCCAGAATATATCTCCTCATACCTGACAAAGTAGCCATCAAGAGGCAGAAAGGTAACAGTTACCCACATCCTCCACAATCTAACGCGTAGCTGGGAAATGGCTTAGTAAAAAAGAAATTTTGTGTTGTTAATATGATCAGCTCTCCTGGACTTTGGTATATATTGAAGTTAAGAAGCGATTTTTTTCAGAGATTGGAATGGAGGGATATGAACTAGATGTGGAACAATTTGGCAGTGATGTTGAAAAGATGGAGGATTTTATGCCCAGCGTCACAAAGGGAGGTGGTGGACTGGCTCATTTTGAAGCTAACAGAGTTTACCCAGCAACCTTTGAGGTTCTAGCAACTAGCAAGGGAGATTAAGACCATGGTGGTGCTGGAGATGGGATCAGAAAAGCCGATCAAACAAGATGTGCCACTGACAAGAGAGCAATGGATGATGGAGGAGATGCTGCACCTGAACTTTCAGTAGTTGTTAGAATGGAGTGCTGGCTGGATATCATGTGATGCTATGCTTAAACATTTGTAACACGTGATCCTTTGGCAATGAATGAGGCCGGGGCCCCGAAACCTTGTTTCCTGAACTCTAATAAAATATTCTATACAATCTATATGAGCAAGACTGCAACCATAAAGTAGAATCTGGTTGCTGCAGTCCCACTCCTTGACAACTCAAAATTTGAAACTCCTAAACAGTCATAATCTTTGGTGAATCAACATTTTACAAATCATAACAAATAACCACGTCAATGGCAGGTTATCTTTTAATTTGCTGATAAGAGTACCAAGAAATGAAATCTATACGTATGAACAAAGCCACCGTAGCCCAATATATAGGTGGCAGGCATCAGATCTATTTCAGAAATAGAGGAAGCAAGCAAAATCTTTCTTAAGCAAAATATAACTCATAAATAAAACAGAGTAATCAGAAAGAAAATTTCAATCCACGAATGCAGGCATAGAATTAAACACGTACCTTACCAACAGCACCAAGAACAACAGTAGCATCAGAACAACCGTACACGGTAGCATACTTCAGCGGTGCTAATATGTAGATAACAGAATCATGGCAGTTCAGAACCTACAAAAGGAGTATGCAATTTGAGTTTGCAATACAGCAAACATAGAGTCCTAGCTCTGAGATTTCATTGTTCAATTCATAAACCAACTACAGAAATGCATGCCATTATGCCAACAAAAAATGCTTGATGCAGGGCCTCCACTGTAACATAAGTTTACACATTAACCTTTCCAGATCAGATTATTGGCCCACATATTTCTCCCAAGTTCAATCTTCTATACACCCCGACCAATTTAATGATAGTCAGAATTATCATCTCTCAGATTACCCAAAAGCTACATCGTAGTGTTTTGTCTGCTAAGAGCCGGTAATAGAACGGTGCAGATCCAGCGAAAAAATGATTCTTGACAGTGTTTGGAGTGCCATATAAACACAACCATTATGACCTTCATTCTCTTTTATTTGTCATCATAGAATGGCAGTGTTCAGCTTTTTTAGCTTCGACCATACAGATAAAGAGGTGCTTAGATTGATCATACAGAAATGATATTAGCACATTTGGCATGAAAAATACTCCAATATCACATAACTTTTAGGTCTGTTCATGTATAATAAAAAACACAATGGTCGATCGCAAAAAAAAAAAAAACACGCAATGGTCAATGTGTAGAGGGACCATGTCAATGTCCAAAGCAACAAGTAAAAGAAAAATGGAGAGATTACTGTAAGGACTCCAAAACTTGTGAACCATAATTTGTATTAAGGAATTTTGAAGTTCAACCTTACATTGCATATCAGATGGGGATGGCATGAAATTTTGAACATGTTAAAGAAGAAAAACGAAGATTAAAGTCTCCAGCCCTACTCAAGGCCCCGAAGTTAGCTAGTGGCAAGAAACTATCAATGTACCTTTATTGAATTCCCTTTGACATCAGATGCATGCTTGACAACAGAGGTTTTTGAAAAGCCCTCCACAAACGTTACGTTTTTGTAGTATGCAGGATTGGAACTTGGTGTGCTGTTCCGTGGATGACTTGTATTGGCCTCAGCCATGGTTACATCAAGATCAGACACAGTTTGCTGGATGCTTTCCTTTGCTGCAGACCTCTCAGCAGAATATTCCAGTGAAGAAGCTATGTTCTGTGACATCCAATCAAGAACCTGCGCTGCAGTGACAGGAGCAGCAGGCATGTCTGGATCCGAGTTCGCAAAAAATGTAGCAGCCTGGCTTAAGGAAGTTCCTTCTGAAAATTGAACTAGAAATCCAAGATGCTCAAAACTCTCCATTGTCAATACCTGGCCACAATCTCTTTAGAGTGAGCATTTTGCAACACAATGGTCTTATCATATGCAGCTGTTTTGCCCACACACAGAGAAGAATAAGGCACATAGAACAGACATCAATATCATAAGTCTAGTTTAAAGAAAATTCAGCTGATATTTAATCCACAATCCAAAATTTAAGTTTCTTGGTCAAAACCAAGAAATAATTTCTTCAAAAAACAATAATCTAAGATAAATAGTCAAAAAAATTGATGAGGCGTCATTCGGACCATATACATCTGCCTGCATCAAATTTGTACATTCCTCGCTCTGTCCTTATTTGATTGATAAGATTACCTGTAGGCAGGCATGTCTACCTGTGTGTTGGTTTTTTTCAATGTCACAACATCATACCTCATGTTTTACTTAGAAGCCTATTCTTGAAAAAAGTGAAAACAGATCTTTGCATGCCATTTCACAGGGATCAATGTCTAGCATGCATGATACACCCATTTCTTTTATTGTCCAGTCTGATGTTTAACGTTATTGTTTCTATCAGCCATTTATCATGTTAGCTCGCTCTAGTATGAAAATCAGAAGAAAAAAACATACCAAACTACCAAAGCACACCACTCAGAAGAAAAGGTGTCATACCAGAGAATCGTCACCCTCACCCTCAACAGAATCTGCCAAGAGAGTAAGAATATTTGCCATATGCTTTTGCAGATAGGATAACTGATGAATTTCTTCATCAGCTTGAGAAGGCATAAAACGACGGCTATTACTGCGAACAAGCTGCAAAACAATATAACTTGGAATTATTGCAAGGCAGACGATGTCAGAATTATAGAGTAAATTGGGTTGTGAGTACCACAATTTGCATGGTGGCTGCAATTTTATTATGGAACCGAAAACAGTACAAACATACTACACTAATATTTTTTTGAGGGTAAAATGCCATCAATGCACCAACAAGTGCAACCAGGGCCACATGGCATTGACCAGGACATTGGCATGGCAGTAAACAGACTTGCCACACATGTCATGGGGTGGGCTCGTTAATTAATTATGTGCCTATTTTTCATCTGAACAGATCGCTCACTATGTCCGATGTTAGGCACTTCATGAGGGAGCCAGAAATTGTAGCAAAACAGCACATGGACCAAACGAACAAAATTTCTTTGTTGTTCCAAAAATTTAAGGTGGACTGTTGAGCCGACTGCACCCGAAAACAAGGTTAGCGACATGTTTGCACTGTTTCCAAGTTCTTTCACAAAATTGCATCTACCACACAAGTGTGCAGTCACAATATCACTTGCTGATGATAAAAAATTCACAAGTTCTTGATTAATAATGTTTAGTGAAGTATGTCACCAGCCTCAATCTGACACTTTCTACAGCAGCTTCAAATGAGAACGGGATGGAGATAGTTCTATGGTGGGTCCCCCATCACCATCATTCATGACAGGTGGTTGTAACAGCAATTTGATTGTACTAGGTTTATATGACACACAGCATGCCATTGGGACCTAGGAAAATGCAGGCCTTCAGTATAGAACAATTTCAGCAGTCAATGAATATGTTAACGGAATCCTAGGTATAGTTGTAGCTGGGTACAGTGCCACCATCTCACTCTGAGATGACACACTGAATGTACAGATAAACGCGAAACATACTTTGTTATGCATCAACTACCCGCATTCACATCGCAATCCTACGAGCAGCACGGGTCCTTTTTATGGAAAAAAAGGAATAGCGATCAAAAGAACGGGCCCGGTTGATCCTGACCTGGATCGGGGAGAGCGCGGAGAGGTACCCATCGAACGCGGAGGTGGAGGGCCAGACGTCCGCGACGGCGGGCGAGTCCTTGTGCGCGCTCCGCGGGACGAGGCGCTTGTAGGACTGGATGTAGAGGAAGAGCAGCACGTCGCGGATGTCCCCGCCCGCGGCGTCCCCAGCGCCGTCCCCGAGCGCGGGGTCCTCGGCGGGGACCACGGCCGCGAGCGTGCCGAGCGCGAGCGCCGCCTGCTCCTGCGGGATCTGCAGCGCCTCCGCCAGCGCCGCGGCGCCCACGCGCCCGCCGGGGCCCGCCGCGGCCGCGAGCTTCTCCTTGAGCTGCGCGAGGGTCTGCGCCAGCGTGCCCTCCGGGAAGATGAGCTTGGGGATGGGCAGGAGGCCGTGCTCGAACGCCTCCCGCCGCGGGCGTAGCAGCGCCGCGGGGATGGCGGGAGGCGTCGGCGTCGATGGGGCCGCGTCCGGCGGCGGGTCGAGGGTCTCGTCGGCCATCGTGGCGACGCGAGAGAGGAGGCGTGGGGGAGGAGGGGAGATCTGGGAGTGCGATGGGAATGGCGAGGAGAAGGCAGAGGCAGAGGGGAGTGACTCGATGCGTGCGGGCTTTTTGTTTTTTTTTTTCCTTTCCTTTCTCCTTTTTGATTTGAAGGGTAGTTTGGGGTTTCTAATCCTGGTTTCCAGTCGTGGCGAGATGGGATTAGCAGCATTCGTGTCGTAACTGAAATGGACGACGGATGTGACCAGGGCCAGACACGTCACGGCCCGGCTCCGCACGTGGGTCGGTCGTCCGCCGTGCGCGCGCTCGTGGGCCGTGGATGGATGACAACGGGCTTGCGCAAGCACGTACGGGCCGGGCCGCACTTCGGGTTTGCGTTGCCTCTCTCTCTAAATTCTTTATCACACCGTACCATCTGAACATTTGTTTTCCTCTCACCAAAAAAACTAAACATTTGTTACTACTTGTGACCTGCAATTTTGAATATCTAACAAAACATTTTAGAAACACTAAATCAGATCATAAAATTGATAAGAAAATCCTAAAATTTCCTCCATTTGAATTTTTAGCGATACAATCACTTAAGAGTCAAGAGGAATAGACATACATATCAGGAGACAGATACAAACATACATCAAGATTATGAGCGCTTTGAAGAACTAAAAAATTGCCGACGCTTCGGCATGTACAGAGGAGGAAGTCCAAGACTTTATTAAGATTAAGTTAAGGGGCAAAGAGAAGCGCTTTCGCTACTGAGAAAGCGAATGGTTAGCGCGAGGGTTCGACGACTTAGCCGAGCGTTAGCGAAACGTCATTCTCATAGCGAGGCGCTTCGAGTTAGCGAAGTGCTGTAGTAGCGTCGGAGACTATGTGCTATAATGCTGAACTAAGGACGTTCCACCTTATCTATAGAAGCAATCAACGAATGGGATCCTTAGTGGGTAATGGCTCAATCAATCTATAGATGGAAAGCCTTATGATGGGAAATTACCATGTTAGGTTTGGAGAGGACGGGACCAGTTATAGTTTATCTCCGATAGGGTGCTATTTCACGAAACTTCTTACATTGCCGAGAGTAGACAATCTCTTCTTGTTCCTTAAATGATAAGGTATTTTCTGCTGACAACATGCTTCTGGAAGCAACAATACCCAATACATCCGGGCAGGTCTTCAGTTATTACTACCGGCACAGATCCGAGAGAAAGTTGTAGAGATCGCTGCAGATGAAGGGGATATCGTGAAACAGGCATCCAACAACAACCTCGTACTCGTCCTCCCCTTTGGCTTGGTTCGTGTACGGCGCATAGGCCAGCAGCTCCATCTGCCTCACGTCGACCGCGATCACCCACGCATTGTCCGTTCCGAACTTAGGATCCAGCAGCGCGAACTGGACGACGTCCGGGTCGTGCCTGCACACGGCGGGGAGTCCCGGCGCCCAGCGGCAGCGGCGAGCGGCGGAACTCGTGGAAGGACCAGAGGTCGTCGAGCCGGAGCACGCCGTCCTTCTCCCACTCCATCTGCGGCGTCCTCAGCGTCCACGTGGTGATGGTGACGGCGACGGGGTTCCTCCGGCGGCCGAACAGGCCGTCGCTGATGTCGATGAACCTCATGAGGCCCCGGCTGGCATCCACCGTCCTATACTCATCGGGGAGCCTGCGGCCGTTCCAGTAGTCGTGCGCCTCGTCCCAGACCTCTATCTCGGGGAGGCGGAGGAACCGGAGCTCCGGCGAGCCGGCGAAAGACGTCGCAGAGCAGGATGCCGCGGTGGTAGTCGACGAAGCACATGAGGCCGCGGAAGGCGAACGTCTTGTCGGTGGCCCAGGTGAACTTGTAGAGCCGCCTGCTGGGGTCGAAGGGGATCGGGAGCTTCAGGACCTCGCACTGCCCCGTGGAGGACGAGAACCGCGTGAGCTCGCCCACCTCCTCGTCCTCCTCGCACTCACAGCTCTCCGATCGCTCGCCCCGGGCCGGCCGGGTGACCTCTGTCCTGAAGGCCGCGCGACGAACTCATCCTCCTCCGATTCCTTGCCGTCGCGGCGGCGGGCGACGATGCCGCGGTACCAAACCCAGTCGTCGCAGTGGGGGAGCAGCCGCAGCGTCGGCGACGCCGGGTGCGCCCTGTAGACGAAGTAGTTATGCACGTCGGAGCAGGAGCCGGGCGGGACCACGACGGCCTCGTGTATAAGGAGGAGGTCTCCGTCGGCGGCGAGCACCGTTGGCGTGCCGGAAAGCTCGGCGTCGCCGTCGGTGCGCATCTCGACGTAGGATGCGGCCGGCGGATCCGCGAGGCGGAGAGAGACGCGGACGTCGCGGCCGTCGCTCGTGGTGCAGGCCGCGACGGGGTCCACGCCGACGACCTCTTCTCCCGTGACGACGTAGGGATCGAACAACGCCCAGCCGGCGCGGATGGCCGGCGCGGCGGGGAAGGCTGGCGCAAGAGGGAGAGCCCGTGAGGCGGCGGCCATGGCAAGGAGTTACTGTGTAATCTCGTAATGAGGGTGAAGGAGGATTTTAACCGACTTAAAAGGTGTAGAGTACACCACTCGTGAAGTCGATAAAAAAGGATTGGCGAGCCACACGCACAGGCGCTCGCTCATCTTGCTGAGGCCAAGGGCGTGGCGAGTCGAGTTGAGTCGAGTCAAGATGTGTCGTGCCGTGTCGTGCCGTACCGAGCCGAGCCTAGCTGAGGCTGACGTGATGCGCTACGCTGTGGGGTGGATATTTTGCACCAAGTAATGACCATTATGACCATAATTCATTCACAACAATTGATTCTGGTGGTTGATTCTGCGCTAGTTAATCGCTATTACGTTGTTTCATGGTGTTGATGGCGTTCAAGTGCATCCTCCCATCCCCAGACTCTCATCTATATCACCGGGTGTCTTCTCCTCTTCCTCTAGATTTGAATACACCTCTCTTCCTCCCTCTGTTGCTCTTCTGCATTCCCATTGCCGGCACTGCGCGCACATCTTCGGCGAGAGCAGGTGCCTCCGGAATCATTGCCCGTTGAAGGTCCTGCACGGGATAGCGGGGCAATCAGATTTTTGGGAGCGTCTTCACGCGACTGCTCACCCAGAACCGTGACGTCTTCATCAGCGTACTGTTCACCATCCGTCTCTACGCACCAACTTGGTCCGTCGATATCGCTGCCCGTACATCTTCGCCGCCTGCGTATGACTACTTCGTGAAGTTGTGCGATTACTTCCTCAACAAATACGACTACTTGCTTAACAAGTATGACTACTCGGTGCCACGATTGACTACTTCCTGAACCTCGATCGACTACTTCAACAACTCGTACGACTACTTCCTGAAGGCCATCTGCAATGCACTGAATTTGTTCGACTACTTCAAGCAGGTTAGTCGAGCATGTCTGCTCCAGCTGGTAACGGTGCATCTAGTGCCACCGACACTGGACCCACCTCGGGGTATAGTATGATACTCCTCAGTTTTATTGGATTCATCATTAAATACATGTTAACTTTGAACACGTGCACATGTCTTGTTTCACTCATCATAGTCATGAAATTATTAACAAATTGTATGTGTAATTTCGGAATTAAAATGTACCGGAAAATTCCTTATTTTTCTAACAACCCAAAAAACCTAATTTTATTGATAGGCTTACGGTAGCTAACTTTGCTGCAACAATAAGACCAAACATTTTTATGGTTCCAACTTTAACCGTTAGCGTGAGCGGGTGGTATTGTGGTTGACGGCTTTGAACATTATGCATGTGGCAAAGGAGAAGCCTGAACAGTTCACTCCAGAAGAAGGGAGTGCATTCGAGGCCGCCGATAACCTTTTCTGAGGCTGCATCATAAGTGTTCTAGCTAAAAAACCTAGTGGACTCGTACATCCGTCTCAAAACAGGCAAAGAAACGTGGGATGCACTTGAGGCTCAATACGGAGTTTCTAACGCTGGCAGCGAGTTGTATGTTATAGAACAATTCCTAGACTACAGGATGGTGGAAAACCGTTCTGTGATGGAACAAGCCTATGAGATACATACGCTAGCAAAAGATCTCTAAAGTAGCAGCAAGGAGAGTCCATATGTGTTACCTAACAAGTTTGTGGCCGGAGGTATTATCTCTAAGTTGCCACCTTCTTGGAAGGATTTTGTTACTTCATTGAAACACAGGAGACAAGAGTTCATTATCGATGGGCTCATTGGTACTCTTGGTGTTGAAGAGAAGGCGAGAGCAAAAGACACACGTGGAAAAGGAGTTATCGGAGCTAGCGCCAACTTTGTTCAAAAGAACAATAATTTTTTTCAAAAGAACAACTCCCACAAGAACAAGAAGAAGCCATTGCGGACGCAGAACCAAATAAAGACTAAACAAACGACCACTTTCAAGAAGAAGAAGAAGAAAAGAAACTGCTATGTGTGCGAAAGTCGAACCACTTCGCTGGAAAATGTCTGCATCGCAAGGGCATAAAATCTGCCAATATGGTCACTAGCGAGGCTAGAGGAACATCGGGGTATGGTAATTCATTACCTACAGTTCTTTGAGTATTTTGTTTACCCGAGTGGTGGATTGACACTGGGGCTAATATTTATGTGTGTGCTGATATTTCCTTATTTTCTTCTTACCAGGTCGAAGGGACTGCCTCCTTGTTGAAAGTCCTTGTGTTGATATTTTCTTGTTTTCTTTTTGGTGTTGGTATGGTCAATCTGAAGTTTACTTCGGGCAAAACCGTGCAGCTGAAGAACGTGTAGCATGTCTCCACCATCAAGAAGAATCTAGTCAGCAGCTCTCTACTATGTAGAGAAGGTTTTAAATTAGTCTTTGAGTCCAATAAATGTATTTTATCTAAGTTTGAAAAATTTGTTGGAAAAGGTTATGATAGCGGAGGCTTGTTTCGCTTTTCTTTGCATGATGTGGTTAGCAAACTTGAATTTAATTCTGAAATTTACCTTTGTCAAAAATGCTAAGTGCTATGTGTGTATTGAATCAAAACAAACTCGCAAGCCTCATAAGGCTACGGAGGCGAAAGACTTAGCGCCTTTAGAATTAATTCCTTCCGATCTGTGCGAGATGAATGGCGTGTTAACAAAAGGTGGTAAAAAATATTTCATAACATTGATCGATGATTGTACTTAGATTTTGTTACATCTATTTGTTGAAGTCAAAAGATGAAGCTTTGCACTATTTTAAAATGTATAAAGCAGAAGTAGAAAACCAACTTGAGAGAAAGATCAAAAGAGTTAGGTCGGATCGTGGTGGTGAGTACTTCTCAAATATTTTCACTTCATTCTGCGAGGAACATGTTATTATTCATGAGAGGACGCCTCCCTATTCACCTCAGTCAAACGGGGTTGCCGAAAGAATGAATCCGTACTCCAACTGATTTGGTTAACGTCATGTTGGATACAGCGGGACTTTCCAAGGAATTATGGGATGAGGCTATATTGACTGCATGTCATGTCCTAAACCGTGTTCCTACAAAGAATAAAGAGAAAACATCATTCAAGAATTGGAGAAGAAAAGGTCAACCCTTTCATACTTACGTATATGGGGTTGTTTGGCAAAAGTTAGTGTGACAATAACCAGGAAACTTAAGCTTGGATCTAAAACTATAGATTGTGTTTTTCTAGGTTATGTTATTCATAGCGTTGGTTATAGATTTTTAATAGTAATATCTAGAGTACTTGACATGCATGTTGGTACAATTATGGAGTCCAGAGATGCTATATTTTTTGAAATATTTTTCCCATAAGAGATAAAGTAAGTTCATCTAGGCAGGAGTTTATTGGGATGGATATCTCTATCGAGCCCATAGTGCACAATGAATTAACACCTATGGATCATCCTGAGGAGGATAATAATGAAGCTCCTAGAAAGAGCAAAAGATAGAGGACTGCAAAGTCTTTTGGTGATGATTTTATTATATACCTCGTAGATGACACACCTAGGACCATTGAAGAGGCATATTCATTTTCTGATGCTGACTATTGGAAGGAAGCAGTAAGGAGTGAGATGGATTCTATTATGTCTAATGGTACGTGGGAGGTTGTTGATCGTCCTTATGGGCGCAAACATGTAGGATGCAAGTGGGTGCTTAACAAGAAGCTTGGACCGGATGGTACTATTGAAAAGTACAAGGCTAGGCTTGTGGCCAAGGGTTATACTCAGAAAGAAGGAGAGAACTTCTTTGACACTTATTCACATGTTGCTAAATTGACCACAATTCGAGTTTTACTTTCCTTGGCAGCTTCCTATTGTCTTCTCGTTCATCAGATGCACGTGAAGACAGCTTTCCTAAATGGAGAGTTGGAAGAAGAGATTTATATGGATCAGCCAGATGGGTTTGTATCAAAAGGTCAAGAGGGAATGGTGTGCAAGTTATTGAAGTCTCTATATGCCTCAAGTAAGCACCTAAGCAGTGGCGCGAGAAGTTCGATAGAACTTTGACATCTGCCGGCTTTGTTGTGAACGAAACTGACAAATGTGTGTACTATCGCTTTGGTGGGAGTGAAGGAGTGATATTGTGCTTGTATGTAGATGACATACTAACTTTTGGGACAAGCCTTAATGTGATTAAGGAAGTCAAAAAAAAATTTATCTCAAAGTTTTGAGATGAAAAACCTAGGGAAGGCTGATGTTATCCTTAACATAAAGCTGGTAAAGGATGGAAATGGTGGGGTGATTCTGTCATAGTCCCACTATGTGGAGAAGGTTCTTAGTCGTCGTGGGTATAGTAAATGTAAACCTGTCTCGACTCCTTATGATGCCTGTATAATTCTGAGAAAAAACAAGGATAATGAGAGATCAGCTAAAATATTCTCAAATTATTGGCTCGTTGAAGTATTTAGTTAGCGCAACAAGGCCTGACATCTTGTTTGTTGTCAACAAACTAAGCCGGTTTGTTTCAAATCCGGGAGATGATCACTTGAATGCTCTTAAAAAAGTAATGCGCTATCTAGTAAGAACAATGGACTATGATATTCACTACACCGGGTACCCTAAGGTACTAGTGATTCGAACTGAATCTCTGATGCTGATGAGATAAAAACCCCGAGTGGATATGGGTTCACACTCGGAGGTGGCGCTATTTCCTAGAAGTCTTTCAAGCAGACCATCTTAACGAGGTCAACAATGGAAGCAGAACTCACAGCGTTGGATACTACCACTGTTGAGGCCGAGTGGCTTCGTGAACTCCTTATGGATCCGCCGATAGTTGAAAAACCGATGCCGACAATTCTAATGAACTGTAATAATCAAACTATGATTGTCAAGGTAAATAGTTCAAAGGATAACATGAAATCATCCAGGCATGTAAAGAGGCGTTTGAAATTTGTTAGAAAGTTGAAAAACTCCGGAGTTATAGCCTTAGACTATGTTCAAACGGCTAAGAATCTGGCAGATCAATTCACAAAGGGTCTTTCACGAAATATGATAGATAATGTATCCATGGAATTGGGCCTGAGACCCACATGAGTCATTCTATAGTGGCAAGCTGTTCTGTGTGATCGGAGATCCCGTGAATCAGGATGATGAAACAAACCATAGTATGACTGAGAGAAGAGAGAAAAGAACCTTAGTAAAAGGATCATTCCGGTTGAAAGGTGCATTTCTCTTCTATTCTGTATGGTAGGTTGGCTTTTGTCTTAATGTGTTCCAAGTGGTTTCTTTGAAACAAAGATGTTGTCCTACACAACGTTTTTAAGGAGTACACCTATATGAGTCTGACTATTGGTCATAGTCTATGAGATTTGGGTGATCTCTAGAAACTCATAAAAGACCTTGAGTATGACTTATAAGCTCCAAACCACGAGAATGCTTATGCAACCTAGTATCAGTGTAGGGTTTTGGTAAAGTTTATTTGCACAAGACTGACAATTCAAGGCATAGTCTATTGTACAGTTGTGAAAAGTGTAGCCTTAGTTCTATATGGAAGTTCAACTTAACAATCTCCGTCAAATACTGGTATATCAAAAGGGTATGAGAATATTTTCAGTGTGGCTTGAAATTTTTGGTGGGGATTGTTGGAATAAGTGGGCTTTTGGCCCAATATTTGCAATTAAAGAATTAAAAAATCACTATTAAATGCTAGGCAGTTATTGTGTAATCTTGTAATGAAAGTGGAAGAGGATTTCAACCGACTTAAAAGGTGGACTGTGTGTACACTGCTTGTGAAGCCAGTAAAAGGGGATCGGTGAGCCACGCGAGCTCGCGCTCGCTCGCCTCGCCGGGCCGAGGCCGAGGGCGTAGCGAGTGGAGTCGAGTCAAGACGTGCCGTGCCGTACCTAGCAGAGCCTGAGCATGACGTGATGTGCTGCGCTGGGGCGGATATTTTGCACCAAGTAATGACCATTATGACCACGATTCATTCACATCGATTGATTCTGGTGGTTGATTCTGCGCTAGTTAATCACCATTGCGCTGTTTGCTGGCATTGAGATGACGTCCAAGTGCATCCTCCCGTCCTCGGACTCTCATCTATATCACCGGGTGTCTTTTCCTCTTCCTCTGGATGTGAATACACCTCTCTTCCTACCTCTACTGCTCTTCTGCATTCCCATCGCTTGTGCTGCGCGCACATCTCCGGCGAGAGCAGGTGCCTCCGAAACCATTGCCCGCTGAAGGTCCTGCACAGGATAGCGGGGCAATCAGGTTTTTGGGGAGCGTCTTCACGCGATTGCTCGCCCAGAACTGTGACGTCTTCACTGGCGTACTGTTCACCATATGTCTCTGCGCACCAACTCCGTCCTTCAACATCGCCGCCCGTACCTCTTCATCGCCTGCGTATGACTACTTCCTAAAGATATGCGATTACTTCCTCAACAAGTACAACTACTTTCTTAACAAGTATGACTACTCGGTGCCACGATTGACTACTTCCTGAATCTTGATCGACTACTTTAACAACTCATACGACTACTTTCTGAAGGCCGTCTTCACTGCACCGAATTCATTCGACTACTTCAAGCAGGCCAGTCGAGCATGTCTGCTCCAGCTGGTAACTGTGCATCCGGTGCCACCGGCACTGGACCCATATCAGGGTATAGTCTGATACTCCTCATTCATCATTAAATACATGTTAACTTTGAACACGTGCACATGCCTTGTTTCACTCATCATAGTTATAAAATTATTAACAAATTGTATGTGTAATTTCGGAATTAAAATGTACCCAAAAATGTCTATTTTTCTAACAGTGGCCATGTCGTGGAGATTTTCTCCGAGAGGATTTTGGGGCCGAGCTTTCGTTTTATACAAGAGAAGAGAAAATCGGGCCTGGTTTGTCTTGGCGGATTAGCGTCGGACTTGGAATCTGAGCGCGCTAGGTCGGACTCGGTCCCGGCCGTCGGCGTATACACGTCCCGGCCTTCCACGGGGCAAGGGTGTGCCTTTAATGCTCGATGTCTCTACCTTGCAGATTGCTTGAGGTTGCCAATACAAAGTTTGTAATGTTTTATGTTTATTATCCCATAGTAGTCAAACCATATGAACGTAAATGACAAGACCGACACTATTTATTTTTCATGCTCTGAAACGTTTGGTTTCACAATGATTCATGGGAAATGTTTCGCTTTTTGCAGCACGTTATTTGAAATAAACTAAAACGATTTTATATCGTTCTTGCAACAAGCCCACCACACTTAATTTCTCATTTTAATTGTAGGAATTAGGAAATGGAAGAACTTCAACGCATAATAATGAGGAACCAAATGATTGTCACAAAGTAATCCTTATTCTTGCTTATGTATACCACGGCTCAGACACAGAAATTAAATTTTCATTCACGCTATCATACATATCCATCATCTTCTTGATGTCTTCATCCGCTGTGGCTGCTGATTCTCCAGGTCCGAGCAAAGGGCGATAAAAAAATTTCACACACGCGCACGCAACGCACAAAATATATTTAGCTCAGGGTTCCAGGCTAATAGAAGATGACAGCATGTTTCACTCGTCGTCATATCACATTCAAAGGAGCACAGCAAGAAATCAAATAGGGATAGAGAGCAAGGAGACTGACATACAAGGTAAACTTTCAAAATTCGACAGATTTGATAGCAGGTTCAGCTACAAAACAACAAACTACACTAAGTGATACAGCACCAAAGGACGTCCTTGAGTGCCATTGAAGTAGCATGGCTAACCGTCATAACATCGGTAAGAGACTCCCGCATCCTGATCAGTGGCAAGACAATCAACCACCTAAAGAAAATTTTCAGAAAAAAAATGAAACTTATGTGTGTGCAGCAGAAAACTCATAGACGTCACTGTAATGATTATTAGCAAGACTTAAGGCCGTGAAGATGGTACCTTTATACTTCTCTTTTTGGATGGGAAGAGCGGGCTTTAAATCACTAAGCCACGCATCAATATCAATACCACCGGTAAGAAGCATGAACAGAACTTCCGACAAATACGAACCAAAATGAATCTCGGCAATAAATTCCAGTATTTCAAACCCATACTTAATCTTAAGGGTATCCTGACATCAAAACAAAATATTTAAGTCAACCATATATATAGCACATGAGAAACACGAACTATACCCAAAAAAAATAGAGAATATAAACTTACAGGGGTATTCTCGTGACAATGTGTATGCCAATCACGGACAAACCGGTAAAGATCATAATACCCACATCCATAAGGTGCACCATTCTTCTTTCTTTTTTCAAAAGTTTTCTTAAACAGAGCATGATTTGAAAGGACCTCAAGATGCCTAGAGGGGAGGTGAATAGACTAATCTGCAACTTTTAAACACTTTTCAAACAGTTAGTAATCCAAATGTTCGGATACTCCGGATATATATATGGATACTCCGGACCTTTCTGGATATTATATCTGGAATGTCCGGGTATGAAAGTTCAAAGACAAACACTAAAGTACAGGTGCAGGAAATTTAGATCGAGTAAATTTGCAAGTGCCAGGGGTTCCTTCTAAGCGTTTCTCACAAGCTGGTTCAAGCTAGAAGCTTGTAAATAAGTAGATCAAGCTCAAATCCTAGAAAGTTAGTCTCACAAGCAAATAGACAAAAGCTTAAGTAAAGAGCACACGGAGAGACAGAGATTTGTTTCCTGAGGTTCACTTCCAAAGGAGCTACGTCTCCATTGAGGAAGAGTTCAAGAGACGGTGCTCAAAGAACTCTTATGCTCCTCACCCAAGGGCGAGACCAACACTCAAGCCCAAGGTCACTTACTATGAGTTCCTCCTAGAGGAAAGATGATTACAAACTTCCTGTGATGCTCACAACTTCAATTGAGCATTCGCGAGCACGCCTAGCCGTCTAGGAGCTCAAAACTCCAAGAGTAACAAAGTTGAATCCACCGGCTTGACGAAGACTAAGTGCTCAAAGGATGGAATGACAGCTCACTAGTACGGATTTCTTCTCTTGCAACACTCTCACTTGAATCCCTCAGGAAAATCTCTCAAGAAAGGAAGAGAGGGAGTGAGAGGGATCTTGAAAGGCTTGTGAAGCTGTTTAGTTCGAAAAAATGGGCAAGCCCCTAGCTGAAGGGGGTATGGGGGGTATTTATACCCTCAATCACAAAAACTAGCCGTTGGCGAAAGATTACCCGGATACTCCGGGTATAAGTCCGGATACTCCGGACATTGTTCCCGGACATTCTGGACAGAGACCCAAAGACTCCGGTTTTGGCAAAGACACTCTCAAAATATCATTTTGAAGTGGTTTTTGTGGCTCACTACTTGTATGGGTTCTCTTGAACACTAGTTCTAAGTCAAAACCTGCAGATCAAAGTCCCTCTTGATAGTACGGGGTTCCTATACTCAAAAATAAAACAAAAGTCTACTCTTCGAGTAAATTTCAACCATCATTTTTTCATTTCCTTTTGAGGGGCCATACTTCATCATATGTTTTGCTTGTTCAACTTTAACACCTGCACACATGCTAGATAACGAGATTAAACGTACATGTATTTTGTCATCTAAATACTAAAATCCACTTATAAGCCTAGATATCTTTCATGATCTTTAATCTGCTATAGCAGTACCCGTTGGCTCAAGAAGACTTCTAAAATTCTGCTTGTCATTTGTTCCTTTGGAATTTTCAAAGCGCCGAAAGTGCCAGCAGACATAGCTACTTTGCGAATCTGATGTATGCCCCAACCTTTGAGCCTAGAACAGATTTTCGAGAAAGCTTCTTGAAGTTGCTGCCGAGCCTTAATAGATGACGGGGATAAACTTTGCCCGTAGGAGTTGAAAGCGCTGATTCTTTCAAGATGAGTGAAAGTAAAGCATTGAGGTCATTCCAGCAGGCATCACTACTGCATGCTTCCTTTGCAATAGCCCATGGGAAGATATGAACCTGCCCTTGACACGTGTAGAACATCTTTGCAGTTATCTTACCATTCCAGCTTTTATTGTTTGTGTGGGCATTTGTGACATGATCTACCAAGCCTCCAAATATAGAATACCCTTCTGGCGTGTACTTTGCTCCCTTCATTTGGGTGAGGCCCCAGGGCACCTTGAATTCCTGAACAAGCTGATTAAATAATAACCCAGAATCTGCATGTTTATGAACTATCCGTGCGGAAGTGAAGTACTCTTCCAGATTGTGCAGGGTGACATCATCAGATTGCATCGGGGTGCTGCCAGCACCACCAAATAATTTGCACTCAGCATAAGATCTTCTATTCCTTTCTGCAATCAGATCTTTCAAAATTTCATCAATAAGAGATGTGCATTGCCCCCCAAAATACTGCGGCCTTAACTTGGAAAGAAAGATCATCGCATGCGAATGACTGATATTCTTGTAAAACGATAATCTTGTTTCAAGATGCCGCCTGCCACAAGTTATTGCCATGGGGAAAAAAAGATAAGATCTCAAGCTTCAATTCATCTCCAACAATGAATTATACGCCCATGCTAATAAAGACTACAATCCTATGAAGCTGAAGAAACAGATCCTTGCTGCGTATGCACGCTAGTAGCTTCACTACCGGGCAAATAGTTCAGCTTAAACCTTTACCGAATGCATTTAAACTCTTTAGTGCAAACAATCTGGCAATGAATGTACCTTTTCAATTTCCTCTTCTGCTAGTTCATCAGTCAACCTCTCTCTTCCAACCATATCAGCACAAAGTGCTGCAAATATGTCAGGACTAGTCCACCCAGCTACATCTTTGTCAAAGACAGCCTCAAAAGCTTCTTTAAGCGCCTGAGCAAGCAAAACAGTGTTAATAAGGCTTAACAAGCAATTGCCAGGATGCAATATAACATGGTGATGCATCGATTTAAACCAAAACCGAGTGTTAATAAGGCTTAACAAGCAATTGCCAGGATGCAATATAACATGGTGATGCACCGATTTAAACCAAAACCTTGCAGAAGACTGGGTGGTCTTGAAAGCACTTGCTAAAATATTCTATGTATTTTCCATGCAGTTTTACGGCTTCCTGCAAATAATTCTAGAATCAACAGTAAAAATTAGAAACATGAAGTAGAAACAGAACTTCAATTGAGAATATTTGTACATTCTGGTTTCAAAAGGGGAAAAGGAGCAATAGTGCAAACCTGTTTCAACCAATCTAGAACTTTCTCTTTCTGCAGTTGCACAATGCAAAAATAGAAGATTTGATTAGAAAAATATTAGTCATTATAAAGCACTAATGCAAGATGAACAGCTGAATAGTTTGTCTGCATGAATATGATGATTGGAAACAAAATAAGTACTATGTGCCTTAACTGGAAAAGGCATCTTATAGTGACATCGTAAAGCTAACTTCAGCAACAGTCAAATTTTCAATCCTGTGAATAATTAATCTTGGAACAGGTTGCAGTCACCACATAACGAAGTTTCTCACTAGAACGTGGCATTTAATAACCTAATAAGAACAAATAGTGCCATGTGCAACACCAACACTTAAAAATATCCAAAATATAGAATCATCTGAAAACATGCAAGTACAATGGAGGTGTGTCCTGACATCCTACACCCTGAAGAATTTACAATCAATTCAACATGAGTTCCAGTAAACTAGTTTGTATAATTGTTGGCACTGCATGCACTTATAAGAAACTGGTTGACACAGGACCATGAGCTTTATATACAGGAAAATTGTTGAATAGCAAACACAATTTAGTGCCAATAATATAGTAAGGAAAATGGAAAACTGAGCAAGCAAAACGTGGAGACATAGGATTAGCTACCTTCATGTGGCTAGTAGCATCTATTGCCCGCGTCAGCAAGGACATCACCTCTTCAAACACATGCTGCAGAGCAATAAGCACCTTAAAAAGATCAGAATATTACAACAGCGCAGCTCATCAAAGCATAATTTTAAAAAATCCAACTCCTACGTGTTTGAGAACAAAATATAAATTACCTCCTTGAATATTTCTGATAAAGGAAACAGTCCAGCATCAGTTACCTTATCCTTTGTCTCATCAAAAACCTGTTTGCACAAGAGATACAAAAGAAAAGACATTCAAATACCATTCAAGCAACTAAAGTGTTGAGAATTTAGCCCTTAGCATTAATCTGGTTGGTAGGGAATTGTGTCCAGGTTCAGCTAGTGTCTAGGTTCATTCCTATTAGTGCTAGCTAGATTTCAGCTTGTAGTTAAGGAGGATAATGGGCAGATCATAGGAGGCATTAAATGTATTAATCATGGGCAGGTATAGCCCTGCATTAGCTATATATTAGGAAAACAATTAAGGCAGTCTGGCCTGAGTCTACAAATACTTGTGTCTTGTAGTGTTCTTATGGGTGTGCCACCAGAGAAGAAATGCTAGTGTGTTTGTGATATGCACCTAGAAGTGAGGGAGTGATTTCAAACAGTATATACACCTACAGAATAACAGAAGGCTATACCATACCAATTCAAAGAATTGACTGCAGCTAAGCTCCCTTAGTTCTGAGAGTGTCGTGTCTGAGATGTTGTAGCCACTGATGTAATGCAAAAGCTCACTCAACCACGTGACCATACTTAGATGCTTCCTCCATCTGATTACCATTTCCCTCAACAGACATTCTCCTTCATTATGGTTCAATGAGGGCAAACCTGCACTGCAGGATCATGAATGAAATTGAGCAACACAGCAGAACGGTATCATACGACCAATTCACTATAACTAAAGTGCACGCTGATTTTTTGTCCCTCGGTAAAAAGTTTCCTTAAAAACTATAGTCCACGATGAGAGGATGAGAACCAGTAACCAATAAATTTAACTCATCATTCACCAAGATTAAAAATCTAGACCAGTGCCAGTAAGGCAGTAATAAAGACAGCTAGTCAACAATGTTTCTGGAAATAACCAATGCTTCTTGTAACAATAAATCATCATGAACCAAGAGTGTACCAATGTAAACTTGCACCGATAACTAAGACTCATCTTGCACAATTCGGATAGACTAAAATTACAAAATGGAGACGAAAGCTCCTGTTTCCAAACCAAGACTCATGCCAATTCATAGCAAGAAACACAGACCAGATCAAGTAACATTAACATAACATTAATAAGGCTCCAAGCTGATTTTCAGCACAACTTTCCTGAAGAGAAAAGATTATCAAATAGAGCTAAAAGAGTACTTCTCATCCTGTCCAACAAGTGCATAAATAAGGAATGAACATGCAAGTTTCGCACAAAAAAAAAGACATCAGCAGAAATTTCTGTGCACCACAACCACAATCAACCGATGAAATTCACTTTATCAAAGATAGCAGCGCATAAGAAAATAGAGGTGGAATTTGTGAACGCACTTTTGTTTTGAGGTAATCTTCAGATGCCTCTTTGTAGCGCTCGTAGATTTGGTGGGATTTAATTCCATTGACATCTTTCCTAAGGTCCTGCATCAACGCAGCCGAAAAGAAGTTCAGAAAAGCAAACCAGAAAATCCACCACCAAAGAACGGGCCCTAGGAAAGGGGAGTTAGATCGTACGTGTACAGGTGGATGCAGTCTTCAGACGTGAAACTGCTGCCGTCTGCTTCGATGCTCGCGACCGCGAGCATATCGAGCCCCTTTTCCCCGAGGGCTACCACGCCGCCCCAGTCACCCACGCCGCGCATCCGCTCCACGGCTCCGCCACCCCATGCGTAACTGTTGCCGCCGGCGTCGATGCCGACTACTCCGCGCCCCTCCCCAAGCATCACCCGTCGGCGTTACGGCGCCACCCGACCGCCGCCTCCGCCGCCGCCCCATCCGCGTTTCCTGTCCATGTGGCCGCCGCCGCCGCCGCCGCGTGTTGTCTTGCGTCGCAAGGTTAATGGCCCCGTCCAATGGCGTATCAGGAGGGCGTGCTTTTGGGATTTGGGATCCGGAAAATGGCTGGCTAGCCTGCTGTGATTTCTTTTCTCAATTTTTTTCGGTTATATAACTATAGTGCTGTGGGTCCGAGGCCACGCGTCGCATAACCAAAATCCCAGCCATCCCAGATATATGTTTCGCCTATTTATATATTTATCCATAAAAGCATCTTCAGCAGATTACTCATCTCTATCCTTAATAAAAAAACTATCTTTTCGACGGTGGGTGGTGCTCTAGCAGATTATCAATTCCATCACCAATACCAAAATATTTTTGGTGATCGCCAAAGCACACCTCTCTTTTGCGCAAACGTAGGAAATTCCTCCCTCCACCCTATACTTTGAGTAATCTACTATAGCATTGACTACCAAAAATAAAAAAAAATATTATTAGTGGTGGAGAGGAAAAATATATAGGGTATAAGAGATGAGTAATCAGCTGAAAATGCTTTAAGAAAATCTCAAAATCATGTCTAAGCCATAGAAAATTCCCAAATCCGTTGAACCGTAGATCCAAAGTTCTCGTAATTTTTTCCCAAATCACATCCAAATTCTAACCCTAGAGCGGCAGGCCACAAATAGATCTACATGCGGTATGAGAGCATATCCAGCAATGGTTTTCAAATCAGACCCTCAACTTCAGTAAAGGCTTTCTACTTTTTTGAGGACTAGTTTTTTAACCTCAACTCCAGCAGTGGCCTTTAAATCTCACTCTCTTCTTTTAATTTTAATATAAAGGGTGGGACCCATTTGTTAGTGGATAAGAGACTCCCTAGAGACCCTTTAGGAATAGAGGGTGGAGAAAGAGATTTGGAGGCCTCCTCAAAATAGAGGCTTCAGTAGAGGGTCTGCTGGAGTGTGGTTTTTTTATTCCACTCTCCAAATTTAAGATGGAGGCTTATTTAGAGAATCTGCTGGAGTTGCTCTGATCATGGTGTCCTTATCGCATGGAGCCGCCACGACCACGTGGCCGTCTTGCGGATCCTGGTTGGATAGCGATCCCAAGGTGCGGATACATCTTCTGTACTTGTTATTCTATAGTAGGTAAATATGTTCGAATGTTGCTTGCTATGAGCAAAATTGCTATAAGTACCAGATATGTACAGTTGCCCTTACGTAATTTGTAGGGATCTACATGATCGAGTCGTGGACAGAGGGCTGATCTGACTCGCATACGGATGGACCAAGATCCACCTTTCAATGATACAAGGCGGATCAACAAAAAATTTAAATGAAAACTTTAGGCTACGTGCTTTAGAAATAGGTATAGATATAGATTTGTGATATAGATCCTTAATATACTTGTTTTGGAATGGAAAGAGTAAAGTTTAATGTTTTCAGATCGTAAAATCGTACCTAGTCGTAAGAGTACCGATAAGTAAAGTTCAATGTTTTTCAAGATTGATATTACTATATAGCATATTTTTTAAAGCAAAGATCTAGATGTTCATGATCAGATGGTCACTCACTAACTTAGTAGTTTGTGAGTTTTGATTTATAAAGTAGACCAAAGAGCACTAGACTAGGGCTATAAAACAATAGCAAGATAGAGGAGGACCACTGCAGCGACGGGATTCAACGGCGGTGAACGACCGTTGTTGCCTGTAACGACTGGATCCTGCAGGCAAGACAGCTGTTGCACTGGAGATTGGAGAAGTGAAGGAATTCAGCGGCGCGGACGGGCAGACGGCCGCTGCAGGGACCGGCGACCGGCGGCTTGCAGCTGGGAGCTTAGCATACACGAATGCTCACTTGATAACCTAAGGCAGTACCTAAAATTTAATAGGCCACCAAATTACCAGCTCAAAAGCACAAAACCACCGATAACCTCAAAGTTACCTAGAGGTGGCTGTGAGCTAGTCGTACCCACGCTAATCGGATAGCTAATCGGATGACTAATCATAGTTAGTCGTCTATTAGTCGGACGCTCAGGTTTTAGTCAAGATAGTCGCATCGGTAGGCATGATCATCACGGGCGGACCGATAAACACAATTAACCGTGACTAATCATGATTAGTCGGACTACTTGTAAAATTTATATTTCGTTTAGCCACGGTTCAACTTCAATTTCAGTTTTAACCCATGGAAGCGATTTCCTAAGCTCACCTTAACCTAACCAGCCATTATAAAAAAAATTAACCAGGCTGAGCTTTTTTTCTCTTATAGAAATTAACAGGGCGAGCTGAGGTGAACTGCCGGCCCACGGCCCACGGCCCACGGCCACTAGCTCGTCCGCCCCCGCACACGGCACGCCTTCGGAGTCCTTTCCCTTTCCTCCTCGGAGGAGGAACCAAAAATCAGATCTCTTTTTCTCCTTTCCTCCTCCTCAGTCAACGAAGGAAAAGGAACCAAAAAATCAGATCTCTCGTCCGGGGCCGGTCCCCAAATCTTCCTCTCGACAGCATGTTGGAAACCCCCGCCGCCGCGGTCGCCGCGGCAGCCCTCACCCCCGGTGGGACGTGGGAGAAGAAGCCCGCAGCAGCAGCAGCAGCCTACCAGAGTTGGGCGTTGCTGGATCCCACGATTCTGGAGGAAGACCCAGCCGCCGACTCCACCGGGTTCGCCGTCAGCACTGCGAGCGACGACCGGGAAGTCCGGGTGTCCCTCCGTCTCGCCGAGCCGCCGTCCTCTTCCTACCTCCAGCTACGCACCGATGCCGAAGTGGACGTCAAGCCCACGCTGTTGGCCGCTGATGGTGATCTGCTTCTTATTCACATGGTGGTGGCCGTCGTCCGTGATCCTCCATTCACCTCCTACGAGGACAACATATTCGTCTACAAGTCCCGCCCGGAGCCGGCGATGGGGCGTCTGCAGCTTCTCCCCCGGTTTCCTTACCGTGCTGCCCCGGTCCGGCACACTGGCATCGCCTGCCGAGGCAAGGACTTCGTCGTGGCGGGGTTTCACACGAGTGTCATTGGCGACGATGAGACAGGCATTCTCTCGCGCTTCTCGTCCTCCACGGAGCGATGGGATGTGTTGGATCTCCCATCCCCTTCGATCCCAAAAAGGGTCTCTACAAGTTCGTATGGGGCTCAGATGATAAGTTAGCCCTCGATGGGCTCATGTTCTGGGTTGACTATCACCGGGGTATGATCTATTGTGATGTGTTTGATGATTCCCCAGTGCTTCAGTTCATCCAGCTACCTGGAATTGACATTTGGGACCAGGATCATGATTATACCCAGGGTCGCCAGTTACCTCGGGCATACAGGACGGTTAGTGTCAGCAGAGGTGAACTGGCGATGGATTGTTTGGAACTAAGAAGACTTCTGGTTTCAAAATAACGACTTGGTCGTTGAAGTGGACTGACTTGAAGTGGGTGAAGGACTCTGTTCTTCAGGTTGATGAGCTCTGGTCACTCCCCAACTTTCGATACTCACCTCTGCCACGATGGGTGCTGGAGTATCCGGTTGTGAGCAAGCAGGATTCAAACATCATCCACTTCATCCTGAGAGGACCTCAATCTGATGCAACGGCGTGGATCATTACTCTTGACATGAGGAATGCGGTGTTGAAGTCATACAGACTCTTCATGAATGAGCAGAACCTGGTATTTGAAGATGATGATGTGGACACAAAAAACATCTTCTGTGATACACTGTTCATCTCCTGTGATTTTGATCACCTGAGCAATTCTACAGGTACAACTCACGTGTTCACTATGTGTTTTCTTTATCTACTTAATTTGATTGATTACAAAGGATCCATGATAAGTGAAGATGTTGTGCCAACCACGTGATGGAAATGCTTATTTATAACTGTGTCTGTTAGTTTAGGACAGGAGTGTTATACAGTTTTGCTTACTTGTGAAATGGACCATCAATAAAACTGCTTTGCGCTTGCCCACTTTTTCATCCTTGAGGTCAGCATTTAAGTGAGTTTAACCTTGCGAACTTTACATCTTCACTCTTCAGCATATCTGTAACTCATCTGATACATTAATACAACTGAATTATTGTTACTGTCCTGTGATGGTTGCATATTATCCTGTTGCCTTTCAGGTGGACATATTTAATGCTCTGATTTGGAATATTATAAATGGATGTTTTTCCTTCATACTGTGCTCAGCTCGAGAGTATGTAAAATGCACTTTGAACCATTTGGCTGCGTTTAAACTTCTTTTCAAAGATGCTAGTATTCATCTTACAATTATGCTCTTCTGCTACAAATTATTGCTGGTGAATCTTAACTCGCAGACATGATTCAAAACTTTCATGTGTGTTGCTTTGCAATTAAATTCATGAACTTCTTCATCCCATTGATTAAATAATATGTCTCATAGTTAATTTCCACTGTTATTTTCCATCACGGAATTTCAGTAGTGATCATAATGTGAGCAAATTGTTTGAGATTAATTTGTCTAATTTGTATTTACCTATCCTGTACCCAGGACGTCACTGTGATACTGTTGAGATGAAACGGGAGACAAATTTTCTATCTGATTCTGGAAGTAAGAAACGAAAGCCTCCTTCATCTGATCTAGACATTCTTGAACTTTCTTATACATCGGATAGTGATAGGGAGAGTGAGAGTGAGAGTGATGGCGACATGAGTGATGAATGCGATTCTGAAAGTGTGGAAACTTGTGAAAGTCGTGCGAAGCAATCATTGTCCACATCCTTTTTCGAAATCTTGAAACAATTGACCATAGAGGAGCTGAATGAACCAACTAGGCAATGGCATTGTCCGGCATGCAGAAACGCGCCTGGAGCAGTTGTCTGGTACAAAGGACTGAAAGATTTGATGCATATGTGCAGACAGAGAGTTCAAGGGTCAGTCATCACATAAAATTAGCTGCATTGCTGGAGGATCTGCATGGAACTTCATTGTTAGCAGCTGACAAGCCATTTGACAATGGGAAAGGACTTCAGAAAAGCAGCTTATGTCGACCAGTGGCTAAGGTGAAATTTTTTTTCTTTAACTGAACACGCAATTTTCTTCGTTATACTCCTGCCCTGCCTGCTTGAATAATTGTTTCTTGATCCATATCGGCATCTGGTACATTGTCTCGTTACTTTGCAACTCCTGGCATGAATACTGCACTTTGTGTTTCTTTGTCTGGTTCACAATGACATTTTGATCATGCAACAATACAAGCTTGCACTACCAGCTTGCGCGGTGAGAGGAAATTGATAATTTGACACTGTAAATGTTGGGCTTTGACTATTTGCCATCCTAAAGTTTGGCTTTGACTATGTGCCACAAAAAACTTGGCCTCTTTGTTTCATTGCCCTTTTAGCCCATTTAATAGGCTTTGATTTTCTTTTTCCCAACAAGGACATGTCACATGACCCTTGTACCCTTCTGGTCAAAAACAAACATCCGGTCAAAACCTCTTCTTCTTCGAGCTCATCAGTGCATAGAAGATATATTTCTGAAAATTATGTCTGAAAACATAGAAGAGCAGACCTCACATCGGTTGGGGAGTGAGTGGATGGGGAACGGACTGCCAGCAGTCACAGGGATTTGATTGTAAGGGTATGGGCCATTGGTTTTTCTGGGCTGGGCAAAACGGTCGTTTGACATGGTCTGGCTGTGAAAAAGAAAATCAAAATCAATTGAATGGTCTAGAAGGGTAAAGAAACAAAGAGGCTCAAGTTTTAAATGACAAATAGTTGAAGCCAAGCTTTAGGATGAAAATAGTTGAATCTAACATTTAACTTGTCAAATTTTCAATTTCCTCTTAGTAAAGAAAGGGAGGCATTATCATTTGTTCTAATAGTTTGGAACTCATACTTTGCAAAGATTTATTAATTGCTATTTTCTAACTCCAATCTTAAAATGCAGCAGTGGTGTGAAGCAGAGTATAAAAGATTCCGCAAGCTGAGTTCTGTGTTGGCCATGAACTGCCTCCCAAGCTTACAAGGAGCAGGGCGGACTATCTCCAGACAGCCAGATAGGGCAAGAGATCTGAACATACCGCGGAACAAAAATTTTGATCTTCTCGCAGGAATCTGAAGCACAGCAGATAGATCCAATGCACAAGCTAAGCAGGCAGGCAGTCTAGAGATACAGGATGCTGATCCTGAGAAGTCTACAACACCACAAGAACAAAGCTTGAGTGTGCTCCAGTGCCTGAAGGAATACTTTTTCTTTATTGTCTATTGTTCTGCAAACATAGGAGCATTACTGAACTCCAGTAGCATTAGTTTTCGGAGTCAGAGAGTTAATGTACCGTGTACAATGGAAAAGTTAGGGGATAATGCCTAGGCAATTGGTTTTTGGGAGCTAAATGCGAGCAAGTTTGGCGACCGGAGAGATTTTTTTTTTCCAATTCTTGGGAAGGTTAAAACTTTGGGTTGTTCTTATCGGATGGGAGTTGGGTTAACGTTCGTGAAACAATTACAGATGATGGCAGCGTTTTCTTCCATAGTTTCTGTTTGTGTTGTAGTGTCCTTTATTTGTTTACCTTTCTTTTGTGAAATCCTTTATTTGTTTACTGAGTTCACTTATTAATGTGTACCTTCCTTGCTGTACTTGGGCTCAGGTGGGTGAATAGACGGTTGTTTTTTTAGCTGAGAAATCAGAGGTTTTCAGTATGGTATTTCCATATGGTCCAGGCTTAGATTGTGCTTCAGGTTTCCGTAGACACAGTTGCTCGGGTTGGCATACGCTGGTAGCCTAGGCGCTTTCACTGTTTCAATTTCTTTCACATTTGTTGAAGATCTGAGCATGGTACAGGATACTGGTTGGCGATATGGATCTAGTGGAGAATAGACAATTTTGGTATAGCCAACAGCTACATCGAGTACCTTTTGGCGCAGCCACAGATGTCTCCAATGGTAAAAACAATTACCAATATCGGTGCCCTATTTGGACAATGAGAAGTTTAAGGCATCATTGAGGAGCTTGAGTGAGGAGTGAGGACTACCGTTCCAATCAATTTCACGCACGAGTAAAAAAAAGATCCCTTTTGGCTTTTCAGTGCCCTTTCGCCCCTAAAAAAAGCCCTTTTGCCGTCAGTCAAGGGGCAGAAATACAATTGTATATATAGGTCGACAAGAAGGTCCCCAACAAAGAAAGCATTACCGTTACCAAATTTGTTTTGTGTTCGAAACAAAGTTTAAATGTTCTACAAACGATCAAATTCTTATCAAGGCACACATTTTAAAAGATAGGCTTTGCTGTTGTTGTACACACCTTAAAAGATAATTAGTTGTGTGCATTCCTGCAGGTTGACGCAAGAGACAGGAGATTACTTCTCATTATCTAAACGAAACTCTTACCAAGGCACTCTACCACTGAATTCACTCTTTGTCCTTAAAAAATCAAATTCACTACAAGAATTTTCTGGATATCTACCATGAAAACTGAAAAATATATAAGGAAATATCATCTCAAATCATAGCATAAACCTGTGCTAAGTATTATCTTACAATTTACTATATGACCTTTTGTGACTACATGACTTAATTTTTGCAAGTCCTGCATGACTTAATTTTTGCATCTCTCTTAATCTCTGCCTATCTCTATCTCTATCAATATCTTCAGCTAGCCATTTGGTATCATAATAATTTGACAGCGAGCGCACGAAATTAATGGCCCCCCGGGTGATCACAATCACAAGCTAGCTGGTAGCGTCAGCATGAGGTCATGCACCAGCCCCCTCTGATGACCATCACCTGCTCGACCTCAGGTAGGCGACGTGTCGGCCGTACGGCTCACGGGGGCATCATCATCATGTACGATCGGTGCCAATCGATACTTAAACTCGTCAGGCACACGCACACGCTGTTCCATTCGTGTGGAAAGTCTCCAGCAGTGTCAAATCAAATTGATTCGGCCGGCGACCTGGCTGTATCTGTATGGGCGCAGCAGGAATTTCTCCCGAACCCTGGAGAAACCAACTCGATCGAACGTTTTGTGCAGCACTCTTATTCCTGTTCGTCAGACAGGCCATGGTAAATTCATAATTAGTGAGCAGAGCATATATCAGGTAGAATTAGTTTAATTAGATGTATCGCCTTAATGCAATATTGCTATGTTACACAAAAAAAAATGTTACGCTACAATTAAAGATATATATTAATTGTGTGACATGAAAACAAAAGTCTGACGGCCGGGACAGAATATATACATATCCTCCAAACTCTTGATGTTCAATACTACATGTTTTGGAGGTTTAATTAGTACTATTATGTGACCATCTGCAAGATGCTTTTCCTTGTCTCGATCAGAATCAAAATTCAAAAGTTGTATTGTATTGTTGTTCCAACGGATCTCTAGATAGCTAGTTCTGATATCATATCTTGATGTAACGTTGCTTGAAATCAATAAAATTCCCTTGTCAAAAAAAAGCTAGCTAGTTCTGATATATTAATTTTTCAGCATCGTTATTATTTTTTCTCATTTTATTTATGGCCGGTGA
This sequence comes from Panicum miliaceum, assembly GCA_032594955.1. Classification (NCBI taxonomy): domain Eukaryota; kingdom Viridiplantae; phylum Streptophyta; class Magnoliopsida; order Poales; family Poaceae; genus Panicum; species Panicum miliaceum. The sequence continues at coordinate 4,316,140 of CM064067.1, forward strand.
AGATGCAATGCATATAGATCATACAAATGCGGGCGATGCATAGTCAACGGCTGCAAACTTATTGCTAGCTATCATCTGCTCGCTGCAGGGCAAGTGGCAACGTACGTGGCGGTTAGCTGGATGCATTGCCCATTTGCCCGGCAGGTTCGTAACCCAACACATGCAGCGCTGGCCAGAGAATCAAAGGCAAACGATGTTTTTGGATGCATAACAAACATCAGACAAAGTGTTTATTGGTGTCGGGAATTTATTTATAACATAAAAATTTAAAGAATAGCTGATTTATTATTTACTTATATTATACAAGCATGCGGCGTGCATGTATATTAGCGTTTACGTCTGTGCTGTTAATACGTGGTCGGCAAAAAGAAAATCATATCAAGGGATAATTAAGAGAATATCGATTTCCCTTGTCATGGTCTAACTTTTTCTGAAAAGTTTTGAGAATTCTCTAGGATTTTGTTCTAAGAAATCTTTTCTGCTGTAGCTTCGGGACTCATTTGCTACTTGATTTCAGATACTGTTTGTGAATCTGCCTTAATTTGTTGCTAGCTAGGATATCACGATCACCTTTTTGCCATTAAAAGTTCGGTCAGTCACAAAGCTTGTTATACACAAAGTGCGTGTGCCATGCATAATAAACCAAGCAAAGAAATAACAAATCCTTTCACACATCAAACATAACCCTGAAACTAATGCCCTGTTAGATGGTCTAAACCAAAGTTGGCTTTTCAGGACCAGATTAATTCTCCATATAAATCCTGCGAAAAGCCCAGAATTTAATAAGCACCTGGCATTGGTACAGTGCCTCTCCTGAACCCAATTGATGGCCTATGGCTTTTTTTTGTTTGTTAAAATTGACTTTGAAGTAAATTAAGATGAAACATGCATGAGATCAACTAGCTTAGCAAATGAATATAAAACTAACTGCTCCGAGACCAGTCATCCTATCGGACTCGATCCAACGACACCCATCGTATTCTACCTTTTTTTTAAAAAGTCCAATTATTGTGCCTAGCTTTTTCCATGGTTTGTAACCACTCCCTTATATTTCTTGTACAAGCACTCCACCTCAACCAGGCTACAAGTCCTACTTTTGCTAGCTTCTGGTCAGAAGAAGCCACAGAAGACATATAGCCGGCCAGGAAGAAGAGGAGAAGGAAGGGGAAAAGAAGAACAGCGGCGACGCGCGTCTACCGATCACAGTCTCGATCGCATATCAGAATCGGATGTGAAGAATTTGAAGCTCATTTTTTAATCATCTTTCCTGCTTCAGTCCAGTTGGGAGACGTCCGAGCCGAGAGGATCCGATCGATAAGGTGATCAAGAAGCTACCTCTGCACAGGTAGCGGCTTGTGCATGCAGGTTGCTGGCATATAGGCAAGTGATTGCATGCATGGGGGATAGGCCATGGCAGCAGCCACATGAGCAGGCTTCCTATCCACACGCGGGGATGGTTCAAGCTGCTTCCTCCTCCGCCCATGGCGGTATCATGTAAACCCTAAACACGCAGATATTTTGAATTAAGTCTTGCTTTTTACTTTCTTGCAAATAGATAGAATTGAAGGTTGCTCTTGCTTACTTGTCTTTCTTTCCTCTTCTGAAGAACATGAATATTATTTCTTCGATTCGTGCTTTCTGCCTCTAGTTTGTCTCTGATTTTTCATCAGTTTTGTCGATCGGCCTGTGCTTTTTCTAAGGTTTCGGAGTTGTTTTCGTATGATTAGCTAGCTACGCAGCAGGCATGATTCGGAAAACATAAAGAATCACTTATCTGTCTGACGCTATACTTCTGGAGATTATGAGTGAAGTTTGGGCACCTTGATTTGAAAATGGTTCATGCCTTAAAGTGTCTGTACTTGCATATGTAATATTCACTATTCGTGACGCATCTTAGAGAATGTGATGGTGTAACCAATGCATACTCCAGAAGTTTTTTTTAATTTATTTCATTTAAGTAATTATGAAATGTCAATCCTCTAAGAAATAATCTTTGACTGCCGGGTTTTTTTACTGACTTTATATTACGGGGAGCATTTCCAGTGGATTTATTGTTGAGCATGCGATAGCTTGCTCAGACATCTCGTCCTCATTCTATCCCCTTCGGTGGAGTACACGGTTCTTTTTGTAAAACCTTAAAATATGAAGGAACTAGTAACTAACCCAATCATAATGATGATATTGCTATCAATTTTGTAACTTTGTTGCGTGTATTAATCTGTGCAAGTGCAGCAGAAAGGAAGCTGGAGGAGGATACGACATGGCAGAATTCGATCAAGCCCTCTTCCTCTACCTCAACGGCCAGGATCAAACATCAGCTATTATTCAAGATCAACCTCGTAAGCTATACTTAACTCCGGGCTCCTTTTTTGTAATATGTCACAATCAATAATTCAATCTTATGCATACATAGCTGTAATGGGCCAGAGGGAATATACTTTTTCCCTATCATATGAACTTTATTTGTTGCTTCATGTATGGTTTCATGCATGCCAAATAAATTAAATTTGTCATGTAGCCATGCATCTACTAATACCCTGATTGGATATGGTTACACTAGTCTGGAGCAAAGAAAGTATTTTAAAAAAAAAGTATGGAGCGAAGATGTGCGGCAATGGCGATCAAACCTCTCAATCGTTTTAAATTCCCCTCTTTTTTGTTTGTGAAGCTTTTTCTGTCTGGCAAAAGCCAGTTTCAGGAAAAGGGAAAAAAGGAATCCCTGCTAGTTCGAGGAGAGTGACATGTAACAAACACCTGCTCATGTATGTGTTCATTCTAGGTCAGTTTCTGCTCGAACATGGCAGTTAGGCAGAGATGTGATTTTTCATTGCCTACATAGCTCGCTTGTCGCTCCTTCACCGCTTCACTGTTACCAACAGCCAGCATATATGCGCATGCATTTTTCGCTTGTTCATATTCAACCCTATTATACGATATGTTGTTAACTGCTACTTGTAGAATGTGGGTTGACATATATTTGCTGGACACCTAACGTCACTGTACATGTACACATGTATATATATTATCTGTGCACATTCCAGTTCCCTTCTTTTATTATATTTATATGTAAGTATATGGTGTTCATGCATGTGCGCACATTGTGCAGAAACTCTCAACATCTTCCCTTCTCAGCCAATGCACGTCGTCGAGCCGGCACCGCCGAAGGTATGCTTTAATTTTTTTTTCTTTGACGAATTCCTGACCGATCGACGATCTCGATCAGGCCTGTCTTCTCTATTTCCTACCCTGATCATATCGATCGATCTTGCCTCGCTCTGAAGTTCTGAACTTCTGATCAATGAGCTTTCTGGCAGGGATCCATGCTGGGGACTAACAACACGACGCCGAACGCCGGCGCCGGTCCTTCTTCGAAGCGGCCGCCGCCATCATCCAACAACGCCGTCCCTCCGGCAGGAGGCTCCAAGAAGGACGGCAAGCCGGCTGCCGTAAAGGTTAGTACGTTCAGCTATCTCTATTATTTGTGACAAAGTACTAGCTAGTCTGAAGCTGTGAGCATATACATCACGCATGCATGCATTATCTCTGCACGTGCACGGCTTGCTAGATTGTCAAATAGCCATTGACATGCATGCATTTCTGTGCTCGAGTGTTGTTGCTTGTGCCTTGTGCGTGCTTGACGTCGTCCATGTCATTTTCGTCGTCAGAGAGAAGCAGGGAGCAGCGGTGGCGCCATGGGCAGCGGGACGCCGTCGACCTCGAACCAACAGGAGGGCCCCAGGACGCTGGACGCCAAGACGCTGAGAAGGCTCGCTCAGAACAGGGAGGCGGCAAGGAAGAGCAGGCTCAGAAAGAAGGTATTTCATCCTGTACTACCTAACCAACAAATAAAGTGAGTCCTAACAAATCAATAGAATGGGAAAGTTTGGATTTATCACGAGTTTAAGTAATTAATTCCCATATCTGTTCTTCGATCTATGTCATATATAAAAGTAGTCTTCCATGGCCTGGATATATAAGATGATTAATAGAATGTTCCTTTTTATTATTTTGTCTGTTGTCTCAAACTGTAGGCTTACATTCAGAACCTAGAGACAAGCAGGATCAGGCTGTCCCAGCTGGAACAAGAGCTGCACAGATCCAGAACTCAGGTATACACGCTGAAAGAGGAATACATGTATGAACTAAGCGGTGTGGTTGTACACCTATAGAGACCATCCAAGTTCGTCTTAATTCTGGATTTTTTTTAAAAAAAAGCAACAGAAGCTTAAGCGAAGTTATTGTTGAAAACTACGGACTAATTGAGTTTGTTTTGTGCAACGCAAATCATCCAGGGAGCAGTGTTTGGTGGTGGAGTTCTTTCTGGTGGCAATGGCGGCCTAAGCCCAGGCATGCAGTCAAACCCTAGCTAGCTAAACTTCTCATATGTTGCACATTGCACGTTTATATAGATGCTTAAGTTGCACGCATCATGATCTTGTGCAAAGTAAGAATTGGCAATATTATTGTTCTAAATTGTTGGCAGAGGCGGCATGGTTCGACATGGAGCACGCGCGGTGGCAGGAGGAGGACGGCAAGATGATGCGGCACCTGCGGGCGGCGCTGGAGGCGGAGGAGCACGCCGCGGCGCCGCCGGCGGCGGAGGTGCAGCTGCGGCAGATGGTGGACGCGGCCGCGGCGCACCACGGGTTGCTGGCGGAGCTGAAGGCCGCCGTGGCGCGGGCCGACGCGTTCCACCTCGTGTCCGGGGCGTGGGTGTCCGCCGCCGAGCGCTGCTTCCTCTGGATCGGCGGCTTCCGCCCCTCAGAGCTCATCAAGGTTAGTTCCAACAACTTTAACGGACTCATTAGTACACTAGCTAATTAAATTGGGAGCAACCTTCTAGATAGCCGAAGAGTAAAAAAGATCGATCTTGTTGTATTTTGCTATATATATAACAAAATGCGTTGCATTTTCTTTAAGGCGTATTTCACTATATCATAAAAGTGGACGTGGGATCTAAACTTTTCCACATTTAGGATATATTCTTTCCGTTCTAAATTATAAGTAGATCGTTTTGGTATTTAGGATATATTCCCTCCGTTCTAAATTATAAGTAGATTGTTTTGGTATTTCTAGATGCATAAATTTTGCTATATATCTAGACATAGTGTATATCTAGCTGCACAGTAAAAATTAGGCTAAAAATTATGCATATAGAAATGCCAAAATGAACTATAATTTAGAACGGAGGAAGTACTAACTATATTAGTTTATTTTTATAAACTAAACTTATTCTAAACGTCATATATTTAAAAAGGATGAACTTAATTAGTTTAGTTTACTATAGAGCAGTTGTGAGAACATACAATGCTCAATTCTTATCAGTAACCACACTGGGAAACGCTGAGCTCAAGTTTCCTTCTTTTTTTTGAAAGGTATGAGCTCAAGTTTCTGTAAGCAAGAGCTCACGGGTTCTACGCCTGTACTCTAACCAACTACTCCTTTTTGATTGGTGTGCTGAAATCAAGTCCACAAAAACGATTATGTAGTAAAGTACATGTCATGACTTAATTTTGACCCACACACAGAGATCTTGTTCTTGTACAAGCATGCGTGTGTCATGACTCACGACGATCTTGACTGACTATATGCGCATATATAGTCTCCTGTACATGCTGATGTGCAGGACAATTATATGTTACGAATACGAAACACATAAATACATAATTAAAAAAATAAAGGAAAGTACTGTTTGGCAATATTATATTAATGGAGAGACATTAGGTACAAGCATCCATGGACAAATCACAGATGTACATGATGGATTAGCTAGCTGATTAGGTAGGTCAGAGGTCCCAGTTGATGGAACAGTTAAGCCTTTGGAATTGTCTTTGGACTTTGCTTATGCAGTACTAGCTAGCAGCCATCTACTACTACTATGTGACTGTTACTTTCTGCAACTGCAACAGGTTAGGTTAGATAGGAGATGGGGACGGGGATGGTTAACTTACCTACAACAATGCAAAGGACGTGTTTAACACATGTATGCCTTTTATTTCGGCTTCTAGATGGATTGGTTGGAATTGAAACTGGGAAACCGAGTTCCCAAAATGAAATCTCAAGTTTCGTCAACATGTAACTCAATCACGTGAACGACCAACCCCTATCTGGTACGAAAAAAGTCCACATATTTATCGTCTTTAGTGTATATATATGCGGAGATTTCACGGGATCTATGTTGACTTATAAGACGGATATCATTTTAGAGAAAATATATATACCGTAATTATTAGATGTATGACTTAATTTCCACATGCTTTGTTCATGGTTAATTTGTCTAAGTTTCAGTTGATTTTTTGTGAAGTTCACGGAAAAAAGAAAGGAGAGAGGATGAACTGATTAGCTAGCTACCATGATGCATGCATGCATGCTCCGCAGGTAGCCGTCCGGCACGCGGAGCCCCTGACGGAGCCGCAGGCGATGGGCGTCTGCGGCGTGCAGCAGTGGGCGAGGGAGGCGGAGGCGGCGCTGGATCACGAGCTGCAGGCCATGCACCGCTCCGTCTCGGAGGCCGTCTCCTCCGACGCGGCGGCGCTGCTCTGCCCCTACTCCGATGTGCCCGGCTACATGGCCACCATGTCCCTCGCCATCAGCAAGCTCGCCTCCCTCGAAGCCTTCGTCAGACAAGTAAGCAAACAGGCTACATCCCAGCATCTTTACATATATATGTTTCCCAGGAAATGGAACATTGACAAGAACGATGGTGATTGATTATTGGTGAACGAGTGAACCATCTCATGGTTGCGTTGCAGGCGGACGCGCTGAGGCTGCAGGCGCTGCACCGGCTGCCGCAGATCCTGACGGCGCGGCAGTCGGCGCGGTGCTTCCTCGCCATCGCCGACTACTCCCACCGCCTCCGAGCGCTCAGCGAGCTCTGGCACACCCGGCCGCGCCACGAACCGCCGGCGACCACACCGGCGGCCGGGTCCAGCCACGGGCCACCCTACCGAAGTAGGGATGGTTTGCTATAGATACAGCCTCACGGACAGTGATGGAATAGTTTCAGAGATACATACATATAGAGGTGATCAGGAATTCAGATGACCCATTTCTCGACTATTTGACATCAGTTCTAGGAGTATTTATATAATTATAACTGTGTATACACAAAGGATAAATAGGAGCTGATTCAGCAGTATGAAATAGGAAGGAATAACCATTGAAACTGCCAAATTGCCAAGCTGATTCAGCCAGTATTTGACATGTCAGACACTTTGATAAATGGTGAGAAAATAAGTTATTGCAGAACTACTGCCAGACAATGGGGTGTTACATGATATGTGATGTACAGCCAGCCTCCCTCCGATCTCATGCGAAAAAAAACAATTAAGTTACAACAAATTGTCATTTACGAAAACCCTTCAGCACAGGGTGTAGCTATCATGGCATGTGGTCATGGGTTGAGCTGATCTCGTAGCCCCAAATTCAGAAACAGTCACACAACACAAAACTGGCATAACAAGGATGACTTCCCTCTGGTGTTACAATCTGTCAAGGGCGTCAACAATGGCCTTGCGGAACGCGTCGTTGTGGAGAAAAAAGGAGGAAACATGGCCGCTTGTTACCCATCGGAATTCTGAGCCTGGCCATGCCTTCTGGAGCTCCATGACTGAATGTCTGGGAATGTAGCCGTCATCCTGAAAAGAGAACATAGATTCAGATTAGAAGAAAGCTCCAGCCGAATAAGAATACTCGAGTAAGCAATCTCTTTGTCTGAAATAAGGAGGTAATTTAACCAATCTTCAAAAGATAAGAGTGCTTGAGTAAACTATCTGCTATCAAATTTAATTTTCTGAACATTGCTGAAGCGCTATATTAACATGCTAAAAACAGTGCAGGTAAAGAAATAATGAGTAAATTCAGAAGTCCTTCCACTGTAATAGTAGTAAAACAGCCAGTCAACTAGTCGTGAAACAAAGTAAAAGACTGGCAGAAAAACAATCATGTTTTTGGAGATCATAAATTGATGTTAAAAGGCATAGAAAAGGTAGAGCAACACTAACCGTTGCACCAACAAAGATGACAGCCTGCGGGTTCTTTGGGACTGGAAATCGAGTGACATCAGTCAAAGACAACACTGACCGCAACCTATCTCTGACTTGCTCGATAGTGATCCCAGTTTTCTGTGCTGCATCTTCTGTCAAAGATGTTACATCTTGAGCAATTGCTGCTGCATCTTCTCTCAATACATCCCAAGCTGTGGCATATTTGTAGACTCCTTCACAGAAAGGTACCACGGCAGAGTGTGGAGCGAGAAATGGCAGTGTGACAATTGGTGTAGGATGCAGGGATCCCACCATCGCCGCATGGACACCACCTGTGTCATCAGCAAAGAATCCTTTCTTAGAAAAATGTACAGGGAATCTTGAAAAAAAAACAGAAAACTATAAGACTCAGATGGCTTTGACAAATAGGCTGCTACATTACTTTTAAGGCTCACCTCATTCAATCATGAGCGAAGCCAGTATTACATACCCATGCTGAGTCCACATATGCCCATCTTGCCATAGCCAGCCTCAGTCTGCAGCCAGTACAGTAGATTGCGAGCTTCATCAATTGTGGTTTTTCCTAAGAGTAACAAGTCACTCACACACTGGAGCTTTGCACCACGCTGCATACTAGGACGACGCTGCCCATAATAGGGGCTGTGGCTCATGAGATATCAGATCTTGGTGAGTTGTGGACGAAAATATTATACCAAAGAATGCAAGTAACGCTCACCTCTCAAGAACCATAGTTGCAATATTGTTCTTCAGAAGAGGCCCGCCGAGCCGAAGCCTGCGCTCAAATGTGTGATCACCAGTGCCTATTTTATTTCAAAAACTTTAGATTGATCCATTAGATGAGAGCAAAGGCATACTTTTATTGGAAACAAAAAAGTGGCACAGGTTTTTGAAAAAATGAAAAAGATTTTTTCGAGTAACAGCTTTGTAATAATACTCATGAATTAATATGAAACTAACAGTAAAAAGAGACTAGCCATTGTTTGATTTTGGCACCAGGTAAGGGAGAAAAGTTTTTATCTTGAAAAAAGATAGGGAAGCTGTCAAACCGGAATGTTAAAGTTTGCAGTGCTACGAAGCCAGCAGGCTAATACATTCATAGAGTGTTCTCCCAGCAACACACCAGAAAAGGGGGTGAAAAAAAAAAGTGGAATGCATACAAGCCAAACATTCATATCAGAAAATGATTTTCCTAACCTGTCCAGTGAATTAGGAAACAAATATAATGAAACTACAAAATCATGTACCTGCAAGATGGACCACGCATGCCATCTTCTCTGGTGTGATGTTTTTAGGAGTAAGAAAAGCAACTCTTGCATTGTGACTCTCAGGGGGCAATGCGTCCATTAATCTCTCATCACATGTAGTTCTGAAAACACCCTCTCGCAGACAAGAACTGTTTGTCTCCCAAACTGTTTTCCACATTGGATGCACAGCAGTTGGTGGCCAGTTTTGGCAATGTGCCTCAGGGAATAACTGCTTCACCATCCTCTCTAGCAAATCAAGTTTGGTACCTCCCCATCCTTTTGAGAAAAACGGTGTTCCTAATTTGGTGCGATGAAGAAGAGTTCCATATATGTGGTCCAGTACATAATGTACTAACCCAAGATTAACTGATACCATATCCAACCACTGGTTGAATAAAGCTGACTCTTCAGGCCTTAATTTTATAACTTAAAATCACAGGGACCAAGATATGCCTGGGACACAAAATTAACAAGAATCCAGGTTAGCATACTGTAGAAGATCAATGTATCAGGAACACTTAGCAGAAGGAAAATGGTCTGCGCCATATCACAGTAGAGGTTCACTAATTTGGCAAGCTTGAAGCAAAATGTTTCAAGTAGATAAAGGCAATAGCTTGAAATTTGGATAGGGCATAGCGAGACAAAGTAAGCATTCAAACAGATATATAGACCAGTGAGCTACAAGAGCGAAGTCCAGATTTGGATAGAATTAGTAACCATGATCAGAGTAGAGAACTCCTGAGGGTCAAACTAGAGTAGTGAGTTCTGAAATTGGACTAACCAATCAACCCTAAATGAATACTAACTACCAACCAACCACAAAAAATTGAACCCAAATATTTCTTAAGAGGCAGATGACCTGACCATAATACATTTTTAGTAATTCAATCTCCTAGATATGAAAAGGAAACATTGTGTGAAAAGGAGCCTTCTTCACTTGATAATTTGAAACATGTTTGCTTGTATCGACCCATTCCAACAACCACATAATGCTTCCACACATATCGACCACATATAGATGATGCTATGACAACTAAATTTCACTCAGAACTGTCAGCTATGTTCCATTTCAAAAAAAAAAACGAGAATACATAGTTCACTTGACACTGTCACATGCCATCGATTTTGTATAATGTAGCATCATTTCATCACATACAAGTACGGCAACGACAGCGTAGACATCCAAGGCAGTGAAAACAACAACTTTTCCACGGAGGAACGCATCTAATTGAAGTAGATCCAGAACAAATCCGATTAAGCTCCGACTAAGCTCACTAACAAGTAACATACATCGTGCAGATGCAATGCAGGTGCTCAGATGCACTTATCCCAGCGCGCACAGAACATAGCATCACATCGATTCGAAACTAGGAGGAGTCCAGAAGGTCAGGGGCGGATCCAGCATAGGACATGGGTGTACACATGTACACCCGATAATTCTTCAAACGAAATCGAAGCAATTAGGTAATATATTGTGACTGGGTGAGATCCGAATACAAATAGCTTATATCAGGGTTTGGGGTGCTCCGTTTCGCAGATCAGGAAGGGAAGGGAAGGGGAGGGCATACCTGGTGGGTGCTCGTCGCGGCAAAGGGCCCTGCAAAGACCGAATAGCACCACCGCTCGCCGAGTCGTCTCCGCCAGGAAAGGACCGCCAAGAGAGGAGATAGACTGAGAGAGAAGGGAACGGGGGAGAGAAACAGAGATGAGGGGGAGGGGTGCACCGTGAACGCCAGGCAGGCACGAGCTGCGCCGTGCGGGTGGCCGCGGCGGTATGCCGGCGCCAGGCGGTGACAGGGAAGCCGGGGGCGGAAAAGGAGGAGGAGTGACCACCGACCACCGTCGAGCTCGGCCGAGGGGAGCGGTGGCGGCAATGGAGTGGGGAGGGCCGGAGGGAGCAGCTAGCCGGACGGGAAAGGGGAGGCGGCTGCAGTCGGACCCACATGTCAGTGGGAGCGAGTCCCTCTGCTGTACCGAGAAAAAGACTGGCCCGGGGTGCGGGCCCTACACGGGCCGGCCTGATAAACGGGCCGTGCCCGGGCCGGGACGCTGTGCCACGCTAATGCCATACTGTGCTTCTTTGCATACTGCTATTTTTTTAATCGTAATAGCTGGATAACAAAATTGGTTGTATATTAACTCTAAGCAACTAGATTTTTATATTTTTTAATATTTTGATGACCCTATTTCGAAAAATACAGTATTTTTTCTTATTTTTAATTTATTTCTTAATTTCTCCAAAAAGATATTTTTTTTTGAAAACTACCAAAAAGATATAACAAAATCATAAAACATTTATTTTCCTCTTCTAATAGAAACATTAAGCACAGTTATATGCTAAGATTAAGAAGACCATATACCCTATACATGAATGATTTTAGACAAGCACCTGCATAGCTACATAAAACACGCTATATCAATTAAATTGTGCTCTGCTCCGAGCATTATCATGTCGGGCCGACCTTTTTGATGTTGGCTGCTGACCTAAGTTTTACACACATATCCACGACATGACACACGAGAGAATTATAGGCTGATAAAATAACATTTTCAAAATGTTTTCATCTCATTTCTATATTCCATACATACATTGGCATTAGAATCTAACTAGGTAGTGGAATCTAATATGTTAATCTAACAAAAAAATATTTTTATGGAGCTAAAATTGTAGAGTTTGTCGGTGTTTTACCGCCACGCCCACCGAGGGATACCCCCGAGGTGGTGAGTTTGTAGGTAGGGTGTCGCCGAGATCAGAAACTCGAAGGTGCAAAGGAACACAAGGTTTAGACAGGTTCGGGCCGCCGAGAGCGTAATACCCTACGTCCTGTGTGGTTTGTATTGCCTTTGATGATGATTGTCCCCGAGGGGGTCCCTGTCCGCCCTTATATAGTCTTGGGGGACAGATTTACATGGAAGTCCTAGTCGGGTACAAGCCCATGAGTCCTACCCGAGTACTTCTCGGGTAGTTTCCTACCGTGTCCGACTAGTTTCACTATTGTACAAGTAATCCTACTGCATTACGATTAGTTACAACACATGTAAGGTGTGGGTCATGTCCCATCCCGTATCCTAGGATAAGTATGCCACGTGTACAGTCCCGTGTACCCGGGTCTGACAAGCCCCCGAGCTCTTCATAGCCGAGTACTGCAGGCGTCCGAGTACTTCTGAAGGCGTCTTCGAGTTCTTCGCGAACTTCGTCTTGAAGGTGTCCTCCGAGTACTTCCTTGGCTGTGTCGAGGCTGTGAGGTGCTCATGCCCCGAGTAGTTGTCCAGTCTTGAGTCTTCTTCCAGCAGATTTGAAAACTAAGTCGTTGATGACACATGTCCCGCAGCTCCCGAACCTTGAATCCAAATCCCCAAGTTTTGGAATCTAGGATCCAAAGAATCGTGGCATACAATATGTGACGGTAAAGATTTGATGGTGAACCAGGGCAAATTGGTGTAATATATTTGAAAACCTCTTTTTTGGGATGAATTCCCTGAAAAGATTGTTAAACAAATAATATCCCAAAAAACACCTAAAATTACCTCTCAAATCAATCCTTGTACCCTAAGCTAATGACTAAATAAATCCTCTGGGTAATAATTTGAACAAACCTCTTATTTCGGAATAAAATCCCTGAAATAATATTTAACGAACATCTACCCAAGATAGATCTTAAAAAAGCCTCTTGGATCATGTATTGGCGAGGAATTGTACAGCGTCCAACATGTAAGCATGAGAGCTATCCCTTGAGGCACGCTGAGTGCCTTGTCCCATCAAGCCCCCGAGCTAGGAGCCAGATGATAAGCATAAAGTAGTCGTAGCAGAATGGGGACGCTAGGCCCCGAGCTCAAGCATTGGGCAAGTAGCCGCTGGTGCTTGAACACTCGATGAAGCCATCTAGTCGGAGTCGGTCCCGACTAGGATTGTAATCAAGATAAATAGTCGAAGTAGTCAAACATGTGTAGAACTAGTCGTAAACTAATAAAGTTCTTGTCATGGGAGCGAGGCCCCTTCAATAACATAGTGTACAAGTTGAAAAACTAGTAATATGTTACTGGAAAAAAGGGAGCGATGCCCCTTCAGCAAACTTGCGCGTAATACCAGTCGTGAACTGGTAACACGGCATTGTACTGGAAACATGAGCGCAAAGCTCCTTCAGTAACCCAAGAGACTAGTCGAAAACTAGTAATTAGGTACTGGAAATATGGGAGCAAGGCCCCTTCATTAAACTTGCGCGTAATACCAGTCGTGAACTGGTAAAACGGAGTTGTACTGGAACTATCCATCTCCAGGCATCAATAGAATATGTCCCCAGCCGATCAAGGATGAAAACGACGTAGATGCTCAATATTTCAAGAATTTGGTACCTCCTGGCCATCAGGGTACTGTAAGCGATAACATCCAGGGCCTGTAACCTTGTGCACAATGAAAGGTCCTTCAAATCGTGAGTTAAGCTTGTATAGTCCGGTATCATCCTGAATTCGTCGAAAAACCATATCCCCAACGTTAAAAGAGCGTCGTTGAATGTTCCTGTCGTGGTAACGATGAACTCCTTGTAAGTAGCGAGCCGACTGGAACAATACGTTGATCGGATTTCCTCTGCTGAGTCAAGCTCGAGATGTCTTGCAATGTCAGCCTCGCCTTCTTCAAACACCTCCAATCGTGGAGACTTCCACATCACGTCAGCTGGTAATATAGCTTCAGGCCCGTATACGAGAAAGAAAGGTGACTGTCCTGTGGCTTTGCTTGGTTGTGTGCGAAGTCCCCAGACTACTGATGAGATCTCATCGATCCACTTGCCGCCCTTTTTGCTATTCTTCAAACCATCAAGAATCAAGTCGTTCGCGCGCTCAACCTGGCCATTGGCCCGCGGGTGAGCCACTGAAACATTTTTGACTTCAATGGAACTGTGTTCATAGAAATTCCAGAACTGATGCGAGTGGAAATTGGATCCCAAATCTGTAATGATGGTGTTGGGGAAGCCAAAGCGGTGTAATATGTCGCAGATGAAAGTAACCACTCGATCTGCAGTAAGCGTTGCGATTGGCTTATACTCGATCCACTCGGTAAACTTGTCGATGGCCACCAACACGTGTGTGAAACCTCCTGGCGCAATTGTTAAGGGCCCTGTCATGTCCAGGCCCCACCATGCAAACGGCCATGAGGGTGGTATAGTGATGAGGTTATGAGCCGGAATATGGGGTTGTTTGCCAAAGAACTGGTAGCTGGTACACCGGCGAACGAGTGCTTCGGCATCTGCCAAAGCAGTCGGCCAGTAGAAACCAGATCGTAACGCCTTGCCGACTAGTGTGCGAGAAGCCGCATGGTTCCCGCACATGCCTTCGTAAATCTCTTGGAGTATCTCTTTACCCTCCTCCGTGCTAACACACTTCATGAGTATGCCTGACGCTGATCCATGATTATACAGGTTACCTCCAACTAGAACATACCCTTTGCTGCATCTTAGGATGCGAGTAGCTTCAGCGCTTTTTGGGCCGACGTCGGGGGGTAATTTGTGCTCCTGAATGTAGTCGATGAAGGCCACCCTCCAGTCGACCTCGATCATGAAGACCTCTCGGTCGGGTTTCTTGGGACCCTGAGCAATGGAACTTGAGTCTGGTGCCCTGATGGAAGGGTGATGCAACTCGTGAACGAAAACTCCCGGAGGGACGTTAGCTCGATCAGAACCCAGTTTGGAGAGCAAATGCGCGCCCACATTGTTGCGCGAATCACATGGTGAATTTCCAACCCCAAGAACTTATTCTCGAGCTTGCGTATTTCCGTAACGTAGGCGCCCATGGTGTCCTTGTTGATGTCCCACTCCTTGTTGACTTGTTGAACCACCAGTAAGGAATCACCGTAGACGAGTAGTCGCTTGATGCCTAGGGTGACAGCCAGGCGTAGCCCATTCAGTAATGCCTCGTACTCGGCTTCATTGTTAGAGACCTCGAATAGTATTTGAAACACATACTTGAGCTGTTCTCCTCTCGGGCTGATAAAAAGTACTCCCGCACCACCGCCACCGAGCTTGAGTGAGACGTCGAAGTAAATGACACAATGCTCTGGCTGGTTGGTTGAGGCTTCCACTTGATTTTCTCACCACTCCGCCATGAAATCGACTACTGCCTGCGACTTGATGGTTGTCCGTGGCTTGAAGTCGAGTATGAGGGCTCCCAGCTCCACGGCCCACTTGGAGATGCGCTCAGTATAGTCCGATTGTGGAGAATATCCGCCAATGAGAAGTCGGAGACCACCAAGATATTGTATGCATCGAAGTAGTGGCGGAGCTTCCTGGAAGTGATGAGTATACCCTAAAGAATTTTTTGGATCGTTGGGTAACGAACCTTAGATTTAGAGAGGATTTCGCTGATGAAGTAGACTGGTCGCTGCACCCCAAAGGAGTGGCCTTCCTCCTGGCGTTCCACCATGATTGCCGTACTGACGACGTGAGGAGTCGTGGCGATGTAGATTAGCAGATTCTCGCGTAGTTGGGGAGCCGTCAGGATGGGTGGCGACTGCAGATGGTGCTTGAGATCTTGCAACGCCTGGTTTGCCTCCTCGATCCACTAGAACTTGTCGTGGAGCATGAGAAATTTGAAGAAGGGTAGTCTCCTTTCTCCTAGATGGGAGATGAATCGATTAAAAGCTGTCATGCAACCTATGAGCTTTTGTACGTCCTTGATCGTCCTTGAAGCATCCATAGCTGTGATGGCGTTGATCTTCTCCGGATTTGCT
Source organism: Panicum miliaceum (assembly GCA_032594955.1). Lineage (NCBI taxonomy): Eukaryota > Viridiplantae > Streptophyta > Magnoliopsida > Poales > Poaceae > Panicum > Panicum miliaceum. The sequence continues at coordinate 4,332,111 of CM064067.1, forward strand.
TTGATCCCGCAGTGACTGACAATGAACCTGAGTAGTTTGCCTTGAGGCACGCCAAAGACGCACTTTATCGGGTTATGCTTCCATCAAAACCTTCGCAAGCTGTTGAAGGTCTCCTCGAGATCAGTGATGACCTCATCGTGGGATCTGGTCTTGATGACCACGTCATCCACGTAAGCTTCAACGTTGCGGTGTAGCTGGTCCACAAGGCACAGCTGGATGGCCCGTTGATAGGTGGCTCCTGCGTTCTTCAACCCGAATGACATTGTAGTGTAAGCGTATGCTCCAAAGAGGGTGATGAACGCCGTTTTGATCTGATCTTCCTCCTTGAGAGCTATCTGATTATACCCCGAGTAGCAGTCGAGGAAGGAGAGCAAGACGCAGCCAGCCGTAGAGTCGATGACTTGGTCGATGCGTGGGAGCGCGAAGGGGTCCTTCGGGCAGTGTTTATTGAGATCAGTATAATCCACACCCATCCTCCATTCATTATTATTCTTTTTCAATACAAGTACAGGGTTGGCTAACCACTCGGGGTGGTACACTTCTTTAATAAAACCAGCCGCGAGTAGTTTTGCTAGCTCTTTCTTGATGGCATCCCTCTTGTCGGGGGCGAAGCGTCGTAGTCGTTGCTTCTTCGGAGTGGCTTTTGGGTCGACTTTTAGGCAGTGCTCGATCATGGGCACCCCTGGCATGTCCGCTGGTTTTCACGCGAATATGTCCCGATTAGCCCTAAGAAAGCTGACGAGTGCGCTTTCCTATTTGTCGCCTAAGCCGCCCCCGATCAAAGCAGTCTTGGACGGGTCACCTTCTTGCAGCTGGATGGCCTTGATGCCGGCGTCGCTGGGGTTGGGTTTAACCCTTGACTGGCTAGGCTACTGGTTGGAGATCTCCATCTCTGTGTTGGTCAGCTTCTGCGCGGCCGCGAGTACTTCTGCAGAGGGCTCTGGCACGCGTGATGTCGTGGCGTACTCTATCATCTCCTGGTCGCAGTCGTACGACTTCTTCAAGTCACCACGGAGTGTGAGTACACCTATCTTGCCTGGCATTTTGAGTAGCAGGTAGACGTAGTGGGGCACGGTCATGAATTTGGCTAGTGTCGGTCTGCCCAGAATGGCATGATATGACGAGTCGAAATCCGCCACCTCGAACTTGATGTACTCGGTGTGGTAGTTGTCCTTCGTCCCAAAGGTGACTGGCAGGACCACTGATCCGAGTGGTGTAGCCGCGTTACGCGGGACGATGCCGTAGAAAGGAGCTTTGCTGGGGGTGAGCATCTTGAAGATGTCCAGGCCCATCTTCTTGAGAGTACTCGCGAAAAGCAGGTTGAGGCCGCTCCCGCCGTCAATGAGTACTCGGGTGAGCTGTGAGCCCGCTACGACAGGGTCTAGGACAAGTGGGAATTTTCCCGGCTCGGAGAAGCTGGTCCATTGATCGTCCCTGTAAAAGAAAATTGAGACCTCGTTGTATCTCAGAGGCCTTGTCGTGGCCGGCTCCACAGAGAGTATTTCGCGTAGGGTTAGCTTCTGCGCACGCTTGGAGGGGAATCCGCCATCTCCGCTGAAGATGACGTTGACGACGTTCTTCGGATCCTGGAAGTCTTGGGCCCCCGACTTGTCACCTCCTTCATCCTCCTCCTTGTCTTTTCGCTTTCCTGCTTGAGGGAGGGGTGGTGCATTGAGCGATTTGCGGATGGTGACACACTTGAATAGCGTGTGCCGCGACTTCGAGTGTATCGGGCATTGTTTGTGCATGATTTCTCATATTCCGAGTCGTTTTTCCCCGACTTCTTGCCACGTGGGTTGCGCTCGACAGCCGCGACTTCATGGGCTTGCACTTTCGGGTATTCCCCGGGTGGTTCCGCTGACTTTTGTCGAAGTGGTCGTTGCCATTGCCTTGCTTGTCGTGGTTGCGCCTGGGGAAACGGTCGTTTTCCTCGTCCACCTGGTCAGCCCACCGTGTCATCATGTCACGCAGCTCCACGGCACTAGTCGGGCGGTTGCGCTCGAAGTCGTGGTACGTGGTCTTCGAGAAGAGGCCATTTTGGAAGCAACGAATGACGTCCTCTTCGATGATGTTGGCAATGGTGGCGCGCGTCTCGAAGAAACGCCATGTGTAGGACCTCAAGGTCTCGTTCATCTCTTGCTTCACCTGGGACAGGTCGTGGCGAGTGCCCGCCCTGATCATGCATCCCTGGAAGTTGTCGATGAAGTCCTGCTTGAGGTCCTCCCACGAGTCGATGAAGTTTGGTTTGTGGCTTTCAAGCGACGTGAGGGCTGCAGATTCCAGAGCCACCGAGAAGTAGAGAGCTTTGGTGGAGTTGGATCCCCCTGAAACTTCTATAGCAACGGAGTAGCATGAGTAGCATCGAATCCACTGGCGCGGGTCCTGCTTACCGTCGTACTTGGGGATTCCGACTGGTTTGTAGTCCTTTGGATAGGACTTGTCAGAGATGCTGGTGGTGAAGGCGGGGAAGCGGTTGGTGTCATCGTCGTTGTGGCGTCTGCCGGTGCGGTCCCTTCTCCTCGTTTCAATGACAAGCCGCGCGTCGTGGCCTTCATTGATCTTCTGCCTGAGGTCAATCGTGGGGGTGTCATGAAGGTTGGCCTCAAGTGGATCTTGGTCGTGGTGCCTTGCCCCATGCTGGTTGCGAGTGGGTTGTTGTACTTCTTGTTCATTGTTGCCGCGCGCGGATGGGTGGCCCTCGTTGCGCCGGCGGTTGTCGTTCCTCCAGCTCCCGAGGCCTCCTCCAGGGGTGCGACTGACCACCGCGGTATCACCATGGCGCTCAGACCTCGAGGGCTGATTCCGAGTGGAAGACACTGGATGTTGCCCATCGAGTTGCACAAGCGCACGCTGGGTCAAGTACTGCAGCCTTTGTATCTGAGGGTTGGGTGGGGGTTGTTGAGCTAGGAGTGCTGTTTCGGCGATGGCGCCAATCGGCGTACGGTACTCGCGATCCGTGACTGTCGCAAAAGTGTTATTGAGATCCCTTGGTTCGCGGCGATTCTGCGCGTTGCACCTACGTTAGCACACTTGGCGTTCTTTACCCGCTGGATCCTTCGGTGCTCCACGTCCTCATCCTGGGGAGCATCAGCTGTGGGCTCATCGGCTGAGACGTCCGCAAGTTGTTCGTTGCCGCACTAGGGGTCCAGCTCATCGTCCTCCGCGTTGCGAAGGGAGGCCATGCAGACTTGACGATCCGGCGAGTGGTTAGCCGTAAGGCTGTACTAGAGTAGCTCTGTGCTAGTTTCTCCTTCTTCCGCGATGAGAGAAAGAGGTCTACCCTCCTGGAAGGGCTGTTCCTGTGTGAAGGCAACAAGGCGGGACTCGTAATTGAGTAGTTCGGAGGGCTCAAAGCCCATCCAGTACAAGAAACGTACTTGCGGCGTTGAAGTGATGGTTAAACTCAGAAGGCTACCCGAAGACGATTCGGTGTGGCCGTCGGGTTGCGAGTGGTTTTCAAGAGCGGGGGCCGCCCGACAAGCGGTGACTCCCTCGTCTCCGAATCCTTTTCGGAACCGTCTTGAAGGTGTAGTACGGCGCGGGGAGTACTCTTCGTTGGAGTCCGAGTAGATGTCGAAAATGGGGCCTCCCCGACAAGCGGTGGCGCCCACGTTCTTGATCTTGAGAAGCAGATCCAAATCCTCCTCCAAGTCGGAGAGGGATTTAGATGGTGAGGTCTTTTCAGATCGGTTTGAATCCGACCCGAATAGATCTGGTGCGTCACAAGTGGAAGTTGCGTTGAAAACGAACATCTTTTCGATCTGCTAGGCCAGATCGGGAAGCAGCATATCGTCAAGTTTGTCGATGAAGTCGTCAAGATCGCTGCTTGGAGTTGATGAAGAGACCTCCGGCTCCTTGGAGTTGGCTAGGTGGCTGTTGAAGCCACCCGAACCGTTGGTGACGCAGATCCAGGAGCCGAAGATGAAGGTTGTGCCCTCGTCGAGCACAACGCTGGTGAAGTTGAATGATGCCATCGAATTCTCCGGTGGATGCTCGATGACCTCCCCTACCTGGCACGCCAGCTGTTGGTGTTTTACCGCCACGCCCACCGAGGGATACCCCCGAGGTGGTGAGTTTGTAGGTAGGGTGTCGCCGAGATCAAGAACTCGAAGGTGCAAAGGAACACAAGGTTTAGACAGGTTCGGGCCGCTGAGAGCGTAATACCCTACGTCCTGTGTGGTTTGTATTGCCTTTGATGATGATTGTTCCCGAGGGGGTCCCTGTCCGCCCTTATATAGTCTGGGGGGATAGGTTTACATGGAAGTCTTAGTCGGGTACAAGCCCAGGAGTCTTACCCGAGTACTTCTCGGGTAGTTTAGTTTCACTACTGTACGAGTAATCCTACTGCATTATAAGTAGTTACAATAGGTGTAGGGCGTGGGCCATATCCCATCTGGTATCCTAGGATAAGTATGCTACGTGTACAGTCCCGTGTACCCGGGTCTGACAGAGGTCCAACAATTTACATAAACAAAACCATCGGTCCTTTTGTTCCCCCATGTCTTTTTATAAATATTTATGCAAATAGAATAAATTTATAAGTGAAATCTAAAATACATTTGATTATAGTTCTACTAGACGAGTCTTCCCTGATGTCCGCCCTGGACACTGACGCGTTGGATCAGGCCGACGCGTCAGTGACCTAATGTTAGGGGGACGGACGTCAGATGAACCATTTCTGTTCTACTGGTTCTTAGTAGTATTTATGTTACTTTACTTAACTAATTGAGTGAGTAAATATTGTTGGTTAAAATTTGAAAAAAAGTTATTAATACCGTATATTCATGAGGAAGTATTTAGCATGAATACTCTCTGTTTTTGGAAAAATGAGGTTGGTTCTCGGCTTCTCGCCTCATAGGCATCCGACACGACAACATGCTGCCACTCTATCCTGGAACATACTCCATCACTGTGCATCCTGTTCACCCATCTGGCGTGGCTCGTAGCTCGTGGCTGGTGTGATCTCCTCCTCTTGGGCTTTGCACACGATTATTTTGTATTTAGAAGAACTAGGGATAATATTTACGTACGTGTATTTATAGAGATAAATGTGCGTACGTTATGAGTATCTGAATTATACTGTGTAATTAAAATATCATACCTGTGATCTGCTGCATGCCTGCATCGGCCTCTCAATATCGAACAAATAAGGCAAACAACTGGGAAACAAGATCCATTAGATGCCATGTCGAGCAAGCGAGCGAGCAAACGGATGCCATGCAGTGCCATGTCCTGCACACGCAGCACTGCAGCAGCGTGCCAGGATCACGGAATCTCCGAGAGTGTTCCGTTGCAAGTTCAGCTCAATCCGGTGATCCATCCACGAACAGAGTAGGTTGTGACCTGACGCATCCGCTCTCCGGTTTTCGGTTGCGAGCTCCGCGGCCAAGTTGCCATCTCTTCCCCTGGGTCGGAAAGGGACAGAGAAGCTTTTCCTCCTCGACGCGATGCCGACGCGCCGCTTGCTGCCGTCACGGTCGGCTTTGCGGCGGACCGGCGGTCGCGTGCAAGCAAGCGGCGAGCGACGGCCATGGTGGATTGGAACGGGCAGATGGATGGGTGATGATGGCTTGGCCTTGCGGCTCTTGGGGTCCAAGAATCCTCGGCTATAAACCGTCGCTCTCCGCGATGCGCATTTGTCGCCCGCCACTCTTCCTTTGATCCGTCCCCGGCGAAAAAGGAGCACTATCCCCTTCTTCTTCTCGGGACGGAAACATCACTCTCGCAGTCTCACTCCCGTGTAGTGAGTGGACTTCATCTCCCTGTTGCTTGAGAGGAGACGACTGACGATGCAGGGTCGTCTTCTCCAATCCTCCCTCCGATCTTTGTTACCCTCTCTCGTGAATTGCTTCCCGCAATTCTCGGTTGAATCGCCGATTTCTTTTATGCTTAATCTTTATCCTCCTCGCCCTTCTCAGGTGTTTTCTGGAGGCTCTCGCTTATGCGGTGGGTGTCGGTCAACTGAGGACCCGGTAACGAGTGGGTCTTGGCAAGAAAGGGGGTGATGGCGCGAGGGCCGGGCGTGCCGGTGGCGGCTGCGCTGGGGGCGGTGTTGATCTTGGCCGCCGCCGCCTCCTGGCACGGCGCGGAGGGGAAGGCCTGCACTAACGCGTTCCCGGGGCTGACGTCGCACACGGAGCGCGCGGCGGCGCAGCTGCGGCCGGCGCCGGCATCCGAGCCCGGTCACCATGGCCACGGCCATGAGCATGGCCACGAGCAGCACCTCACCCCCACCGACGAGTCCACCTGGATGTCGCTCATGCCGCGGCGGGCGCTGCGGCGCGAGGAGGCGTTCGACTGGCTCATGCTCTACCGCAAGCTGCGGGGCGCCACCGCCGGCGCAACGCGGGGCGGGGCGTTCCTCTCCGAGGTCTCCCTGCACGACGTGCGGCTTGAGCTGGGCAGTCTATACTGGCGAGCCCAGCAGACCAACCTAGAGTATCTGCTCCTCCTGGACGTCGACCGCCTCGTCTGGAGCTTCCGCAAACAGGTCGGGCTGACGGCGCCGGGAACGCCCTACGGCGGGTGGGAAGGCCCTGACGTCCAGCTCCGGGGACACTTTGTTGGTGCGCCACTGCATCTCAGTTCGATTTCCATTTTGGAGCGTTTACCCAGAACAATTGTGCAGCTAGACTGAATTTCAGTGCCTTGCTGTTCTTCTTTTCAGGGCATTACCTGAGTGCTACTGCAAAGTTGTGGGCTAGCACACACAATGATACTCTTAAAGAAAAAATGTCGTCTGTCGTTGATGCGCTCTACGATTGCCAGAAGAAGGTGGGCACAGGGTACCTGTCGGCCTTCCCGTCGGAATTCTTCGATCGGGTTGAAGCCATCAAGCCTGTCTGGGCTCCTTACTACACAATCCACAAGGTGCAAGGGGATTTCAGTTTATACTTCTTGATTAATATGTGAATGAACATTACCGAGTTGAGTGGGTGTAATTTTTGGTTTGCAGATTATGCAAGGCCTTCTTGATCAATACACAGTGGCTGGGAATACCAAGGCTCTTGACATGGTGGTAAAGATGGCTAATTATTTCAGTGACCGGGTGATGAATGTCATACAGAAATACAGCATTGAGAGGCATTGGGAATCTCTCAATGAGGAGACTGGTGGGATGAATGATGTGCTCTACCAGCTCTACACAATGACGGTGAGTTGCCATTTGTTACAAGTGTAGCATCGATTAATACGGTTACATCTGCAGTCTAGCTGATATGCTTCCTTTCTCTTAATTGAGCAGAATGATCTGAAGCATTTGACATTGGCTCATCTCTTCGATAAGCCGTGCTTTCTTGGGCTGCTTGCAGTTCAGGTCTGCTGAACACTGATCTGGTTTCCTAGTTGTGAATCTTCAGCTATTTAGTGATAGCTAGGATTATGTTTAGATTACAATAAATGACTAAAATAAAAGTTAACCTGTTTCAGTTTTAAGTTTTAAATATGTTAATCATTGTGATTACTACTTCAGTTTAATTTGTTTATCATCCAGCGGTCACTACATATCTATATATCATACAGATTTAAATTATGGCATTACAGAACTGGTATTACCATGTACAGGGTATACTTTCATTGAAACTGAACTTGGATTCCTACTATAGATCAATCAATGGACTAGAATTACTGTTCCTCTCCAGGGATTTTCGTTTCGGTGATAGCCTTGTGTGTGTGTGTTTCATTTCAGGCCGACAGTATTTCAGGCTTCCATTCCAATACCCACATTCCAGTTGTCATTGGTGCGCAGATGAGGTATGAAGTTACCGGAGATCCTCTTTACAAGGTAAAATTCATTGAAAATCTTATTACTAAAGAGCTGAATATTCCGTTCATGGAAAGTGAGGTATCTGTTATGGGATGCAGACATAAGTGCATGCCGTGATTAGTTTAGATTATGATAGTGACTACTGTTCAAAAGGGGAAACAAGTGGACTATTTGGCTTCCAAATTCCCATATAAGTATGTTTATCAGGTTATAAGAAAATCAAGATATGTATGACTCTAGCTGTTTTTAGTAAAATTCTGAGCTGATCAAGCTAAACTATTGTTCAAATTTTGGAAATATGCTGGACATTATACACATTTAGCATAGCTGTTTAGATTTATATATATGCTTCTTTCTTTTATGTCCATTTTAACCTTTTTGTCTATGAGTTGCTATGTTTCTGAAGTAGTACCGGCTTCTGTCTTCTGTTTCTCATTTGTTCTCTGCCATTTGAGTGAAGCTGACCATATGCCTCATTTTGAAACAGCAAATTGCGACATTTTTTATGGATACAATAAATTCTTCTCACAGCTATGCAACTGGTGGCACATCTGCCGGAGAATTCTGGTAATATAGCTTGTATGATGCCTGATTAATGGCGTCCATAGCATATCAACAGTTATATTTTGGCAAGGAGCTTATTCTCTTAATTGTTTTTCAGGACCTACCCAAAACATTTAGCTGAGACTCTGAGTACTGAGAATGAGGAATCCTGCACCACATACAACATGCTTAAGGTTGTTAAATTATCAAACCATCCTAAACATTTATTTCTTTTTTTAGAAATGTGTCATATTAAAACCCATGTGCAGATTTCTCGCAATCTATTCAGATGGACAAAGGAAATAGCATATGCAGATTATTATGAAAGAGCACTGATAAATGGTGTTTTAAGCATTCAAAGGGGGACAGATCCTGGTGTGATGATTTACATGCTACCCCAGGCCCCAGGACACTCTAAAGCTGTGAGTTATCATGGTTGGGGAACAAAGTATGATTCTTTCTGGTGTTGCTATGGGACAGGTAATATAAAAACCGCCGCCATCTATATTTGCTGCCTTGGTGTGAATACTCCGCAGCAGTAATTATTATGCTTGATTTCAATCAACTGTGTGTCTATCTCTTATTTTGATTCGATAAGCTAAAGGCAGTGTCTAGCCCCTTCATTTTTACCTTTTTGCTTTATGTATCAAGCTGTGAAAGTTAGGGTTGCAATTATTCCCGAGCAGATTGTTTGTTTTGAAATGTTATGATTTCCATCTGCAGGTATAGAATCCTTTTCAAAACTTGGTGATTCTATTTACTTTGAGGAGAAAGGAGATACGCCTGCACTCAACATCATTCAGTACATACCAAGCACTTTCAACTGGAAAGCAGCTGGGCTTACTGTTGCTCAGCAAATCAAAACCCTCAGCTCTTCTGACTTGTATCTTCAAGTTTCACTCTCCATTTCTGCGACGGTAATTATTTTCAATTGTTTATATGTGAAATTCAGATAAAAGCATCTGCAGTCAGCTCATTTGTTTTCTGTTTGTTCAGAAGACAAGCCAGTCGGCCAAACTGAATTTTAGAATTCCATCGTGGACATCTGCTGATGGTGCAGGAGCAACTTTGAATGACAAAGATTTGGGGTCATTATCTCCAGGTAAAATCATTCCATTGTGTTTAATATTCAAATTATCATTGATCTTCTAAGGCTACTTCATTTCTATGAGCAGGATCTTTCCTCTCAATTACCAGACAGTGGAACTCAGAGGATCACCTATCACTACGCTTTCCCATCAGGTTAAGAACTGAAGCAATTAAAGGTAATTTCGTGATAGTTCAGCAGTTACCTAATCTAGGCTAACTTACTTGGCTCACACACTTATATATCACAATGATAACCAGTGGTGGTGCTAAAAATACGTAGGACCCTAGTGAAATAACGGATTTTGCTACCATGTGTGCTACAACTGAGATTTTTGTATAGCTAGAATCTTGATCCAAATAGGTTTTAGAGGAACTTGATCCAAATCTTAATTGCTAACTATCCGTTCAGATGATCGGCCGGAGTATGCCTCCCTACAAGCAGTCCTATTTGGGCCATTCGTTCTTGCTGGCCTATCCACCGGTGACTGGGATGCAAAAGCTGGCGATAGCAGCACAATTTCAGATTGGATCACCGTTGTCCCTTCAGTGTACAACTCACAGCTGGTAACCTTCACACAAGTATCCAATGGGAAAACATTCGTCCTCTCAAGCGCAAATGGCTCCCTAACAATGCAAGAGCGACCTGAAGTCGACGGCACTGACACCGCCATCCATGCAACATTCAGGGCACACCCTCAGGACTCGACAGAACTGCATGACATGTACGGTACAACCATGAAGGGAGCTTCCATGCTGATCGAACCATTTGACTTGCCAGGAACTGTGATCACCAACAACCTCACCCTATCTGCTCAGAAGGGCTCAGATTCCCTCTTCAACATAGTACCCGGGCTTGATGGAAATCCTAACTCAGTTTCCCTTGAGCTAGGGAACAAACCAGGGTGCTTCTTGGTGACAGGCGTGGGTTACTCTGCGGGGATGAAGATTCAGGTCAGCTGCAAGAGTTCTCTTCAGAGCATTGGTGGGATACTCGAGCAGGCGGCAAGCTTTGTGCAGACTGCCCCACTGAGGCAGTACCATCCGATCAGCTTTATCACAAAGGGATTGAGGAGGAACTTCCTCCTGGAACCACTGTACAGCTTGAGGGATGAATTCTACACGGTTTACTTCAGCGTTGGAGCCTGAGTCCCCAAAGTTACACATGGGAGTAGAAATAATACAGAATAACGCACAGCCTCTTTCTTCTAGTACAATGTAGTTTAGAACAGGCAATTAAAGAGGAAACGAGCTGTTTCCTGTGTATCCCTCTCATATAGATTCACTTACTGCAATACCGAGCTGACCAGTTCTCCAGTTCATGAGGAAGTTATTTGAGATTCTGTGCATTTTTCGCAGGTGAAGACACTATCGATCAGTTTGTTCACCTTATGTATCTCGGTAACTGAAGGTGTTGCTAAATGTTTCGTCCTGAAGTGCTCTGCTGTTTGCCCTGAACCCGGGTTGCTATCTGACTTCTGGCTGGGTAAAGGGGGAAAAAAAAGTGTCATTGGGTGTCTGATTTGCAACTAGATAATCCCCATGGCTAAGGCTGCTGAGCTCTGCAACTGTTTTCACCAGGTTGCATACTCTACACTATAATGGCAGTTTTATAGTAAACTGATCAGAGCAGGTAACAACAGCTAGTGCCATAAAATACATCTCCAGCTGCTGTGAGGGTAGGACGACAAAGCTGAGATCCTATCCATTCACCCATAAACAACCAAGGAATCTCAAGGCGATCAGGCTTCTCTATCATTCCTTGCATTCTTTAATCCATCGCAGCTCAACACCCGGCAGAAGAGTTGCTCAATGTTCCCATCATGTCTAAAGAGACCCACCCACAAATTGAAGAGCAAAAATATTCGTCCCCTGCAGAAGAACATATTTTTTCGTACAAATTATTATCTTATTTGCAAGTGACAATCATACGAAAACAAGTTTGTTTAGACTTGTTCCAATTCTTTGCCGGTGACAATCATACAAAACAAATTAGGTTTCGTTCCAATCACATGTAAAAAGGAAAGCCGCATGTTCCCACCTGTACAGACTAGAAAGAGATGGAAGAATATGAATTGTGAAATGTTCCCTTGCGAGCAAGGAGCTTTGTATAAAGATTTTTCAAAAAGGATGATGAATTAAAGCATTCACCAAGTAACTGTATGTGTAAACTGTGTTGTAATACAGGATCAGCATACCCAACAACCAAGCTGCATCCTGATACAAATCACAGCTCCCCAACAAACATGATTTTGAGAGACGGTGTTCATCTACAAGAATCCCCTCATTGAATCTTTTAAACAGCATAGGCCCCGTTTGGCATAGCTTATGCCAAAACAGCTTCACCAGCATCTTCAAAGCTGAAGCTGAAGCTGGTGAAGCCGGAAAAACTAGCTTTAGCTTCTAGTTCATTTTAGCACGAGCTTATAAAACAAGTGAAGCTGAAGCTAAAATAAGCTATGCCAAACGGGGCCTAAGAAATGAAAATAGATTTCTTCCTCCTCAGAGAGCACGAAGCACACCAAAACTTCAGATGAGTACTTTCTTTCAGATGGTTAGATCTACAATACCAAATACCTGAACATATCCTGAAGGGTATGACACAGCACTGCCTGAGAACCATCATGACCCCCTCTTGGCCTTTAGTCCTCTGAATGGAATCACAAGCGCACATGAATGATCGCAAAACAGGGGTTGGTTGAATGCAGAACAGGTAGAGGTGTAAATGGAATATTACAAAAACCAACAGAACAAGAAAATAGACTTAAGAGGAAATATGGCAGACCATTGCTGATTACTATTACTGATTGGAATGTAACACGCATGAGACAATAGTACATTACAGAGCTACCTAAATGGGAATGCCACAATACCGACTGAAACCACCATGAATAACTGAATAAGCTTACACAACATAGCCAACACGCAAACCATTTTGGACTCGACTGAAGATGAGTTCTTGCAGCTGCCAGGATGCGTGAGCATCATAGTGTTGAACGACTCAGGGATGTGGCAGCAAACAAGAATGGGATGTTCAATGATAAAGCAGCAAAGATGCATGATTGAATCTTGCGGATCGCAACCCATTTCGTTCCCCATTGCCCCCTTCAGATCTTGTCGAGCTTCTCCGCCTTCACCACAGGATTGGCCTTGGCAATCGCATCCCTAGCTGCAGTCCGGTAGTCAAACTGGCAGTCATGTTTGTCGGAGTAGCGGTGCACCGCACAGTACATGTTACCGCATCGGCAGTTGAATCCCGTCAGGCCAACCCGCTTCCTACAGGTTGCACACCGGTTCGGACCTTCATTGGCCTTGGGGATGATGGCAGCAGCCTCGCTGGTTTCAGCTACAAATGGAGGCTGCACAACAATAGTCTTCTCCTCAACTTGAGCAACCGCCACCTCTGCGGTTGCAGCTATGATAGGGCCTTTCCCACCGTCACCGCCATTGACAATGCTATCAATGGAGGAGGCAGCCAGCTGGGCCTGCTCCTGCTTCATTATCATCTCCTTGTGGCACTTGGAGCACATGTTCATGGTGGCTGCACTGCCAAAGAAGCCGCAGTTGTTGATGCATAGTATTGGGCCCTCCGGTTGCTGGCAGCCCGCCTCCTTGTGTTCCATGACTACTATAAGCTGCATATTAAACAATCAATGTAAATGACCACACGGTTTGTCACTTTAACAAACATCAGTCACGTAGAGGTTGCACTCGATGAAACAAGATCCTAATTTGTAGGGAGAGCACCGCAGAAGTCACCATCTCAAAATATGCTGCGCAATACAAATCAACCCAACATTCCTAAACAAATCAGAGTATATCAATTCAAATCTTCGAAAACACACACAGAAATTTTTCATGAGGATGTAAATCGAGAACAACATGCACCAAATCTGCAAAGTAATTTAACTAATCCACCGGTTATACAACTAAATACACACGATTTCCACGGAATAAAATACTTAAATCACTAGTAACATTTAACAGCGCTACAAACTCTAAGAAATCAGACAAAAAAATACAAGTAATTCTAATCATTTCGCCAAGAGAAACAACCTTAATACAATTTTTTTAAAAAAAATAACAAGAAAAAAAGAACGCGTTTCCATTTCCCCCACCCAAAGGACTTCCACCTGAACCTGAACAGAAGAAACCACCAACCTTAGACCAAATCAACCCACGAACCCTGGAAGCGCCAGTCCCCTTCGCGATTCCACGGCCCGTAGAATCCCCCGCACCAACGAATCAACACCCAAAAAACAATCACAAGAAAACCGCGCAGATCGATCAAGGGACGTCGAATCAGGCCCCGGAGGACACAGATCAAGCCTTCCCTAACAAATCGCACATGAAAAAAGAAGGGCAGAGCACGAGATGGGGAAGCAGAGCAAACCCTAACCCTGCGCGAGGCGGACGCGGAGGCGAAGGAGGCGTGCGGGGATTGGAATCGCAAGGAGGAGCCTCGAAATGGGGGCGTCGTCGGGCCAGGGGAAGGTGGGGGAGCCAGATAAAAAGGGCGGATGCGAGGGGAAGTTACCTGCGTGCCCCTGGCGTTTCGAATTATTTGCGGTCGGTGGCGTGGAGTGGCCTGGGCGAGGTGGGGTAGGCTCCGTCCGATCGCGGGGGCGTGAGCTGACGGACGGACGGGATGGGTGCGGCTGTGGATCTTTTAGTGAGGTCCTTTTCTTTCTTGATGGGGAAGAAGGAGCGGCGTGGCGTCCTTTTTCTTCTCCTAAATGGTGTGAACTTGGCCGTTAATGCTGGAGTAATCGGTTTCAAATTTTCAATCTTATCGTGGGGCAAGATTTGGCATCGATTGAATTTTGAACGACTGTCCTGTATGACTCGGATGAGTTCACAAGCCCCTACCGCGTAATAATATGACGATGTATCGTTTTTATACGCAATATCAATTCCAAGATCCAGCATCACGTGTGTTGGTTTGGTATATTATTATTATTTTAGAATCCCTATGATAGCTTTTGCAAACGTGATGGTAATAAGTGCACCAACTGTTGTAGAATGTTATAACTCCTCCTCCTCTCAAATTTATATGTATTATTGTTAGATAACAGACATTCCTTTTCTTTTAAAATTTGGTGTTTCCATTTAATATCATGTTTACTGGAACTATTCTTTTACTAACTCTCACTCACATTTCTAGTGGATTGGTCCTTTGCGCTCTTGCTTATCAAAAAATACATTATCATGCATGTAAAACTCAAAAGGACATTATGGATTCTAATATTGCTGTGTAGCATTGCTGCACAACAACCATAAGTTAAGGTAGTTCCCTGAACAGAACATCAAAGTAAAAAGGAAAAAACTTCTAAAGAGCTACTATCTGGTAGCTGTACCCTATAATCCTTATAATGCCTAGGTTATCTTAAAATTATATTGTCTCGTTTAAGGGCTATAGGAGCACGCTGCCACTTGCCACCTTGGAGTCGTCTTGGAATTTAAATACTGAGCAATTTGTCAAGACCAGGGTACCTATGCAAAAGGCGGGGAGATAATGCGTGGACACGTATTGCCTTGTGAAAGAGAGAGGAAAGGGAAGCAGATGGTGATGGTAGGCAGCCGGTTGCCTGGTTGCGGCACGGTTCGGTCCACTGACGCTTCTCTGGCGCTGCAAGGTCCACACACAGGCCACGATTTTTTGCACTTTCGAAACGAAGTTTAACGCTAGTCGGTGGCGGCAATTTTAACGCGTCCGGCAAAGGACAGAAAATAATAGTACGCGTATAATATTACTAGTGTAAAACACGAGTATGATCTGAATTCAACTACTGATGTTGGACCTGTAGTATGTCTTGCAATGCATAGATCTTTAGGATAAGAATCTTTTGCTATATTTTAGAGAAAGTTTGATAACCTCGAGTTAGGAAATTGTTTTAGGTTATGATGGTTTCATCTAATTCTATTATCTTTTTTCCTTGGTATTTGATATCTGCACCTAGAGCTCATGGATTCTTCATGCGAAACATCATTTTTTTCTTGAGCAAGTATATTAACAAATTTTATAGATTAGCGAAGTCATCACAACCACATGTATCATGCTGGTGACATGCATATTATCTACCACTAGACAAAATAAATGTACTAATCAGATATACATGATGTCAGATTTGAAGTTTGATCTTTAGTGGGTACGGAGTGCAACCAACCGTGCTAAATCATGAAAGCGGGTAAGGTTTTTCCACAAGTTAGGATGTTTGTTGTTTGTTTCAGCAAGATTTTTTGTGGGATGATATATAATTTTAGGGTTGAAGTTTATGTCAAATATTTGCAGTTCGAACCCACCTTATGCATTAGTGGGGTTCGACGTCCCATGATCAGATGTGAGGGTGATATGATGTGATACCAGTCACATTTATCCTTAAAACTGTGCTGCGTTCAGCCATTGCTCCGACTACGAGGCCTTGTCCAACGGCAAGAGCCAGCAGCTAGGAAACTTCCCCCCGCGTCGCTCCCGCGTGGGCGGCACGGGCAGGTGGAACGCCGTCGCCGCTGCCCCTTCCTCCCTCGTTTCCCTCCGCCGCGCCGCCGCCCGAGCCAGCCGCCGGAAGTCCGTGTGGCTCGCAAGGACAGCAACGGCGGGGTGGCGCTCCTCTTCCTCGGGTCCAGGCAGGCGCGGCCGCCTCGGCCATTGGAGAGGGCAGCTCGTGGCGGCGTCGGCGTGGGTGGCCGGATCTAGCGTCGGCGAGCGCGGATCCGGTGTCCCCGCGGCCGGATCCGCCGAAGGGCGCGGCGGCAACGGCGTCAAGCGGGAGCCGGGCGCGGGCGCGGAGGCGTCGTGTGCACGCGAGCGCGGGCGACGAGGCCCGGCGTGCAGGTGCTCGACGAGGAGGCCGTGCGGGATGCGGAGATGCGCCGTCCTCAACGAGGTAGGCGCGCGGTTGCGGCAGGAGACAAGGCAGGAGCGATGGTGCGAGTGGAGGCCAGGCGGGAACAATACTCTGGCGGCCGGCATGGTCGGATCCAGTGGCAGCAGGACTGGATCTGTCACCTCTCGCAGCAGAGGTGGAGTGGCAGCGACGATTAGCCGTGGTGCGGCGGGCTAGTGCCGAGGAGGAGCGGGAGCGGCGGTCCGGCGTGCGCTGCAGGGGGCACTGCGGAAGGACTGGCGGCGGCGTGGTGCTGCAGTTGGGGGTTGGCCTGTGCATGGCCTCGCCGGCGGCGCCATGGACGCGCGACTGGCGGCGGCTTGCGTGGGCGGGCTAGCGGCGCCATGGTGGCGCGGCTGGCGGCGTCGGGCCACCTACTGCGTTCGCTTGCTCTGGCGGGGCGCGCCGGCCGAGCCAGCACGGGGGCGTGTGGCGAGCGCTTGTGAGCGACGAGCGCAGCGGAGGTGGAGGTCAGCGGCATGGTGCATGGAGGTGCGGCGGCGAAGCCGCTCCGGATGGGCTACTGTGGCTGTGATCTGGGAGAGCCAAGCCGTGAGCGTGTAGTAAGGGGTTGGAATGCTCCTGGCGAAAGTGATTGCTAGCATTTTTGCTGGTAGAGTTGACGGCGCCGCCTAGGACGTCGCTTTTCCCGTTGGGGGCGTCAGCTTGGAGTTAAAACCTTGTTGCATGGGGCTCTCTGGGTGAAAATTCTATCCAGATCCTGGACGAGCGACGGCGGCGTCTTTTGGCATCGTATCCTCCTTGGAGGTGTCGTCTCTAGAGACCCATCTGACTTACTTGATGTATTTCTTGTACATTGGTCATCTACGGCATCGGGTGGTTTGGCTATTCCGCCGCATGGCAAGCTGAACGGGTGTTGTCGAGCTCTCATGATGGCGTTCACAACCATGGTGGCGGCCGGAGGTTGTCGCATGTCCGTCAATTGTGTCTGCTTGCAGTGAACCGCGGCGGTTGACGTTGCTTGGTAACTGTCAATACGGCGCGGGACTGCATCAAAGGACGATGCTTGCGGCATCGGCATCTTGGGGTGACTTGGCTTGCAGCGGACCGCGGCCCGGCTACTCAGCTTGGCTAGGCTTTCCGGTGCGGTACATCGTCGGAAGATGGCGCAAGCATGTAGGTGAGGTCATGTGCGCAGGTGAAGCATGTAGGTGAGATCGGCCTTGAAAAGATTTTTGTGATGCCTAGAGGGGGGTGAATAGCCGTTTCTGAAAATTCCTGAAAAATCTTTGCAACGGTTAAATCTGTCGGAACTTCCGACACTGTGTAGGAAGTTCCGATGGGTCGGAACTTCTGACAATAGGAAAGTTCTTAAATGAAATTTAAAAATAAACTTGAAACTGCAGAACATGTTTGAATCAAAAGTTGTGCAATGATGCTAGGAGACTTCTGCAAGTGATCTTTGCAAGCACAACAACGTGAGAGAGTAGATCGGCACAAAATAAACTCTAGGTCAATAAAAGTTGGTAAATACAATAAGTATGAGACACAAGAGATTTGTTACCGAAGTTCACTCCCACTAAGGAAGCTATGTCTCCGTTGTGGGGCTCACAAAGAGAAGAGTTGTGCACTAACTATTTTCCTCCCTCAATCAACCACAAAGGAGGATTGAGTCACTTACTATGAAATTCATAAAGGATAAGGTAATACAAACTTCCCGGAACGCACACACACGAGAGGACGCTCACCGGGTGAAACCAAACCATCTAGAAGCAAGCTTCAAGAGTAACAAATGCGAATCGATGGATGGAGATGCTTCAAGTGCTCTTGAGATGAACTTGGCTGCCCTCACACTCAAATGATTAAGTCTCACACCTCAATCTTGCTCTCACATAAGCCCTAGCTCAAATCAACTCAAAAATTAGCTCAAGGAAGGATTTGGGGAGTGGAATGGGTGTTCTTGAGGTGTTCTTGCGTGTGGAGTTAGCAGCAAATGAAGGAGGGGGTGTGGGGTATAAATACCTAAACCCCCAAAACTAGTCGTTAGTGCCCAGAATAAGTGATTATCGAAACTTCCGACACAGGGTCGAAATTTTCGATCCAGCTAAAATCAGCTGGCCGAGAACCCCCTGTCGGAAGTTACTGGGAGCTTCCGACCCAGCTAAAATCAGCTGGCCGAGAACCCCTTGTTGGAAGTTACTGGGAACTTCCGACATACACTGAAACAGTTAGAAAATTAGGTACACAAGTGTGTGATTCCGTATCTCTCTTTGATGGTTAGCATCTTAAATAAGCACTTTAACATCTTCATGCTATCCATTCGTATCCCTCTTAATAGTACAGTATTTCCTATACTCAAATTTAAAATAAAAAATATTAAAAGATCTTTTAAACCCAACACCGTCCTTTAAGAAAATTTGACGTCTTTCTTGCTCTTTTTTATTTCATTGAGTTATAACTTGTCCATAGTTTGATAAACACATTAGCTCCTTAATTATGCATGCTATCAACACCAAAACCCACTTAGGGGGCCAAATGCACTTTCAGGCCTGCAGCGGTGGCTCGGCATGGATGAAGATCTAGGGACGTGGGGGCAACATTGCTCACCATCCCGACGGCGGCAAAAGAAACGGAACCGTGACATAGAGTACTGTGGCGGGTGTGGCGAGGCCCCCACGCGTAGTGATTCTTTGAGGCGATGAGAGTGAGGTCCAACGGCGAAAGTGGTGAGGCACCCGCGCGTTTTATTAGCGAGGTGGCGACTGCGAGGCAGCCTTCAAGAGGTCCGGTTTCGGTGGTAGCACTCCGTCAGGTGGAGGGTGATGTTGCTGCGGCACGGCGGCGGAGGGTCCCGCATGGCGGTGGTCTTCCCAGTGCGGTGCGGTCTACATCTTTCGGTTCCCTATCGACACAGGGTCACGCCTGGCGGTTCTCGGCGACTACATGAGTGTGGATGTTTTGGTGGGTGCCGCGAGCTCCGGTTTTTGCTGCGCTTGTCGCGTGGAGTATTCTCCGTCCAGGCAGAGTTTCCTTTGGAGATGAGTTGTGCGGCTTGTGTCGATGCCCCAATCCAACCGGCCTGAGTTGTTGAGTAGTGTTGAGTCCAATGCGTGTTGATGCATCAATCCAACCCGCTGGTGTTGTTTCATGTAGTTTTCTTTTTTTTTGTTGCCTGATTATGGCCTCCGAGGGATATAACCTTATATTTTTCTGCTATATCAATAGAAACGCACTCGTCGAGTGTTGTTCGTTCAAAGAAAAAAAACATTTATCCTTAAATTATGCAAGATTTTGGGTGAGGTGTTATGGTTGCTCTGTTGATGTAAAAACACCCGAGATACAAGTGTGTATTGATAAGCCGATATGATTACCATGTTGATGCAGAAAATATCTAGTGTAAAGGAAGTATTGATGTGAGATACATACAAATTTTTATGTGTATTTTGTCCAACCCATTTAGTAAAACTTTGAATGGAAATCACCAACCTCTCGTATACGTGTCTTTTTATTTTGCCATGTTAAATTTGACAGAAAGGGTCTATAAAGGATTAAATATCTGCCTTTTTTCATGTATATCGAAATTATAGGTATTGTCTTATCAATCGATGGTAGCTCAGCCTGTAAACCTCGTTGTTTCTTATATGCATTGCATGTGTGCTTGTGTTTATACTGTTTTATGCATGGTGGAATCTATCCACTTAGATTCAAGTCATTTTAACAACTAACGATGCTAATATTTCAATGATAGGTTTGGTAGGTGTTGTTTCCATCCACATATTCATACATACCGAGGTACTGTGTGCGTGTATTACACGTGCCCTACAAAGATTATGTTATACTTCCTCTATCCTAAATTACAATTTATTTTGATTTTTCTATATATCTAGACATTATGTACGTCTAGATGCATAGTAAAATATATATCTCTAAAAAAATCAAAACGAATTGTAATTTAGAACGAAGGTAGTATTATCTAGTCCCATATGTTTGTTTTCTTTTGATTTTCTATTATGGTATTCTGGCTCCAAGGATGAAGGTACGTGAAGGATCCAAGAAGAAAAGGCAAGTCAATATGACAACAGTGAGCCGTTGAATAAAAATATAGATGAGATAGAGATCTAGAGAGCCAGGGGCGAAGCTGTGTGGTCTTTCCCTGGTGCTCATGCACCATGGTGAAATTTTTCCCCTAAGTAGTTAACTAAATTTTACCATATAAAGTATACTAGCTTCCTTGTTTGCAATGGAGAGTGCACCAGGATCAAATAGATCTTGGCTTCGCCACCGTAGAGAGCTATAGTAAAATGCTTGAGGGAGAAGATAAATGTCCGTATTCTTTTAAATGGATAAACTCTCAGTCTCCATTATTAGACATGTTGCTAGTAAAATCACTAGCAACAAGAGTTATGTATAGAGTCTGGAGCCACATGAGACATGCACAAATAAATAAATAAATAATATTTGCATCATCAACCGCACCACCATGCGCTGGTACAACATGAGCTATGCTATTTCAGCCTCCTGGACAAGATAAGACTTCAAAGAAATTAAAGTTCACAGAACCATGATACCATCTAATTAAGATGGTGTCACCGTGCTTTGAAAGTAGAAAGAGACGAGTCCCTATGGCCGAGCCAGCTTGGAGAAGTGGTTAAACTAAACCAAAAATTCCATTGATGGCTAAACTAGATCAAAAAATTCCTTTCTCTCGGTCACAGTGGTCCTATGCTAAACGCATTCCATGACAAGTCGATGAGTCTAGCTGATGCTTCGAGTCATATGTGAGAAAGAGGAGTGATTTCAAACCAAAAAGAAAACATTGAATTCAGTGACCATGAACCAAATCAATTAACATAATACTTCCTTCATTTAAAATTATAAAGACTATTTCATTTCGATGGATAAGTCTTTAAACAACGGTCACTCTACTAGTACATAATCTTTGAGACATAAAAGTGATACCGTTAAAGTCGTATTGTAATATTTTCTTATAACTAGTCCCGGCATTCTAAATTACAATTCAGTTCGCCTTTGTTCCAAGTTAAGTCTTTCTAACTTTAATCAAATTTATAAAAAAGTATAAACATCTACAACATCAAATTAGTTTTATTAAATCCACTATAAAATATCTCGTGAATAGTATATTTATTTTATCTGTAAATGTTATTAAATTGAGAGAAATTTGCTATAAATTTGATAAAAATTAAACATATTTAACTTAGAATTTAGGTAAAAAATAATAAAACGGATGGAGTATGCTTTACATGACGAATGAAATATTTGAAAAAAATTATCATACCTAGAGACGAATATAAAAATATGAATATCCACCGTGGCAAACCTTTCCGCCCAACTAGCCTGCCCCCATCCCATTATTGCGGTTCGAAAAGATGGCAACGAGCATAAAATATCCGCGTACCCGCGGGTACAAAACCCGATAGGTGCGAATCCGGGCGCCAATCTGTGTCCGCGGGTAAGTATCCAGGTACAACTCCATATCCGACGGATATTCGATAACGGGCGCGAAAGATCAATATCCTCACCCGTAAACCCACCAAACCCACCCTATCAGAAGTTAGGATTTCCTCACCCTGCCGTCCACTCCCCGAACCCTACCTACCCACCCCTGCCCCCTTCCTCTCCCTCGCACACGCCGCCCCCTCCAGCCCTCTCCCTCACGCCGCTGTCCCCAGTCCTTTTCTTGCCTCCCGCTACCCCTCCTCCCTCGCGACGTCGCCCCGTCCTCCTCTCCCACGACGCTGCATCCTTCTCCCATGTCCCGCCGCCCCTCCTTCCTCGCGTCGCCGCCCGTGTCCTCCTTTGTCGCGCTGTTGCACCATCGGCGGTGATCCTCCTCCCTCCTCCCGCCGCCCCTTATCCTCCTCTCTCTCGCGCCGAGGGCACGAGCGGTGCACCTCGAGCCTGACGTGGCGGAGCTCCGTCCGGCCTAACCTCTTACTCGTCGGGCATACAGGTACACCCGCGGCGTGTAATACCCGTGGATGGAGGATACGGGCATAGCTTACCGCCCATGACGGGTGACAGCCACGGGCGCGGGTAAAAGGTTTAGCTCGCGGATGCGGGGTGACAACCCTGTATCTGCGGGTATTTTACCCGTCGCCATCTCGGTTGTTCGACAGATTGACTCCGACGAGAAGCTACCAAATTTCCTCCCAGTGCGCGACACCCAAAAGGGCGGGAAAAATTCCGCGCACCCGCGCGGCCTTCCCCTGTATAAAGCCCCCAATCGCCTCCACCATTCTTTCCGGTTCCCCAATTCCCCCATTCCTCACCGCCCCAGCCACCGATCCACCACTGCCTACCGTCAAATGGGCCGCAAGGGCAGCAGGGCTAGGGTTTCACGCGACGCCGACGCCGACGCCAGCGAGGAGGAGAGGGCCGCCGCTCCGGCGGCCACCGGGAGCAAGAGCCTCTACGAGGTAAGGCGCCCTCCGAACCATAGCTGGGATCTCGGCCAAGCGCGGGGCGGAAGGTTGCGTGCTGGGTCGGGTTTAGTTGCGGCGTTGGTGCGGCGCGCGAAGCCTGTGAGGGAGGTTTAGGGTTCGAGGGTGAGAGGGCCCTCCCCGTGCTTGTTCGGTCAGAAGGCTTTGGATTAGTCTGGTTAGATGTTCGTGAATTTGGTGGATCTTGCGGATTTGCTCATTTTCGAGATGGTAACTGAGGACTTGGGGACAAATTGTTTGCGGATTGCAAACTATTGATTGCAATCGTCGGGGGTTTGTTTCTGTTAATTCGATTGGATTGTTTTTCTACATGGTACGCCTGCTGGTAATTTGTGGGATGTTAGCTCGGCATGAGCAATTAAAATGTACACATGTGCCACTGCTTATAATTGAAATAATGTTTCAGCATTCGGGATTCAGCAAAGACAGGTGAAGATTAATATGTAGGGAAGCTGTAGGAGTGCCAAGAGAGAATTAGGATTTTCTTCTCTCTTTATCCCGTGCTATGTTGTCATGCTTTAGTTAGCTCGTTGGTATATGCTTGTCTTCGAGCTGTTTCTGTATGACTATCCAGTACCCTGCTATCCCGTGCTATGTATGTGCCTGTATGTGAACAGGCTGACATTTTCTCACATGCCTTTATTTGTATGCCACTATGTTAATTCAGGGGCGAGTACTCTTCATGAATATGCTGTAGTTAAGTTCAAAGTGCTTGTTGTTTGCCAGGTGAACTGTTTTGCTTCCAAATAAAAAAAGTCTGCTCATCTGGTGGACCACACAAGGCCCTGGCTATTTGTGGTTCATGCCTAGCAAATTCACCCTTTTGTTTAGACCAAGAATAATAGAGCTTGCAATCTACATTTACTTGTATCTGCGAGTGCTTTCACTGCTTTTTTTTTCTTGGCCTGCACTGTCACTTTAGGCCTGCAGCTAACTAATGCTTACTACTTGATTGCACTTAACTATGCCTAAACATGCTGCTCAAAATATGATGAAGCATACTTATTGTGCAAACATCCTGAACTTTGGTTGCTGGGGACTCTTTTGGTACCCGTTTAAGGTGTATTTGCAAACATTGAGTCTGTGTTAGCGATCTCAAATGAGATAAAGTCTGAACTTGTCTAAGTGTAAATGTAGAGATTATTATAACATATTCAATTTCTCATTGTTCTCTTTGCAGATCAGAAATCACTAATTTGATGTCTTGTTTCCTTTCCTTTCTTCGTTTGAAGATCCTAGGGGTCGAGAAGACTGCTTCACAACAAGAAATAAAGAAGGCATATTACAAATTAGCTCTTCGTCTTCACCCAGATAAGAATCCTGGCGATGAGGTAGGATCTCAACCCTAAACCATGGATATTATCCTACAGTAGTTTAGTGGTTTGTTTCTCAAGTGGAATGTTATGCGATGCCAGGAAGCCAAAGAGAAATTTCAGCAGCTGCAGAAGGTGATCTCCATTCTTGGAGATGCAGAAAAGAGGGCATTATATGATGAAACAGGCATTGCTGATGATGATGTGAGCACCTCTTTCCTAGTACTTAACTTTCTACTTTTGAGATTGAAGCAATATTTTCTGAAAGGAAATCCTTCGGGTTGGATTGCTTGTACCTTTTCTATCCTATTAGGCACTGGTTGGAGAAGCTGCAGACAATCTCCAAGAGTACTTTAGAACAATGTACAAGAAGGTATGTTTCCTTCTATATCAATCACATGCTAATGTTGTCTATGCATTTGCAATGGCTAACAAATCAATCGTTTAATCATATTTCCCAGGTCACTGAGGCTGACATTGAAGAATTCGAAGCTAAATACAGAGGGTCAGATTCTGAGAAAAAGGACCTGAAGGATCTTTATACAAAATACAAGGGCAACATGAACAGGTGATTTCTGTGAACTAATGTCCTTTTAAGCTTGATCAAACCATTACCCCGAAGGTTGTGGACCGGTGTCAAACACCTTTGTTTATTTTCTATCTTGACATTGTTCCCTTCTATGCAGGCTTTTCTGCTCAATGATTTGCTCAGAACCAAAGCTTGACTCCCACCGCTTCAAGGATATAATTGATGAGGCAATTGCTGAAGGTAAAACACTTAGTTGTAGATGCTGCTCTGTATTTTCCATTATCATGGATCAATTTCACTCTGTTCCGTTGATACAACAATGCCAGCTAATTTCCCTGTTTCTGCATGTTTAGTTGTTTACTGAACCTGCTGATTGAAATATCTTTCTAAAACTATTCACTATTTCCTTTCTATACCAGGTGAGCTAAAATCAACTAAAGCATATGAGAAATGGGCTAAAAAGATCTCTGAGATGGAGCCACCAACAAATCCATTAGAGAGGAGAGTGAAGTAAGTTTTTCCTCACAGAACAGTCACCTGTTGCCTGACACGCTTACATGTTGCATGTAGCTACCATCTCCTCCCAACTCATTGTTGTTGAGCTTCGTGGCAGGAAAAAGAGGAAAAGCGAGGAGAACGATCTGATCCTAGCCATCTCGCAGCGCAGGGCGGAGCGGAAAAACCAGTTCAACTCCATCCTTTCATCCATCATGTCCAAGTGCGACCCCAAGGCAAGCAGCTCGGAGCCCACGGAAAAGGAGTTTGAGCAGGCGCGGCAGAGGCTGGAGAGCAAGAGGGCCAAGAAACGCAAGTGATGGTGCTGCCAGCCTTCTTGCCCTGTGCGGCTGCGCCGAACCATCATCTGGTTTTAGCATCAGGAATTCAGGATGTAGCCAAACTGATTGCAAAAGGCTTGGGTAGATTACCATCTGGGTGTCTTCTCGTCTCCTCCTGGCTAGTACAGTAGGTTTGTATGTTTATCGCCATTGCCGGGAGGGAAGCTTAGCTGGAATCTGTTAAGTCCGAATTTCGCAGCATCTGGCAATTGGATCGGTTATTTTGTACCGAGCTGCGTGCAAGTCGTCTGTTATGAATGTCATGCTTGACACTGACAAGTTGGTCCCACGTGGTGGCCTCAAAGCCCTCAATGAATAGCAACTGTGATTTGTGAGCATGCAATTTATCGATTCGCCATGGATTCGTGAGCGCACAATGAACCGTGACACGATGGTCCCGCAAATGATGGGCCCGCATGTCAGCCAAGATCAAGCATGTCCCCTCTCCAGTCTCCAGGTGCCACAGGCCACAGCACTGGTGATTGGTGAATCATCCTCCCACACCCGCTGCGCACAGCAAAGCTGCCACGCCATGGCCACCCCCCAAAAAATGGCAAACCAACCAGCTGATCACCCGCCGCCGCTAACCGCGCGCGCCACCCTATTCCCGGCAATCCACACGGCCCGCCCGCCCGCCCGCCAACCGCCGCCCTGGCTTCGCTCGCGGCCGCTCGCGCCCGCGCCGCGGAGCTCGTATAAATCGGCGCCCCGCTCCGGGGCGGCAGAAGCAATTGAGAGATCTCTCACGCCGATCGTCGAGCGAGCAGTCTCCCAATCCCAGGCAAGGAGGGCTCCGTTCGATCCAGCGGCAAGCAAGCGAACCAGCGATGGAGATGAAGAAGGTCCTCTGCGCCGCGCTCGTCGCCGCCGCCTCGGCCACCGCCGTGCTGGCCTCGGCCTCCGAGGCGCCGGCCGGCGCGGTCGGCGGCGCGGCCGGGCCCTCCGCCAGCGGCGCCGCCGCCGGCGCCGTGCCCGCCGCGGGGGCGCTCATCGCCTCCTTCCTCGCCTACTACCTGCACTGAGCGCGGAGGGCGCTGCCGGCCGCGCGGGCGGGCGGGAAACCGGCGCGATGCGATTTGTGTTTGGTTCATCTCATAAGTTGATTTTGCTTATTCTTTTTACGATTGGTTACTTGTGTGTTTGGTTGTTGGTTGTTTGTTTGTGGTCGTTTGAATTGTTCAAGGGCTTTGTTCTGTAATTGTGCCTGATCGATGCTAATAATATATGATCCCAATTTGATTTGTGATTCATTCTAACATTGTTTATGCTTGCATTGTTTCAAATATCACCAACGTAAGCCCGTGACACGGTCCTAGCAGGTACACCAGCACATCGCGCCATGATTCATGCCGCAGATGTTGACAACTACTCCTCGGGACGTCCCAAACTCCCAATCCGCAGATGTTGACATCTAGCAGTCTAATGAAACAGAGATGATGAAAGAGGAACACATGAATCCCGCCCGATCTCCATCACTGCTCCTGCAAATACTCGTCGCTAATGTAAAAATCCCCCCATAATTCTCATAGGATGAACGCTTCCAAGCATAGCTCTCGTTGCTTGGACGTTGGGATCATCAAAGCCGGAAAAAAAAATTACGCGAAGTATCCAAGCATGCGATGCCAGCAAGAGGGATTAGGAAAAGTTAAAAGTCCCCCACCTTTTTTTCTTGAGAATAAAACTCCCCACTTGTCTCGTGACGGCAGCATAAGTACGCGACCACTGCCTCCCCTTTCTCCTCCAACGATTTTCAGTTCAGTTCAATCACTCCCCCAGCCATCGCCTCGCGCAGGCGCACGCCGAGCTCGCCCTCCTCCCTCATTTCCCTTCCGCGCCCCGGCCTCGGTTCCCCCAAGGCCCAAACCCTAGCGAAGGAGGAGGGAGCTGGGCGTGGGGCGAATGGACCGGCAGGTGTTCCACAGGGCGCTCGGGCTCTCGCTCGTCGGCGGCCTCAGCACCGCCATCGGTACGGTACCCCCCGCCTCCCGGCTCCTCGGTCGCTGACTTCCCGCCTGCTTGCCGCCGTGGGGGTGGTGCGTTGCGGTTCCTAGGGTTGGTGGAGCTCTAGCGGGAAGTCACTTGCTGAATTTTGGTTCAAGTCCGATTTTCTAGCTTGGGCTGCAGCATGAAGCAGTGTACTCGATGCAATTGGGTGTTCCGCGTTCGCAGGGGTTTCTCGCGTGGATGGGTTCTAGCCTGTAGGTACTGTGGGCGAGTAACTGGTTGTTCTGGCATAAGCTTACGTCCGGTGTCTATCAAGCAAATAAACCCCTGTTTTGTCTGTAGAGATACAGGAAATCGCAGAGCATTTTAGTGTATAGTTTGAACCACACTGCACCAAGTGATGGGAATTGTGCCTCAACATGGGAAAAAATGGACTAATTTTCAAATTTGGAACTAGACCCCAGGCCCAGGTAAGTTAGGACTAGTCTTACTTGGTTAAACCATGCATATAGCTAAAATTGGTCCACATTGTACTTGATTTTGATTGATCTGGTGAGCTACCCCAAGATGCCCAGCCTCACTTTTTGTGGTCAAATCGTGATGGTGACTCGTCGTGTATAGTGGAGTTTTTTTAAGTAACTTCACCAACTTCAACTAAGTTTGGATTCTCTGTTTCAGGTGCGCTGTTTGTAGTTTTGAATCCACCCCCTAACCTGAAAAATTATCAGTAACTTCACTATCTCTTTTAGTAAGTTGTTTGATTGCTAATGTTCTATATGTTGCTCATACTGACTACAGGGTTTTGCTGCTGGGCTTATGCTGAGCATCTCCTTTCTGGATCTGGCACACAATGCAATAAATTATATTGGCTTCTTGAAGGGCAACCTCTGGGTGAGTCATGTCGTGCTTACAATTCTAGAATGCATGCTCATGCAATGCTGATATGTCTCTTATAACAAGGAGCAACCTGCAGTTTTTTGCAGGAGTTCTTTTCTTTGGTTTCATTGTCAAGTTTATTCCAGAGCCAGCCTTTTCACCACAAGCTGATCCAAGCGAGAAAAAGGTTGGAATGAACCGCCCTTAATGATTTATTTGGAGCACCATATCTTTTTTCCTTGCTAAAATAGGAAATCTGAACAGAATTTAGTTCTCTTTGTTTGGTTTGAGGAGAGCAGGCTGATGATGGTGGGTCGGGCAAAGATATGATGAGAAAACATCGCCAGCAAGTGTTATTCAGTGGTATTATTACTGCTGTTGGTAAGAAATTTAAAACGCTTCTAAATTATTCAATGCCCTTATTTAACTAGTAAACAGCACATGCACTCCCTTGAATTTCTTTCAGAATTCTGATAATGTAAATATTAGGACTGTATCATGTCATGAGTATCTTGGTGCCATATCTTCTGCAGCTTTGCTTCCTTGAAGCTACAGTGATTTGAGTTGGCAAATATTCTGATTGCAGGAATTAGCTTGCACAATTTCCCAGAGGGAATGGCTGTATTTCTTGGGTCTGTGAAGGTAAATATTCCCTTAGTATAATTATGTCGGTATAAAAGCTCAAATCACTGAGTTGTGGTGCCATTCCTGTTATTTAGTTGTTAAATTATCGAACTAGTGATACTAGCTCTATTCATCCTAATGCTAATTAAACTGTATTTTAGAATGTTTCAGATTCTATATTTATATTAGTAAGTATAATAGGCTCAAACGAGTAAGCTGTAGTTGAATTATCTCAATGACTAACAATCCATTTAATAACTGAAGCAACATTTGTTTGTTCCTGTAGCATGTTGTCCAATTAATTGGTTCTTAGACAGTTTAACTAGTGATACTTTCTGAGTTTCTGTCATTCGTTACTATTCAGATTCAAATGTGTGCTAGAATGTTCAATTAATACTGCATGACTTTAAGTCTTAGTTGAGTTTGTAAAAGAGTGTTGTGGCAAAGCATTCCTGCATTTCTATTGGTCAGTGATTCCCTGTGGTATTTTGGTACTTACTGATGATCAGCTCAGCATCATCCGACATTTTAACCACCCATTCTAGTATGTATATCTGTTGTGATTTTGTACCATCATCAATCCTTGCAAAATTTATAGTCTGACATAGTCAATGTTCTATACCTGCATTTTTCAAGGATGGGAACTTTTTGAACAATCGAGCATCATATCAATATTGTTGAAGTTACAGCACCCGTTGGCTATAGCCTGTAGGCTACTTTCAGAACTACCTGATCTTGCTTCCTTTGATGCTTGCTTGTCTTATTTTCTTTTCCATGTTCCATTTTTGGTTCACAGTGGCAAAAAGTGGGATTTGATGTTCTTCTAATAGAACACTGTTTTACTAGTGCGTACCTTTGTTAGTTCTGGAAGGGCTCTGCCTGAAACCTCATGTTGTGTTTTAAAAGTTCTTTTTTGTAATGACTGGTTTTGTGCTTGAATTGATTGCTCTTTGTTGCACTAAACTGCAGGGTCTTCATGTGGGTCTGAACTTGGCTGTTGCTATCGCTTTACATAACATACCAGAGGTACAGAAAACAACGATTTAGCCTTTCTCGTTAAATGAGAGTTATCATCTATATTTGATATGAATTATTGCCACCAATGATAACACTTGGATGCTTTTGCGCAATGCTTTAAATGCCACAAAATTTGTTTTTTTTAAAGCTTAAAAAATTCCGTAGTCTATGAATGCCCAATTTATGGTTACCTTTGTATGTGCAAATTAACGCGTAGAATGATAAAGGGTTCATGATGATTTTTTAAGTTCTGTGTAATGTGTATCAAAAGCTATCCTCTTAAATTTTGCTAGGTATTAGCAGTAATCAAAGTATATTCCTTTTACCCATCTCTCTCAGTTTGCCAGAATCGGGTAGTCTCAAAAGATACCAGTCTAAAGAAGAGTATGTTTGCAAATAGCATTAACAGAGTATAGTGTAAAAAAAAAATAGCACCTAGGATTTTTCTTTTTAATTCCATGGAGAGAATATATGCAATGTACATAGAAATCATATAATTTATAAGTGGGGATACATGGCATATTTGATATCATTCAGGGTCTATTCTTCCATGTATTTGTATCTTTCTTTTGGATCAGTTTTGAGTTTTATTCAGTATGCTTCATTTTCCTCAGTTCAATATACTAACTACTCACCACTTTGTTACCTTTTCAGGGGGTTGCTGTAGCTCTTCCAATCTATTTTGCTACCAAGAGGTACATGTTCTCTCATGTAGATATTCATGATGAATAAAGTTTATATTTCCCAGCAGCCTTTAGAAATGAATCCAATGTCAAATATATATGATTTACAGGAAAAAAATTCCTCTAAAAAAATCCAAAAATGTTATCCATTCAAATCCATGTTTTATATGTCTGATATATCCTTGCATGATGTATGAGTTGAGAACTTGAACTTATTATAGATGGTGAAAAAAAATCCAAAATGGCTGTTCATTCCTTTATTTTTTCCAATCTTTATTTTTATTCAGATGATATATCAGTCCATGTTTATTTTTGTGTCACAGCAAATGGCAGGCATTTTATATGGCGGCAGGATCTGGTTTGGCTGAGCCAGTAGGAGTAATTGCTGTAGGTATGCTTTTTCATGAACCCTCCTTTCGAAATGATGTTCATTCAGATGGAAACTATACTAAAATCTATCTGTTTTCTGTCTGTTACTCTGCAATCCTATTTAGCGCTGATATGAGTTTACTGCAGCTTACTTGTTCCCAAGCAGCTTGAATCCTGGCATTCTTGAAGGCCTACTTGGATCTGGTTAGTTTGTTGAGTAAATTGAATACTAGTTTTGAACTTTTGATATTGAGTACTCTGTTGACTTCCTGTGTGTCTCTATGCAGTTGGTGGTGTTATGGCTTTCCTCACTCTGCATGAAATGCTGCCTCTTGCGTTTGACTATTGTGGCCAGAAGCGAGCTGTCAAAGCAGTATTTTTGGGAATGGCATGCATGTCTGCAAGGTTTGTAGATTCTTCGAATTGAATAAACATGCTCTCATAGTGACAAGTATGGATTTGCTTTTGGCTGGAGACTCTGTGTGGTAATGTGGTTTTTTAGAACACCTGCAATATGAGAATATGAATTAGTATTTATCCTCGTAGGGTGTTTTATTGAGTTTTCACAAGGTATGAGTAGGGTATTGAACTCATATGTTGTTAGCGTCAGGGCGCTAAACAAAAGAATAGCCTACCAATGCCATAGTTCATCATCTATGAAAGTTGACCATCCTGCAATAGCACAGATAAAGACTGACTATGTTGAAACATACTGGCCTAAGTTTATGCAGCCATCGTCATTATTCACATTTGTAAAGTGCATCGACTGGGGCCTTTGTAGTGTTGTCCAGTAGGATTGTGAAAGTGGTGAATTTGATATTAGACAAGATCTTGTATCGTTGTACACACCTTTATACATCACTTCATTCTATTCATTACAAACCTAATTGATTTTCATTTTTCGTATTGGCAGCTGGTACTTCTTGGACATCAGCCTACCAAAGGAGATAAGCTTGTAGCATCACATCTGTAGCGCCACAAGTGGTCCACAATGTCATCTGAATTCTGGAGCTGAGAGTTTGTCAGTAGATCCTGATTTCCGGCAGGGAAACGTTTGTTCCTGGAGGATTCATCGATCATATGACCATATGTTTAGGCAGTAGGCATCACACCAAAACATCAGAACGAAAGCAAGAACAATGGCTAGATGTGTCGGAGGAGGGGAAAACTGCATTTCCCCAGGATGTAAAAGCCAGATTAGTTGTCAGAAGATGCGTAGCAACTGAAAACAATCGAAAAATTGTATCAGTTGGTCGACAATGAAAGCTTCAAAAGTACACCAATCACACCATTTCTTCCAAAAAAAAGGGAACATTAACGTCGACCCTTTGAAACTTTGGTTGTCAACCACCTAAGTTTTTTGCTCCACATACGTCATGCAAATCCAAAAGTCATCAATATCTCAAGAGAAACTGGGATGTTGTCATTGGACTAAGTTTTGAGACTAGAGATGGATCTGGGGTGGGATTGACCTCTCCCGAACGGGTCGGTGGATCTCATCTTTGCAATTTGCATGCATGGGGACAATTCCATCATCGTACGGCATTACAATTGTATGGGCGGACACAAGCAGCATGTCTCTTCGTAGCACGGTAGCAGCATGGGGTTCCTGTCTCTATGGTTGGCTGCGCGGCTTGATGCTTCATGCTTGTGAACCATCTTTGCTCTATACTTCTATCAAGGTTAGGAAAGTTTGGGTATTGAATTGTACATGTGGTTGTACCCATGTTGGGTCTATTTGGCGCTACCGCCCAATCGTTCACGAAGGACGGCGTGTGAGCCACTCCGTTGAAGCTTAGCTACTCAGGAAGAACAGGGAGATCTAGCTCAACGTCGAAAACAAACTACAAGCAATACTGATAGCAGGAGGTAAGCGAAGGGAAGTAATAAGCATCAATGACAACCATTGTAGAGCTATGGTCCCCAGAATCTGTGTAGACACTTTCAAACTTAGCTAGCAGCGCATCATCATAAGCATTTCCACTGCAATGCAATGAGATAAACATCAGGTAGAAATCTTAACTCGACAATTATATTGATTGTGTGCCTGGACATATAGGATCTTTCATGTGAAATCCAAGAAGGAAATAAGACAATCGGAATGGAGACCTGGCTGTTACAAAAATCTCTTATGCCAATGCCAGGATTGCCTTTGTCATGACGAGCACCAGCATGCTGTGCTGAGTGCAGACACAAAAGCTCAGCGCCATATCATGTGGCTAATCCTAAAACGACAAGCAGCAAACAAAAACTAATCCAGGATGTGGATTCAGCATGTAATTGAACCTTTTTCTTCCTATTAATACAATGACATGCAGCTCTCCCACGTGTTCGAGAAAAAAAAATGTAAGCAGCGGAATATTTACCTGAAAAATTAAGCTGATGATCGTAGTCGAACTTCCTAAACATAATGTGTCACTGTAGTACATTGTGCATTTACAAGCTTCAAAAGTCAGTAAATTTCCTATTAGCATTTCTACAGGTTAGAACTATGTCACCCAGCACCCTCAATCATCAGTGTTTCAACACCAAGCACCCTGAGTCGTCAGTGTTTCAAGACCCGAGGAACATCATGGGTGGCTGAGATGAGACAGTACCATGCAGCATTCCAACACCGTGGAACATCATGGAAGGCGGAGCTGAGAAAGTACCACAGTGTTTGAACATTGGAGGAATATCATGGATTTCTGAGCTGAGCCGGTAGCACACCTCTTCTCCCAGAGTACATTTACCGACATCACAGAGCTCTGAATACACTGAGCATGATGTGCGCTTCATTTCTTCGAGACTGCTCTCCAAGATACCTGCAAGGCTGCAATAAATATGCTGGGCGTTAGTGCTCCACAGCCAATGATTGCACTTCCTCCCTCCAACATGCCAAATGTTGGAACCGAGGATATTGCTAGTCCCTTGTTCTGATTTGCCAGTCTATTTTTCTGTGGTCCTATTTCCCATCCTGATAGCATTCGCCAACCACAGCTGAAGCTGAAACCTGAATAAATTTGGCCAGCTGGTCTATTTCCATCTGATTCTGCATTTTACATGTTTGATGTCACACTCTGCGCGAACTGAGCAACCAAAATAACTAAGTGAAGATAAATTTTAACCAATACTGCGCTTATAAACAATTTCTAGAATAATTATGGAGTGTCTAAACTGGAGAAACTGACAATACATTTAAATCTAAGTAAACCACCAGTTTCTATCGTGGAATAACTGAGGTACCAAATCCATTTCCGCGATAGAATACAAATCATACACAGGAACTAAAATAGATACCTTCTTCTATATTTGCAGAAGTGGTTCCAGAAATGCCCAAAGAAGCATGCATCACTAGATCCTGCAGATAAAACTTTCACCAATAATCCTTGCATGAGCACTCATAATCTTTGAAGTGATGAAACCTATTGTTGTCTCGCACAATTATCTCCCTACCAACAATACCAGATATGAATTTAAAAGCTCGGTGACAATCTACACAAATTCGCAAATTCTTCATGATCCTTATAGGTACACCAGGTGGTATACAGATCAATCCAAAAGCCAGAGCAAGCTTTTCACTGTGTTGAAACACCTCTGATTCCTTCTCTTCTTCCTCAAGATCGTAGAGAGCGTATTGTGTGTCTGGCATGTATCCAGCAGCTTGCATTTGACTTTTGAGCTTGGCCAGTAACGCCTGGATCTCATTATTCATCTCATGTTTTGTGTCCTTAGCCTGGAAAACATGTACAACATTTTTCCAGGTAATCCAGCTGCGCCCTGGGTCTTTCTTGATTCCAACATTTTTCATCTCCTTCCTCACGTCTGTTGCTTCTGTCCATCTGGAGAATTAAAAAAGATACAGTAAATCCACAGCACAATTAATGAGCGAGTGTAATTCGATTGCAAGGCATTTTTTTTGTAAGAAAACACATTTTTAAGTTATTTTTACCTGCCAGCAGATGCTAACATGTTAGAGAGCAAAACATGATTGCCAGAGTCATGAGGATCAAGTTCAAACAACTTCTCAGCAGCAATCTTTCCTAGCTCTGTTTTACCATGCATCTTGCATGCCCCAAGTAGCGCTCCCCAGACAGAAATGGAAGGCCTCATCGGCATACCCTGTATGATCTCATAAGCTTGTTCTTCCATTCCTGCACGACCAAGCAAGTCCACCACACAAGCATAATGCTCAATTCGCGGCTTAATCCCAAACCTATCATTCATTGTCTTGAACAGCTCATATCCTTCTTTTGTCAAACCTCCTCTGCTGCATGCTGCGAGTACATTGACAAGTGTGATGTAATTGGGTGCTGTTTCTCCACACTTTATCATATCATCAAACACTGCAAGTGCATTCTGAGCGTCACCAATGTGGGCATAACCTCCTACCATTGCATTCCATGTAACAAGATTCCTCTGCGGCATATCAAGAAAGACCTGTTCAGCATCTTCGATACCCCCACACTTCCCATACATGTCAACCAACGCACTTGCAACAAAAATGTTTGCATCAATGCAAGAACGGACAGCAACTGCATGCAGGGCACGCCCTTGGTCAAGGCCTAGCAGTCCCGCACACGTGGTGAGCACACTGGAAACCATGAAATCCGTTGGCTCTTCCCCAGCTCTTCTTGCACCCAGGTAGACCGAGAAAGCTTCCTCCTCTCCACCGTTCTGTGCATATGCAACAACCATACAACACCAGGACACGCTGTTCCGAACTCCCATGCCATCAAACACCGCCTTGGCCTTCTCTACACGTCGACACTTCCCATAAAAATCGACCATAGAATTGGAGACGGAGACATCCGTCTCAAACCCACACTTCACTACGAAGCCATGGAACTGCTCCCCAAGGGATAGATATGTCGCCCCAGCGCACGCGTTGAAGAATGCACAGACCGAGACCACATTTGGCATCCCACCAGCCTCCCGGAGCCCAAAGTACGCCTCCACCGTCTCAAGGGGCCTTCCGTCAAGCACCGCGTTGGTCATCACGGCGTTCCAGGCGACCACGTTCCTGTAGGGCATTTCCTCAAACAGGCGGCGTGCCAGCGCGAGGCGGCCAGTCTTGAAGTACATGTCCAGCGCCCCACACGCCACGAAGGCGTCGTCGGGGAGGTACCCGAACCTGAGCGCGAGGGCGTGTACCTGGGGCCCGATGGTTGACTGCGACGGCGCGGACGCGGCGGCCTTGAATGCGGATGGGAAGGTGAAGTCGTTGGGGCGGAGGCCGAGCCGGAGCATGGCGGCGAAGGCCGAGAGCGCCTGGGCCGGGCGCCCGTGCTGCGCTGCGCCAGAGATGAACGCCGTGTACGACACGACGGTGGGGCTCGGGTCGGATGCCAGGGCGGCGGCAGCGGGCCCCGGGAGGTCGAGCTTGGAGTAGAGGTTGACGAGGTGGGCGCAGATGAAGGGCGGGATGGCCGGGGCGAGCAGCCTCAGGGCACGCGCGTGCGCCGCGCGTCCGAGTCGCGGAGAGCGGGAGGCGATCGCCGCCTCGACCGCCGCCGCCAGGAGCTGCGGGTCCGTCGCCAGCATTTGGGCTGGGTTGATTTGCGATTTTTGGCGCGACCGCGGAGATGGTTAAATTGGGGCCACGTGTACATGGAAAGTGGGCCGGGCTGGTATTGACTAATCCTGGGCTTGACTCGTAACCTTTTAAAGCCCAGTTGCTCACGTGCATACCTTTTCTCTTGGGAAGCAGATGCTGCCAAAGATCATTCAAGTTTTGGTACCGGATCAATTTTGTCCTCAAAGAATACAAAGATCATTGTTCCATGGATATTTTGTCTCCAGTAAGCAATTGTGGCCATAATGATCAACAGCATGAGGATAGAAACTCAGTTACCCAGAATGTAACAGCTACATTTGTTGTTAGATCCATGAGCATGTAAATTTAAAAAAGGGACTCTGCAAACCATTCGCTGCCACCAAGAAACCTTTTTGTATTGTCCGGATATATCATCTGTCATCCATGTGATAAAATAAATAAATCAACTACTCAGATAATCAAGTTGTGCATAAATACGCAAGGAATGTGCAATGCTATAACCGCATATTCATCCCTCGTTCTTCGCATCTTCTGTTTCACCGCCGGGCATTTCAGAATTCAGATACCAGAGGCAGGATGAATTTGCCAGATGAGTCTAGGGTCAACTTTAAAGTTCTCTAGTACGAGAATGCTTACAACAGGAGAAAGGAACTATTATGTTACAAAACGAAACCTTGATCTAAACAAAGCTTTCTCCAAAAACTTGCGTCAACGTCGCCAAAAAATGGGAAGGTATGTACCACCTCTCCTACCAGCCAAAAATGCTAAGAACGAAGCAGATGAACGTGACGAATATACATGTTAATTTCTGTAGCCAACAGCAAAGTGAAATCTCCTCGCTTGTTTATCGTTGAAGGCGTATTCAAGTCGCAGAGGTCCCAATGGGGAGTCCACACGAACGCCAACACCGTAGCCGTACCCACTACCTGGTTTCCCACGAGCTCCTGCTGGGTCACCTGAACAGCGAAACACCACGGATGGCTCATGTAAGAACTGTGTACATTGCCTAACAGAAAAAAAAATGCCGACATGTATTGATGATGTAATGATTGCATAAGTGCAAGATCCCCAGCTGTATTAGACTTTCATTCTGTCAAATGTATCCTACAAAAGTATAAGACGGGGCTGCTCACTTTACTTTCATGTTGGGTAAAATGTGAGTAGAATGTGAATTACCAGGAACTTTAGGACCAGAACCGAGATCACTACCGTAGTCGCCAAAGACAACACCTTCCAGTGGCCCAAACTGCATGCAGAGCAATACCAGTAATTAATCACACTATCACAGTGCTGATTGAATACCTTCATTTATTTATTTAAGAGACCACAGAGTAGGTATAATATGATATGAATTTCTTCAAACACATGATGACATTTGCAGAGGACAGCACTCAAGCTGTCAATCTATTCAGACATGGGAGCAGGGCTCCAGATTCTCAGTGCAAAGAAAAAATAGCCAGGAACAGCTGCTGTACCTCTCAGCAAATATTCTATAAAAAAAACGTAACAGCATCCATCTATAACAGTACTGCTACTTGGGCTCAATATGAAAGTAGAGCAGTGAAAAAGTAAAGCAAGCAGGCCTCAGTTAAGCTACCGCAGCCAATCACTAGGTGATGGTCCATCCAAAGAAGACTCATTTGAGCAAAAACAATATAAGACTGGGCTGCTCACTTTACTTTCATGTTGAGTCCTAATCCTAGTAGCAATAATGTTATAAATGCATATTGATACTGGTTTTGCTAAAATATTCGTTGCGAGATATTCATATAGGTATTCCAGGAATGTGTTTTGAACAGAGAATTCTGGGCCCTATTCCAGGGTCCGGCACCTATAAGGCTATAAATGGTTATAAGTTTTTCTTTTGTTAATTATGTAGATATGTAGACCCTTGTTGCCAACACAGTATTCTGAAGTTACCATACCATTGTGTCTGGATTTTTGTCGGACTAGTGTCACATAATTCCATGTGGAGTTGATTTGACAAAGATAAGAGGAGGAGGAGGAGGAAGCCTACCATGCGGCACGAGACTTCTCCACTTCCTACAGCGTAAGAACGCCCGGAACCAACAGCACCCTCTTCGTATCCTCTTACACTATTTGTCCCACCAATTGCAAATGCTTCATGAGGTGGAAAGTTTCCCTCCACGTGACCTCCAGAAGCACTACATCAAACAAAAAATTATACAGAAAATAACAGAAATGGAAACAACTATCAGTGCAAGTTAATATGCAGGGCTTTTAACAGTTTTTTGCTACAGGCCCAGTACAAGAATTTGATTAAAGCAAACCTCAAAAGAAGCCGAGAAGGACCAATTTCATAGCCCTGCCTCAAACGTGCTGTCACTCTGTTGAAGCTTAGCCACTCAGGAAGAACAGGGAGACCTTGCTCAACGTTGAAAACAAACTACAAGCAACAATGATAGCAGGAGATAAGGGTCTTCCAAAAAAAAGAAAACCGGATAGCAGGAGATAAGCAATAATGGCTGTGAATATTGCTCGGGGAAGGAATAAGCATTAATGCCAACCATTGTAGAGCTATGGTCCCCAGAATCGGTGTAGATGCTTTCAAACTTAGCAAGCAGTGTATCATCATAAGCATTTCCACTGCAATGCAATGTAATAAATATAAGGAAGAAATCTTAACTACATTGATTGTGTGCCTGAACATGTGAAAACCAAGAAAATAAGACAATGAGAATGGAGACCTGGCAGTTAATTGGCTGTTATAGAAATCCCTGATGATAGGATTGCTTTTGTCATCACGAGCACCAGCATGCTGTGCAGAGACAAAAGGTCAACGCCATACCTTGTGGCTAGTCCTAAAAGGATAAGCAGCAGAATATTTACCTGAAAAATTAAGCCAAGCGTCCCACTCCATTTTGGCCTAAATGGCCTGCTGTACTCCACGCCGGTAGTAACACGTCCAATCGTTATAGGCCCATGGTCAGGATGATCGCCACCATGGACAAGTGTTCCAGGAGTCCTTGAGTTCTGGTACGAGAAATAACTATAAACATATGTATGAAGCTAACTAGCGGAAATAAAAAGCGATTCATATTAAAGCTAAATACCTGAACCATAACAGTTCTAGAGGTTCTCTTGTTGTCGCCATCGATCCATGGGTCAGTAAAGTTCAATCTAAAAATCGAATCTATTTGCCCCCTCTCCAGTGATAGGTTCAATTTCTTGTTCCTCCCAAAAACGTTCCGGTTTGAATATGCAAAGCTGCACTCAAGTGATAAAATTTTTAGACTGTGCATCTTCAATATATCCAGATAAAGAGGTAGGAGCTGATAAGAAGTTGCAAGCCTGCAACAAAATGATTTGTTCTAGACATACTACCACAAGTTCAGAAATCAGAATGTTGGTTTTGGTTCGCAAACACTTGTCACTTTGTTCTTGAGGCGGCATTTTCCCACAAATGAAACCATATCTTGTCAATAGGGCAGTGTCTTTAGAGCGAAGGCTACACAATCCTAGAGAGGATTCATGTAAAAAATGAAACTAGTGACTCTTCCCTGTTCCATATACATGGAGCTAAAACAACAATTAATGTGTTCCTTATAACGATACTCCAAATTACAGATTATTATGGTCATAAGCATTTCAGTGTAAGATTAGTTGACCATTGAAGTTTCAAGACAACTAGCAAGCAGATTCATACCCAAATGCTATAAGTGTTGGCAAACAATTGCTAAAGGAATTTTGTGAAGCGGGCACATGCTTGTAGCCAACTAGTAAACAGCTGGTCTGAGGTTTGAAGCTATATACATCTGATAATAAAACAAGAAGATCATCAACATTGTTCAAATTAAATAATTGACAGATTCTACAATACAAAATGATAACTCTAAATTTCTCGGTCCATATGGCCTGCTCGGGCCTTGGAGGATAAGCTGCTTATGCTAAGCTGCTCCAGATGTTGTAGCCGCGGGGCAATTTTAATGATAATCATAGAAGTCTATCCATAATAGTGGATTTTTGTTTCAGCCCTCCAAACATTTATTAGAACCCAGATAATGAGGCTTCGTGATAATGTTAAGCCCAACAAAATTAGGGGAAAAGGCCACTGGGGGCCTCTTTGGAAGAGGGGTATAACTCCAGATATTTTCAGGACTTAACTCAAACTTGAATTTAGTCCTAAGGATTTGGAACACAATACACCCTTTGAAAACAGATCCTAGTTTTGAGCGCAGGGCCACACAACTAATATACAGCAAGGAAAAGTTGCATCTCCGGAACTATTGAAGGACCATGAAATATTGAACCTATGTGGAGAGTAGGAACTCACAGGCAGGAATAAGCATTATAGCACTAGAAACAGAAACACAGTAGCTGTATATATACATCTTATCCTGTGAAAGAATAACATACCAACCTGCCAATAAGTCCAGAAAGGGGTCCATTGGTTATCCTGCAGAAAAACAGCATGTCATATAATAAGCATTGAAGAATAACAAGTTCAACTGCACTTTGTGCATGTGCGCAACTGGAGATTAAAAGAGAAAAAAAACAGTGCATCTACAGTTTCAGCAGTAGTGAATCAGAACAGAATTTCTTAAAGCATGCAGGTACTAGCTACGCCCACAGTTCTTAAGACCGGACTGGACTAGCGGTCCGACCGGAACAAACAGAGCCTCCGCTGGCCCGGTCCAGCTAAAAGACCGCCTGAGCAATCGAACCGGTATACACAGGTGAAAACTGGTTTACTGCCTGGTTTTAGAGGAAAAGCATTAGGAAAATCGACACCAAACCGCTGGTGACTGCTCTGTGTTGGGGCACATGCGTGCGGAAGGGGGAAAATGGGAGGCGGGAGGGGTAAGATGAGAGGAAAGGAGCTAAGCGTGGGGTTCGAACACAGGATAGACGCATGAGACTGAACTGTCACCACCAGGCCATGCTTCGCCTTGTGTTTGTAGTGTATCAATATCTATTTAAGAGACATTGAACCGCTTCGAACCACTGGTCCAACTAGTCAAACCAGTGAACCAAAGACTTTGCCGGTTCAATTGCCGATCCGTTCCTACTAACTATGGCTACGCCGTTTTATACAATCTTACACAGCTCAACTTACAAAGCACCATTTGTACTCACCCACTTGAAATGCCACCACCAGCAGAGAAACCACCCGAAGGGCGTTCAACAAGATTCATGACAAGATCAACTTTATTTGAATCTGCAGATAATTACAAAGCACATGAACACTAGCACCTAACAAGAGAATGGATCAGCTTCAAAAATAATGATAGAGAACTCAAAGTTAGCTTTACCTCCAACTGGCTGTGGAATTATAGTAACATCCTCCATGATTCCCATGGTAAGTATTGTTTCAACATCCCTTTTGACTTGTGCCCTATTGTAAGCCTGTTTTCACCATTAGTAGTTTAACTAGCTACGATCAGTGCCAAGTTTAAACTGACAAGTGTGAAGTTTAAACATACAACATTAATGTCACAGCATAAGGCAACAGGACATGAGTAACAAGGTAAGAAAAGCACCCCCCCCCCCCCCCCAAATCTACATATTATTGCTAACGTGATATTTTTATAGATGATTGCTAATATTTAGTTATTAATGTCGCAGTGCTCCTTTCATAATGTTTTAAATCAGAACCACCCAACCGGACTTCAAATATTACTGTGAATAGAGCCAGAATTTACACAATAAAGAACAAAGAAAGAGTGGCTTAGTTCTATGTGCTCAAGTCTCCAACCAAATACACCTATATTGTAACAAAAGCTGGTGACTTTGGTATAAGCCTTTGCGTGAAGACGAAAGAATAAGCATTTCATGCAACATCTAGAAGAACATAACTGAAGGATAATATTTGCATTTTAACATATCATCAATAGTCCTCCTGAAGTATATAAAAAATAAATAAAGCAATTGAGAAAGATAACTTTCGAAAAAAATGCTCTGACCTGCCCTTTCTTGGTGGTAAGTTGTCGAAGGATGGTCTCTGGCTGTGTCTTTCCAACAGTTGGTTCACCACTATGACAACACAGAAAGGAAAGAGAAGGGTGGAAACCATAAGAAAACTAGAAACTTACGCAGTCTAAAACAATAATTGATCACGAAAATATCAGAGTAAAGATAGGTCCTTACGTTCTCCTATCTAGAAAGCGGATATTAATGTTATTAACCTCAGCTTCTGAAACTTGCAGCCTCAAAATTCCTCCAGAAAGTATCTCAGCGTATGAAACCTGAATCCAAATCAATGGCTCTTTGTGATTTATTATTTAGCAATGTAGCATTGAGGGTCCTTATTTCTATATGCAATGAACAACAAATGAATCCTATTTTGTATGCTGAGTTGGACACAAATTTAGCGTTGGTGAGATATATACAATCATTACTGGGTTAGAGAAGAAGGAGCATGACAAACTCAGTTGCTACAGTTGTAGCTACTGGATGGTCAACACATCGCAGAGAATTACTTCAGGATAAATGGCCTTGAAGCACCTAGTTTAACTAATCATATTAAACATATCATGATACCCCACCAAATACAATAAAACGAAAGGCAGAAAGAAAAAAACGAGACCGAGAAACATGAATTCAGATTAATGATGACCTACCAGTCCAGTTAGACCCCGCTCCTGATACCATCCATTAACAGACTTTATCACTTGATCCAGATGTCGAATGTTTATGATTTTTCCTGCACATTGTCACACCAAAAACTCTCATTTAAGACACCACATCATCACATAGAAAAAGCTTAAAACTGTTTGAAACAACACATTTACCATGGCGATCACGAAATGCATCTTCCAGGAACTTGGAAGGCAGCATGTTGGCGCCCTCGCAGACCAACCCATGGAAGTCCTGATTGGGCTCCACCTAAATCACAAAAGAACCGGAATTGTGCATCCCTCAGTTCCAGAAATAAGCCAGTGGAAGGAAAATGGGGTGAACAAGAGGATAAAAAAAGGACCTCGAAGACGAGGCGGATGCCGTCGCGGGTGTCGACGGCGACGGGCATGCACGACCGGAACAGACCGCTCTCCACGACGCGGTGCACGTCCTCCTGCACCTCCCGCACGGTGAGCGCGGCGTTGGGGCGGCACGCGCGCAGCGCCGCGGCGGCCGCGGCCTCCAGCTCGGGCCGCTCCAGGGGCTCCCCGTCCTTGCCCCGCACCGCGACCTCGCTGATCAGCACCCGCTCCTCGCCACCCCCTCCCGCGTCCTTCCCGTGCCGCCGCACCGGCGGGGGCACCGCCGTGTCGGCCCGCGCGACCGGGACCCGGGGCAGGCAGGCGCCCAGGCGGCGCGCGGCGGCGTCGAAGGCGCGGCCGATGTGCGCGAACGGGAGCGCCGCGGAGAGCAGCGCGGGCGCGGGCGCCGGGGACGGGGCCGGTGCCGAGGCGGAGGCGGACGGGAGCTTGACGCCGGAGGAGACGAAGCGGACATCACGGTTGCGCCCCATGGCGGCGGGAGCGGAGGGTCCGATTAGGGTCGCGAAATGGAGGCGGGCTAGGGTTTAGGGTTTTGCCGACGAGGCGGAGGAGGAGGGCGCGAGGGATTCGTCCGCCATGGGCGGGGGGGGGGGGGGGGGGGGGTGTGGGGGGCGGCGGAGCGGAGGAGATGGTGGATGGTGGGTCGGGGAACGGGTTCCCTCCGTTTTGTCTCGAGGGACAATGAGAGCCGTTCGATGTGGTCGCGAGCCTGTTCATGAATCTGGTCCGTTGGCTGGTTAACGACGCCTTTTACTTGCTGAAAATTTTTGATATTTGATATTGAATTTGTGCGTCTCACTATTTTTTACATTCAATTTGCAAGTCTTTCAAATATAATACTATATTCACGAATTCTTTTGATTTGGGAATTTCTTCTTTTCTTAATTTTAAGGTTTTTTTATTTCCGTTTCACCTCGCACATGAAATCGTTTTACCCATGCCTCCCTCGCTCGTCCCCGTCTCTCTCCTCCGTTCCTCTCAATCGCCGGACTCCTCTGATCAGTCGGTTCTTGGCCTTTTGTCGCCGCAGGGTCACCGTGGTCATGACTGTGGAGGCGGAGGAGCAGACCACCATCGAGCAGACCGATCTGAAGCTGACCGTCAAGCGGGGATACATTTCCTCTTATGGGGTGTGGTTCATGGATGGTGAGTGCCGCCTGCAGCCTGCTTTGCGACCTCCCTGCTGTGCGTTTATGGACAGCGTGGTCGATTTCTGTTTTAGCCCCTGGGAGCAGGATCACTGGACTTCCAGGCAGCGCCGGAGCGGTCGGTCGGTCGGCGTGGAGGCGGAGGAGGAGCAGACCACCATCGAGCTGACGGGCGCGACCGACCGGGCCTGCTGTGT
Organism: Panicum miliaceum; assembly: GCA_032594955.1. Lineage (NCBI taxonomy): Eukaryota > Viridiplantae > Streptophyta > Magnoliopsida > Poales > Poaceae > Panicum > Panicum miliaceum. The sequence continues at coordinate 4,376,848 of CM064067.1, forward strand.
GAGGTGTTCGCGGTGCTCACAGACCCACGGTTTCGAGAGACCGATGGGATCCAATCGGTATGGATGGATAAGGTCAGAGGGAAAACCGTTATTTCACATGTGCTGTAAAATGGAAATGAAGAAAAAAATCTCAAAGTTAAGAAAAGGAGAAGAAATCAGAATTCGGAATTCGCGGATGAAGGATTATATTTTGAAAGGCTTACGAATTGGATGTCAAAAAGAGTGAGACATACAGATTTAATGTCAAATATCAAAATTTCTCATCATGTGTTGTACTTAATTGACCATCTTCCGCTACTCACTGGACCCAAGATAAGAATCAGCAATTTTACTAAATTGATACTATTATTTCTAAAAATATTATTGTCGTGCAATTGTTCAATGCTTCTACTTAATCACCATGTCACCCTATCATCTCCATATATTATCCTTCTTCTCCTGCAGTTGGCATGCCACATTACATTAGCTAAGTTCGGAAAAGTTCTAAATCAGTAAAAGCTGCAGGAGAAGCCGACTGGGGTTAATGGGTTATTGGGGTAGCAGAAATTGGGTTTGTTTGGTTAGATCATTAGATACAGTGCCAGCAGATCGAATCCCAGCCCGAGAGGTTTTGAGCCCAAAACTGGAAATATCACGGGCCAATTTAGGCCTGAAAGGGCCCATCTGAGATTTTGGCAAGGAAACTCGAGTGAAAAAATCATGTGCGATTAGATTAGATAGCAATCTGAAACTCGAGTAAGAAATCATGTGAGATGAGCAAATTAAACTGCTTCCTCCTATCCCCTCTTTTGAAGCAAATTTCAGGATCACGTTGGCAGAAGTTCAAACTGCTGTCTGATCTTTCTTCTTTTTACGAAAGGGAAAGTCTTTGTGTGGTTTCGATCGTTGTTTTCAAGATCGCTTGTGATTTGAATCCTCGTTCCTGCTATATTGACTGGGATTTTGAGCTACCTGATCAGACCGTAAGGAACCCAGAGAATTCTAACTGGAAATTAACCATCCATCTCAAGCCTTGTCTGGGTGAGTGAATTATCGATATTTATCGGGCCATCAGCATATTTTCATTTACACTTGGCTTCTTTTACAGGTTTTCTTTTCTTGTCTCTTTAGAGGAAGCTGCCAAATTAAAAGGCTTAATCTTACGGTAGATCAAAGTAAATAGTAAACACCGTAATTGCCAAGGATTCAAAGTCAAACATGACAAAAATTCACCGTGGTGGTTACGGTACGGTGACAGAAGACCGAGGAATATTAATTTTCTTTACACGTCTTTTGGAACCTAAAGAGATAACGATATGATATGCGAGACATTGGTGGCATATTTAGAAGAGGAACATACAATACAAGTCTTGAAACATCTCCTTTTGTTTTGTGAAAAGGTCCTCGCGTGTTATACTCCATCTGTTTTTTTATAAGAAATATCATAATTCGAAAAGATCAAGCTTATAGAGTTCGATTCATTATAATTATTTATTTTATGCAAAAATACAATACAAATGCAGACGCTTATATAGAACACGTGTACGAACAAGCTATTCTTCTGAGCGAAACATACGACAACTCTTAAGATTATAAAGCCACCACGAGTGCTTCCCTAGCTAGAGATGGGCGGCACGTCGTCGTCAATAGGCGCATCTCCTACTACCGAAACAAAACAACGTTCGTTTATTTCTAGGATAAATGTAGAAACATACGAGCACTCGTGTTAAGACAATAATTATTTAAATTATATGCAAGATTTGAATCACGGATCTTTTCAGCGTATTCATATTTCAAAAATTCACTCCAAATTTGACTGAAAATTAGGTGTATTTCAACATATTCATATTTAGCAAACGTTTTAGTTCAACATGCATTGATTTTGCAACTACACATGGTTGCCGGAATTTAAATTGCAAGTGTCACCCACAAGAAAACGAGTGTGGCATAATTGGACCTGCCACCTGTTTGAAGTACCTTTGCGCAGCTTTTTCTCAAGTCCCTCGTGTCCCACAACCTTTTCTCTTTAAAGACGAAAGGAAGCAATAATGTAGTGGATATGTGACGAGGAATGGCGCCATCCCTAGTGTTTGGATGTTGTCCGGAGATAATGATCGGTTTTGATACTGTTTCTTGTGAGCACCAAACCGGACAACTCACTAGTCCTTTTCCTTGAGAAGACATAAATTTGGGCCCCTACTTTTCTTGGCGGAGACTGCTTGATGTCCCAGTTTTCCTTGTACGGGCATGTGGATTATGGCCCCTTCTTCAAATTTAGGGAAGCAGTCAATCACAGTATTACCTGAGAGCAAAGACAAGAAGCTAGCAGTCAGCAATCTTCCATGACCCTTCTTCAAATGCCATTGGTGCTGTTCGCAGGTAGCCAATGGATTCAGAAGGGGGAAGAGGCGTTTACGGTCGCTAACCACGCTTCTTTGACTCTCAGAACTTGTGCTTTCTTGTACTATAGCGCTTCTGTTGTTTTGTAGTGTGGCTGCTTGAACTCGCGATCCAATTCGATTCACTCGGACTGTGATTGTTGCAAGTCGCACTCTATTCTCTCTCTTAATGAAACACTGCCAGGGCACATTTGCAAAAAAGAAAATGAAATCAGCAATCTTCCTTCGTCCAGTCTGTTATCAATGAAATGATGGCCAAACTATGGAGGTCGAATTGATTGTCTAAGACCATTCCTAGTGCAAGTTTTCATTAAGTTCTTATCAAAATGCATGGCACGCCAGCATTTTCTATGACATGATAGGGTATCACCATTTCCAACAAAAATGGATCTCGATAAAATCAGCATCAGGTTTCGTTCATCCTCACATGGTTTTGTCGATCTAGTGTGGCATATGATCATGATTCATGCATCTTCTTATTCTAACTTAAACAATTGGATGAGACTACGTAATTCATGCGGTACATAAATCCCTAAATCATGCAAGGATTATGTATTGTGGCTAACTTATGAAACCATGCAAAAAGATCTTGCACCAATAGACCTTGTTTTGTTAATAAACAAAACCTCCTCAGATGATGTATCCGTCCATTTAAGTTGCCTGAGTTGCCTTCGAGGAAGCATAGTACGTAACATGCTACCACGGATATGGCTCTCGGAATCTCTTTAGCACGGTAGGGATGGTCCTTATATTCTTTTTACAATCTAACTCAGCCCTTAATCATTCTTAGCTCAAAACATATAGAACACGAGTCCAATCATTTTTAAAAACCGATTCTTAAAATTCATAGACTAAATTTGTAGATATTCTATTACCACCTCTAGCCATAGCACCAGACGGATGGCCGCAGCCATTGGCAACCGGCCAATCACAATGAGCCCTGACATCCGGCACCGCCACCTCGGCGGTCGGACACCGCTCGCATCCGTACGCTCTCCTCACAAAAGCTCAGCACCTCCACCCGCCGCTGCAGCGTGCCGCAGCGAGCGCGCCACGCGCCTCCCGTGCCCCCGCGGCGGCGGGCGCGCGTCGGGACGCGAGCCGCTTTTGGCCGCGGCACCGGCAGCCCGCGCCGTGCGGTGGCGCTCGACGTGCGCGTGCAAGCGACAAAGCAAGAGATGCCGCCGAGGCTACCGAACCACCCGTCCCTTTCCTCGCCGGATCATTGGAGATTCGGAGCGGAGCGGAGCTGCAGCTGCTGGCCTTTCGCCTTTCGGCCCCACCCCTGTCGCCACCGCACGCGCCGCGCCGCAGCGACTGCGCCGGGGTCCCGCTCATCCCGGAGTAGCTCCCTCGATCTGCTCCGTCCTCGCTCCAGGCACACGGTGGAGGCCGGTAGGTACCAGCAGTCTCGGAACAGACCTGAGCGGCTCGGCGATGCGTTCCCCACGTGCGCGCCCGCCTCGCCGCCGACGGCGTCGGGCGGCGAGCCGCTTTGGGGCGGAGCTAAGCCAGCACGTCAAGTCGTGGGCAGTGGAGCGGCAGGGCCAAACCGCCAGAGCCCAGAGGATAGACTGGCACTGGCCAGTGGCCACGCCGCACCGCACCAGCGACCCTTTTCCGCTCTCATCTCGACCTGTTCGCGTCACAAGCAAAGGAGGCCGTGCCCACCGGGGGCTGGGGCCCCGGCCACCCCACCCCACGCATGCACGCGCGTTTCGCAGGGACTCCCGGTGTACCGGGCCTAGTACCGTCCCGTCCCGTCTTTGTGCCGAGCTACAGCTACTGGTACGCTCTGGACGTTGGCATCGTCAACGTCAGTTCGTGGAGTAGGATGCGGCTCCAAAGGGTAAAAGATTGGGTGAAAGATGTGCAGCCTGCTCAGCGTAAAGATGCGGCTCCAACAACAGCGAGCAAAAACCGTCTCATTTCCTTTTCTTACTCCTAGAAATATGTGCCTCTAAAACATTGGGTAAAATATGTGCAGCCTGCTCAGCGTAAAGTCAGCTTCAACGTACCGTATCGGAGAGCATAGTACAATAGATTTCGTTAGATGTCGGAATCAAGTCACAGTCAACAGTTCTTAATCGCAAAGTTTGTTTTTTGAAAAGGAATCGCGAAGTGTTTGGCCTGCAGTACGTGACGCGCGCAAATGGTTCAAAAGTCAAAACTGTCTCCAAACAAGTTTGAATTTTAAAACCGGCTATGGCTATTAAATCCACGACGTCCCAACTTCGATGATCCATGTCTACGAGAATCGAATAAATTTAGGTGAAATTTGCGGCTCATTTGGTTGCACACGTTTGGAGCGCGCGTGGAAAACTCTAGAACCATGGAGGCCGTAAAAGAGGTCCAAAATTCGAGCGGAGAAAGCGACCGCGCACCGGGCGGCCGCCGCACTAGGGGGGAGGAGGAAGGGGAGGGAAGGGCGAGGGAATCCAAACTCAAATCAAACTCTTCCGAATTTTCAAAAGGCACCCGACAAAATCCGTCGCATTCCCTTCCAAATTCGCACCGAATTCCCCACGAAATATAAACAAACCCGCCGCAACGCGACCTCGCCGTCTCCACCCCCCGCCCGCCCGCTCCGCGCCGCACCGCAGCGAGGCGGCCCGCTTCACGCCGCCCCTCCCCTCCGCATCGTCCTCTTAGTCTACTACTACGCCGCCCGACGAGGCACCCACCCCTCCTCCTCGTCCGCCTCAAAAGCCCCCCGCAGCCCGCGCAGGCGCCGCCACCGCCACCGCCACCGCCGCGCGCTCAGTGGAAAGCCGAAGAGGAGGCGGGGCGCGCGAGCTCATCGCCGAGGCCTGGGACCGAGGTGAGCGCCCGCCTCCGCCGGCTCGCGTGCTTGCGCCCGCCGCGTCCCCGTTCCCGGCTGGATTGATTGATCAGAGGTTTCAGGTTTGTGTTTGTCCCCCCTGTATTTTCCAGTCCCTCTTCGTGGCGTTTGGAGTAATGGAGTCGTTCGTTGGCTGATTGATCGGCGATTGGTGCGCGGGTTTCTCGTTAGCAACGGCGCACGAAGCTGCCGTTTCTGGGGTTCCTCTATTGCTTTCTGTTTGAAAATTTTAATTGGGGGAAACGCTCGCTGTCGTGGTGTCGTACGTTGTTCCGTGCGTCAGTGGTGGTTGAGTGTGCCTTTTCCGGGCTTGTGGCCTCATTAGTGATTGTCTCTGATGCTGCCGTTGCATGTTTCCATCATTGCACGATGATTCAGCGGTTAAAGTATGGTTCCTGAATTAGCAATTTAGCGTGACCTTTAACTGTTCAGATAATTGAGGTGTGCTGTTGCCTGCACTCTGCTCGCGGATCAAGCTCTAGTTGCAATGCAGATACTGCTGCCGAGCTAGTGAATTAGCAGCGATTTTATCCAGTTACTACTAGCTTGTACAGTACAGACATCTAACTTGCAAATGATCTTTGGTGTTCCTGGGACAGGCATGGAGCAGAATGGAGAGAGCCACCTCAAGGAGCCGCTTCTCCCGGCGTCTTCTGGAGCTTCTCCAGCCGGGGCATCTCCAAAGAAGGAGAGGAAGACGAGGAAGGTCATGTTCAGTGTCCGTGGCATCTCCTGCGCTTCCTGTGCCGTGTCGATAGAGACCGTCGTTGCGGGCTTGAAAGGGGTGGAGAGCATCCAGGTCTCCCCGCTTCAGGGCCAGGCTGTGGTTCAGTATAGGCCGGAGGAAACTGATGTAAGACTGTCATGGCCTGCTATCTTTGCTCCCTTTTTTTCCCCTTTAGTGTAGCATGAAATGTTTTTAATTGTGCGGGCCAGTCTATTGATGACAACATATAGGACACCTTGTACATGTTGCTGTATCTGTGTTTTACATGCTAGGGAGATTGTTAGAAGTTGTGTCCACAAATGAATTGTGAGGTAGATAGAAAAGGAACTATGCATCTGCCACCTAGCAATCCGTTGTGAAGTAATTTCCGATCCTTGTCATTAATTCATAAAAGTAATGGAGTAATGACAAAATTTGCAGCGCATGAGGGTGTTATTTGCAATATTTTCTCAGTTGCGATTCTTATTCTCCCAGGCAAGAACCATAAAGGAGGTTATCGAGGAGCTCAACTTTGAGGTAGATGAACTTCAAGAACAAGAAATTGCCGTTTGCAGGCTTCGGATAAAAGGAATGGCTTGTACAAGCTGTTCTGAATCTGTTGAACGGGCACTTCAAATGGTACCTGGAGTTAAAAAAGCTGCGGTAGGTCTTGCTCTAGAGGAAGCTAAAGTCCACTATGATCCAAATGTCACTAGTCGTGATCTTATAATTGAGGCTGTTGAAGATGCTGGATTTGGGGCTGATCTCATTAGTTCTGGGGATGATGTGAACAAGGTGCATCTAAAGCTAGAAGGTGTGAATTCTCAAGAAGACACCAAACTCATTCAGTCGGTTCTGGAAACTGCAGAAGGGGTGAACCATGTTGAATGGGACACAGTAGAGCAGACGATAAAAGTTGCATATGACCCTGATATCACTGGTCCAAGATTACTTATTGAGTGCATTCAGAATGCTGCACAGCCCCCTAAATGCTTTAATGCTACCTTGCACTCACCACCAAAGCAAAGAGAAGCAGAGCGCAATCACGAAATTAGGAATTACAGGAACCAATTTCTCTGGAGCTGCTTGTTTACGGTTCCTGTGTTCCTGTTCTCCATGGTTCTTCCTATGAGTTCTCCTTTCGGGGATTGGTTGTCTTATAGGATCTGCAACAACATGACAATAGGCATGCTATTACGGTGGTTGCTATGTTCCCCAGTTCAGTTTATTGTTGGTTGGAGGTACACTCTCAAGTCTCCAGCAACTATGCTTGTTTTATCAATTCCTTAATTGCATTACACCTTCTAATTTTCTGTGATTTGTTTTACCTGCAGATTTTACATTGGAGCCTATCATGCATTGAAACGAGGATACTCAAACATGGATGTGCTGGTTGCTTTGGGAACAAATGCTGCCTACTTCTATTCTGTGTATATTGTTCTGAAAGCACTAACATCAGCCTCATTTGAAGGACAGGACTTTTTTGAAACTAGTGCTATGTTGGTATCTTTTATATTGCTGGGAAAATATCTGGAGGTGGTGGCAAAGGGAAAGACATCAGATGCATTGTCAAAATTGACAGAGCTTGCACCAGAAACAGCTTGTCTTCTTTCTTTTGACAAGGATGGAAATGCCATTTCAGAAACAGAGATCAGCACTCAGTTACTTCAAAGAAATGATGTCATCAAGATTGTGCCTGGCACAAAAGTCCCTGTTGATGGTGTTGTCATCAAAGGTCAAAGCCATGTCAATGAAAGTATGATAACTGGGGAAGCGAGGCCTATTGCAAAGAAACCAGGAGACAGGGTAAAGATTTTTTTATTGTGATTGTATTTTTTTGGGTTTGTGTATAATCTATTTGTTCTGATGCTTTAATTTGTTTTTAACAGGTTATTGGGGGAACTGTAAACGATAACGGTTGCATAATTGTTAAGGCTACCCATGTTGGGTCAGAAACAGCTTTGTCGCAAATAGTTCAGTTGGTTGAAGCTGCTCAACTTGCAAGAGCTCCAGTGCAGAAGTTAGCTGACAAAATTTCACGGTTTTTTGTTCCAACTGTAAGTTACCTGTTATTTTCTCCTGCAAATTTCTTTCCTGTTATGTTTTATCAATTTTTTTCTCATTCAAAATTGGAACAAGGCCAGATCATCCTACATACACAGGGTTTCATAATTGGATCACCACAGTGAACTTATCACATTAAAGTTCTGAACATGATAAATATGAGTAGGTGTCCGGTACTTGGGCAGAGTTCAGCTCGAAACTGTCTAGAGGCTACTGCATAGCCATTTTATTTTCTAAACTGGTGGGGACTTTTTTTCCCTGTTCGGTTAATGAGGGCTGCTAGCATCTGGGAATACCCTCTGAACCAACTCAATTAGTTCAGGGTTCATTCCTACTCATTATTTGACCAGTTTCCAGCAGTAACTGATGGATTAATTATGGGAAGCTGGACATGCAGATGTTCTGATGTATGCCTCCTATGAAGCTTTCTTTATAAGTTTATTTTTGCCTCATATTGTCCCTTCTCATTTTAAGGTGGTGGTGGCTGCATTTCTTACATGGCTTGGCTGGTTCATACCCGGACAATTTCACCTCTACCCAAAGCAATGGATTCCAAAGGCCATGGATAGTTTTGAGCTTGCTTTGCAGTTTGGAATTTCCGTCCTAGTTGTTGCATGCCCATGTGCTTTGGGGCTTGCTACACCAACTGCTGTTATGGTTGCCACTGGGAAAGGTGCTTCTCAAGGTGTTCTCATTAAGGGCGGAAATGCACTCGAGAAAGCTCATAAGGTAATGCAAGACATGGTTTCTTTTCCGGAAGACTGTAGTGCAAAAGGCACATTATTTCCAAATGAACTCTGCTGTTCAAATTTGCATACTGAACTAATATCTCATTTTTATTTCATCTATCTTATTGCAGATTAAAGCTATCATATTTGATAAAACTGGAACACTGACTGTTGGTAAACCTTCTGTCGTTCAAACAAAGATCTTCTCGAAGATACTGCTTCTAGAACTCTGTGATTTGGCTGCTGGTGCTGAGGTTGGTTTCTAAACCACAAGATATCTTCCCACACAAATGTTATACTGAACAGTGAGTTTCCTGATATATTAGACCTGTCTCTAATGCGTCTCTACCTTTGTCAGGCAAACAGTGAGCATCCTCTATCAAAAGCTATTGTTGAACACACAAAGAAGCTCAGGGAACAATATGGATCTCACAGTGATCACATGATGGAATCGAGGGACTTTGAGGTGCATCCAGGGGCAGGTGTCAGTGCCAATGTCGAAGGCAAGCTGGTTTTGGTTGGCAACAAAAGGCTCATGCAAGAATTCGAAGTTCCTCTGAGCCCTGAGGTGGAGGCATACATGTCTGAAATGGAAGAGCTTGCTAGGACCTGTGTTCTTGTTGCTATCGACAAGATTATTTGTGGGGCTCTTGCTGTGTCAGATCCTCTAAAGCCTGAGGCCGGCCATGTCATTTCGTACCTTAAGTCAATGGGCATCTCCTGTATCATGGTGACAGGTGATAATTGGGCTACAGCCAAAACCATAGCCAAGGAAGTGGGGATCGACCAGGTGTTTGCCGAGATCGATCCAGTTGGAAAAGCCGAAAAGATCAAGGACTTGCAGGTACAATCTCCTCTCCTTTTGTGCTGGGATTACTTCTGCATTGCACGCTAGTAGTAGTCCTGCTTACATTATTTTGTTCATAGATGCAAGGGTTGACGGTGGCAATGGTCGGTGACGGGATAAACGATTCACCAGCCCTGGCTGCAGCAGACGTGGGCATGGCGATTGGCGCTGGCACAGACGTTGCCATCGAGGCCGCTGACATCGTCCTGATGAAGAGCAGCCTCGAGGACGTGATCACCGCCATCGATCTCTCTCGCAAGACCCTCTCCAGGATCCGGCTCAACTACGTTTGGGCCCTGGGCTACAACGTTCTGGGCATGCCCGTCGCTGCCGGCGTCCTGTTCCCGTTCACTGGCATCCGGCTCCCCCCCTGGCTCGCCGGCGCCTGCATGGCGGCCTCGTCGGTGAGCGTCGTCTGCTCCTCGCTGCTGCTCCAGCTCTACAAGAAGCCGCTGCACGTCGAAGACGTGCCCAGGCCCACGGACGGCTCGGATTTGGTCTGACGACTGATCCCTCGGTCTCCATGTACTACTAACGAGAACTTGTCGGCGCCACTGATGTGTATCGACTAGGGATGGAAGTGGTATTGCTTATTGCAAACGGCCTGTTTGCTGATGCGTTTCACCAATCCTGATTGATTTGTGCATAGAAAGTAGCCTCGTGCCATTGTTTTCACCAATAATTCGAGACATGCTCATACTATTCACTGATGAATATATGTGAAACGGAATTCAGGCAGATGTCGACTCACGTTCTGGTAGCATTGCGGTTTCATATTTTCTTTACAAAAAAACTTACGGTCTTACATTTCCACTCTGAATTTTACTCAGAGGTATGGACAAGCGTTTGGTCGTTCATAGTACTTTGGCATTCACACAAGAAGATGACATCTGAAAGATTTTTTAGGGCGATGACATCTCAAAAATCCAAGAGGCATGTTTGGTTCGTATTCATAATAATCTTTCAAATTTGACTAAGATTTGATTCATAATAGTGTGCTGGCAAGATGTCTCGACGCAACTGTGCGGCTTGCAACAAAAGCTGCCTAAGCCGGTGAAATTCGTCTAACCTTAGCCGTTGCAAACAGCAGCAAGTCGCGGCTGCAAACCAAACATGCCGAACCTAAATTCGAACGGTGGACAAGCACGAGATTCGAATTTCGCATGCTCAAAATTTGGAGGACTGGAAATCTCTGACCGCCGCATGGTGTCTCGTTCGAATCGGAGAGAGTTCAACGGGTAGCCGGTTGGCCCAACACTCCCCCCCCCCCCCCCCCCCCCCCCCCCCCCCCACCCACCCAAAAAAAGCAAGAGGACGCCACGGCTCGCCGGCCGCGGCATGCACGCATGGCCGAACATAGGACGCCTCCCTGTCGCCATTTGCGAGTATATATACCCGAGCTCGCGGCCTATCAATGGCGCCCATCAACCACGCACCGTACCTCGACGACGAAATGGCCCCCAGCAATGTCGCGATGACGGTGGTGGCCGCGGCGGTGGCGCTGCTGCTGCTGGTGCCGGCGCGCGCGACGAAGGCGCCCGAGACGGCGTACACACTGCCTGCTGGAGGGCCGCCGTCGGTGCCCGCGGGCCCGCTGGACATCGTGCAGCTGGGCGCCAAGGGCGACGGCAAGACGGACAGCACGCAGGCGATCCTCAAGGCGTGGAAGAACGCGTGCGACGCGACGGGGACGCAGAAGATCGTGATCCCGCCGGGCAACTACCTGACCGGCGCCATGGAGCTCAAGGGCCCCTGCAAGTCCTCCATCATCATCCGCCTCGACGGCAACCTGCTCGGCACCGGCGACCTCAGCGCGTACAAGAAGAACTGGATCGAGGTCCAGAACGTCGAGAACTTCGCCATCAACGGCCACGGCACCCTGGACGGGCAGGGCCCCCTCGTGTGGAAGCAGAACGAGTGCCAGAAATCCTATAACTGCAAGATCCTCCCCAACGTACGTACATGCGTCTCTCTTTCTCCATCTCTCTCTGGAAACCATTGCAATGCAAAGCTTATTTGAAATGTCAACGGCGGATGATGCATGCAGAGCCTGGTGCTGGACTTCGTGAAGAACGCGCAGATCCGCGGCATCACGCTGCTCAACAGCAAGTTCTTCCACATGAACATCTTCGCCAGCGAGAACGTGCTGGTGGACAAGGTGACGATCACGGCGCCCGGCAACAGCCCCAACACGGACGGCATCCACGTCGGCGATTCCACCAACGTGACCATCAGCGGCGCCACCATCGGCACCGGCGACGACTGCATCTCCATCGGCCCGGCAGCAAGACCATCCGCGTCCACGGCGTGCGGTGCGGGCCCGGCCACGGCATCAGCGTCGGCAGCCTGGGCCGGTACAAGGACGAGAAGGACGTGGAGGACGTGAAGGTCACCGACTGCACGCTCGTCGGCACCAGCAACGGCCTGCGCATCAAGTCCTACGAGGACTCCAAGTCGTCGCCCAAGGCCACCAAGTTCCTCTACGAGGGCGTCACCATGGACAACGTCTCCTTCCCCATCATCATCGACCAGAAGTACTGCCCCAACAACATCCGCGTCAAGTCCGGCGCCTCCAAGGTGGCCGTCTCCGACGTCATCTTCAGGAACATCCACGGCACCTCCAACACGCCGGAGGCCATCACGCTCAACTGCGCCAACAACCTGCCGTGCCAGGGCGTGCAGCTCGTCAACGTCGACATCAAGTACAACAAGTCCAACAACAAGACCATGGCCGTCTGCAAGAACGCCGCCGGCAAGTCCATCGGCCTCGCCAAGGAGCTCGCCTGCCTCTGAACCATCTCAATTGATTGAACCCGTCCGTCCGTCCGTCCGTCCGTTCCTCCACGCAAGCACCCGTTCATCCGTGCCGTCCATATTACACAAAACTAATCCGTCCGGGGTTTGATTGATTGATCTTCTATTTATTTTCCCCCTCTTCATTTTTCTTTAAGTTTTGGGCTAAGCTGAGAGAAACCAATCAAAAAGAGAAAAAAAACCAATCAACAGGCACCTGACACAATGTATGATTTTGCTGATTCTACTGTATATCATTCTATATATACATCCTGATATACAAAAAAAAATCATGTTAAATCTGTGACACCCATGTACTTGTTTACCAGCACTGCTGTGGTTGTGTTACCAGATAGCTAGCTACCACTTGCCAGAATCCTTGTGCAATCTGGACAGCGTGATGCTCTCAACTGACAAAACCAGATCACTCAGCTCCATGATCAGGTACCACGGTTAGGCAATCCTTTGGACTGTCCTAGAACAAATTTAGCACATACTTTGGACTGCCCGACACGTCACGCACAATGGTTTGCTTTCGGTTTCGTAATTAGCATAACACAATCCTCGTCGCACAGGGCATTACAAGTTTAAAACAACTCCCAGAGGGAAAAAGATGTATAAAAATATGACTTAGCATCAATTTTATTGCACTAGATACTAGAGAGAGGGACCAGTTTCCTCTTCCGCGTTCAAGAAACACAATACCTAATATCCAATTACCATCACTAGGCTTTAAACAGACTAAGGAGCTTGCTAGATTCAGCGCATCAACTCCAGAGAACTGAAGTGAAGATATGTTGGCTCAAGGAAGCGCCGGCAGAACCTTCCCTGTGCAGGTTCCGAATCCAATGTTGTAGCCTTCACCCTGCAAAACCAGTAGAAGGGATCAAAATACTGCGGCATCTTCATACATATCTAAATACTGAATTAGATTGATCAGGAAAGATGAGTTCACAGTACCTTGCAACAGCCGGTCAAGATGACTTCATCCCCATCTTCTAGAAACTTGCGGGTCGAATTTCCAACTGGTATCTCCTTCTGCCCGTTCCATGTTAGCTCCAGCAGACACCCGAGAGATTCGGGTTCCTGAAATGAGACACATTAGAAGATGAGGATTCATACAGATAGGTATCTCCTAATTGGCATGTATATGAGATAGTTGGAATGTTTTTTCCATACAGGTCCACTGAGTGTGCCGGTTGCAAATATATCCCCTGGTCTCATGTTGCATCCATTGATAGTGTGGTGTGCTAGCTGCTGCGTCACCGTCCAATACCTATGGGAAATCACAAGAATGTGCCAAGGTCATACACTAAGAGAAATAGATGCAAAACATGGATGAAATATCACATACAACTAAAGACATGAGCATTTCTGGTGACAAAGAAAGAACCAGGGTACTTACAAATGTTTGAAATTAGTCTTTGCGACAATTGAGGCATCACTTTGATCTTTGGGCTTAATCCAAACCTTTCAGAGAAAAACAGTACCCCAATTAGTTTGATTTCAATAAAATTAATAATAGCAAAAAATGAAGCTTCAATGCAGCAACTCTGTACTTCAAGAGGAATATCGTAGTTCACGTGATTCTTTTCAGCCAAGTAAGGCAAAGGCTCAGGTTCCTGCAATGCAAAGGAAATTAGTTCTCCCTGGATTGAAATACTACAAAATGCTGATAAGAAATATAACGGATTTGATTGGTGCTAGCCTAGCCTTATTCTTAGGGTTAATCTTACATACACTATTTCCTCACCTGCTTAGGAGCCTCATAGGTGAAAGGCTTTAAAGCATCCAGAGTGACAATCCATGGTGATATTGTGGTACCTAGAGAAATTGTAAAAGTAAAAGCACATTAAAGTTTCAGGCTGAACCCAAAAGCAAAAATGGAAGCACATATCTTAAGCGAGATATGTGCAGGACTCCCAGTTTTTTATAAGGCATGGCTCAATTTTTTCCCCAAAAAACCCCTAAATTTCGAGGGTTTCAGATGCCTTACTGAAGCTTTTTCCAAGGAAAGGTCCAAGAGGTATAGTCTCCCAAGCCTGGATATCTCTGGCTGGTATATTACATGCGGTTCAGTATAGTCACATATTCACATCATGCAACATTAGCTATAACAAATGAAAACAGAGAAGAATGCAATACCACTCCAATCATTCATCAAAGCTAGGCCAAAAATATGGTCTTCAGCATTATTAATATCGATAGGTTTGCCCAATTCATTCCCTGGACCAACAATGGCAGCCTGAAAGCAACAAGGATTGTGATATTATATATTTAATCAAGGAAATTATCACTGATTAATGCACAATTTATCTACACACAATTTTCTCTGATAATTCTATACCAAAAATAACTGAAACTCTGAAAGTGACTTGATAGCTTAGGAAGGTACATTGATTACAGCCACAATAACAAGTAAATATAAGATTCATAAGAAGCTAACCATCTCAAGTTCAAAATCAAGCTTCTGGGATGGACCGAAATAAGGACCGGAGTTTCCTGTTGGATGTCCTTGTCCTCTAAAAACAGAGAGAAATAATCAATCAAAAGAGCAGAAGATGGCACACAAATTAGAGATTCCAAACTGGAAACAGCAGATAAAACTCTTTCAGCAAGTATTTGGTGATGCACACCTGGGTCGAATGACATCTGTTCCAGACACAACTACAGATGATGCCCGTCCGTTGTAACCTATGGGAAGATGAAACCTGAGAAAACCAAATGTACATTGAAAGATAGTTACGTGAGGTCCTCATCTGTGTAGTGCTGAAAGCAGAAGTGTGCAAGCAACAACATGCATCAAAACATCAAGAATTCTAATTATTTGGTATCCATGAAGATTGAGCACAGTAACAACTAACAACCAGTGCTGTGGATGTTCAGAATTTAGTCTTATCAGTCAGATTAATATGATCTCGCCAAGAAAACCAACGGCAAGATGTCTTGCTCCCACTTTACAGATAAGTTAATCGCTACCATTATACAACTTAAAGAAAAAATACACGACAATCTCTACCTAAGCTCATCTGATTAATACTTTTTTCAAATCTCAATGAAGCCCATTGTCTAAGAAAATGCATTACCAATTTGGATTGACTGGAGTCTGCGGCCCACGGAAGATAAACCCGCAATTCCTGGCATGGTGCACGGAACAAAAGAAGTCTGTGTAGCCTCCAACAGTGATTGGCAGAACCATCTCAATATCACTCTGCATTATCAAAACAGAGCATTAGCGATCTGATCAATGATCCTGTTGCTACCCGCAGAAAGAGACAACAGTGCAGGCTCATGAAGCTCACCATTGGAACAAGACACTTGTTCCTGAGGGCCTCGTTGTCACGCAAGACTGGTTCATCAGCTGCAAAGCAACAACAGAAGAAAAGTGAGAACAAGTTTCATCCTGAATTGGTATTTTGCAGGGAACAAACAGGCACTTCTTTTAAAAACTGTCAATTTTATAAAAAATTGCAGACCTATTGTGGCGCAAAGAAGCAAGAATAAGAAAAGAAACCTGAGAGGATTTTCTGAAGCGTGGCGCGCGCCTCCTTCCACGCTGGCCGGCCCATCCCCAAGAACATGTTGAGCGTATCCTGCGCAAAGCATCAAGGGCGCCAATTATTTTCTACTCTACGCACCACCAGAGCCAGTCACTGGAACCGTCTCAATCGCCTAAATCCTCTCAATCTCCGCTTTCGCGCAGCTAAATCAAGCTGATCAACCCAATCCACCATTGGAGCAACCGAATCCAGGTTCCGAGAGCGTCGCAAGAGCACCTGGTGGAAGCACGGGGAGCCGGCGAGCGCGGGCCCGTCGAAGAGCCCGGCGTCGGCGACGGCGGCGAGGTCGAGCGCGAGGTCCCCGATGGCCACCGCGGGGCGCGGCGGCGCCTGCGACCCCCGCCGGCGGAAGACCCCGAAGGGCAGGTTCTGGATGGGGAAGTGCGAGCCCGCCGGCACCTCCACGAACGACCGCAGCTGCTCCGCCCGCGCCATTGCTCTGCTCCTCCTCCCCTCTGCTCTGGTGCGTGCTCGTGTAGCTAGCAACTCGCTCTCGTTGGGAGTTGAGACCGTGTCCGGCCGTATAAATATAGACGGGTTGGGATGCCGGAGCCTGGCGTGGCGGCACGGGACACGTTGCTGTTTGGGTTGGAATTAGCCTCGGAGATAAATTCCATCCAAATTCTAAGATCCACGGGCGTCGAGATGAACCGAAACGAAAAAGGAAGAACAAAGGATTTGATCTAGGATCAAGTTTTGGAGTCTGAGTTTTTCACGTTTTGTTAGAAAAAAGAGCTTCTAACATCCAAGAGCGAAGTCTTCAGCTCAGGGTTCTAGAAAGGAAGCAGCAAGCAAGTCGTGCTCATCAAGTACTCCGATGTTTGGAGCGAGTAGTTCTCGTGCTGTGCTGGTGCGAGGAACTCCTTGCGTGCAGAGCACTGACACCTGCGGTTGGAGCTTCGCGCCATGTCTGGGGACTCTGCTTGGTGGTAGCTGGCACGTGAGGTCGACAACCAACCCGCCTCCCATGCGGGCCATGCCTCACTGCCCTCCGCACGGCGCGCCGACCGACCCGCACCGCACGGGTGTCCAGCTGGATGCTGACACGTCGGATTCCAGAAGATCATGGGTGGATAAAGCAAGTTTAAATTCTGAATTATTCGTAAGTATACTGCATGGTGCTCTCCACTCTCCCTGTTCCAAATTATATATCATATTAGCAAATTTAGATATATATAGATTTTTCTAACCACCTAGATATACGCTATGTCTGGATACATAGCACAAACTAATATCTAGATTTGCCAAAACAACCTATAATTTAGAACGAAGCGAGTAGTTATCTTTTTAATTTCGACCATATTTTTCTCTAAAATATCACCAAACATGTAACCCTAACGGGATCCATCGTGTGGTACAGACAAAACCACGCGTGGGTATGTGGCGATGCAAAATCCAATGGAAGACACGCAACCGCAGGTGCCTCAAGTCTCAACAGTCACCGTCGCTAACCTGACGAATGTTCGGTAGCACAAAGCGGGCACAAGAGAGAGGGTTGGGTTGGTGAACAGAATGAACAGAAGGGTCAGCCAGAAAACATCAGCTTCAGCTCAACGCGAATGGTGCCTTCCGGTGTTTCCTCAGAAGAATCTCTGAATATTCTGGTGCAGCTCTTCAGGGAAAAAAGGGGCAGTGCTGTTCCGACTAGGGCGGGGACGAGAACAGCAGCGAGGTGTTGGTTCCACCGAACCCAAAGGAGTTGGAGATGGCCGCTCGTATCGGCATCTTCCTTGCTGCAGATAATGGCGTGAACGCGCCTTCGAACAGTGGGTCCGGCTGCTCCAGGTTGAGCGTAGGCGGGGCGACTCCCTGAAAACAGCAGATGATGTTAGGCCCAGGAGTTTTTTTTTCCCCGAATTGAACTGATGATCGCTAACAGTAGATGGCGTACATGGTGGATCGCTAGCACAGTGAAGATCGCTTCCACTGACCCAGCTGCCCCTAGAAGATGACCAATTGCTCCCTGAGAAAGTCGTGCGTCAGCATAAAGTGGGAAATGAAGGGAATATAGGTAGTTTGGTAGCTGCACGGAGTGGGGAGCTACCTTTGTTGAGGATAATGCAAGATCACCAGATGCTGCGTGATCACGGAAGATGGTTTTGATTGCGTTCGCCTCCACAGCGTCGCCTGATTGTGATTCAGATCCAAATTAAGTATCAATTCTTTTATACTAACTCCATACATATAGCTCACAATCCGAAACGTAAGTTATTCCCACAGAAATCTTCTGAAGCCAGTGTATCCAACCACATGTCTTTGGCAGGTGATTGTGAGTACTTACCGAGAGGAGTTGATGTTGCATGTGCATTCACATAATCAATTTCATTTGCATTAAGTCCTGACTGAAAAAAGGAACAAAATTATATCAGAATTGATGTTAAAAACAGTCATGTAGCTTCCAATTTCTTCACACTAACAGAATACCTAAAATATGCAAAGCAAAATGACAAAGGAACATATGATTTTGCACCTGATCTAAAGCCCGCTTCATGGCTAAGATGGCACCTCTACCATCATGTTGTGGCTGAGTTATGTGGTGTGCATCACCTGGAAGGAACTGAGCTTCACAATACACACATATTAATGACAGAGGAAACAGTTTACTTTGTGAAATAGGAGGGTACCAGACATTCCGTAGCCTCGAATTTCAGCATAAAATTTTGCACCCCGTTCCTTAGCATGATCCAGTGCCTGCAGATAAGTAAATGTTGATCTGTAAAGTAAACAAGGTGCCCTAGGACAATTTTCCAACTGTATAGCGAAGTAAGCAAAATTCAATACATAACATGAGAAGAGCAAGGAAATGCTAAGTCAGTACTGTGCTGTGGGTGTTACTGGAATTAATGATTGGTTTTAGACAACAATACCCGACCCAGACTCACCTCCAAAACCATGACGCCACAGCCTTCACCAATCCTATTGACCATTTTAGAACAAAAGATAAGAATATGGAGAGAAGCAAGCCAACTATTGAAACAGAGGCAAAGTCTACTAGTAGCATGACATACACAAATCCATCTCTACCACAATCAAATGGCCTCGAAGCTGAACATGGAGATGAGTTATATTTTGTAGACAATGCCCTCAACCTGCAAACAAATAAAACAGAACCGATAAGGTAATGCTGGGTATACTAATAAGTAAAGGAGCTACATATCAATCAGGAGCAAATATGCCTTCAGAAGATGTAGTCTGCATAGGATATTTATGAGACATGTTTATTTGTGAACATAAAAGTGGATTCTCTATGGCTTCCTACAATCCTCACACTCAACAGTTGCTCCTGATTACGGTACTGAAGCATTCAAGCCATTTTCCAGTCACCAAAGTATACAGACTACTATTTTGGAAAACAAATAAAACAAAGCACCAAGAACATACTTGCCTAGAAAATCCAGCTATAGACAAAGCATCGATACTGGACTCTGTTCCACCAACCACCATCACATCAGCATCTCCAAATTGAATCATCCGTGTAGCATCACCAATAGAGTGAGCACCGGTGGCACAAGCTGCCACAACAGCATGGTTTGGACCCTAAGTTAGAAGCATAACTATTCCTATTAACATCCATTTGACAATAACCATAGCTATGCCAAATGGTAACAAGGAAGTTCACCTGGAAACCATATCTCATGCTGACGTGGCCTGATGCCATGTTGATCAAAATCTTTGGTATGAAGTATGGGCTGAGGCGACGCAAACGCTGTGATAAAAAGAAAACACAAATTTCACATTTTTGCACCAGAAACAACTGGGGAATGCTGTCATTTTATATTGCAAGGAATGTGTGTCATTGCAAGTCAAACAAAGCATGTCAACATGTGTGGAATTGCATGTCACATATATGAAATCAAATTACCATAGTCACTACAAGCGAACGGGCCTCTAGCTGAGTTGGTTAGATGGCTCTAGTAGCACTCCTAAGGTCCTCGGTTTGACTCCCCGTGGGAGCGAATTTCAGGCTGAGGTTAAAAAAATCCCCTCGTCTGTCCCACACCAAAGCACAGGTCTAAGGTCCGGCCCAAGTCGTTGGTCGTCTCACACGGGCTACGGTGCCGCTATGTAAGGGTGGGGCAGGGGTTCGGAGGTTTTCTCGGCCTGCGTGAGAAGGTCTTCTCTTAGCAAATACCCGGGGGCTGTCTTACCCCCCGCAGGTCGAGTTTTTTTTATAGTCACTACAATGAATAGCTACTAAAATAAAATTTGCAATCAGAAAAGATAAATGCAGGAGTAAGGATACAAACATTTTCAATGATCATTTGTGATGCATCTAAAATGTCTGAGATGCTTCCAATCCCTCCACCAATAGAGACTCCCTGATATAGGTCCAATCAGATCCCAGCAGCTCATAAATACATATATAAAAGAAAAATGAGCTTCAACAGAAGGAAATGATACCGTTCTTTCTTTCTTGTCATCTTCTGAAGGCAACCAATTTGCATCTCTCAAAGCCTCATCAGCTGCACAGAGAGCATAGGATATAAATCCTGATATAGATTTATCCTGGCAACAAGAATGTTCAATCAATGGTTCAGAACACGAAAATGAAAGTTTGATCAGACAAGCATTTAGTATGAGCATTACACATTTATAGTCAGAAACAAATGACTTCTGATTGGATTACAGAGAAACAACAACACAACACAGGAAACATAGAGCACACATCTTTCCTACTTAGACCTACTTCTCAAAGCGTGCGCATGTCTAATTGGAGGGAGGTGCAACACACGCTAATTTAGTAAGGACTGCATACATGATGAAGGCAACAAGTCCATAGGAAGACTATTATAGTACTGCATGATGTAAACTGTCACATTTCTCTCATGCAAATTATATAAACTCGAGACAAAACCATGACACCAGGCATGCAATTTATCAATGCCTACGCGTGGTTACCTTGTACATGGCCGTAAAATGGTGGTAATTTGTATATGATTTAGAATTGGGTCCAAAATCTGCACTCTTAAATCCTAATGGCAAAGTACATTGTGTAGACATGCTCCGCACAGGGACTAATTCAGCTTCTCATAAGGCCTGCACGCAATGCTTCACTTCTCGCACATGGTCACAATTAGAAACGATAGGAGTAAGCATCAGACCTTGGTCCACGCCTCCTCGTCGAACTCGTCCTTGCCCTTCCCGCGCGGCACGGCGGCGACGACCCTGGACGGGAGCTGCTCAAGCGTCCTCCCCGCCGTCTCCGCCGGGAGGCGGAGGTCCTCCGCGGCGAGCGAGCGCACCGCGCACTTCCCCGCGACGAGGCGGTCCCAGGTGGCGCCCACGCCGCGCCCCAGTGGCGTGACGGCGCCCAGCCCTGTCACGACCACGCGGCGGCCCGCGGAAGGCCGCGGCGGAGGAAGCGCCTCCGCTTCCGCCCCCACCGCCGCCGAGGAGCCAGAGAAGCCCCGGCGGAGGCGGAAGAGGGGGGTGTGGCGAGTGCGGCGGAGGCAGCTCATCAGGCGCCGGGCAGCGGCTTGAGAACGGACGAGACGAGGCGGCAGTAGCAGCCGGTGTAGCAGCAGGGGTCGCGCCGTCGCGGGTGCGTCCGGCGAAGCAATCGGTTTCTAGTTGGGCCGCAGATGGATGGGTTTTCGCCAATCTTGTTTCCAAGTGGGCCGATACGTCGTAGAGGGCCTTTCGGCTTTTGTGCATGTCAGGCTTTGTGATGATTGAACGGCCTCTCATCATCACAAAGCCTCTCATCATCACGAAGCCGACGTGGAAGGTTGGGCCATGAGCACTTGGAAACTAGATTGGCGACATGTGCAAAAGCCCATGGGAGGTTGGGCCATGGGCTGTTGGATCGAGATTGACTGGCTTACAGCGTTTGCATTTATTTGAGACGCAGCAGCTGATGATGAAGCTCTGCTCAAGGGTCAAGGCCGTGCCAGCAGCAGTTAGTATGTCATGGAGAATTAATATCTCAACTAATTAAGAAACTCATGTTCAATCAAATAATAATATATGCATATATATATCCATGAACAAATGGCAATACTATTATATAAACTAAATTAAAAGAATCGCACCTCCTTGATTACCCCAGTTATTAATTACCCCATTTGAGGAGGGCAACAGTTAAATTAGCTAGTACGCTGTTCCAATTTGCACGGCGATATTTGATGCACACACACAGAACCTGCCCAAACATTCGAATTCGAGCCATCCATGCCATGGCCGCCATGCATGCACACTGTGTGCAGTGCGTGACATGCCAAATCAATGGGAGACTGCATGCAGCCTGCCAGAACCACCAGAAGCCTCTTCTAGCCTTCTTCTTCCGAGGGTTGGCAAGCAAATGTGTCATCACATTCCTCTGTCCGTTCCACCAGGACGTACGCCACTGCAGAATTCGTGTGGCACTGCATAAAAAAGGATCAGTAACTCAAGCACGGTACCTTTATTTGTCAAGCATGCATAAAATCCAATAAGCCCTATGCATTCGATGATGCAAAAGGTCGGGTTTTTATCCTTTTTCTAAAGAAAAATCTAAAAAAATGCGAAAGTTGATTCACACTTGTGACAGTGTGAGCGAAAACCGTACCAACAGTTCAGAAAAAGAAAATCTTTTAGAGCAGTAGCCATCCAAATTCCAAACCCTAGATGATAGTCGACACTTCTACTAGTCTAGCAATCAAACGACAATGCAAGCGACAGAGACGCAAGGTGCGGTGAACGCGTATCATCAGCATATGCATTGCATTGTTTTTGCTCACTCCGTAAAGCAACCATTCATAACAATGCAGATGCCGGTCGAGCGAGGGCTAGCTCTACACGTCTAGGCTTAGCTGGAGTCGACCGATATGATATTACATATGATGATATGAACATTATATTACGCCAAAACTATGGTGTAGCATGTATAATTATTCAGATTTGTTCCTCGTCAACTGACTGAAATCCTGCATATCTCTCGACCGACGCCACTCGGCCTCGTCTTCCTCAATCTCGGCAAGCTCCGACGAGCTTTTAGGGTTAGGATTCGGGGTTTTAGGGTCCAGGGTTTGAGGGAGGTGGTGTACCTGTATCCGACAATCCTAGAGGGAGCTCCGGGGTGGCATGGTAGCGGGCGGTGGTGGCGGTTCGTGCCGGCAGGGCGGCGAGGCGGCGCGGGCGCCGCCGGCCGCGGGTGGCTGGTGGACAGCTGGTTGGCCTGTGGAAGCGGCGGCGGCGGCGGCGGTGCGGTGATCTGGTGGAGGAGGTAGTGGGTGGCGGGTGGCTACTGGGAGTAGAAGAAGATAAGGTAGAATAAGATAAGGATTCACTGGCTATAACGAGTGATTGATAGATAAATAAAATTTTAATCAGTTGACAAGGAGACACACAGGAGAACTGCCGATTACTGGCTAACTGTGTGGTGCTTTCGTTTTCTCCCGTCGTTTTCTCGTGCCATACTCTTCTGTAAAAAATACATGTAAACATGCTTTAAAATGTTAAAAATACAATCAAGTACGTTATGCAGACCAAGAAGATCTCTTTACCTTATGACTTTCTGATAGGAACACATATACTCTATATGCATGCTTGGTTGATTGGGTGTTGCTGCAACTTATAACCTTTGATCCGAATGACATGTTCACGACTTAATTGGTTAATTAGGACAAAGTCAAGTAAAGCTCGATATGAAAAAAGGCCTACTACTAAATCCTGCTAGGTATATGAACAGTAATAACCACAGCAACAATGGATTTCTCTGAATTGCATGCTAAAATGTGAATATCGTTAGCCGATGACCAAAAATCTGTGCAAAATTAAACCAAGCAAATATGTAGCAAAGAAATGAGGAGTGGGCATGCCGTGTTTGCTAATGCATGCATGACCGAAAACCTGTGCAAAACCAAGCAAATAAGTAGCAAAGAAATGAGGGATGGGCATGCATGCCGTGTTTGCTAATACATGATCTCACTTTTTAATTTATGACCCAGTGGACTAAATCATAATAGCAATACACTAATACACAATGAAGAAACTGCACGGACATCGATGCACGCTGTGTAGGGGCATTGCAAACAAATTAAAACTGAAAAAGGATAATGAAAAGAATAGGTGAGATCAAAAAAGTATCATAGCATTTACCTAGAATCACCTCCCCATCTTCCTAACATTATATATTAGATCTAGTGGTATTCAATCTTGTTTATTACTATAAGCTGCTGATGTCTTTATTAAAACAACTAAAGTGATCCTGACGAAAGAAAGCTATCAACTGATCTTATTCCTAGAATTTCCCCACTTTCCATTTAGCATAAAAACAATGTATAAAGATACTTGGATATTTCATAAAATTTTGAAATTTTATTTCAGAACCTAAAAATTTGTCTGCCAAGGACTGATTCAGGAGGATGTACACATATCTAAAACATCCACAAAATATAGCATGGATAAAGGTAAACCCCAATGTTCTAATTAAATATATGTTCTTGCCATCTCTTAGATAAAGACCAATGCAACTTTGTCTCTTTCATTTATCATTTCTTTTCTTTCCATGAAAAGAAAAATAAAAGGATGCAATTGTCATATATAGTTCAAACTAAATAACATTCAAAAACGAGAGAGAGAGAGCGAGAGAGAGAGAGAGAGAACATGATTGTCGCCTTTTTGCTCTCCCTTTTCATCCAACCGAATGAAGTGGCCGTGATGCAAGAAGAATGATGCATATGGAGCCGTTAGCAAGATCACATTGTACATATATTTTATCCAAGCATGAAAGCCAAATGGCCAGCCAGCCAGCTAGTAATCTAGTAGTATCAAGCATAGCTAGTGCTGCATATTCATGGCCCGCTTTGGGTTAGGTGCCAATGAACACGGCATGTACGCAAAGATCCCAATGCAAGTCAAGACATATACAGAGGAAAAGCTAGACGAATGCATGCATGGGTCCATGTCATCCAAAAGAGAATGATCTCTGCTGAGAGAGGACGAGGAGGCAACTCAACAGGAGAGAGATTAAGGATCGCAGGCTGGCCAGCAAAAGCGGGTGCTTTTGTTTTGAGAAGTCCCATGATTTTGCTCCAGGGGGGACAGCGAGCAGGAATTAGGGCAGCGCCGGTCACTGATGCATGGGATCATGCCATTTCTGTAGTGTGTGCTGCTCTCCCAAGGATGGGACAGCTTGCCAGCATATCTTGGACATGAGGCAGGAAACAGGCACCACATCCTCCTCCTCCTCAACATATGAGGGGACAAATGATTATTTTTTAATTTTTCTCTCTCTGCTTACAAGAACACATCATGCTAGATAGCTAGTGTATATTTATATATATATATACATATAATATGTACTATATATGTAATTTATAATTTTTTTTTCGACCGTGCCTAAGCATATTTTTCATTAAAAGGGAAGAAGCAAAGTGTTTACAAGAGAAGCAACAATGAACCGCAGTTCACGCGACCAGTATATGTAATGTATAACTCTAATGTATATATATGCTAGTAAATGCACTGGCCTTTCGTGGCACACAAGAGTGATCATTACCCTGAGTAAAATAAAAAGACCAGCCAAATGAGCATTAGTTTATGTCTAGTGGAGGGCCAAAGCATGATTAGTTATAATGCAAACAACCGCATCAAACAGCAAAGAAGGGCAAGTGAAATTTCAGGATAAACTTTAAAAAAGATGGACCCAATCCGATCCACTGAGGCATAGGAACTTCAAGATCCTCTTCATCGTTTGGGATTGAGCAAATCGGTTTTATATACAACTTGACCTAATTTTCGCAGGAGCATGCAGTGAGCATATCCCTTTATCCATTACAATATTGTCACCATTAGATAGCCCATATCAAAAATGATGAGCAAACCATAACAACTCCACCAAATATGAGAGAGAGAGAGAGAGAGGTATGTATAATCAGAAAATGAAAAGCAAAAGAATTGGTAGTAGCTAGTGGTAGAAGAAGGACGGCTTACCAAGTTGAGCAATTGAATTATGCCAAAGATCCTCGCATGGATCTCCCAATGGTGCGCTCCCATGCAACGTGTCCTTTACGCACATCCACCGCATCTTCTTCCTCCTTCGTCCGTTGCAGTACACCAAAAGTAGTAGTAGCCTTCCACGATTGAGCACCCGCCATTGCCGAAGCTTGAGAATGGAAGCAAAGCACCTAGATTTAGCTAGGACCATGTTTCTTTTCCCCCAGCTAGATCCTTGCATGGTCGCATGCATGCGCGGTCTTCTTCTTCTTCCCTCAAAACCTCACCAAAGCCATCTCTTCAACCACGAGATCACCAGCTCGCTCAAGTATCATTGGTTGTGGCAATGCGGTGGTGCAGGTGGCCTGCTTAGCTAGCGAGCGAGAAGCCATGGATGGAGCAGGCGCACCCTGCCGAGGTCGAACATCACTGGCCTCTTGACGATCGATCTACTGCCAAGACGAAACCGACATGAGCGGTCGCGTCTGCCAGCCGAGGAAGCACGCGCCGCGGGCCTCCTCGGCAACGAACCCCTCCGACGGGTAGTGCAGCCGCAGCAGCAGCCGTGCCTGCGACACCGCGAACGCGCTCAGCGGCCGCGGCGAGAGGCCGGCAGCGCGAGCGGCGGTAGCCCAGGACTCGAACCCTCGGGCTCGCCGGCCGGCGTGGCCCGGCGCCACCACCGCGTTGATCTCCTGGCCGAGGACCTCCTGCTCTACTGCGAGACGGTCAGCGCTGCCCGGCGGCGCCGTCGCCTCCAGGGCATCGAACACCGCCGAGTAGTAGTCCATCGCCGCGGCGACCCGCCGGTGAAGGTCCTCCGGGCAGTCGCTGCCGATGCTCGCTTCCCTCTCGGCGAGGGTCACCACGGAGGGGTTCATGGATTTGACCCAGTTCAGGAACGCCACGATCTCGCCGTCGCTGCCGAGCTTGTGCAAAAACAGCACGCAGTTGACGGCCAGCGTCTCGTCCGGGTGCAGCTCCAGCTCGGTGGATGGGTCAGCGGCGAGCTGCGTGGTGCAGGGGAGGAGGAGAGGATGGAAGCGGAATGGGAGGTTGAGAGTGCCGGCGAAGGCGCGGAGACGGTCACCGGTGCGGAGGAGCACGTCGCGGTCGGGGCCGGCGCCCGTGATCCGGACCTCGGGCGGGCCGAGATCAGGGTCCGCGCGGTCGGCGATGGCCTGCAGGAGCGGCGGCCACTGCACGCCGTGCGCGGCGTCGAGGTCGACGATGTGCAAGCGCCGCGCGCCGCCGCTAGCTGCGGCATCCAGGATCGCCTGGTTCGTCGTCAGGTGCGCGAACCGCAGGAACGGCGCGATCTGGTTGTACGCCAGGTACGCCGTCGCCGACGGCGCCCCGGGGGCCGAAGAAGGAGCCGCTCC
This sequence comes from Panicum miliaceum, assembly GCA_032594955.1. Classification (NCBI taxonomy): domain Eukaryota; kingdom Viridiplantae; phylum Streptophyta; class Magnoliopsida; order Poales; family Poaceae; genus Panicum; species Panicum miliaceum. Next base: position 4,404,066 of record CM064067.1, read on the forward strand.
GCCCGCGGGCGCAGCGACGCCCTCCCCGCCGGCCTTGTCGCCGTCCGCGCGGCGGGCGAGCGCGCGGGCGAAGTGGTGCGCGAGGCGGTCGGCCGCGTCGCCCCGCGGGTCGGCGGTGGACAGGACCTCGGCCGCCGCGCGCCGGGCGCCGTCGACGTCGCCCCGGTGGAGGAGGCCGGCGCACGCGAGCACGATCCCTCTCGGCGAGGAGGGCCTAGCGGCGGCGTCGGCATCCTGCTCCTGATGGTGCGCGCGCGCCGCGGCATCGCCGTCGTGGCGGGGTGCGCCGAGCATGGCGGCGGCGTCAGGGCGCGGTGGGCGCAGGAGCGCATGGCTCGGGCGGGTTAATAGCTCCGGCCGGGTAGCATGTGCACGGGCACGGGCAGCAGCTTCCGTGACAGGACATGCTCAGCTGCCAGTAACATGAGATTCAGACACACACTCACACAGGTGCTTCCGTGCTTGTGCAGAGAGAGAGAGAGAGAGAGAGAGAGAGAGAGAGAGACGAGCTAGTTGTGGACTTGGTTACTTGAGGTGTCTTTTCTCTCTCTAGCAGATGATGAGAGGAAAGGTGGCATGGCATGGCAAGCTGCATTTGTATTCTTTTACCCAGTGGACTTTGAGTGAGAATGGTCAAGCTGCTTCTTTTCTTTCTTTTGTAGAGAGAGAGAGAGAGAGAGAGAGAGAAGAGAGAGAGAGAGATTAGCAGGGAATCTAAACTCTAAGTGGTAGTATTACACTAATACTCTACAAAGTATGTGTTAGGGTGGGCCAGCCAAAATGAGGTGTAGTATGCATCATCATCATGCATGCATGGAAGTAGATGGGTAGACCGTAGGCGTAGGTGTAGGGCTAGCCTAAGAATACATAGCAGCTACGGTCTACCGCGTACGAATACTCGGTCGCTGCCGGCCGGGCAATCACATCTCGACGTGCAAGCTAGCAGTAGCTCTTAGCCCCGATCGGGAACCAGAGCGCATGAGTTTTGCAGGAATTTCGTAGGAACACGATATATTCTCTTCATGATGTGTTTTTTGAAAAATTCTCACCCATGTAATAAATAAACATTGTCCTCATCCAGCGCAGGTATTTTGACGTGACAAACAGAAATCATGGGCTTTTGGAGCTGTAGGTGTGTCGTGATGGTCTTTTTTTTTATTTCAAAGATAGCGTGGTTTAAAAATTTGTTTGTTTTTAAGTTATGTTTTTGGCACATGCCAAATTTGATTTTCCGAAACGAGTGAAGGGAATAAAGGGAGATTCTTTCATTCTGTGTAGATTCCTCTTGTTGTTTAGTCTTCTCTTGTGATTCTTTTTTTTTTGTGTGTATACAAATATACACTAGATATAAAGTTCATAGGAGCAGATAAACCCCAAATTTCTGCTTGGTTATTAAAGAGAGACTATTTCATTTGACATGTACTTCCCTTTTCGTAAATAATGTATGATGATATAAACATTGACATATATAGTCCCCAATACATACTACCTTTGATGTTTGATCACAACTTTTAACATTATACAATGTCACCCATTTACATACTATTATAGATGTAATGTGCATTACAGGATCCAAAATTCTTAATTTTGACCATTAATTAAATTAAGACTCATATCATGGTTTCAGAGATCACATCTAGCCAAACCGTAGCCTACATCTAGCCAAAAGATGGACTACACATCTGTGATCATCTCTGTGACGTCCCGGTCCTCCGGCCGGCCTTGTGTCTGTGTGCACACCGCACAGTGCACGCACACACGCAAAGGCAAAGCTCTGGGGCGACAGGGACGAGACAGGGCCGACTTGGCAATCATCCCTCCTGTCCCGTTCTGCATGGCATGGCTGGATCTCCTCCCTCCCCCACAGATGCCCAAACGCCCTGCCAGGCTCGCTGCTTCACGTGCTGTGCCCCCGCCATCTCCCAGCTCCAAACAATTGGAAGCTTCCCTGTAAAAAAATGTCCATGAGAGAGCACAGACACTGGGCTGAGCTCTCACATCAGATGGGAGGCATCTTGATAGGGGTACAAGAGGCACAGAGCAGCTAGGCAGCTAGCAGCAAGCAAATGGAATATTTCAGGGGGGCAGCCAAACGCTTGAGCTTGAGCTGCAGGGCTCTGGGATCAGGCTGTGGATGGATAGAAGGGCTCAGCTGATCTGATCTGCTCCCAGTCCCAGATGGCAAAGTCTGCTATGATGATCAGCCCTACCTGCAGCCACCTGAATTGCACTGTTGCACATCATCCATATCATCACCCCGTCCCTGAGAGATTTGCAGTTTTGCGCTGCTCCAGTTCCGGCCCCAGCAAAATGAAAGGTAAAGATAAAAGAAACTAAAACAACAGTCTTTTGTCCCAAGCAAGTTGGGGTAGACTAGAGATGAAACCCATAAAAAAATAAAGATCATAGATCTTCAGGTACGTGGATGGCGAGTCTCCAAGCGCTCCTATCCAAAGCTACCTCTTTGGAGATATTCCACTCCTTAAGGTCTATCTTCACCGACTCGTCCCAAGTCAGTTTAGATCTACCTCTACCTCGCTTTACATTTTCGGCCTACTTTAGAACCCCACTACGCACCGGCGCCTTAGGGGATCTCCGTTGGACATGTCCAAACCATCTCAACCGATGTTGGGTAAGTTTCTCCTCAATTGGTGCCACCCCGACTCTATTTCGAATAACTTCGTTCCAGACTCTATCTCTTCGTGTGTGTGCCCGCAAAACCACCGCAACATCCGCATCTCTACTACACTCAGTTGTTGGACATGTCGTCTTTTTGTAGGCCAGCATTCAGCACCGTATAACATCGCCGGACGAATTGTTGTCCTATAGAACTTACACCAAGGGATATCATCTTGTATGTCCCTTGTGACCTCATCCATCACCAAGGCAAATAAATAAGGACTCAATGCTAACCCCTGATGTAGGCCTATGTTAATAGGAAAGTCAGTGGTGTCACCATCACATGTCCGGACAAACGTCATCGCATCCTTATACATATCCTTGATGAGGGTAATGTACTTAGTTGGAACTTTGTGCTTCTCCAAGACCCAACACATGACATTTCTCGGTATTTTATCATACGCATTCTCAAGGTCAATAAAGACCAAATGCAAGTCCTTCTTCTGCTCTCTATATCTCTTCATCAATTGTCGGATTAAGAAAATCGCCTCCATGGTCAACCTTCCAGGCATGAACCCAAACTGGTTTTGGGTCACACTTGTCACTCTTCTTAGACGGTGCTCGATAACCCTCTCCCAAAGCTTCATCGTATGGCTCATCAGCTTAATCCCACGGTAGTTAGTACAACTTTGAACATCTCCTTTGTTCTTGAAGATTGGTACTAATATACTTCTCCTCCATTCTTCAGGCATCCTGTTGGACTGAAAAATAAGGTTGAAAAACTTAGTTAACCATACTATCGCTTTGGCACCTAGACATCTCCACACCTCAATGGGGATACCATCAGGGCCCATCGCTTTACCCCCCCCCCCCCCCCCCCCCTCATCCTCTTCAACGCCTCCCCAATCTCAGCCTCCTGAATTCTCCTCACAAAGCGTCTTTTGGTGTCATCAAAAGAGTCATCTAACTCAAGGGTAGGGCCCTCATTCTCCCCATTAAACAAATACTCTCGTCATCTGTCCTTGATCTCCTCATCCTTCACTAGAAGTCGATCTGTCTCATCCTTGATGCATTTGATTTGGTTGATATCTCTTGTCTTCCGCTCGCGGATCCTAGCCATCCCATAGATATCCTTCTCCCCTTCCTTCGTGGCTAGCCGCTGATACAGGTCATCATACGCTTTACCCTTTGCTACGCTCACAGCTCGCTTTACAACCCTCTTCGCTAAATTATAGCTCTCGATGTTGGCTGCACTCTTATCAAGGTGGAGGCGCTTGAAATACTCCTACTTAATAGCCCTTTGCACCTCGTCATTCCACCACTAGGTGTCTTTCCCTTCCTGTTTGTCTCCCCTACTCACGCCAAACACCTCTGAGGGCACTTTCCGAACACATGTTGCCATCTTTAGCCATATATCTTCTGCATCTTCTCCTTCCTTCCAGGGCCCCTCACCTAGCATTCTCTCCTTGAACGTTTGCGCCGCTTCCCCTCTAAGCTTCCACCACTTCGTTCTCGCAATCTTGGCGCATTTATCTCGATGGACACGTACCCGAAAATGAAAGTCCGCCACCACAAGATTGTGTTGAGGGACAACACACTTCCCGGGTATTACCTTACAATCTAAGCAATCCCGTCTATCCTCCCTCCTAGCAAGGATAAAGTCAATCTGGCTCGAGTGTTGTCCACTATGAAAGGTCACAAGATGAGATTCTCTCTTCCTGAAAAGGGTATTCGCTATCAACAAGTCGTAGGCCAATGCGAAGTTCAAAATATCCTCCCCCTCTTGACTCTTGCGACCATACCCAAAGCCCCCGTGCACTCGCTCGAACCCTACATTAGTCGCACCCACATGGCCGTTGAGATCTCCTCCTATGAAGAGTTTCTCGCTGCTAGGAACGGTACTAGCCATACTATCTAGGTCTTCCCAGAACTGCCTCTTGGTGCACTGATCACATTCAGGGCTGAGTCTCCAACTACCAATCGGACCAGGATAATCTGGTCGCCTCGCCTCCTAACCTCTATGACTCCATCCCTATAGCTCATATCGATCAAGATACCTACACCATTCCTACCCTGTGTTGCCCCGTGTACCAAAGCTTGAAGCCAGTATCCTCAACCTTCTTCGCCTTTTAACCCTTCCATTTAGTCTCCTGAAAGCATAGAATATTTACACGCCTCTTAATTGCTGCATCAACTAGCTCCCGCAACTTCCCTGTTAGGGATCCTACGTTCCAGCTACCTATGCGAATTCTAGTTGGCTCGGCTAACTTCCTTACCCTTCGCACCCGTCGAGGGAAGTGCGAAGACCCTTACTCATTTTTCACTACACCCGGGCGCAGATGTAGCGCACCACTCAGGCTGTGACGACCCGACCCTTGCTCACTTTTCATCGTACCCAGGTCACGATACGACGCGTCCTTGGGGGGATGGCGACCCGGTCCTTGCCCATTTAACACCACACCCGGGTTCCGATGTAGCGCGTCGCTAAGAGGGTTACGCCCCAACAAGTTTCTTATGGGTTTATCCATTAGAGTGACTGTTTTTTTATGCCGGTTCGCCAAACCTAACACAACCCTCCTTTATCCGGACTTGGAACCGGTTATGTTGAGAACCAACACAGGCGGGGTTATAAAAGAAACTAAAAGGAGACAATAAATAAAATTGCACAGCTGTGCTGCATCTGCATATATCAATATATCAGTGGCATTGGGTCATGCAGGGTCTTGAGTGGGGGCTCAAGGGAGATGGACTGAAGGAGCACGCACAGCCAAGGACGTGGGGCCAGAGGCGTGTGATACTATAATGCCAGGCAACACATTAGATAACACAAAGATGAGACAGAAGGAGGCACGGGTTAGTTAACAAATGAGGCAGACAAATCCAATCCACAGATTAAAGGCATGCTGCTCCACTCATATTGCTTGTTTTTCTGGCTTGCTGACCTTTAGGCACAGCTTTTGTTTTCTTTATTCGATTTGATTTTCCTCATTCAAGTATTTATTTTATTTGGTTCTCCTCATCCGAATCTTTATTTCATACAGTGCGTCAATATGGATGAACTCACCAATTGGGCAGTGCAACTGGTGCAACAGCCCCCATGCTGTTTTTTTCTCAGATGCGAGAACCTTGCTGCCAAGCTCTTTTCAGTTCAGTCCCATCAGAGTGCCCTCACAACTACTCTTGCCCAAGTCCCAACAACGCGACATATCATGCAAAAGTCAAACACAAATCTTTCAGATCATATTCTCCAAGGCACTAAAAGGGTCAAAGGTCCAAAGGATGCTCCAACGAGGTCATGGAGGCACATTCTCTGATCCAAAATAAAATGCTATTTCAACGACATTCATGGTCATTTAGGACATCAATGTACAATCTCCAAGGTGGAAATTTGAGTAGAAATATTCTATGACATTATGTAATTTCTGACATGATTATATATGGTCGTATGTGTTTACCTAGTGAATACAGTAGCATCAATCTATGTGAGTATTTAAAGAAAAATATGTGCCATGAAAGAAAACCCGAGGGTGAAAGGAGCTTGGTGATAAAGTTTACCATGATCTGGGTCACTTGGATGGCTGGATTTGGGTCTTGCCTCCCCATGCCCATCTTCCATGTCCTTCGCCAGAGCTAGGAGGACCACCTCCTCAAGTGTTTCCAAAAGTGAGCTTTTGCCTTGCACCTTATAGTATTATCTCGGACCTCTTGTTAGCCGCATCTTCTCTTAAAAGTGTGTGCCTGTGGTCCTCATTCCTGTGACAATCAAATTAGTCATGTCATTGCTATGGTAGGTTTAGTATAGCCCACAGAGAAGCTAAGCAAGAGGCTTTACAATGTTCACTAGCAACAGCAATCTGGCGTTCTCACTGACATAGAACCAGAATTGACAAGACTTGAGAGAAAATGTTCATCACGCACACAAATCCAGTGAGAATTTACCAGAGAAACTGGTACTGTAATTATTTAATTTGAACAGCCACAAAGGATCAATGAACTTCATTTTGGGCGCCAACAAATGTGATATAATAAGTACAGAAAAGAGTCCATGACAAGTTACTGCTACTCTGTAAAGTGATAGCTCTTAATACAACAACATTAAAATAACATATCTAGCTTGGGGTCCTAGTATAGAACAAACATGTTTCTTTAAGGCAGCCCAGTTTTAGCAAATCATCATATCACAGGGGTACATCAAGAGAACAAGTACTGAAAGGCAGTCAGGCACACAAGGTATAATTATTGAATACGTTGGATCTAACCTACCGGCTAGGACGTTCAGTTGAGCCAAAAGCTGTCTAATTGCAGGACAACATAGGCCTACAACATCCCATTCAGTAGGCCAGATTAAAATTCTAAGTCCAAGTCAGGTCAAACCTGTAAAATCATGTTACAGCTAGGCATGCACTTTGGTACAATTGTGGCCAGGTGGAGATGACAGCCGATTGATTGTATCCACTCTCTCTGTTTTTTTTTTTTCAATTATTGCCTCTTTTCCATGTCTATCTAATCTTCTCCTCAAGTGATTTATGCAAAAAGTTGACTTATTTAAAAGGGACATGTCTTTGGCAAATTAGGAACTAGTGAAATCATGCAAACTCTTTGGTTTTAGGCACCAAATTAACACTAGATCCCAATGAACTTAAGTCTGAAGAACCATTGTAGCATTAGAATTTAAAGTTAATCAAAGATGGTAAAAGTTTCTCTTTTTTTTTGGCCATGACTTTCACCACAGACGGTTTAGTATAAAACTGCAAGAAGATACCCATGCTTTTTCTAAGGGCAAAAAAGTCAACCTGCTTTTGCAATTTAAAGACGACATAGATCAATCCAAGATCTTGTCCTCTAAACAAATGGTTCAATGAATAAGTTTCTCCTGAACTTGTCGGCCTATTTTCTGCCAGCAACCACAGTTGGTGATTTGGGATTGGTTGACACATAAACATCCTGCCTGCTCATACCTTTATCAATTCTTGTCCAAAATAAGCAATTGTGCAGAGTGTATAATTCTCCAACAGAAACACCCCCAATGCAAGCGTGCAACATAGACCCCAGCACAGTGGGTCGACATAGCTGTAGTCAGCATCAGACCAGGTTGTTCCAAGAAAATATGTACACAAAATCGGTCAGCAAGACTTGCAAGTCAAAATATACCAGTTTAGATGAATAATATAGAAAAAGAGGCAAAGTGAATGTAGAGAATATTGTCCAGAAGGAACGAATAATTCAAGTAATACTGAATGTGAGGCAATGATTTCTGTTTACAAACATGATGAAGAAACAATTATGCACATCTAACAAAATGTAAGGATTTGGACCAACACTTGGTTGTGCAGAGTTGGCAGATATCATATCTTAAGGCTAAGACAGACCACCAAAAACCAACACATCTGTGTAAAGATTGGATTACAATCTGTCACTAACTAGGGCACTTAACAAATCAACATAATATTTTACACGATTAATGCTTGGCCACTCATCACTACTAAAGACACAATAGATTGCAATATATGCAAGAAATAAACAGGTAGATTGCTACACCATCACCCTACTTGTAGGTTTCATATATCTAAAGAAATATAGGAAATATTAAATATGCTAGACAGTGCTTACGATGGTCCAAGGAGAACAGGGGACCTATGAGGCTATGGCTATGAAAATGTTCAAACTAAAGAATCTGTCCTCCAATCTAGCCCCACAGGCAAATGGCTGAACATTCATTGAACTTCTGGAAATAAGCAGTTAAGCACTAATCTTTAGCACTTCAACTGTTCTTTTCCGTTCACTGATCACATAATTTATTGCTCCTACATCTTACTGGAATGAAAGCAAAAACCCTAAGATGCTCAACTAAGCCACCAATTAGAAATTTTGTAGCTTACAAAGATTCCCTCATCCGCCCTTACCTTTTCTCAATTAGTTAACCTTTAATGTCCATATCGTAAATGTACCCATCATTCTTGCACTTTCAAGTTTTCATGCCTGATCTTGACGTGCCCGCCTTGGATAATTTACAGGAAAAGCTAAACAGTTTTAATGGGTATTATTTGGTGGCCCAAGGCAGTGTTCAAGCAAAGAAGATCATGCCCAAGATGCTCTGCATCAAGCTGATTGTGACATCAATCTTTGTGGTTCAATAGTGAGGAGGAGAAAAAGAGGAAGGTTGGAAAAGAAAAGCACTAACAGCATCTGGAAGGGTGGAGTGCACATAACCGCCATCATCGCAATGGCAACTTTTGATTAGTGACTGTTACAAACACAAATAGATAAAGCAGCACCAATTGAGTACCAAACATGAATTCTTCTCTAGTACATCGATACCATTTTGGTGTCAGATAGGGTCATGAAAAAAAAAAGAAAAAACAAAGGAAGCAAAAACTATATGATCAGCTAATAGTTTTTTATCATAATATATTTCAGCTAATTCACAGGATATAGTCAATAAAGCTCAAGAAAGACATGTCATAGAAAAAAACAGCATCTTGTGATCGAAAAAGTACTTTTCAAGATTATGGATGACCAAGACGGATGATGGGTTTTTGCATCACAACCCTGTAATCCCCCTTCATCAGTGGGCTGTACGCATGGAAGATTCCTCACAGTTTCAAGCTTTCATACTTAGTAGCAAAATAAGTGGACAAAAGTTGATCATTAGGCCTACAATATAGCAATTATTTAAATGAACACTTGCCATTAAGCAAACGGTAAGCACAGAAGCATCAAATAAAGGGAGTCCATAAAGCAAAAGAGAAAAGGGAATAAGATTTCTAAGTCTTAGCACAATGGTTATTAAAGTAAAAGGCCTATGTGAACTTCTCAAGCATATTGCAGATTGATCAGATCAAGGTCCAGTGCTAACTGAACAACAAAGCAGGTAGTTTAATAATCATTGTGGTTTCAAATTACCAAGCTCTGTTATGTTTTGTATTACTTAGTTTGATACAGTAAAAAGTTCAGAAAGATAACTGCAGATTCCTAAATTCCATTAGTTTGCACTGTCCCCAGCCATCCATCTACCTACCTTTTCTTGGATGACCATGTACAGCCATTGCTTTCATCCAATACCCTGACCAACTCAACACAAATAACTTAAAGACAGAAGCTGTGTTTGATCCTCCCAGAAAGTCCATAGATAATAGGGGTGCAAAGTGGCGACCCTTATGTGCACCTCCAACCCTCTTTAGTTCAAATATTTGTGCTAATTTTCGAAAATTAGCACAAATATTTGAACTAAAGAAGGTTGGAGGTGCACCTAAGGATCACCACTTTGCACCCCTAATAGATAACAAAAGATGTCGAAACAATGCACCTTTCAAAGGTGGAGCGCTATTATACTTCTCAATAGACCCACTAACCACGTGACTATATTTTACAAGACATCTGCTTTGGGGGAAAAAAATGAGAAGTCGATTCTATTAATTTCGATACTAATGCTACCATCGACAACTGCTGAAATTTTCTATGGGTACCATGCCTTTATGTTACAAGTTTTGCATCAGTGTAATGAAATATCAATATTCAGAACAATAAAAATTATGACCAGAATGTGGATCCTATATACAACATGAACTGAAATCAGAGAGCAAATAACATCTTTTCATAAATAGATTATTTTATGCCTTAACGAAACAAAAAGGAAAAGGGAATGTTTAGCATTTGACTTAGCCAAGGACATATAACTAAGAGCCATGAACAAATTGTAAGTTACAAGGAACCTAACAAGCAAAACTCATTTCTAGCATAAAGAAATATAGCTGACATACTATTTTTAGATTAAACCTTATATGCCGAAATATACTATCTATAAGGAAAACAAGCAAAAACTTCAGTTATTCCTAATAGATAAGGAATATTACATAAGTAACTAGCAAACTCATTTCTAGCATAGAGAAATATAGATTACATGGTTCATCAACTTATGAACAAGCCAACAGATTAGAGAATTACCATACCATGGGCATCAAACAAATGAAAGATACCACGAAACACTAATGATATTGATGTCACATTCTTCCTGAAGTAGTTGATTCACCGCAAGTGTCTGGAACCAACTTTGTATTTAAATAATTACTATGCTTGCCTTCTGCACTTGTTGCTTGCTTTCTGTGTCCAGGCAGTAGAAAATATTTTCCATCTGATGTGATATTCAATCTGCATGGCAGCCCTAATTGCTGTAGGGTTTCAATGTGTAGACATAGGATAATTAAATAAACCTACCTCAATTCATATTCAACTAATGATGAAATCATAGAAATGAATACAAAATATTCAATTGCTAGACCAGGTATACATACAAGAAAGAGTTGGTTATCCAGTTTAGAGTGGTAGACATATGAAAGGAGAAAAGGCACTTGACATGGCATTGTAGCACTCCTACAAATGCTGATTTTTTTATTCCAGATGAAAATTGGAAGTATGCAGAACTTCTTTGCCACTAGAATGCATGGAGCCATTTGCTTACCACACAAAAGATGATGCGCAATAATCTTATCACTAACTGAGTGAAGTAGAAATGCACAACAATGATAGTGTAGGAACATTATCCATCAGAATTATCTAAACAAGAGCTTTCTGCCTTGGTAACATACCCCATTCGCTTCAACAGTCATAGTCTCATAGAAATACACCTTAATAACCCTTACAGGAATAACTGGTGTGAAATGGGAAAACACTCCCATCATTCAACATTTCTGCACGGCAACAGTGGCTCAGATAAATCGTGTAAATTATGAAAACACTGACACTAATCAACATTTCTTTCTACAAAGATTGTGCACGGATGTTTAGTACATTATTGGAAAACTTCTGTAGTTCAGTGAACATGACGCAGAACAGCAAAAGTGACCCGTCTCAAGATCTAACCAAGAGAGGCACTCTCCACGGTGCGCCCGCCTCCAAGCAGCGCCTCACACGTCCTCCCCGGCGGCGCCGCCAGCGCCGTCGAGGGTCTTGAGGCCCTCCGCCACCGCCCGCGCGCGGTTCTGCGCCTGCCTCTCCACCGCGACGAAGTAGAGGCCTGTGCACGGAGGCGCCAGCGGAACGAGGCCGCGGCAACGGAGAGGCAATCAGGGGAAGCCCGCGACGGAATGGTAAAGAGCAGAGCAGCAGGGGCTTAGGGATATAGGAACGGGCGCTTACTCGCGGCGCTGCCCAGGGCGCAGATCCACAGGATGCGCTGCGACCACCTCTCTCCCACGACGCCCCGGCCTCCCAGCCCCATCCTGTGGTCGCCGCCGCCGCCGGCGAAGCCCCTCGCTCCGACCTGAGCTCTGTCTTCTCCGTCGCCCGCCGACCGGTTCGCGGGCGTGTCAGTGTGCGCGTGCGCCCAGACGAGTGGGCTCTACTTGGAGCGAGTATTGTGAAGAAAACGGTTGCTTGGGCTGGGCCGTAGAGATGGGCTGCTAAGTAGGCTGATGGGCTTAAATTGCATGTGCTCCATTTGCGTATGATCTCTGCCTCGAACAAGTTTTTCTTGGGCTGAGGAAGTTTTTCGTGAACAAGTATCAAAATTTTGCTGTATCGTTGTCATAACTCAGATCACGTATCAGCAATTCAGCACATCAATTAGCATGCTCATTTTCTTTAGAAAGCACATAAATCAGATCACGTATCAGAACATTCAGTGGCGTGCCCAAAACGATGGCACGGAGAGCAAGGTACATCATCTTTCCACAGGCCAATGGTGCCCAGATGAATGAGAAGGCTGGCATGGGCAATGCACAGAACGCCAGAACGGTACTGGCCGGACTCTTCGCGAAAGGGAAGTGTTGGGTTTCAACCACCTGACAGCCATCGGTTCCAGTGACCAGATGAAGGAGCAAATACATCTTTCAGTGAACCAGCATGCCACCTAGTCGGCGACCAGGAGGAGATTGTGGTCCATCCCTGCTGCAACTTGCAAGACTTCTACTCCTTCCAATGTATCCACAAGACACGGCTCTGCCTCATCGATTGAGCTGCCCAGACCTAGCCTGCCGTTCCGGCCAGATCCCCACGTCCAAACTTCTCCTCTCGATGTGAGAACAGCCGAATGAACTCGGCCAGCCGCGGCGGATACCGGCCTCTCCTCGCTCAGACAGTTGACCGGTGCTGGGATGTCTTCTTGGCCGGATCGCCCAAGCTGGGAACTACAGTTCCATCCCCATGAGAGGACGCCCGTTTCCACATCATCAGTGCCTTCAGATGATGTATGGCAGAGTGCGAGGGAGTGGCCAACACTTGCCGACACGGAGAATGGTCTATAGCTCATGTCAACAGGAAGCAGCTTGGATAGCCCTGCCTTCCTGCCCAGCTGTCCGTAAGTGTTGTCACCACCGCTAAGTAGAACGCCATCAGCTGGAAAATTACAGAAACCATGTGAGGCAGTCGAGTCAACAATCAATAGGATGCAGTTATAATGATGACATAATTTTGATGGTGATGTCTAAAAAAAACATTAGCATCCTAGCAGAACAAGAGACTCACTGCACAACTGTCCTGCTAGATCACAATGAACTATAACACAACCAAGCAAGAACTGTCAAAATGTGATAATGAATCTTGGATAACCCATGATTATCTGACATATGTACTATTTGCATCTACAGCACAAGGTACTTTCCAATGTTGGCCGCATGACAACAAATATAATTGATGCAGAAGTATGACATAATACCAGAAAACAGCATGGAAGCATGTGAAAATCATTAAACATCACAAATGTGCACAAAAGGGGGGTCGGTTTGTAGCAGAAAGAAATACTCACAGAAGAGGATCAGGGAATGATCAAGCCCACAAGACACATCAGACACCTCAAGACGACTTACTTCATGAACAAGGGATGGTTCCCAGATGATGGGCATATTGTCTTCGCTCCGAATTCTCTCTTCAACCATCTTTTCAACAGCCTCCATCATTGAACTAGAACACTTGTCTACCGTTTTGCCTATGTATTCCTCTGCAGAAGGTACCTTACTGCTTTGACCCATTTCTCCCAATCTTCCATTTTCTGAGTAGCCCCAACCAAATAGCTTTCCATCCTGTGTCAATGCCATGGCATGCCCCCATCCAAATGATACCTACAATTCCTTCAGTTATTATCATTGCCCAACCAGTTATTTAATTTCTGGGAGAAAGTTAGCACCTTAGCGATGTTGTAGCTAGCAAGTGCTTCCACTCTAGATGGTACTACAGCCTCTACAATGTCCTTCCCAAGTCCTAGTTGGCCACGCTTTGACCTCCCCCAAACCCATAAAGAGCCATCAGATCCGATTGCTGCTGAAACAACACCTGAAGCAGATACAGCTCGAACTTCAACATTTTCCAATCCTCTGACCTGTTCTGGGTTGCTCCAAGTATTCCTGACATTTAATGAAACAACTAGATAGTTTTGTGATAATCCAGTAATGTTGCATAAGAACAAGATAAAATAAGCTCTATAGTTGAACCCATGAATCAAATCATGTTTATTCACCACTAGCATGGACCACTAAAATATGATTGCATATGTCCTGTATGAACTATGTTTGTTTTCTATATTAATGTTTAGTTTCAAGGAACTGGAAACCAATAGAGGAAGTTTAGCTGGGTATAAGGCAATGGACAGAATGTTAATATCCTAATAGAACATATTCAACAAAAACGAAACTGAAATCAATAAAAGAAAGCAAGGTCACACTAAAAAAAAGTATAACCTTTCACTCCTCCATCACCTATTCACCTTCTGTGTTTCTTTCAACAAATGGTCGTGACTCCTGTTGTTCCTAGTTCCATAATTATCCTTGGCTCACTTAAGTCCTGGTATGTTATCTTCCCGTAATAAACATTTTCTCCTTCAACTGTTTATCAGATGAAGAAGATATTTCTATAAATTAAAGGGGCTCTTTCTTTTTTCCATTTACTTCTTACTCTTCCTATAACCCTGATGTTGTCTTCTATTAGTGTGTAGCACATACATAATTAACACCGCAACCACACGATGTGTGTTTTCTGCTTATGCGTATCTGTTTTTCTTCCTCTAAATCCACATATGCGGTGTAATCATGTGATTGCGTGAGTATCAGGAGGAACCCACGTAGCTTTCACCTAGCGAATCATTCTTGTGCTAGTATGGAACAAACACATCATGGTTGATTACTAATTTACCGGATGCGTATCAAACTAACTTCTGGCATCTAAAAGGAGGGAAAAACTTTTTGAAGAAAAACTGTGGCTAAAAAGAGGAAAGTTGTTTGAGGGGTTTTAAATCACCTCGGGGAATGAAGCCCGCGACCGAGCTGGCCCTCGTCGTTGCGCCCCCATGCCCAGACCTCCCCGGCGGCGGATACGGCGAGGGAGTGGTAGTGACCAGCGGCGACGGCGCTCACCGACGGCGGGAGGGAGGGCACGGGCGTGGGCACGTAGGCGTCGGCAGCCGGCGGCGGCTGGCCCACCGCGCCGTGGCTGTTGTCCCCGAACCCGTACACCGAGCCAGCGCGCGAGGCCCCGTCCGCTCTGCCGGCGCCGGCAAGCGCGGAGAGGAGGCGCCGCAAAGCGAAGGCGCGCGTGCGGGGAAGGAGAAGCGAACGCATTGCGCTTGCGCGATCGGAGTTGGGAGAGACGATGGTACGTGGGTTGGGCTAAATTGTATACTCGTGCAGAAAGTATGACCCAATCAGTGAATGGGCCTTTTGGACTAAATAGGCCCAGGTTGGCATCTTCGGCCTTCCACCACAGTAGACAAACTCTGGGTTCTCTCAAAGGAAAGGTAAATCATGGGAGCTTCATTTTTGCTCTAAAAACCCACCCTCTAGGCTCTAGCAGAAATTAGTACAATAAACAAATAATAATAATGTCCAAAGATAGGTTGAGCATAGGCGAGAAGGTCCATACACTGATACTCATTGCAATTCCCGGTTAACAAATAAACAAAATATGCCCAATACAGGCAGAGTAATATCTACAGTAAAATACAAGCGTCATGTGCGTATGCTTTAAGCCATCAGCCATGAGGGCTTTCACAGTTTCACCACAGAGCCCGTTCCCATGGACCCTACAAAAAGGCAGCAGAAAGTGGATAGCCGCTATGACCGGAAGCGGGTCCTTGTACACAACAAATGGGTTCTCTTTTACATAAGTATCCACTGTCACGTACCTGAAGAAAAGGCTGTCAGGAGCGATCATTTAAGTAAAGATGACTGCTATTTGATAATCAAGGCTTAACTCTTTTCTAAAAAGTCGTGCACAGAGCTGTTGGTTGAATCATATTTCAAGATTTTTCTCCCGGTCTGTGAAAGTTTTGTTCAAAATTAAAAGAGTGCAGTAGTTACAGAAACTTGATGTGGAGATCGACAGCAAAACAAGCTCTATGTACAAGTTGCGTAAAAAAGACTAACCATTTGAAAATCTAACATCTTCCAACAGACAGCTTGCCAATCTTACCATAATTTTGATGTTTCTGTGCGAACTGACACAGGACTTTCACAGTAGAACTGTATTTCATTGATTTCAGCGGCCCCATATGCCTGTGCAACAAATATAGAGATTTTATGGCTGTGAATTGAATTGGTAATATTCGTAGTAACTCTCCAACGAGCACACACACCAATCATTCTTCAGGTGGAACAACCTTGCATGTGATTGGGGGCAAGAAGGGTGCAACAAAATTGCTTGCCATGAAAACTAATGAGGAAGAGAAATTAGACTTACTGATGCAGCATACTAAATTGGAGGTACACTCCAGGGTGCTGATAGGTAGAAACAACACAAAGTGTTGAAGGAACCACTTCAACGTGCTGAGCTAGATATCGTTATAGGGATGATATAGACCAAAAGGTCGAATCCGAATCCACGGATAGCAAAAGCTTAATCCAAAGCTCAAAAAAGAGATCTAGTTCAAGATCTATAATAGGATCATCAAGTTCTATTCATAATGGAAAGAGTACATGTATCAGTTACAAAACTGGAGGGCATTGCCTCTATTTATAGGCTCTAAGGCCTTGCACAACTTGTATACTTCTAATATGACAACTAATAGCCAACTAGATGACAACCTATATGACAACTAAGATACAACTCATAACAACCCATTCTTACATCAATAACACTTAGGATACAACTCCAGAACAACCAAGTAACTTCTATGACATATATTGTGACATCACTTCCTTCTTAGCTAAGTAACTCTCTATGAAACATAGAGCTAAAACTCAATTTGAATTGTTGATCTTAGTAGTAAAATCATATTTCTCTTCTAACTCTTAGTATCAAAATCTAGTTTGATGTCACATTCTTTAGGATACTTGAATGTTCATGATACATCTATATGATGTCCCTCATTATTCTCCCCTACTTGGTTGAAACTCGACCTCGAGTTATCTTCATAAAGTGATTTTTCTTGATGATAGGGTGTCAGATCTGCCACATTGAAAGTGTTGGAGATATTCATTTCTCTTGGTAGATCAACTACACAAGCATTATCATTTATCTTCTTCAAAATAGAAAATGGACCGTATCTTCTTTGCCGTAATTTTCCATGTACTCCTGTTGGCGATCTCTCTTTTCTAAGATATACCATCACTTGATCGCGCACTTCAAATGACATTGGCCTTCTCTTCTTGTCTGCCTGTTGTTTGTATTTCTGGTTTGATGCTTCCAGGACATCATGAACTTCCTTAAACAACTCAGAATAATTGTCAGCAAAGGTTATTGCTGATCTTGAACTCTCCCTTGATGGTAGTTTCAGTAAATCAACCACATGCCTTGAAACTTTTGTATAAACAATGGAAAATGGACTCTTGCTTGTAGATCTGTGCTGGGAATTATTATAAGTAAATTCAGCAAGAGATAAGGCTAAATTCCATTGTCCTTTCTTATTTTGACATATGCAGCGAGTTAAGCTACCCAAAAACTTATTCACTACTTCAGTTTGACCATTTGTCTGTGGATGAGCTGTGCTTGAAAATTTCAGTTCAGTGTTGAATTGCTTCGATAATGTAAGCCAAAATGCAGCAAACAATAGACCTTGGAACACCATGTAGTCTAATATCACATCCGGTCTTAAAATAAAACCAAGTGCTATCTATACGTATGCTAGGATCAAATTTTATACATATAGTGACATCAACAGTATCACGTAAAAAAATATAAAAGATACTATCATAGATTTACGCTTAACCTGGAAACAGAGGCTCCAAACTTCACAGGCAAATGACTGGGGGCTGTGTACGCCTATACGCCTAGAACTCAGCATCATCTTCACCAGACTTCACACCTTCTTCTTCTGAGCAGCAGTTAGCAAGGGTGAGTACACTTATGGTTGGTACTTAGTAGGGCCACAAGAAATAACCAGAATAACGATTTAAATCCATCTTTAAGTTTATTAATCATATGAGGGTCCAAGCCACTCTTGACCGTGAGCACGGCTGATATATCAGTTTTAGACACCCTACAAAGGTTGTACACTTTCACAACAAGTCGCGTAAAAGTTCAGAAAAACTTTGGACACAACCATGCTGTGCTAGCTAGACACAATACCATACTTCCGAGGTGTGATTGCATAGGGACGCTACAAGACCTTTACAAAGGTTCCCTAATAAAAAATAGCCCGCTAAGATTTCCGGAGCAGTAGCAGAGCATAAACCTCCCTAAAGGGCATAGTGTCTTAGCAAATCCCACTTCCCAAGAGGACCGGATTATACCCCATCTACCGCCGCCCCTCTTGCCCTTTCAGTAAGACTGCTTAAACTAGAGTCTCTAATTAAAAGCCAAGACCAGAGTCATATGGTTCTCGTGGTTGTACTGTTTTTTAGGGTGGTTCTCCACGTTCCAATTAATACAAGGTATTCTTATAAATAAGCATAGATAGAAGGATGGTTAGGGTCACTTGCCTTTCTCCAACGAAAGTTACTCTTACTGCTCCTCAGCTCACGCTCTCTTGAATCTTTTGAACTTCAAGCTTTCGAATAGCACTCCTCGAAGCAATCATCAGGCACTGACCATACAAGCAAAACAAACAAGTACAGCTAAGAACAATACACCAATCATATAAAAGCTTTAAAAGAGCGTACTAAAGGATAGGGCTCGATTCTATGGATCACGTGAACGCAAGAAACGCTGAGAACAGAACTAAGGTTGAAAAGCCACAGCTATTGAAAGATTTGAATTATAAAAGAAAACAAAAAGAACTGTAAGCTTCATTTATTTTAATTAGAAAATAAATATGAAGGATATTTAAAAGAAATATCCTAGATTATAATTAACTCATATTATAATTATATTTAAAAAACGGAGTAACACTTAGTCATGTTTTATTTATGATTGTCTATGTTCAAATTACACTAATTAAACAATTAATTTGAAAAGAACATATGACAACATCTAAACGCATAAATTTATAACTCGTGATGAACTAAACAAATTATAACTAAAATACATTCATGTTGGTATTAATTGGATTAACATGAATCATAAATAAAATGGAGTAGATACTTAAATCAATTTTATTTAGAAAACACTAGATGAGAGAATCTTTATCAAATTAAATTTATATTTAATTTTAAAACAAGAACTATGGCACATCAACACTATTAAACGATAGCTTAGGGTTTTATAAGACTAACGCAGCGAGAACGAACGAAAACGGATCCAACAATTCTACGAGCTAAACGGTGATTCAGGGACCTAGTCGCGATTAACCATAGACTGCAAGGACTAGCTGCTGATTTTTCGCAGGACACAGCAAATAGTGCTCGCGAAACAGCCAAAAGCTAGGGTTAGATCTGAAAAAGGTCTGGGTTGGGGCTGGACCGAAAAGATCTAACTTTTGTAGGGGTGTTTCTACAGATCTGGCAAGACACAAGAAAGAACAGAATTATTTCTCAGGGGCCAAACTGCAAAAAGCTCGGAACAGAGCTCCCATGGTGACCGGCGGTACTGTTCCTCAAATTGCCGGTGATTTAAGGCATGATAGAGCGCGGGGAGCGGGGGAAAAGAAAGAGAGAGGGAAGGGGTTCGATTTGATGGCTTACCCGCTGCGGAGGCTCACCATGGCGGCCGAATTCGGCCGGAGAAGGGGGCGGCGGCGCTCTGGTTCCTGGGCGGTGGCGCTGGATGCTCAGGACGCAAGGCAAGATGCAGGAGGGGGGGTCGGGGGTGACCTACTGGCGGCCGGTGCAGGAGGCATGGGTGCTCAGGGGGCGCAGACAGCAAGGGGGTGTAGCAAGGGGGTGTGGCGAAATCCTGGGCGCACGGCTCCTGGTGCCTCACAAGCAGAACGGGGGAGGGCGGCGCTGCATCCTGGCGGCACTGGATGGGCAGGAGGGGGCGCAGGGTGCTGCGGAGGTGCGGGGCCGAGGGCATTGCCCTTTTATAGAGCAAGGGAGGAAGGGGAGGGGCCGGCACAGGGGGGAAGAAGAGATCTGGTCCAAGATCCATGAACATCAAGCTCTATTCATAATGTAAAGGGTACATGTATCAGTAACAAGACTGGAGGGCATTGCCTCTATTTATAGGCTCTAAGGCCTTGCACAACTTGTATACTTCTAAT
Organism: Panicum miliaceum; assembly: GCA_032594955.1. NCBI lineage: Eukaryota > Viridiplantae > Streptophyta > Magnoliopsida > Poales > Poaceae > Panicum > Panicum miliaceum. The sequence continues at coordinate 4,424,185 of CM064067.1, forward strand.
ATGATAACTAATAGCCAACTAGATGACAACCTATATGACAACTAAGATACAACTTATAATAACTCATTCTTACATCAATAACACCTAGGATACAACCTCTGGAACAACCAAATAACTTCTATGACATATATTGTGACATCACTTCCTTCTTAGCTAAGTAACTCTCTATGAAACATAGAGCTAAAACTCAATTTGAATTCTTGATCTTAATAGTAAAATCAGATTTCTCTTCTAACTCCTAGTATCAAAATCTAGTTTGATTTCACATTCTTTAGGATACTTGTATGTTCACGATACATCTATATGATGTCCCTCATCACTTACATTATCTCTATGTAACGTAATCTCCAAGAAGAAAATCCCAACTGACATCTAACTGGACCATACACAAGAAGAAGATCAGGTTCTAGTCCGCCGCTACCTAATGAAAAAGGTTTCGAACGTTAAGTGCTTATTATCCAGTATGAGAAGTAGAAATGCCTAGTTAGTGGAGACGGCAAATTTAACAAGAATTATAAGGAACCATTTTTTCCCCTAAACATACCTACTGCTCTCAATGCACTAGTCATGTCAGCTTCTGTAAAAACAGTATCCATTTTATCATATCCATGAGTATAGGTAGCATAGTTGTTGCAGCCTTTGCAGGAAGCTGAATAAAGTAAGTTTGCTGCTTTCGCAATGCCTTCTTTGCTATCAGAACCAGAAAGACACTCTATAACCATCCTTCCATGGCTACAATGTGAACTCTTGGTGTTTGCACAAACATCCTACAATTCATAAGAGTGTCAATTATAAAACTGATGGATAGATTAAACAGTAGAAAAGCAGGTAACAATTGTCAGAATACAACTAGACCAATAGAAAGCTCTACTTCTTACTTACTGAAAAATTACTTGTGTTCTCATCTCTTGAGGCTTCTATACCAGGTTCAATTGATTCCTTTAATACTCCTGCAAGGTATTGTTGCACTATTTATTGATTTATTGTGGAAAAATTAATGGAGTGCTAAATTAAAGACAAAAGTAATAAGAAAAATCATAAACATCTAGATATTACTCCATACTTCCAATTTAGTTGGATGCTGTAAACCTTTCAATCTTAGTCCTATTATGTTCATTCTTTAAGTATTTGATGGGCAATTGAAGTTCTTTGAAGTGATTTTATACTACATGCATGATTTGGAAGTTATTCTTTTTGCAGTACAAAAATATAGCTTTGCTGTGCTAAATGATTCTAGGAGGTGAATTGAGGAATGGTATGTTAAAATAAATCAATCAAACTGACCATGTCCAATATTTGTTTCCAATCATTTCTAATCAGAAGTTCACAACCTCTGGTTTTGCAAGGAAAGCTATTATAGGCAGATGATAGGACAATAATATGCATTACTGGACTAAAAAAAATGAGAAGAGATACTTAACCCAAGTAAGGAAGCATGTAAGAAAAATGTTCATTGTCACACCTTCTACGTCATAGAGAACTACACACTTGATTCCAACAGAGAACCAGTGTAAAAACTGTTTGACCTCCATAACATTCTTTGCTTCTCTGCTATCCACTACCACTCCCAAGCACTTAAGTCTCTCAAGATGTAGAATTTGGTACTTGGACAACAACTCAGATGAAATGAGGTAGCATTCTAGTTTCTTACTCAAGCATGACCATAAATCAAAGAAGCTGATTGCCATGTGGATGAGGTACCACAACCATCCTAAGATGAGCTTTAAAATTATGTTTGACCAAAGTATGTGCATTAACCAGGATACAAACACAAACTATTACAAACTTCCCAAAATGCAACATAAAATGGCTCGCATCATTAATTGCCTATTTTGTATATCAAGGAAAAGGAAAATATCAACATATGTGAAACACCAGAACTACAACAGTTAATCTACTCAGCTGTTGTCCCATTGCTTAACACATGTTTGCTCAAACAAACAAAAACTATTCCAACTCCTCAAAACATGAAGATTGATAACATGCACACACGTAGAAGAGAGATAATGCCTTGTTGAAAGATATGCCCAACACTATTTACACATTGTGTAATCTTTTCTTTTAAAAAGGAATGCATTGTCTAATTTTGTAGTTTATTTCAATCAACATCTTTGAGGTCTGCGCACCCTTCCAGCCAAAAACTTCCGCTGCAAAGAAGAATTACTACTAAGAAATACCAAAACTTGACGAATATGGAGGCTCAAGAAGCATGAAAAAGTTTGCCTCCAACAGCTCGTCCAACAGCTGGTAGACCACCATCTTTACCCTGGAGGAGGCATGCAGCTTTTTTGGCTTCCAATTCTCATTTTGGTGAATCCATTGAGGCGCTTCTGGCTCATGGCTAAAGGTACAGGCAAGCATAAAACAAATTGGGAAGGCTGATTGATGCTATCGGTCAGTGCAAGGTGTAAGTGTAACAACAACATGGCTGGACAGTGTGGGGTACTTTAGGAACACAAAAACTAAATTACAAACTATAAATAGGCAGATGTCAGAAAATAGGGCAAGCCAGCTCGAGCCTAGAAAAAATTGGTACATCCTCGTAACAATCAGATGGAATTAAACATGTCTTCGGCATTTCGCTTTGTAATAATAGGCACATACTCCTTTCCTTGGCAGTATTTCGGGAAAAAAATATCGTGGCTCTTACAGTTTTGAAACCATTAAAGACTTCAGACACGAGTGTGCTCTCCTTTCCTTGACAGATGTAATTAAAAGTCGGGTTAAACTAGATACCACCTAAGCAACTGATGAGACCTAACAATAGAACTGTACCTTAAGACGAGTTTTACTGACTAAAGTCTATAAATAATTGGAGGCTTGAGTAAATGGTTGGTGGGTGCATTATCATGATGGGCAGCATATAGGCCCAACCAATCTTAATTAATGGCCATCGCGATCGATGCATATCTGAATGAACAGGACACATGCGACGCAAACCTGCAACCCATTCAAGCAACGCAATCTTGGGAGTTGAAACTTGCTAATCAAAGCTATCAGATTGGTAGTAAGAAAGGTTTTGTAGTGCAGATAAATGTAATGTCAAACCCAACAACATGACATCACAAAACCGAGAATGGGACCAAATCCGCTCACCACGAGAGGAGGGGATGAGAACGCTGGCGGTTTGCGTGACTGGAGAGGCCCGGACGGAGCCCCGCGCGGGGGGCGCCGGTGAGGCGCCGGCGGCGAGGGAGGTGGGCGAAGGAAGAAAGCCTTGGAGGCTTGGACTTGGACTCTGGGGAACTGTGTAGGAGTAATAAATTGGAAGTTGTTTTGATGGGCTCGAGTTTGGGCTAAGATTGGCTAGTTTTGTTGGGCTGGATGGACGTCCAAGGAGCTAAGCCCATTTTTGTTTACGATCTCGACGTCACTTGTGCGGTTGTGCTGGCTGATTGGCCGCCAGAGAGATGCCTTGATATCCACACATATTTCTTTTTATTGGGGATCTCAATGCTCATTTTGAGTTCGAAATATTTAAAACATAATCATGCAGTAAGAAACAGGGTAAAACCTCCGGTAAAAGATTCTTTTTTAAAATATGCATTGCATTAAAAAACTGACAAGATCAAGAATTAAGAACATTGCCTATTATGTGGACCTCAAATGTCTATCAAGATGTTTTTTTACACCCAAATGGACGATGGGCTTGTTGCTTCTATGAAGACAACCAAATAAGTAGATATTATTTTGGGGACAAAACGCTATCAGTAATATATAATATGTAAATATTTTATTCTACTGCTTTGATCGGGAGACGTTGACACATTGGTAAAAAAAATATATGAGGGTTTCGTCTCTTTCAATCCCTCGATTTTATTCCGGAGCATGGACAACTAATATTATGTTTTTCTGCCAATAGCTAATGGCACCAATCTTTGCCTACGAGGCATCAAAAGTGGATGATGTCCATTATCATAGGGCGCGCAAGAAAGTGGGCAAAGGGAGAAACCAAGGTGAAGTCTAAGAAAGATAGACGTCCTTTCAACATGACCTTTCTATAATTTTGAGGTGCAGTGTAATACTTTCAACATGACAGCGTGTCGATAGCTGCAAATGCTTCTCACATTGTCTTTCTATAATTTTCAAACATGTTACAAACCGGATCTCCTTGTCAACCAAGCAAGAACTTATGCATGATCGGCGAAAATAACCAAGTTACCTTATAACTAACATTCAATGGCCAAGCTAAATGTAGAAAATCAAATCGTTTTATAGTTGCACTAAGATCCAAATAAAACATTTCTAGATATGAATCATTTGTCATTGCGGTGAAAAGGCATTCAAATACTTTGTAGAAACAAATTCAGATGTTAAATTTGACAACTCAAAGATCATAAATTCACAACTACTCCCTTCGTTTTTTAGATGTCGTATCTCGTTTTTGGAGAACGTCGGAAAAGGATGTCGTATTTCTGTATGGCTTTGTAACGCTTCAGTCAAAAAGTTGACGCAGTTAAGGAGATGACGAATGAACGCCTTGTTCGTGCAGACACTTTAAATAAGAATGCATCGTGAAGTATATACAGGTGATTTGCATCCTCACGGAACTCAGCGAAGTAGCCATGGCCGAGCATGAAGGCGAGTGCGGACGCGGCGCCAGAGCGAAGCTCGTGCGAGGCGTGGATTATGCGGTTCATGCAAAAGAAGAAGAAAAGGAGGTTCATTAATGGAACCAACAACACCCAGCAATTAACATATCATCGCTGAAAACATTGATTAAGAACACAATACTTGCCCTGATTTTCATCTTCCATTAGCAGCTCCACAGCGATATGATTTTTATTAGAGCAACTCCAGTGGATCCTCTAAACAGGTCTCTATCCTAATTTTAGAGGGTAAAAAAGTTACACTTCAGAAGATACTCTATTAGGTCCTCTATTTTGGAGAGGTCTTCAAATTCTCTCCTCAACACTCTATTCCTAGTGGATTTCTATGTAGCCCTCTATTATAACTCTATAGAATTGAGAACTATCGCTAGAGTTGAAATAAATTTGAAAGCCTCTAAAATAGAGATATCCTCTATTTAGTATTTGAAGGATGTGATTGCCGGACTTGTCCTTTTAACTTAGCGCATCTGCTCAAAACGGAAAGAATGCTCAATTTTTCCAGCACGCGGCGACCGCGAGAGCGGGCGAGCGTGAGCGCGGGAAGCGCCAGCGCGGGGGCAGCGTCGGGCGGTTGATGGATTTGTACTACGTGGTGGTACGGTACGCTGCACCTGACCTCCACCTGCAACGGATGACCACCATCAATGACCAAGACCCGAATTAAACACGACAAAAAGAATTCAAAATTAAAAAATCCCACCCGGTTACCTCCGCTTCATTAACGTTCTAATCATTCCGCTCGCCCGCGGCCATTGCTCCCTCTCGCTCGTCCCTCCTCCCCCGCCTCCCAACCACCGCCTCCCCCCTCCCGGATCCCCTCGGGCCGCCGGATCCGGGGAGGCAGAGGGGCGCGCCCCGCGGCAGATCCGAGGCGGCTCCGCGGAGCATTCCTCCGGTCCGGGCGGGCGCCACCTGGCAGGCGAGGGGCGTAATTCCGAGGGGAGGACGAGGAGCCGGGAGGCGCGGGGGAGGTGGATGAGCGCGGGGAGGCCTCGCCGCGGCACAGCGTAGGAGCCCCGCGCGCCGCCGGGAAGACGCTATGATCGAGCAATTCGTTAATTTCGTCATCCGCCCGCCCCGGTACGTCCTGGCCCCCCGAGCTGCTGCAATCGTTGCTCTGTGTCTATTATTACGCATCAAATATGATGCTGCATTGGACTTGGATGTTGCCGTATTATTCTGGAAATTGGAGCGCCGCGGGATCAATGCCAGCGTTAGGTACCCCTGCAGCTGCAGGTCCGCGAGCGTTATTGAAATGCTGGCGTACTAGCTGTTCATCTAGCGTTGTTGATTGAGGGGTATATTGAGGCCGAAATGATACATCCGAATGCACGATTTCGAACTCCAATGGAGGATGGGATCATGCGATTGAGGATATTTACTTACTGGTTTTAGCTGGTCTGCATTGGTTCTTTGTGTGTTATTGCAAATCTGTACCATGTGCTATTAAAGCAAGGGTTAGGTACGATTGCAATATTCATTGTGGTTGTCCATTTGTCATGTTATGTGTAGCTGAACTTGCATGAGCATGCCGTGTGATGCTCATAGCTGTAAAGAGCCACTTTCGTGTTAATGCATGCATATAAGAATAACATTTAACTGTCCTTTTAATGTTATCTTCTGCTCGAGTTGCAAATTTTAGATCCTCACTGAGGAGGGATCATGTGTGAATTTTGGGCTGCTAATGCTGTACTTTTTTCCTTTTGTTGCAACCTTTTTGGAACACAGCTGTAAAGTGTAGCTTTGTTTAGGATGGATGTCTATGATTTTTCTGCAGCATTAATTGGAACATGGCACGCTTCTTTGTTCCTCACATTTCAAAGCCATATCCAAATAGGCTGCCAGTGTCTTGTATAATTTTTGTTGCAAATATGAGTTTGATGTAATAATAAAATTAGCTGATTGATGGCTTTGCGCCTTTTGCATACCCATTCGTATCGTTTTGTACCTTGTCTTTCTAAAATGTAATAATGATTGGAGTCCATCAAAATGGGAAATTCGTTGAGCTAAAAAAAGTTAAATCCATTGAACAAGTTAAGGATTCATCCATGTATCTGGTGTCTTGGGACTGAATGGACTCTAATTTGCAGGTCAGAATATAATCCAGATCAGTATCTATGGGACACAGAGTTTTTCCTCGCTGGACGGAAATACAAACGACTAGACTTGGAGGCAAGTACGGAGATCAATTATCGAGGTTTTTTCTGTCTTTTATTTGCTGATGAGAAGTTTGATGGCAACTATAAGCATCTTTGTTGATAAACTTATTGTTATACCTGCAACTGGCAGCTTACGAACGCAAGAGGCTATATCTTAAAATGCAGCCACTATGTTCCTGCTTTTATCCCAGAGAAGACTGCCCTACCATGTGTGGTCTACTGCCATGGAAATAGGTACTTAACTTGTCTTCTCCATGTTTCCGTATGTGTGATGGAGTGATGATTCATTTGGTGATTCTTTCTATTAACATTCTGATTTTGTGCAAGTCGCTTTATATTGATACACATTTCTAAGCCTTTGGAAAATCATCTATTGAGTTGGTAGCACAAGTTACAATTTTCTGCACACCTCTTTATTTATATCACACAGCAGCTCAAGCAGTCGCTGTATCTTTTGGAATATTAAACAGGCTTTGCTTTGACTCAATGCAGCGGATGCCGAGCAGATGCAAATGAAGCCGCTGTAATACTGCTTTCTTCAAATATCACTGTTTTCACACTTGACTTTTCTGGGTCAGGTCTATCGGGTGGAGATTATGTCAGCCTGGGTTGGCATGAGGTATATAATCAGTACCAATGTTGTTCTTTGCTTATTCTACATTATATTTTGGGTGGTCACACACTTCTGAAGTTCACAACAATTTACTTCTAGAAAGAGGACCTCAAATGTGCGGTGTCACATCTCCGGGCCAATAAGCAAGTTTCCACTATAGGCCTTTGGGGGCGATCGATGGGTGCTGTTACAAGGTTATTTGTAGTTTTGGATACAGTGCATGTTGTTTTTTTTACTTGGTGCAAGATCTCTCTGTTTAACTTCATGTGATTCATTATTTTAAGAAGCACTATGTATTGAAGAGACTCTTGGTTCTTCCATGCACTTTTCAAATGATATTCTCAAGATTGTTTTCAAGCTTTAAAATTTATTTCAGGGTCAAATATTTCATCACCATTTGATGGGTCTTCCCTGTAATTTATTACAATATTTTGTATACAAATGTGATACAGCCTACTTTATGGAGCCGAAGATCCCTCTATTGCTGGCATGGTATTGGATAGTGCTTTCACTAATTTGTATGACTTGATGCTGGAACTCGTCGACGTTTACAAAATTCGAGTTCCTAAATTCACGGTATGCCCAGCAACACCTTCTGCATATGTGTTACTTTTGTGCAATTACAATACTACCATGAGAATGCTGGAAATGTGCATTGCCATACTACTTTTATGGCTTTCACATTCCTAACTTTGAAGCATAAGACAATAGGACTTCATTTCTTTCCCTTTATATTGAACTTTCACCTATTTTATTGTGTTAATAAATGAATCTGCATGCTCGCCATTGGACTAAATTTGGGGCATTCATCAAAGGATGGGGCAGTTGTTAGATCTAGTGAAGTTCCATAGTATCTTCCTTCCTTACTACTGCAAGTGTTTTTGCAATCCTAGTGATAAGTGCTTTAGTTGTAAACTTTTAATGGCTTGTTCTGAACTCCGTCCTTTCAGGTTAAGATGGCTGTACAGTACATGCGGCGAATCATTCAGAAAAGAGCCAAGTTTGACATAATGGATCTTAATGTTTTAAAGGTATACTGCGTATACCATATCTCTTTATAATGTTAATTGGACACCCTGAATCTTTAATATAAAACCATAGAAGAATTCAACTCATGATGGTTGTACAAACTATTTTTTACTTATACAAGTTATGTTTATATTTTGCATCGTATACATGACTTACTGCTGTAATAACAGACCTTGTAAATGATAACAATAAGCTATTTTTTAGTTGCTTCCAATATGTCAAGGTCATAATGAACAACCACCTCTTCAGATAGTAGAATTGCCATTTTCCAGTTTCCATGTGGGATGTTTTATAACTGTAGAAGTTCCAGAAAATTTCTGGAAACCTCATTTATTTCTTTTTCTTGATTTGGCTCAAGTTTATTGTGAATTTCCTGAGACAGGTCTGAGCAGTTTTAGAATTGAACTTTTGCTCTATCTTTTTTTTTTCTTTTTATCTAAAAAGCTGCTCAGCTCGATAATTTCCCGTTTCACAACAGTGATATTTGGTTATTGCCAGGATTTACATTTTTCTGGTCCTTTGTAGTCTGTATTATTTATTATTGATATCTCTGCATGCTTTATTTCCTGTACAATTCTGGTAACTTTTAAAAGCACCTGCTTATACTTCAAATTGATCTAACTTAAGCGTTCAATTGTTCTTAACCAGTTGGCTCCCATGATGTCTATCCCTGCATTATTTGGTCATGGCCTGAATGATATGTTTATTCAGCCCCACCATTGCGAGCGTATTCACGAGGCATATGGGGTAAGTATTTGGGTAGCTTGCTTTATAGAGATTGAAGGGCATATAGATTTCACATCTACTCAACAATATGGCATTGCTAGTCGACTATTGCTGCCAAAGAGCATATTAGTCATTCTGTGAAATGTTAATCATCGCCTGGTTGTATGCAGGGGGATAAACGTATAATAAAATTTGAGGGTGATCACAATTCCCCAAGACCTCAATCTTATTATGATTCAGTTTCAACATTCTTCTACAAAACATTGCGTCCTCCTCTGTTGCCTTCAGCACGTTCGAATAAGCGACTTATGGGTGCATATAAAGTTGGTAACATAACCAATGAGGTAAAAATTCACGAAATACTCATTCCACAACTCATTCGAACCTGGAATTATCTCATATGGTTTGACAAGGAGTCACCTTTGTTATTTTGCTGATCTTGCAGAGCTTCTTCTCTAAAATCGTCGATGGTCTACAGTCAGTTAACACTGCCGCCTGCAGTTCATCGACAGATGCACCTAACATTCTGAATGGTGTGGTACAGCTCCTTGAGCTGCTTCCTTGTAATGTTATAGTAAGTGGTTGTATACTAACTGCTTCACCTGAAATTGTTCCAGCTAAAACACCTGCAGTTGAATTGCTGTCAGAAAGCTTGAACCAGCTCTCTGTCAAGAAAGAGACTGACTTGGTAGGTTTCTTGATGTTTTCTTTGTGTCTGATATGAAGCCTTTTTTTTCCAACTCTTTTCCTTATCTGTATTCTTTTAAATGTAGGGTTCCCTTTTAGATGAAAATCATAGCCTGTCAGAGATGGATGGGGATAGTGTTGGGTTACGTTTGCAGGTAAAGTTCATTGTATAATGAGTTGGTTTACCAGAATATTGAACCCTGTATGCTTTAGTCAAGTTTAGCATTATATACATGTGATACATTCTATTGCCTTCCGCCGGGTCAGGACGACCCCTTGTGTTAATTTAACCTTATCATAAGATATGGTGGTTAAGTTTTAGTCCAAGATGGCTGAGTGAATGCCATCAGAAACCGAATGCAGTGTTAAGAACTGAGGTTTGATATACTTGATATTTGTCTTTTGTGAATTTACTGATGATAAGTCTTCCTTTCTTATAGGATAAAATTAGTAGGCACAATGAGGAGTCCTGTTCATACACGAGCTCTAACAGAGAAAGTTGGGGCAGATGTTCATCTGTAGGAGCAGCCAGTGATGATGAATCATTCTCAGGGGATAATAATGATAAGCAGGAGGTACATTGCCTCAATTGCTTGACAATTTAGTTATTCACTGCTTGTTATATCTTAATTAAAGCTATAGTTTTCACTAGTCTACTTTTTTCAAGATGGTGGCATTTACGCAACACTTTTGAAATGATCAATGCAATAAAAAAAATTGATCTTGTAATTGATCTATGCATCGTAGAATAAGGCAGTGAAGGCTCTGGCTACGCCTCTAAGACAAAGCCAGAGGAAACCATCTGAGAAAGCTAAGGAGAAGAAGATCCGAGTACTGTGGAAGAAAATTAAGTGCGAGAAGGTGGAGATGGGGGACAGTCTATCACAGCGCTTCAGGATGTGCCTCGGGCAATCTCCTCGGTACAAGAGGAATAAATCATCTGGAGCGCTTACAACTTCATAGCCCTGACAAGCCTGCTTGAACCACTGATCGTAGCCCTGACAAGCCTGCTTGAACCACTGATCGTCCTGATTCTGACCGACTGTTGTCACTGCGACACTGTAACCTGTAACCATAGGTGAATATACATAGCTTGACGCCACAATCGCGTGCCAGGATGCTCAACGGCTGAGAGGCGCGCCCTTGTCTTGTATCATCCCCTGTAACTGCCTGAAACAAGTGTAATTGCCACCTCCGCCTTGCTGTTTACATGTAACTTCCTTACCCCACTTTTGCATCTTGTAGATGCAATGTGGCAACAGCTTGTTGGTGAAATGGAATGGGTTTGGTGCTTTTATCTTGTACCGCCATATATGTTCGTAATTCTTTGGACATCACATCTTGTTCGCTATTTTGTGTTGTTTGAAGGATTAGTTAGTTAACACGAACTGTGGAGCCTTGCCTTGCTTGGTGTGGTGGCGACTGGCGAGGTGAATGTGAGTGGCGGCAAGCACCTAGTTCTGTTCATAACATGAGCATAAAAAATGGTCCATTTAAGCAATTTCATTTTTAAAAATTGGTTATCGAGTTTACAGAAACAAGCGGTTTCTACTGCAATATAATCACTTTTATAACAAAAAACTCTTTTTTAGAAAAAAAAATGCGATCCTAATATATGCAAGTAGAGGTCTTATGTTGAAGCTATGTAATCAGAATTTAATTTAGATATTTGATTTAGAAATTCTATTTTTTTATAAAATTTTAAAATCAGTTGCATGTACATGAATGCTAGAGTGCGAGAGCATGCACCCTCGAAAATGAGCATTTCCCATGTATATTAGTACATGCATCGGGTTAATTAAAGATAGGTTCCTCCCCGTGGCTTGAGAGGATTTCACGGGTACTGCACCTCATTCGCAGCACGCCACGTCGCCTGAACGGGCTCTCCGATTCGCTCACATCCGCTCCGAGCTGGGACGCCTCCCTCTGCTGCAGCGTGGGTCCCTCAGATCACATCGCACGCAAAAAAAGCAAGGACTCCGGTGGATTTGTGCAGAGTAGAAAAAGACGGTTTCCTGACCGGTGGACCAGATACTTGCTGGCTCCACAGTCAGCTGCTTTGGGTGACGGAGCAGGAACAGTAGTAGCCTGTGCTCTAGGGAGGACGAGCGCCGCTTCTCCCTGTTTCCGCCGCACGCCAGCCCTCTGCTGCCTTAGCCTCGCTGAAAGGTGGGTCTCGACCATGCATGGCCCTACGAGCAACGACGAAGCTGCTCCTGGACCATCTGCTTGAGAAAAAAAGAGAGGAGAGGCCGGTGTATACTCAGTTCCGTCAAAAAAGAATACAACTCTCGTTTCTTGAGAAGTCAAATAATTTTAAGTTAGATCAAATTTATATAAAAAGTTAATATTTATCTTCAAATAGGTATAGTATAAAAATATATTACATAATTAATCTAATGATACCTATTTTGTAACATAAATGTTGATACTATTTGTATAAATTTGGTTAAAATTAAAAGTGTTTGACTCCTCAAAAAGCGAGAGTTGTATTATTTTTGAGACGGAGGGAGTAGGCTCGAGTCTCTCGCTACCACCAACGAGGGTCAATGTTCCATCCTTAGCTAATGAGCCATCATTTGTTAAAAAAGAACAGGTGGGTACAAGGCAGCGAGAAATAAATTGCTATAGCAAAAGTAACCATTTGCTAGATCATAGTTTTTATAAAATTGATAGTGTTACATCATTTTTCATAGTAACAAACTATATTATTGTACTTAGCGTTGCAAAAAAAATTCTATTTTCGGGCACTCCTCCCATAATCCCCTATCTACATGTTCTCATGCTTATACAATATATATGCTATTTGCTACTTTCTTCGGATATATTTTTTACTATTTTCTATATGTCTCAACAAAAATTATAAACACATGCATTTGAAGTAGCCACATGTGAAATACACATGCTTATGACTACTGCAACATTTTTTAACATCACATCTTCATCCAAACATGCCTGCCACCTGACAAATATTCCCTTTATTGTAGAAACCTTCAGTTGGTATTAACTAAATAACTATATTTACAATTCCAACACCGATGCTTAGGAGGAAGAAGGGGATCAACTCAGCCACACCTCAATCTACATGTGAAGACTTGCTGCTTCATGCTACCTACTCAGCCCTTTTGTAATATGATGCTCTCAGCATTAATTAACTATATTTTGGATACCTCATGACTGCAAACTATGTTATCTCCTACCTCCTATTTAGTATCTTGGTACTTCAATTTTATTTTTGAATCAGTATTCTAAGCTACCTGCTAAAATGTTTGGTAGCAGCTAATATATGGCTTGATAGAATCTATGGGCTGCATATATCATTCAGTTAGCAATACAAAACTACAAACGTTGTTAAGATATTTGCATAAGATATTGTTATAAATTTGGCATTCGCAGTATAGGAATAGAAAACTGCTGATAGGGCGCGCAAAGCGCGTGCTATGTTCTAGTACTAATAGAGCAACGTGGCATTTTGGGCATTTCCACCGCTACTGTGTTGCGCGCTGACGCCAGCTGCAAGCTGGCGGGAGGGAGGAAACGTTGGTCGGAGTTGGCGCGGCGCGGGCGTTTCGCGCGCCCGCTCTCGTCGGCTCCCCACCGCCCTCGGCGCCGAACACGCACGCTACCCCATCCACCACCACCAGATGTCCAGATCCCCGCACGGGCGCATCCTCCCCTCCCACCGCAACCCGGCCCTCTCTCCCCCCATCCTTCTCCCTTCAGCCCCGTAGGCGTCCACCCCCGCCGATCGCCTTCCTGCCCCGCGGTGGCGTGAGTGCTGGAGATCCATCCGGAGTTGGATTGGCCTCGTCTTTCTTGGTAAGGCAGCAGTGGTTATTTTTCCCCCGGCTAGCTTCGACGGATCGCTCGTCCTGTTCCGCGGAATCTTTCTCTCCGATTTGCTGGTTGTGTGCGGATTTGTTTGCTGCTTCTTTTGTTCTGACGTTTAATGCTAATTGTGTCTCCCCACGCTAAATCCTTCAGTTTCGTGGAGGGAAATCTCGGGTCAAATATCAGAAATAATCGCTATGTTATTCCACCAGAAGTGCCGTTGTTGTTTTGTTTTATCTAAATCAGAAATGGTACATGTTCTGCATTCGCCACGGTTTTAATCTCCATTGTTCATGTCTCATCCTGAATATTGTTTACACCTCCAGGCACGGAGGTTTTTCCACCATTCAAGATCGTCAACATTGCGGAAATGGGAGGTGTAATCGGTGGTGAGTCGCCAAGGAACAGTTCCCCTGCATCAAAATTAGAGAGGAAGATGGTTGAGGCCATGCAGCAGAGGGCATTGAAAGGAACTTCTGTGAAATCGTTCAACAGTGTCATAATGAAATTCCCTAAAATTGACGAGAGCTTGAGAAACTGCAGGACCATCTTTCAGCAATTTGGTGAGCTTTACCTTTACATTACCCCTCTGTCTTGATCAGCTCTATGATACCATGTCATTTGAAGGCCAAAACTTGAAAAACTGGATGTAGTTGAACCATGTAACCAGAAGCAGCACTGAAGATATTATATAAATGATAAATATTTAAGAAAACTATAATTGCCAAATTGTCTGGGTCAATTAAAACGAACTCACATGGATTCATCTAGTTTTTATCCAATGGAAAACAAATTAAAGAGTAATGCTCCACGGATGACGCACTCTTCCATCCAACCACACCATGCATGTGCACTGAGTTTGGTCCTAACGAGGCCAGGACAGTTCAATGCCTTATAGTATAGCAGGTCTCTTTCTCCAAAGGTACCATGGGTTCCTGTTTCATATACACTGTACTATGCCAACGAGTGAGTAGAGTACAGGTGAAATCAACTAGATGAAACTTAAGGCATTCATCCTCGGTCACGGCTCTACTTGGCAGATTTAGGGAACCAGCTCCCCCGAAACCGAATCCGCTAAAAAAATTGGGCACAAGATAGACCGCCCCAATTTACTTGCTTTAGCAAGGGGATTTCGAGCCTCGACATGGTTTGACACCCATATGAGGAATTTATTTTGTTATCCACATGAACTGATCCAGAATTACCCTGTCTCAATAGACTATGGTTACTGACCATAATATTTCATTTGAAGTTATCTTTTATTGTTGAGGTCATTCATCAAACCCTTTTTTTATATGTTCGCATTTATGCAGATGAAGATTCCAATGGTGAAATAGATCAACAGGAACTCAAGCACTGTTTCCAGAAATTGGGTATCGAATCTACTGATGATGAAATAAAAGATCTGTTTCAGGCATGCGACATTTATGAACACATGGGCATGAAGTTCAATGAATTTATTGTCTTCCTGTGCCTTGTTTATCTTCTCAATGATCCTGCGGTGTCTGAAGCAGTATCCTTCATACAGTAAATAAATATATTTACTGTTCAAAGTTTTTTTTTCTTGTTTTTTAGCACAGGAAATCCTCATAAGGCATTAATTTTCAGTCTGTTTCTTTCTCTATTTTGACGGAAAAATAAGATATTTCTCAACTTGTGGTATGTGCTTACCTGAATTTTGGAGCTAATCAAGGAAATCACTTCATATGATGCATATTCATAAAAAGATTTCTTTCTTTGTGAGAATTTCAATAAAAAACGGATTGAAAGAAGTTAATAAATAATGATTACCTTCTTGAGGTCATTGTATAATTTTTATATTACATTATATAAGGGCTCTAAGGTGATATGTTAGACCTTTCTCAAGCGTCAGACATTCCTCGAGCTGTGATCTTATTTTACCTATATCGTTTATGTCCTTGACATGATGCTTTAGAGAAAAAGAATGGGATTAGGATGTCTTGAGCCAACATTCGAGACATTGGTTGAGTCATTTGTCTTCTTGGACAAGAACAAAGATGGGTACGTCAGTAAGAACGAGATGATACAAGCAATAAACGAGACCACTGCAGGAGAACGCTCCTCTGGGCGCATAGGCGTGAAAAGATTTGGTGAGTTATCTTCTCATGGCACCATCATCTCACAACCACATCCCCCCTAACTTCTATTCTGTTAGTTTGTAAGTATTTTTTTCATTATAACCGTTCTATGTTGGCGTGCCAGTACTTTGTCAGTCCACTTTTCTTGTCATGCTATTGCTTGTTTTTTTAGAAATCAGTGATCTGATACTTTGGTATGGGTGGATAGTTCTTTTTCTCCTTTTCAGATCAGGACGGGTAATAGGATGAAACTGCTCATAGGTTGTTCTTTTTTTCTCTTTTTCAGCTATGATAATAAAAATAGTTAGGCATTGATAAAAGATAAGATAGGATCAAGTTTCATGCTTTCAGAATATTTAAATTATTTTGGAACCAGTCCCAAGACTCATCTTTCAAGACTGATGCTTACATTTAAAGATTTCCCATATCAATTCAGCAGAGCTTAGGAGTATTCAGTGTTGATTGATGAAATGCTTACCCCAATTCAGTTACTATTGCGTTTATATGTTTGCCCTAACATTTACTCTCTTGGTGCCTCCAGAGGAAATGGACTGGGACAAGAATGGCACAGTGACCTTCAAGGAGTTCCTCTTTGCTTTTACTCGCTGGGTGGGCATCGACAATGAAGACGACGACGATGACGACGATGAATGAGCGTGTCAATTGAAGATTAGGCGCTCTGAATTGGCCATGTCAGCCCTCAGGAGGCCTCCAGCAGCTTCCTCCCTGACGAGTACTATATGACAGTCAAAAGTAGCTGTTCATATTTTCTTGGTGTCTAGCTGATGGTAGATGCTTACGTTCGTATTAATATAGTGAACCCGAGTTATTTCTAGTTGTGGCAAGAATTTGCTGATAAAAGAGTTACATTGTTGAGATGATGTTCAGTTAGGTTACCCTGTTATTCAGATGTTTGGAACCGGTTAAGAAAATGCAGAATTGCTAAGGTTAGTGATGCTTTTTCCTTTGATACTGCCTGTTTCTCTAGGTTCTGTCACTGAGCTCGCATAGGTGACCCACCAAATTCAGTGATTTTTGCACACAGATCTTTTTTTTTTAAAAAAGGGATAACCGGCCTCAGCTAACACAGGGTGCTAGCTTACAGCCAAAGTTTACAAAAGAGCAGTTCTGAGACTGCAGGACGGGGTCCACCACACAGATACAAAGAAAAAAAATGAGAGAGAGAGAGGGAGAGGGAGAGGGGGGGAGAGAGAGAGAGAGGGCACTTATACTTCAGTTAAGATTCACTGGCCATGGACGAATCTTCAGATACATGATGATACTAGCATGCATGTATAGTTGCAGGCTTGCAGTACAACTCGATAGCATCCAGACCTAGACGATGAGCTGACAGCACAAAAAATTGACGACGAGATGAACTAGCTACGAGAACTGCAATTAATGCAATGCTGCATACCACGCCTGCACGCCATGGCCACATCCTCGCAACCATCCACAGCCCAGCCGGTCCGATTCAGCCATGAATCAGCTTCCCGGCCTCGACAAGAAGGTCCTTCACCTTCCCCAGGAGGCCAGGACGAAGAGCACCGCGACGGCCGCGCACGGCAGGACCGGCAGGAACACCGAGGCCGCCCCGCGCCAGTCCTCGGAGGAGCCGGCCGCCACGGAGGCCAGAGGGGTCGCCACCGCGAACACCGCGAGGGAGCACACGAGGCTCGCCACCATGAACCGCCTGACGGCGGTCAGGGCCCTGCCGGCGGAGACCACGTTCAGCCAGAACAGCCACCGCTCCATGGCGATGGCCGCCTCCAGTGCGAGGGAGATCGCGCTGATGGACTTGTAGAGGCGGGCCCGGAGCTCCAGCGGCTCGCCGCCGGCCTCCCGAGCCCTCGACAGCCAGGCGGGCGGGTGGACGAAGGGCCGGGCCTTGGGCAGCAGCCCAGCATGAGCAGCGCCGAGCACGCCATCAGCGAGCCCGACGCCCTGTCCAGGTACTTGCGGTCCGCTTCGTCTTCGTCTTGGACCCCCGGCGTGTCAGCTAGCAGCCACCTCCGACGCTCTGCCTCCGGTGCGGCTGTGGCGCCGGGCCACCTTTGCCGGCCGGGGGATCCCGCCAGCTTGATCCGCGGCCACCTCCTCCATGTGCTCGCTTCCGCCGGTGGCTTCTGGATTTTGGCCGGCGTGTTCGGTGGAGTGGAGGGGAGGAGGGGACTGGAGTCCGGGTAGCTCCGGTGAGTGGTGACTGGTGGCCTGGTGGGTTGCTCTTGCTGCTGGCTGTACACCGCCTGCTGGCTTCTTCCCTAATTTGGTCGGCAGGGAGGTCACATCAGATGCTGGTGGAGCCTGAGAGAGGAAAGAACGAAGAGGGACGGTCACCAATTGGCTGGTGCACCTTGGAGCAGGGCTACCATGCTATCCTTCCGTTCGACTGCACCAACTGCTGGGAGCACGATGCATCAGGCGAGCGAAATTTCGTGGGCACATCGCCGTAGCCCGTAGGAGCGCTCTCGATCGTGGAGAGCAGAAAGAGGGGGGGGGGGGGGGGGGGGGGGGGGGGAGGGGAGAAGTGTACATTTCGTGTGATTACATGCAACAAAAATTCAAAACAATTTTTTCTTCCTTTTTTGAAGAGGACGGCCGGCATTACTATCCAGCATGGTATTGATATAACAGCGAGTTGAAATAAAATATATAGAATTTGAATTGCACCGTTGTGTTTCTGATCAAATTAAATTTGCATCGCACCATCGGATACGCACACCGGCATCTTTGTACACCGGATACGACACGAGCGAGGGCTGCGGCAGGGTTGTCTCCCTATCTGTTCATTTTGGCGATAGACACCTTGCAGCGCCTGCTGGAGATCGCAACTGAAGAAGGACACTTGACACCCCCCGCGTGGACGGCATGCCAAGCTCCGTCTGTCCCTGTACGCGGACGATGCTATCGTCTTCTCCAACCCTTTTAAAGAGGATGTGAGCTTGATCCTGCAGATTATGGACGGTTTTGGAAAAGCGACGGGCCTTAGGCTGAACACAGAAAAAAGCTCAGTGGCGCCAATTCGATGCCGAGATGTTAATCTGCAGGATATTTTGCAAGATTTCTCGGGCCAGCAGGTTGCCTTTCCTTTATCCTACTTGGGATTGCCTCTCACGCTGGGCAGACCGCGACTAGTACATCTGCAGCCAATCCTGGATAGGGCTAAGTCGCGCTTGGCCGGTTGCTGAACCCGGCTGGGCACCTTGAATTGGTGCGCTCTGTCCTTAGCTCCATCCCAATTTACTTGCTAACGGCACTGAAAGCAATTCCACAAGGAGCTAGACAAGGCGAGGAGGCGTTGTAAAGTTGGATGGCCGAGAGTTGGCAGATCAAAGGAACCGGGAGGGCTGGGACTTGTTGATTTGAAGAAATTCTCCCGTGCTTTGAGGTTACGCTGGCTGTGGCTTGAATGGACAGAGCCTAGTCGGCCATGGGTTGGTATGGACCTGCCGGTGGATGAAACGGATCGAGCACTGTTTGTAGCTGCAACAAAAGTGCAAATTGGTAATGGCTGCAAGGCAAGTTTCTGGGCATCACCATGGTTAGACGGCCAGGCACCAGCATATCTTTTTCCAAGTCTTTTCAAGCATAGTAAGCGAAAGAGCCGAACAGTGGCCGAGGCACTAGTTGAGAGTCGCTGGATTTCGGCTTAATAGATGACCAGAGTCGCTGGATTTGGACTTAATAGACGGCCAAGCACCTACAACTTAATAGATGAGCTCCTCAGCGACTACTTTAAGTTGTGGCAATTGATTGAGCAGGTGGATTTCAACCCCTCGTCCGAGCAAGATGACCAGATTGTCTGGATGAGAACAGCAACGGGGGAATACTCGGCAAAATCGGCGTACCTCTTGCAATTTGAAGGAAGCATTGTGTCAAGCTTTCCAAAGTTGGTTTGGAAGCTATGGGCGTCACAGCGTTGCAAATTTTTTCTGTGGCTACTTCTTCAGAACCGCCTCTGGACGGCAGATCGCCTGTTGCTGCCGGAATGGCCGGATAACTATTTCTGTGCTCTATGCGAGCGAAGCCTCGAGAGTAGACAGCCCAGTGGCGATCGAGCTTTGGCGCAAGGTGGGAGACTGGTCCATTAGCGCGGCGTTGCTCCCGGAGAACTGAAAAACCACCAGTTCGGTGATTGACTGGTTCTCTGAACCACCAGTTCAGCCGACAACGCCGAATGCACCGGCGCTGCACACTTTGACTATCTTGGTGCTCTGGACCATTTGGAAAGAGCGAAATCAACGTGTTTTTCGCAATGGTGAGAACTCTGTGGCTAGTTTGTTCACTGTCCTGCGGGATGAAGCAGCGAAATGGGTTTTGGCGGGGGCAAAAGCCCTCTCTTCTCTTGTTGCTTCACTGCGTCGCGAGTAGTCAGTTTAGTGCTTTGCCTGGATGATCGATCTGTTCATCTTGGGGTTGATATTTGCGCAGCTTGTGCATATAAAACTCTATTCCTCTTATTAATATATGCCGGCAACTTATCCGGATCTTCAAAGAAAAATAAATCTTTGTACAACTTTTGTCATCTGCGGTACAAACTTTGAGTCGATTCAGTAGCAAGGTGATCAAAGCCAGAGGCGACAAGGTGCGCGGTAGGATAGCATCCTCGTGGCCTCATAGCGTAGGCCATGATTGAAAGCAAGCGCCATGACAGATTGACAGTCACTCCCAAGCTAGCTCATCTTCTTTGGCGCCATTGCCGGCCTGATGGAAATGGAACCTAGCTTGCCCAATCCGGCCAAACCCTTGATGCACAAGGGCGCCGAGCACGCGGCCGGTTTCAGCCGGGTTGTTTGCCGTGATAAACGCCGCTGCACAGGGCGTGCTCACCGGCCAGTTGCATTCACCTAGCCCCTTGTTGCTGAGCTCGTGGGGTGGGCAGCAGCTGAAAGACTTGGCTCCTTCCCAACTAGCAGCAGCAGCGAGCCTGCGTGATCTGGTAGGGTAGGAGTAGGAAGCATCCTCCTCCGGCTCCGTGACCGTCCTCTCCTTTCCTCTTCCGGGGGCGGCCCCATGGCCCCCCGTCCATGTCCTCTACCGGCAACGGGAACGGACGGGGCAGCGCGCCGCGCGCCGCCCGGCCGCCCATGCAGGGTTTCGGTCCGGCCTTCCGGGTAACGCCACCGCGTCCTCGCCGAGTCCGTGCCGGGACAGACCCGTGCTCTGTGCAGGGGGATGGACTGGTACCGGCCGCGCGCCGCGGTTAAATTAATGGCTCTCCTGTCCCTCCCTTCCAGCCGACTCCACCAGCAATCTCTTCGCTTCCGTATCCATAGGCAATAGCATCCCCTTGGGCCTTAGCTTCCTCCGGGCGCCTGCTCCTCCTCCTCCTCCTCCCTCTGAAGAGCTTCAGGTTCTCCCATCCCATCCCACCCGAACGCGCGCCGCCGATGGCCGCCAACTCCGACGAGGGGGTCGCCTTCGACGACTCGGCCATGGAGCTCCTGCTCTGGAGGCTGCCCTTCTTCCTCGTCGGCGCGTGGATCGGCTGGCGCGTCGCGGTCAGGCTCCTCCCGGACCCTGCCCTCCATGCGCAGGTCGTGGCCGCCTTCGCCGCCGCCGGCCGGCTGGTCAAGTCGCTGCTGGCCGTAGTCCGGCAGTAGCACACCATCTTTCTGGGTGGTAAGCTCAGCTGTAGCAGCTCGATCAGTGATGGATGATGGTGCCAATAAAGGAACACTGATCTCCTATGTGTTTAATTTCTCGCGTTTGACAAGACGATCTGTACATGTTGAACTGCCCTGCACCGCTCTACTCAAACTGAGTCGCTCGTCTTCTTCCTCCCGACGTGGTTGTGTTTCTGTTCAACAAATTACGCATGGTTGATCCATCCGAAAATGCAGAGCGCCCAGTCATGCATGAGCATCTCACCTTGCCAGGGTTGGGTGCTCACGAGTCACGAGCGACGAGCATGCATTCGATTTCGCGGCTGTGCCTTTCGTCAGAACCGATGCCCTCCGAAACTGAAAAGCAGGCAGCTAAGCTGTTGGCGTCTCGCTGATCATGGCAGTTTTCGTTCTTGTGTGTGGTGGAATGAATCCTAGCTAGTTGCTTCCAGTTGCCGCACGAACTTCGCTGATAGGACCGTGTTACCTTCGTGGCATGCTGTTGAGTACTTGAGTGGCCTTGTCCCTAACTTTTTAAGTTTGTTGCATTGTCTTCCGCATAATTTGAAAAGATAATTCGAACAAAAACTGAAGAACAAAAAATTGGTAGGCTGTCAAAATTGTTGCGCGTTCGTTGCAACATTTGAGTCGCTTGAATGTCATCAATGGTGCGCAGTAGACGACTGAAGAATGAGTGTTGCAAGCTGCAACTGAAGATTTACATGGTTGGGATTATGTTCAGTTCGATCGGTTGTCCTGTCTGGCTGTCAGTCATCGTGGAGCTTGCCGGTGTTCTTTCTAGGTTGTCTGATTTATTCTTCTTTTTAATACAATCGGCAGCTCTCCTACCTAGTTTATTTAAAAAAAATTGTGGAGCTTTCACAGTGCCAAAAAAAGATGCAGAACTGCAAAGAGAAGTGATCGATGCTCTTTTCATTGAAATTGCTTTTCTTTTTCTTTCCTTTGCACTTTTGGGAAAAATGCAGGCCGTCGACGTTGCAGGACGTAGGAGCAGCACTGCTCCTACGCTGCTACGAGCCTTCGACGCCCACCAGTCAGTATCTTTGTAAAACTTTGGTCACTGTCCATACACACGGCTTTGAGTCGCTCCAGTGGCAAAGGTGTTCAAAGCCGTGCAGTAGACTAGTAGGAATGTAGGATAAGATCATAGTTTCATACTCAGAGGAGGCCATGAGTGAAATCAAAGCTGCTCTGTGCGGTGCTGGGAGAGCGAGGAGACGCATACAGACTTGTCCCCTATCCTTTCCTGTTCTGGAAGAAAGCTTTTCTAGAGATGTTGCATGAGTAACGTTTACGTGTACCGGTGGATTAAAATGAATTTACATGCCTACCATTCTTTTACTCCAAAAGAGAAAAATATTGAAATGCTTAATAAAGATAAAATGAGACGTTAGTTGGTAGTCCTGAAAGCGCTACCGCATTTCCATGTAGGGTGTCTTTAAATTTTTGCAGTAACAGTAGAGGATTTAAATTCCTATGTAAACGGATAAAATTTGTTCGAGAAGGATTGCAGCACATGAAAAATTGAGGGAACTCTCCTTTATCCTTGTATCCTTGAGACCTTCCCGTGGAGTAACGGACGCTTTCGCACGAAAGACAATTTAAATCTGTTTTCTCCTTTGTCGTTTATTTTACAAAAAGACCCCAAAGACTATGTGAATTTTCCTTTTTCTTTGTATCCTGGAGATCTTTCGGTGGAGTAACGGATGCTTTCGCGCGAAAGACAATTTAAATCCGTTTCTCTTTTGTCATTTATTTCTCAGAAAGATCTCAAAGATAGCAAATTCTCCTTTTTCTTTGTATCCTGGAGATCTTTCGGTGGAATAATGGATGCTTTCGTATAAAAGACAATTTAAATTCGTTTCTCCTTTAAAGTTTATTTCATAGAAAGATCTCAGAGACCATGTGAATTCTCCTTTTTCTTGTATCATGGAGATCCTTCGGTCACATGAAAGACAATTTAAATCTGTTTCTCCTTTGTCGTTTGTTTCACAGAAAGATCTCAGGGACTATGTGAGTTCTCCTTTTTCTTGTATCTTGGAGATTTTTTGGTGGAATAACGGATGCTTTCGCACGAAAGATAATTTAAATCCGTTTCTCCTTTATTATTTGTTTTACAGAGATCTCAAGGACTACGCGATCTTATATTTCAAAATAATTGGCATTTTCACATGACAAGTGATAACGAAAAATCTTGTAAAAGGGAAAAAAGAAGTTATTTGGTAGTGCTAAAGCCTTTCTTTT
Source organism: Panicum miliaceum (assembly GCA_032594955.1). Taxonomy (NCBI): domain Eukaryota; kingdom Viridiplantae; phylum Streptophyta; class Magnoliopsida; order Poales; family Poaceae; genus Panicum; species Panicum miliaceum. The sequence goes on from CM064067.1 coordinate 4,447,810, forward strand.
CAATACTCTTCTGAACTCACTTAGAAGACGATGTCTTGCCAAACCTAATCGTATAGGGAAGTATGGTGACAATGCTCCTTGATCAAACTCTTGTCCCCTTCAAAACCAATATTGCATTTCCATTCCGAACCTCTTTAGTTTATAGAAGGTTTTGCAACAAAAAGTAGAGAATTTAAATTCGAGCTTCAACCTAACAAGTAAAAAAAGAACAACATTTCACTCCAAAATACATGTTTTACTATCCCATACTTTTCATGTGGTTTCCCACTGTTTTGAACTCGCATTCGGAGTTCCTAAACTTAGAGGCAGTGATCCAAAATCAGCTGCGATGGGAGAGGTGCCCGAATTGGCTAGCTGCCGTGGCCGTGAGTGCGTGGTGTCCAGTCCTAGGCTCCCTAGTGGCCAGTGACACTGGCAGTGACACTAGTGAGCTAGCTAGCCCGCGCGGGAATGGAGGAAGCTTCCCTCTCCCGCCACCCCTTTCCTCTTCGGGTGCGGACCTATCCGTCTCCTCCCCCACTCCCGCTTGCTCGGCTCGGCAACCGGAAGCGGACAGCGCACTCGGCCGACCATGCCCGTTTCAGCTCGCGCCCCCGGGCCTCTGACGAGTCCATGTCGGGGCCGATTCGTGCTCCGCGGGTCGGGATGGGGGCTGCGCGGGGAGCCCCGGCCAGTCTCGCTCCTTTTTTCTTCCGCGGCCGCGTCGATGGATCCATCCATCCATCGCGTTCCCCACCTCGCTCCAGCGCGGCGCTAGCTGCCTCGTCGTCCCACCTTTCCTTTTGTTCGCGTTCGTCCTCGTCCGGCCCGCGCTTCTGCTTCCTCCGGGGGGTCCGGGCGATCGATGGCGATGCTCAGGGTGTGGCAGTGGGAGGTGGACCTCGACACCGCCCTCGACGTCGCGCTCTGGTGCCTGCCGCTTCTCCTCGTCGCCTGGCTCGTCGGCGGCCGCGTCGCCAGGGGGGACCCGCTCGACCCCGTCGCCGACGCCGCCGCGGCCGCGGCCGCCGCCGTCGCCGTCTCCAATGTCGTCGCGCGCCGCTTCCGCTTCCGCTGCCTCTGGCGCCGGTAGGGTGATCCCGCGCGCTCGTCGGACGAGGGGTCTGCTGTTGAGCTCCGCTTTCCATCTTGGGGCTTTGTTGTGGACTGGTGGATGGTTACTGTTCAGTTCAGTGGTGCTGTCCTGTCTATGAATAAAGATAGAGGATTTCCTGTTCTTCTCGTCGCGTTTCTTTAATTCTTCGAGTTGTTTTTGTGGCTGATGCGTCGCGCATTGCGCTTCCAGGCCGGCGGAGGTTTCGGCGCCGGATCGGGGCCTCGCCGCCGGGAACCGATCGGCGGCCGGCCACCGAGGGGAGGTGGAGAATTAATCGCGAGCTGAGGGGAGGGGAACGTGGTTAGCATAGTAGCATAGGTGAGGGCTAGTTCGTTGTCTTCCTCCTCGCTCCAGGCCTTCAGGCGTGGCCTTGATTTCTGCCAAGTTCTTGCCCCGGCTCACACGGCCGGCTGCTGGCCTCGCCGCCGGCCGAGCACGAGCAGCGTCAGGGCGGGGTGGCTGCTCTGCTCCTCTAGATCGTCGTGCTGCAGCGGGTGATTCCTGCGTATCCCGAGCGGTTTCTTCGTGATGGTTTCCATGACAGATTGGGGGTGGAATTCGTGATGGTTTCTTCTTCAGGTGGCCATGTTTGTGCTGTGCAGCTGAACATGAACTGATCAGCGCCTGTCATTATCAGGCTCAAACATTTAATCATTCTCAAACCTTTGTTGCTATTTCTCACGGCGATCAAAGCATGCGTGCTTTTTTAGATGAAAATCAAGCACGTTCCTTTTTTTTTTCTTTTGAGAGGATCAATCACGTTCCTTATCAGCCAATTCTTTTCTATTGGGCCCAGCTTAACTTGCTTGGACCCGACCCAATCCACACCACCCGGCGGCCCGATCTCTCACGGCCTTTCTCCCTTCCAAGTCCGGGGGCCTTTCTCCCGTTTCTTCCTTTCCTTTTGGAGCGCGCACGGCCCACAGATCGGAGCAGCCCAGTTTTCTACCAGCTGATGAGGAATTTTTATATTTTTTTCAAATAATAACTGGCCCAACAAAAAAGTTGCCTCCTGCCGCCAAGTGAAATGTTGTGATTCAAATTTCCCCAACTCAGTGACCGTTGACCGTGTTATCATGTACATAGACCTAGTTCAACTAGATGGTAGGTCATGTGGATTAAGAGCCTATTTCGAAGAGCTAAATTTGAATGTTAAACTTCAGGACATATTAATACCTGTGCACGTGAGTCTTGACTAAAGTTTAGCCCACCCTATTAGCACTCCCGTTTGAATGAGCTAGTGCTAAAATTTAGCACGTTTACTCATTACTATTTGATCCAAACAGACCTAAGTTATCCTGCAGTGCTTCGGGTTGAGATTTGTTTCGATTTTCTCTGATTAACCAAGAGTTACGGTTTGGCCTTATATTTTGCTAAAGTAGATTCTAAAATCGATTTGCGAGATTCACTGGCAGGTTGTCAACCTATGTCCTTTTTACAGTATAGTACCATGCATCACACATGGAGGGGGAGTACCTTGATCAATTCCAACGGTATTTTTCCAATCGGACGGCTGATAAAAGGGGCGCAAAACTCACTGTACCGTTACCAGGAAAGCAAGAACGGCGAGTTGACCAGAGGACGCGAAATTCCCGACCGAACCACCTGTTCTTGCGATAGGAGCAGGGAGATCTCCCTGTGCAGCCGAACCCCTCGAGGCCAGGAGGCGGAAGGAATCAGAGGTGATCCGTCCTCTCTCTCGCGGTAAGCAATCCTGCAGTTTTGTTCTAGATTCTTGATCTCTAGTCCATCCGGCCCCAAGAATCGCAGGGAGTAGTAGGTAGGATGCTGTGTCGGATTGCGATTCTTCTCCGAGAGATTCGGTCGGCACCTGCGTTTCATTCCAATGCCTACGGAAATTTATGCATTTTGAGGAATTAGGGAAATTTATGCATGGGGAAGAGCATTCGAGTTGAGATGAGGATCTCTCGAAGTGAGTACTGGATAGGATTAGGGAATAAGGATCCCAGTCTACGCTCAACGGTGTTCTTGAAAGTTCAGATGATTTTTTCCTCTGCATTTTGTTATTCATATGAATGCTTGAACAGATGACATTTGTGTTACTGTGTTAGCGATAATTGATAATGCACAATTTCCAGCCAAAAACATAAACATAATTTTTCCGAGAGTTTCTGACTTTGGTCATTCTACATCTATGTATAGTACACATGCTGGAGTGCTCTCTGAAGTATTATTGTCAGTTAAGATCGCAGCATCTACTGTTATTGCACTTATGATGGCAAAGCTGAAGGAGTTATTGCACAGAAGTGAAAATCGCATTTGTTCTGACTGCAGTGCACCTGATCCCAAATGGGCGTAAGTACTTGTGTGACCTTGAATTACCACAGTGTTGTTCAGTTCAGTTTGAATATCCCCTTCTTTGGCTCACAATGCTTGTTTAGTAAGACTTATTATTAGTAGAATATATGTAGAAATAACAAGTTATTCATAGCCTTGCAATATTTTTGAGGAATATAAATTTCATTATAAATATGGAGTATCATTTATCTGTTTCCCACCCTTTCCATTTTCAACATAGAGGTTTCTATGCAGTACGCAGAATTCTTCGCTTCTGCACAACCCTCACAAAATAAATGGGTTTTCTCCTTGCAGACTGGCTAATGTTGGGGTATTCATTTGTGTAAAATGTTCTGATGTTCACATAGGTCTTGGTACACATGTTTCAAAGGTTCCCCTAGTTGCAACCAGAGATAATCTTACATGCTTCTTTTTTTTCTATTTTTAGGAATTACAATCCTACCAGAAAATTTTTGTGTTTTTATAGCTTACCAGCCTTCTAATAGCAATTTCAGTATTTGCAGGTTGTACTATAGAATAATCTACAGTATTGGACATAGCTTAAGAATGTTAAAAGAAAAGTAAGGTAGCAAAATTTTCAATCTCAGAGCCATACCAAGAACCTAAAACAAAGGACATCATAGAATTTAAATTGAAAAGGCTGAGTCCCATTGCTCATTATTGGCCTGCTTGCTTAAGGATGGTAAATAAATTAACAGTGAACTGGTATCTTCTTTAACTGTTGTCAAAGACATAGCCAGGAGGTCAGATGTGTGTCTCGTGTAAATTTCTCTCTACGGAAACAATTGACCAAAAGTATTATCACAAAATGCATGGTAAGGCGCAGGAAATGACAATAGGTTCGAATGTGTTAATTTTGCAACACACTCAAAACTGAGTACTGAGGAACGCATCTCTGATATTATGCATCTCTGCAGCGGCATTACTCATTGACAGCCGCTCTCCGGGTGATTGCTTTGAGCACAGCACACCTATCTGGATGATGGCAGCCAATAATTCTTTGGCTTCTGTTATATTTCTTGTAGCATTCTCAGAGTTTGTTTCATAATGCAGCCAGATTCTGGAATCAGCTATTTCCATGACCTTCTCAGGAAGAGCTGCCACGGCAAAGTCATGCAGGCTTAACCCATCTCTGAACATATCGTCTGTTGGACTCTTTCCTGTGAACATCTCAATCAAGATGATGCCAAGACTGTACACATCACCGTAGGTCGATACTCCAAGCCCTTCTCCGTATTCTTCAACAGATCAAAACAATTTGGTGGGAATGAGCACATATTTATGAAAGTTGTTTAACGAGCATATAGCTAATTGAATGTGATCAACAAAATCATAAAGGAAGCACATTAAAGTTACCTGGAGCAATGTACCCGATAGAACCTCTTATTCCGATGGTGCTATTGGAATTCACAGAAATTCCACTTGCAGCTTCATTGAGAACCCTAGCAATGCTAAAATCTCCAACTCGAGCTCTCATATCTTGAGTAAGAAGAATGTTACCTGGCTTGAGATCACAGTGGACAACCGATGGCTGGCAACCATTATGAAGATAATCTAAAGCATCCACGATGTCGGCAGCAATATCTAACCTCTGTGCTAAGGTGAGTGTTCTGTTTCCATTTTGGGTTTCAGTACTTGAGTGGATCCAGCTTTCTAAGCTGCCATTAGGCATGAACTCGAAAACTAGTGCTCTAAAGTCTTGACCTTGGTGGTTGATGCTTGAACAGCATGTCATGATCTTTACAAGACATCGGTGCCTCACTCTTCGTAGCGCTTCGCACTCAGCCTGAAAACTTTTGTATGATCCTGATTGCTTGAGATTAAATACCTTGACAGCCACAGCAACGCCTTGATTTTCTATAGTGCCTTTGTATACCGTACCGTATCTTCCCTTCCCAAGAAGATTGGCTTCCGAGAAACCATCCGTTCCCTTGAGTATTTCATTGTATGAAACCATTAGAAGATCTATCTCGGTGAAGTGAGATGGCAGCTGTTCTTTCGTCGTTCCTGCCTTGTACCTTCTATAAAGAAATACAGCTAAAGCAAGCCCTGAAATCAAGACCAGAATAGCTCCTATCGTGATCCCTGCTATTCTAAGATGCACTGACATGGCTTTCTCATTCTTCCTTGCAGTCGGGTTCGGGCATTTTGGCAGATGAAGCTGTGGTATGCCACCGCATAACTCATTATTCCCAGTAATTGATAGTCCAGTTAGATTCTTGAATACCCCTTCAGTTGGCACTTCACCTTGTAAATTGTTGAAGGATAGATCAAGGAGGAGGAGCGATGTTGAGTTGCCTAGGAGCTTAGGTATTGGTCCTGACAGATTATTGTGGGCAAGGTACAGTCCCTGCAAGCTGCCAATACTGCCTAGGTCCCCGGGGATGCTACCGGTCAGTTTGTTGCTTGTCAAATTCAGTTGAGTGAGGCCTTGTATACGATTCAGTATCGGAGGGATGCTTCCTTGGAATGAGTTATCGTCCATTGCAACCAATTGTAGAACAATGCAGTTGCTAATCGCATCGGGTATCTCACCAGACAGTTGATTTCCTGACACAGCCAGATTTTCAAGATGTACCAGGGCACCGATCTCTGAAGGAAGAGGTCCCTCCAGCAAGTTGTAAGACAAATCCAGATATATGGAGAGTGATGATAGGTTCTTAATTTCTTTCGGAATCGCCCCAGTAAGTTTGTTATTTGCTAGAGCTAGGACTAACAGCTCCCCCAAATTCCCAATGCTTGATGGAATTGGTCCCTCTAGGCTGTTGATACTTGCATCAAGTTCTGTTAGGCTTGTGAGGTTCCCAATGGAGGATGGGAGAAGCCCTGACAAGTTGTTGGAGTCTAGGAATAACCGGTTCAATCTCGTAAGCGCCCCTATGCTTTCAGGAATGACCCCGGAGAGCAAGTTCTGACCAATATTAATCATCTCAAGGCTTATCAAATTACCCAGACCAGACGGTATAGCCCCGGACATACCATTTCCAAACATCCGAAGCTGTTGGAGGCTGGTGGACATATTGGCCAATGAACTTGGCAGCTTCCCCGTGAACCTGTTCCAGGCGATGGACAGAAGTTCCAATCTGCTGCAGTTTGTCAAGGAAGTTAGAAACTCCCACTCTTTCTCATCGTTTGCCTCAAACTCATTCCCATCAATGTCGAACCATCGGAGATGCTGCAATCCTGCCAATACTGGTGGGACAACCCCATGGAACTTGTTCTTCGAGACTTCAAACACCTCGAGGCTGGAAAGATTGGCGATCGAAGGAGGAACCGCCCCGGTGAAGCGGTTAAACGCAATCTGTATCTGCTGGATGCTGGGAAGGCTTGTCCCCAGGTCGTCTGGGAGGCTGCCGTGCAGGCTGTTGTTGGCCACACTGAGGTAATTCAGAGAGGACATGTTGTACAGGGAAGCCGGAAGCAGACCTGAGAGGTTGTTGCTGAACAACAGGAGCCTGAGGTGCCCATTGTTGCCTATGCTGGCCGGGATGGTGCCCTGGAGGTAGTTGTTGGACAGGGCCAACCTGGTGAGCCGGGAGAGGTTCCCCAGCGACGGCGGGATGGGCCCGGTGATGCTGTTGTTGGCGATGTGCAGGACGCTCAGCAGCGGCATGCCGCCGATCGCCGCCGGTATGCTCCCCGTCAGGCCTTTGTTGTCGGCGAGCACGAGCTCCCTGAGGCTGGCGCAGCGGGTGATGTTGCCCGGGTGGCGCCGGCGAGCGCGTTGCCCCGGAGGTTGAGGTACCGGAGGCGGCGGAGGGACCCGACGCTCGGTGGGATCTCCCCGCGCAGGCCGTTGAAGCTGAGGTTGAGCGAGCGCAGGAAGGTGAGGTTGCCGATGGCCGGGGAGATGGTGCCGTCGAGCCCCCGGGAGTGGAGGTCCAGGGACACCACCCGCCACCGGTGACCCCGGCCGCCGCAGGTGACGCCCTCCCAGCCGCAGTAGCCGGTGCTGCTGTTCCACGAGGCCAGCGCGCCGCCGGCCGTCGCCGCCGCCTTGAAGGCCTCGAGGGCGGCTCCGTCGCCGCCGTTCGGGGCGGGAACGGTACCCGCCGCGCCGGAGCGGAGCCAGAGAAGCAGGAGAACCGGCGCGAGGTGTCTGCAGCTACCGGCGAGGAGAAGCGGCGGCGGCGGCGGCGGCGGCATGTCGTCGCGTTGCCTGAGACCGACGAGACGATGCGTTGTGTGCAAAGCTAGTGTTGCATGCGTACATGCCTTTGTTTTCTTTGCCTTGCTCGTGGCGGGGTGGGGTAGCGATGAGCAAGTGCAATGCAATCATGCTGCGGCTGCCGCTAATGGTGTTTGACTAATAGTCCTGGTGGACCTGCCTTCTTCGATCTTCTTCTTTTTTCTTGGGTGCCTTTTATATTATCAGACGCTTGCAAGTGGCATGGATCATCCGGTCGATCATTGCCTTGTGCTGCATGCATCCCTTGAATCGGGTCACGTCGGAGCTGGATCCCATTGACGCACGAGCACGATCGAGCCGCCGCCTTTGACGGGAGCCATCCCATTGGCAGTCTGCCAAACCACCGTGGACGTTCAGACCATCGTAGGGACATGTAGTACAGCAGTTCAGATCGAAGGTGAGGTACAGTGAAAAGATTTCATTCTGTCACAGTGCATGGGTGTCACAGTGCATGGGTCCAGGTAAGGCGATCTTGTTCCAAATCTATTCACTGTTCGGAAGAAAAAGAATAGATCGCTGCAACACGCTTTACTCGGAAACAAAACAAGTGGATCAGTGACCTCAACCTCCAGCACCCAGGTTTTTCCGCTCAATACTTAATTAAGTTCATCCATCTTTGGAGAGTAACCAGAGAGACCCACTTACTTCCAGATATTCCAGATAGCATCACTTGGAAGTTCACTGAAAATGGAGAATACACCACATGATCAGCTTACCAAGCATAATTTTTGGGGTCCGTACAAACTACCTTGCACACTCTAGTTTGGAAAGTATGGGTACCGCCCAAGTGCAAGTTTTTTAGCTGGCTCGCGCTCCAGAACAGAATTTGATCCAGTGACAAACTTGAGGCTTGAGGATGGCAAAATAATGGGGTTTGTCCATTATGCCGTAGGGTGTAGGAATTAGGTGTCCACCTTTTCAAAGATTGCAGATTCACGGCGTATCTGGGAAGGCCTGGCCGAATGGCTCGGCAAAAGCTCCCTTCGTCCGGAAAATTGGGATTTAAGCGATTCGGTGATACACTGGTGGACTATGCTCGGTGCCTCCCCAAGCGCCTCGAGAAAAGGTCCGGGCACCCTCATTATTTTAGTTTGCTGGGAGATTTGGAAAGAGAGAAATGCGAGAATTTTTTAGCACAAAGAATCATCTAACCCAATGATCTTACAGAAAATCAAGGATGAGGTATCTCTTTGGGCCGTAGCGGGAGCCAAGCACCTATCATCTCTTATTTCTCCTTCCTAAACTCTTTTTATGTGTATAAGGCATGTAAATAACTTTGTTCGCATGGCTTTTTTTCTTTTTAGTATAACAGACAGCTCTCCTACGGATTCGTTTTTAAGAAAAAACCAGTTCAGGTAACTACCGTCATCAAACGACGCGAACAACATGATGATGCAGTAAAGAAAGCACTAGAGTGAATGAACCACGGACGCCTTCCAAAGCAAGGTACCCACTTTCCATCACAACAGGAGAAACCATGGTTAAATTTGCAGTTTCTGGAGAACCTTAGCAGCACAGGGACACGATAATCGTGCATGAAGGGTGTAGACAGATTGTTTTCGTCTAAGCATAGCCGTGGAGAGTCCAAGCATGTATACAGCACACTGAGCATGAGTTTATTGGCTCATGTATATCAGTAGCAGCAGGATGAAGATATTATCCGGCATCAACATAAAGCATGATAAAGCATGGAACTATGAAAGAGCTAATAAGAAAAACGTCTATTTTACTGCTCTCATCTACCTACTTTGTCTGCTTAATCCTCTCAACAAAATTTAATATAAAATATTATTATATTATATCTTCCATTTCTGCATCTTGCACTTCAGTAGTGCCATCGATCGCACACGTTGACTTGGAGAGGAAGCACATTGATCAATCCCAACGTCATTTCCCAATCGGACGGCTGAAAAAAAAATCACCGTACCGTTACCAGGAAAGCAATGTCCAGAAAACGCGAAAAGCCTGCCACTGGGGCCTACCCACCAGCCTCTCAATAACCCGGGATCTGGCTCCGATCCCCAGTGGCGCACGGGTGAACTGCCGACCAAGCCACGTGGACCACCTGTTCCAGCGACAGGAGGAGGGAGATCTCAGCTCTGCCGCCCGAACCCCGCGCGCGCGGCCACCGGGAGGCGGAAGGAATCGGAGGTGATCCGGCGGCCTCTTTCTCGGTAAGCAATCCTGCAGGTCCGTCTTGGATTCTCGATCTCTGCTCTCTCGTTCATTCGGCCCCATGAATCGCATGGGGTAGTAGGTGCGAATTGGGATGTCCGCGTCGGATTGCGATTCTTCTCCGATTGATCCAGTTGACACTTGGCACCCGCGCTCCATTCCAGTTTCTAGGAGAATTTATGCTTTGAGCAGCGCATTCGAGTTGAGATGAGGATCTCAAGTCTGAATTCTGGAAAGGAAATAAGAAATAAGGTCCTACGCTATCAGTAATTCCGCTCAGCGGCGTTCTTGAAAGTTCAGATGATTATTTCCTTTGCATTTTCTGCATTCGTATGAATTTCTCAGGGCCAATTTGAGCTATTTTTGCCTTACCTTTGCAGGATTGGGTACAGTTTGACGCATTTGGAGCTGACCTTTCTGACAGCTAAAGATGAGTGCAGGACACGGCGACACTGGGGCCTCAGGTATACTGCAAGGGCCTTCTCATTGCCACATCGTAGATTGGTTGTAATTCTTCTTGCTACTGCTTTAAAGGAACACACTGGAAATCCGGTGTCACTAGGAGATGATTGAGCACATAACATGTCTGTTAATGACAACGCAAGCATGTCCAACCAAAAACATAAACGCACAATTTTTCTGAAGCCTTTCTGACCTTTGTCATTCTTCATGCATATGTGTAGTGCTCTCTGAAGTACTATTAACAATCAAGATCAAAGCAGCCACGGGTATTGCACTATGGACTCAATTTCATCTTTGCCTTGCAGCAACGATGGCAAAACTGAAGGAGTTGTTGCACAGAAGTGAAAATCGCATTTGTGCTGACTGCAGCGCGCCTGATCCCAAATGGGCGTAAGTACTCGTGTGACCTTGAATCACCCACTGCGTAGTTCAGTTGAGTTTGAATGTCCCTTCTTTGGCTCTGGTAATGCCTGTGTACAAGATATATTAGCGGAATATATAAAGAAATAACAAGTTATTTATAACCTTACAATATCCTTTCTGTTTCCTTCCCTTTTCGTTTTCAACATAATCAGGTCTGTATGCAGTATGCAGAATTATTTGCTTCCAGCTTTTGTGGAACACAGCCCTCACAAAAGTAAATGGGTTTTCTCCTTGCAGGTCAGCTAACATTGGGGTATTCATTTGTGTAAAATGTTCTGGCGTCCACAGAAGTCTTGGTACACATATTTCAAAGGTTTCCTTAGTTGCAACCAGAGATAAACCTTACATGCTTCCTTTTTCTATTTTTAGAAATTACAATTACCAGAAGGTTTCTATGCTTTTATATCTTACCAGCCTTCTATAGCGATTCCAATATTTTGCAGGTTGTAATGGAAATATCGTTATTAAGTCATAATATCACCATTAACCAATTATTTACCTGGCACAGGTTCTGTCAGCAACACTAGATAAGTGGACTGAAAATGAAGTTGAATCAATGATAGAAGTTGGTGGGAATTCTAATGCCAATTCAATATATGAGGCTTTTCTACCAGAGGGCTACCAGAAGCCACATCCAGATTCTAGCCCGGAAGAGCGAGAAAAATTCATCAGGTATGTCCTCTGGATGTGGCACAGTAAATTTCATCCGAGGTCTTTGAGGATTGCTGTCTACTTTACAAACTTGATCTGCAGAGGGCATTTCAATTCAAAAGTTTCGTGTACTAATGAGATCCATAGTCATTGTCATAGTTAGTCACTAGTGACTAGTGAGGCATACATTCCCAATGTTTCAGGTCAAAATATGAGCTGCAGGAATTTCTGAAGCCAAGCCTGCGGATTGTCTCTCATCAGACTAGTGACTCCGGAAAACATGCAGGCGGTGCTTCTCATTCTGATGGTTCCAAGAGTGAAGTAAGCTGTCCCACTACATGATGCTCACTTTCTTATTCAGATTTCAGGATGTTCAGGAATTCTTTTTTTTTTAATGCAGATAGGCATGATCGAATTCATCGGAATATTGAATGTCAAGGTGATAGGAGGCACCAACCTGGCCATCAGGGATATGTCAAGCAGTGACCCATATGTCGTCCTAACCCTTGGGCACCAGGTAATTTCAGTCAGTTTGCCATATTTCCAACAGAATAAACACGTGTTCTTTGTTGTCAAATTTCACCATGCCCTTGTTGAGTGCAGAAAGCCCAAACTTCAGTGATCAAAGGCAACCTAAATCCTGTCTGGAATGAAGAACTGAAGCTCTCTGTTCCTCGGCAATATGGACCTCTGAAGCTGGTACTCCATTAACTCCACATGAATCACACAGTACTACTACGCAACACTAATTTTGAGGCTTTGATCCTGAATCTGATGATGTCTAGATTTTAGGTTTTTGATGCACCTGAATCTGAGAATGCAACATTAAATAAACTCTTTGATTCTTTCTTTCACTCTCACACAACAACAATGCGAACAGCAAGTGTTCGATCATGACATGGTGTCCAAGGACGACCTCATGGGGGAGGCCGAGATCGACCTGCAGACGATGATCAACGCCGCTGCCGCTTTCGGTGATCCAGAGCTGCTGGGCGACATACAGATCGGCCGGTGGCTCAAGTCCGACGACAATGCGCTCGTCAGGGACAGTGCCGTGGTGGTCGCTGCCGGCAAGGTGAAGCAAGGGGTGGCGCTGAAGCTGCAGCACACCGAGTCCGGGGAGCTGGAGCTGGAAATGGAGTGGATGCCGCTCAACATGTAGAGCTGCCAAATTGCACATTTTATTTTCTGAAATCAAATTATCTGGCATATTGTCAGATGATAAATGTTGTTGTACTCAAGAAAAAAAGATAAAACGTTGTTGTACTAAGATTCGTTTTGCTTGTTGGCATCAGAAAATGCAGTGTTTGATCAGTAACATAAATGTTGTCCTCGGAGGATTCGACATGCAGATACTGCTGTGTTTGATCCGTCACAGGGGTTCCTCAAAGTTCTTGGAAAACAAAGCTGCTCTTTTCTTCGCAGCACAAGCCTTTGCATCTGATTGCTTAGAAAAAGAGCTCTCATAGGCCATCCTGTAGAGATTATGCCATGCCGATAATCCATCCATGCGTTTTACAAAGGCTTCGACGCCTGTTCCAAAAGACAGATCTGCAGGGGTTCAGATCCATTCTGAAACCAAATGATATTTGAATGCTACGGGGATTCAAAATATTATTTTGATTTTGTTGGCTTCCTACAAACAGTTTCATGCAAATTTCACTTTGAAATTGGTGTGGGGTGTAGCATTCTCATCAAAATTTCAAGTCGCATTCTCATCAAAATTCCAGGTTCATCAGAACAGGGATAAAGAATCTTCGCCATAAACATTACAAATAACTCGAAGGCTAGACTGAGAAAAACAAAGGGATATTCTGAAGAAAACAATGCTCAGTGGAAAGAGAAGTCGTTTTGGGTTTGACGGCTCACGGTGACCAAAGAGGCCACCACTGCCTCAACCTTTTATGAACTCATCATCGCATTGACAAGCTGAATTTTTGCCCAGAAAACAATAAATCAGATATTTTTTGCCTACCATCAAACCAAAAAAACACAGAACAATCAGATATAAAGAGGAGGAGCGAATGGATCTGCGCGACGTAACAATGGGGCTTCAGTGTGTGTAACAACATGAAAGCGATCAACGACGGACGAATCCGCCTCACCGAAATCCGCTAAGATCCTTTCGGATCCAAATCATCATCAGCCCACGCTACGAATCCATCGCAGCACGAAAGAAAAATCTCGGAAGCAAACAACGAGCGAACAGAGGGAAGAGAACAGTGCACCGAACCGAAAATCAAATCGAACCTGCGAAAAAACAAAAGCGAGCTCCGTGCGATCCGCGGCGGCTACCGGCTAGGGTGTAGGGCTGCGGGTGCCTGGTGCTCCACCGGGGGGTCGGCTTATATAGAAGAGATATGGAGGCGGCGGGCGTTAGGGTTTCTTCGACGTAGCCGGAGCCCGGAGCGGCGGCATCGAAAAGGGAAGGAGAAGATGGGCCGAGGCAGCCCAACCCAGGACCGTGCCGTTTTATGGGTTGGGTGGGGGGAATCGTCTGTTGGCATGGGCCAAGGCAGCCCAAATGCCTATCTGTTCTTTCGATACACTTAAATAACGAGCAGCATTCCTTAAAAAAAAATTAACGAGCAGAAACTAGTATGTACGTACTCATGTAGCAGGGTGAAAAAATTTCAATAAGCGAGGTAGCATGCAGGTGGTAATTTGGGTTGCTCGATGTTCTTTAAAATTGTTAATCGACTGAGAGAACCAAGAAAATTAGAAGTGGGGAACACAGATTTTAGTAGTCACTCTCCCGGGTGTCATGGAGGCGGTGGCAGAAGTGGGTGTCCTGCCTGTAGATGGATCCGTCGGCGTGCTCGCTGCCCTCGACCACGCACGCCTGCAAGACCTCCTGCTCCTCTTCGTCCTCCTGACTCCGCGCCTCCGTCGTCGTCTTCCTCTTGTGCACCGAACGTGGGAGGTGGGACGGCCGCCGTCTCCTCCGACTCCGACTCCATGGTGGTGGTACTCCACCGGCCGCCGGCGATCAAGCTTCTTTGGCCTCGCCCTTTATCTAGCAAACCTTTTAGATCAAAATCCGGCTCGGTTTCTGATTCGGAATAGGAGCCGTAATTTGGAGGAGAGCTAGACTGCTACAGAAACCGTGCACTGCGTGCAACGGTAAACTGAGCAAGCTGCACGCCCTAATGGCTTCCAAGAGGATTGTGATGGAGAGCCGACACAACGAGAGATCGAGTGCTCAGTGCCATGGTAGTAACACATGAAACAGGGACTGTCAGGAACCATGCATCGATCGAACTCTGTAAAGGAAGCAACAATAGTTCCTGATAGTTACAACATGAATCCGTGGTAGCAATACACCCTCGCAATATATATTCTTACACAGTTCAACACTTTCAGTCCCTAGTAGTACAAGCAAGTACACACACTCGTTGTCTTCTTTTGGAAAGCAAAACCTGCTTACCAGTTACCAGTGACAACTTGTGCTTTTTTTTTATACCTCTTTTGGAAGAATCAACAAAACACTATGAACAAAAAGAATCGTTGGTCGTCTCCGCCCGTATATAATCTGCACACCAAAGAATAAAACAGAACCAACACCAGCCTTTTGCTGAAGCATCCTGCGGAAATTCAGCCCCCCACACTTCGCGACATGCCTTAGCAAAGGATGGAGCGGGCGTCGATCACCGACTGCGGTGGATCCAGGTCCTTGTCCTGGAGGGCGTTGCCCAGCAGCTTTTGCATCTCTGATGCAAAGACATCGTCCAGGATCTGCGTGTGAAATTGTCAGGGTTAGCATGATGGTCACTGGAAGGCAACACTACAGGACGGAAATTGATCCTTCATTTCATTTTCCATTCTATAGCTTTCAGCAACAACAATTTTCATTTCGGGGGAATGCATTACTCGTCCTGATATAAGTAAAAACCTAGTGCCAAGTGCAGGCTTACCCGTAGAGCATAATCGGATCCTCGAAACCAAATTCTGTTCTCCTTTCTACTCTCAAGAAACCTCAACACAATCTGCCCAAAAATGAGTTTAAGCACAAATTGGCAGCGCAAGGTAATGTTCGGAGTATTCTGGTTCTTGTCAGATTTACCTGGCCCAACCTATCCCAGACACCTCGGCAGATAGCAACGAATATTCTGCTGGAGAAGACCTCGTGCAGATTCTGGATGGAATCCGAGAGCTGAAGGCGGACAGCTTGCATCCTCTCTCGTATATCACTTTCACCATCGGCCTCTCTTGTTTCTTCAAGGATTCGCTTGAGACGTGTATTCCGGTTAGCTTGTGCCTGAAAAGGCCATAACAAATTATGACATCAGTCCATATGTAAACCGTCTTAGTTAGCACTGGATCTCGTATAAAAGCAAGCAAAAATCATCCTTACATTACTAACAAGCTTGTCCACTATCGCCTTCAGGTAGTTCTTGTACTTCTTCTTCAACATGACTGTGATGGAGTTCATTTGCTCTCCAAAAACATTGTTCCCACTTGTTATGGTTAGATACGCTGCCCATGACTTGAGAATGTCTTCAACTCGGCAGTGTAACACATCTAGCATCCGTTTAACTGTGTTCATGAATGCTCCTAACTGTGATAAAGAACAATGAAATTGTTCAGTAATGAACTAATCACTGCATCAATCTACATAATATCTACAGGCATATCTACCTGACTTGGCACAGCATAGGGAGCTATAGATTGTCTTCTTGTTAGCCTTTGGACCTGCTTCTCAAGATATTTTGGTATGCCGTCTCTCAGAGGCATTAGAGTCTCCATGTATTGCTTCTCCAGTGCCTTCATAATTTCTCTTTCCACATCAGCAACGGCCTGAATAAGAAAAGAATTATCAATTGACTCCATTGCAGGAGAAACATAAGAGCTGATTCAAGGAATGTAGTTGTGTACATACACTCTCTAAACTCATCAGATATTGAGGCCATCTATTGATAACCACTCCAAACTCATGTATGCTCTCTTTAATTTGCTCATACATTTGCTCAACAAATGGTGAGATTGTTGACACTGCAGGGCATGATGTCTGCAAGGACAGGTGAGTGAAATCAGCCATTTGATGTATTTCTCCTCTAGTATGTGTCTTTTGAATATTACCTTCTCAGCTTTGCAATTATCAAGTAAGTGCAACCGAGTATCTTCAATCCAAACCATTATATAGTCATGAAACAACTCCCTCGAAACCACACCCCCATGAACAGGCCTAAATTTGTACAAACGGAACAAGTTAAATCAGCTAAACACAGTTGTTATTGCATAATGAATCAGCCAAAAAAGAGTGTAGCAGTTTGGGGCACATGTCAATTGGAGAAGAAATTAAAACAGTACCAACCACTCATTTCTTACCTCACTTGCCAGGAGTGAAGATCTCTCTCAAAATCAGCAGTTGCAATTATCAGTTCAGCAACATGTTGTAATGGTCTTGATGGGGGGCTTGAAGAAAGAAAACCCTTCAACCGTTTGCAGAGTTCGGTACTATATATGGATGCTGCTATGTTTGTCAGATCTATCGAACTAAAAGAAAACATAAAAAAATGTGAGTGATGTTCAAATTGTGTATAAATACAATAAATTTTTTTTACTAGGCCAAGCATATTTGCTACCTTGGAAGTATATTCTGATTGTGAATCTTAATGTCTGCTTGTATTTCACAACTTATGTTCATGCATAGTGTCTTCATTTTGAGATATGCAGCAGATATAGTCATAGGGTCTGTAAGAAGGCTGTCGTTATTGCTTGACAGGAACTCATCTGTCTCGATCATATGTCTCCTGCACCTTTTTGCAGCAGCAGTCTGTAAATACGGATTTTTATGATGTTCAGTTCTGTCTACAAAAAAGAATCAACATAAAGCATGTACTATATTCATCATTATGCTGTAGATTGTCTATTGACTGTACGCTTGCACCACAAGTAAAAAAAGGGAACATTTTTTCCAGTATATTCTGAATTCACGTGCATTGTTCACTAGAAGGAGGTCTAAAAATATTTGTTAACAAGGATAGATTAGTTAATGTCAAACAATCATACATGTAAAACCATTAATTGCACCCAGTCATAATTGTTTCGTGCAGGCTGGACAACTAATAAGAAACAAATGCATTTAACAAACGATCATAAGCTTGAATGTTCACAGATTATAGTTGGTTGAAAAATATGATATCTAAATGATTTATCGTATATTGCAGAAATGTATATGCCTTCATCATGCTTGACACCAAGGTAGTTAGACACGTTGAGGTGTATGAAAATGGCATCCAAATGAAAAATGCTCAAAATGTATGTGATGTCTGACCTGCAAATAGTTTCTAAGTATGTCCTGTGCTTCTTTGGAGAGTATATCGTGAAGTATGCTGAATATCTGAACTGCAGGTGCCAAAGCTGGTGCTGCACAATCTGACATGGGGCCATATAGATCTGACAAGCCAGTAGGAGAATGTTCGTCCAGTGACTTGTAATTTTCAAACACAGCTGCAAGGAGACTCTTAATCCGATCTTCACAGTCTAGCATTATACTTCTCTGTTATTTAAAAAGAAAACAAGACTCAATAAATGATGCGTGTTCTCCAATTTCTGCCTGTGTCTACTTACTATTGAAATCCAGAATTGTAAAAGGTTCTCATTTTGCAGGTATACATGAAGCTAAACGAATTGTGCTACCAGTAAGATTGAAATTAATGAAATTTGTCAAATACCCTGTGCGGCCGGACATTTTAATGCTTGCACAGTCAAATACCGAGAAATATCATGTGGTGGGCCTTGGAGAAGCACAAAGTCCCAACTAAGTACATTACCCTCATCAAGGATATGTATAAGGATGCGGTGACGTTTGTCCGGACATGTGATGGTGACACCACTGACTTTCCTATTAACATAGGCCTACATCAGGGGTCAGCATTGAGTCCTTATTTATTTGCCTTGGTGATGGATGAGGTCACAAGGGACATACAAGATGATATCCCTTGGTGTATGTTCTTTGCTGATGATGTGGTGCTGGTGGACGAGAGTAGAGAAGGGGTTAATAGGAAGTTAGAGCTGTGGAGACGCACGTTAGAGTCGAAAGGGTTCAGACTCAGTAGGACCAAGACCGAGTACATGATGTGCAATTTCAGCGCGACTAGGCATGAGGATGGAGATGTTAGCCTCGATGGGCAAGTGGTGGCCCAGAAGGATACTTTTTGATATTTAGGATCGATGCTTCAAAAGGATGGCGACATTGATGAAGATGTTAGATATAAAATTTCAGCTGCTTGGTTGAAGTGGCGTCAAGCTTCTGGCGTCCTATGTGACAGAAGGGTGCCACAAAAGTTAAAAGGTAAGTTCTATAGGACAGCGATTCGTCCGGCGATATTATACAGAGCTGAATGTTGGCCTACAAAAAGATGACATGTCCAACAACTGGGTGTAGTAGAGATGCGGATGTTGCGGTGGTTTTGCGGGCACACACGAAGGGATAGAGTCCGGTTATTCGGGATAGAGTCGGGGTGGCACCAATTGAGGAGAAACTTACCCAACATCGATTGAGATGGTTTGGACATGTCCAACGGAGATCCCCTGAGGCGCCGGTGCGTAGTGGGGTTCTAAAGCAGGCCGAAAATGTAAAGAGAGGTAGAGGTAGACCTAAACTGACTTGGGACGAGTCGGTGAGGAGAAACCTTAAGGAGTGGAATATCTCCAAAGAGGTAGCTTTGGATAGGAGCGCTTGGAGACTCGCCATCCACGTACCTGAAGATCCGTGATCTTTGTTTTTTTTATGGGTTTCATCTCTAGCCTACCCTAACTTGCTTGGGACAAAAGGCTATGTTGTTGTTGTTGTTGTTGTTGTACAGTCATCTCTAAATCCGTGGCCTATACATACAAGTTATCAGATAGTATACATATGGAGCTTAAAGGTTACCTCTTGTCTTGTTAAAGTTCTATCTTCCCGTGCTTTCATGATAGGACGAAGAAGTTCATGTATAAGTTCCAAACAATCCTTTGTTGGTATTGCCACATTCATAATGTAAGACAGGTACCTATGAAAGTGACAACAGCCCTATCATGTTCAACTATATTCAATAATCATCATTCAGTGTCTATAAATCATAGACCAATAGTTCACCTCAGTTTTCTATATGCGTCTGAAACTCCATAGTAGTCAGCAAACTCATCTAATAGCCATTTCCATGAACCACTAATATGAAGCATTTTGCTATTGAAACTTTGAGCTCTCATTGCTGCTTCCAAGACCATGTCATATATGATAGTATCAACAGCTGGACCACCTTGCAGCATCTGTTGTAACGATATCACACAATGCCCTTTTAGAATATGATATCACATGGTATTATGAAAGTTTTTTAATTGATATAGAGTAAGAAAAGAATAGAAGAATTAACCTTTTCAGAACCATAATTGTTGGAAGTCATGGATAAGCTCATACATAGCTGAATTTTTCCTACGCATTCTTGATCCTCAAGATATAGAGGCCACCATCTAATGATTTCATCCTGTTATTTTCCAAATGTGTGCAAATAAAAATGATTTCAGTTACTTTTCAGTATGATCATGAAACCTTTGCACAAAAGTCTCATTGAGTTTGTGTAACATACTTGAGTATCAGTAATTGAAGAAACTTGAATTTTTGCACGGCCTATGACAACCCTATTGTTGTCTTGTACTTCAACAATAATAACATCCCCCTGGCTCTCTAGATAACTGAAACACAATGTAAATATATGAGTCAAGAATATTATATGAGTAAGTTTTGTAGTACCAATGATAGAACAAATACACAAGTATATAACTGAACGATAACTAGGATACAACTTACAAGAGTTGAGATTCACCAGTCCCTGGTTTCAGATATTGTGGAGAAATGGAATCTCTCTGATGACCTCTGCAGGAGCTTTGCAATTCTAGCGTGCATGTGAACATTTCTGCATGTATGCCACTGTGTTACTAAGAATGCAAATAAACTCCGAATGGTGGTTATAGAAAAACTACAACTGTAATATTAACCTTCTGGCAAAGACGTAGATGATGTGGATGTCAACATTGTAACCTGGCTCTTCAGAACTTTAGAAATCTGTCTGACATAGTCGCTGCCAGCTTGCATATAGAGATTTCTAAAGGATGATGTTGCCCGAAGCTTTGGTCTATGAGGTACGACACGTATCTTTTTTACTGTTAACAAAATTAAGAATGTGAGTCAGTGAGTGTAACCACTTAATTTTTTTTAGGTGGTGCTTGACTAGTGTATAAATTTACAGTTCTTCCATGCCTTGGTTGTTAATAGCTTCTCAAGAATTTGTCAATGCATTGGTACAACGTAGAAGAAATAGAGGTGGAGGAGCAATGTTTCATACTGAAGACTGAAGCTATTGCTTACGCATACCTTCAATCTCAATCTGTTTAACAAGCTTTCTCCCCTTTATGGTACAACTTCCATCCTTATCATACACTTGTTTCCCGTCAACTTGACTGCTGTGTCTGGGATGAAGCAGAAAATTTTGTATTCTGTTCATAAAAAAGAGCTCATAAGATGTTTGCTCAAAAGAAAAATGTGGCACAGTAATTCTAGATCACACAGAACATTAATTCATGTGTAAGCTGTTGCATACCCAAAGGCACTTCGCAGCACCATGCACTCATCCCGAAGGAATTCTGGAGCCTCCATGCAGTTTCTTGCCCATGCATTCAGACATAACCGGAAGCATGCATCATATGCAACAAATGATTGCCATGCATTTTGTACACTAACAAGAGAGACCAGTAAGAACAGTAAGTGGACAATAAGATCCGTGGATGGGTAAACTGAAAATTCACAGGTAAAAGAAATCTCACTTAATTGTGAAGCTCGGTATCTGAGCTAATAAATTATTCTCGACATATGGCATTTGAACACCATGTTCATGAACGTTTGAGCTGAATCGCATTTTATAACAGGCAGAGACCAAATGTCAGCTAGAATTGTTCCAAAGTGAAAATGCCATACTGCAATTTACCATCTCCGGATTGCTTTACCTCGTAGGAAGCTCATGGACATCATGTGCCAGTATATCTGCTACTGATGATAGCCCAGTCCTCTCAGGGCCTCCACTTGTTTCAGCCGTTTCTGTTTGTTCAAATCAAATGTCAGCATATCCAGCCCTTTCAGTGTAAGTAAAACACAAAATCAAACCGTGTTTCTATTACAGAGTGTTCTGGTTGTCTCACCTACTGCATCAAACATGACCTCATCCTCGTCCCCAGCAATTGGAGGGGCACTGGGTGTCTGAAACTTCTGCTCCTCAAAATAGTGCCCCTGGATATAAAATGAGAAGTTGCACGTTTATACTAATTTCGAATAATCATACATATGTAAGTACCGAAGAGTGGATTTGCTGAAATGAATAATCACAAATGCTCGTTATGTAAATAGGGAGAAGATTATCAGTAGCTACAGAAGAGAAGCCTCCTTACATGCGAGCTGGAGTCCACTGGATCTTGTGCCCCGGCGCACTTCCCAGCCGCGCCCGCGCCCGCCGCACGCACCTCCACCCGCAGGAACTCCTTGGACTGGCCCCGCACGATCCCGCCGCCCTTCCTGCTCAGCTGCGACGTGACCTCCTCGTCCCACCCTCCGGGGCAGCGGTCCATGGCCCTCCGCAGCCGGCTGGAGTCGCTGGAGCACGCCTCGTCGGCCGTCTCGGAGAAGTTGCCGCCGTAGCAGTCCTCGGGCATCCCCCACGACGCGACGCTCTCCTCCTCGCCGTCCTCCCACTCGTCGGAGTCCGCCGCCGAGAGGAGCGCGGGGTGGCGGCCGAGCAGGCCCGAGTGGCGCGTCCCCGTGGTCCGCACGGGCGGGAGGCCCTTGGGGGAGAAGAAACCGACGCCCGCGCCCGCGCCGCACGCCCTGGCGTGCAGCGCGGAGCTCCTCGGCGCCGCCGCCGCCGCCACCTGCCCCAGCGGAGGCCGCTCCGCCAGCGGCGACCGCGGCGGCGCGTGGGCGGGGGAGTCCGTGCCCTGCTTGATCCAGCTGATCGCCGACTCGTCGAGGCCCTCCGTGAACATCATCGTCGCCGTCTGCTCAGCTGCGGCGAGGCGGTGAAGGAGCGGGGATCCGGTAGCCGATTGATGGGTCTCTCGATCGGGATCGCCGGATTGAGGCAAGCGGATTGGGGATTTGGGGATTGGTGAGGAGGGAGGGGACAGGAGTCGGGAGGGGTGGTAGTAGTAGGAGCCGCAGCCGAGGAGGGAGGTGGGAGGAGGTAGTGGGGGAAGTGGGGGATTGTAACGGCTAGTTCCTCGGGCGCGGGTTTGATGGGATCTACGCTGCTGAGCTGGACAGCGCTCAGCGCAGCCTGGCCTGGGCTCGCGGGGCCCACGTGTCAGTGCGGATTTGATGGGTGGGATTGTTTTTTTTTGCGAGTGTGGGATTGTTTTTGTTATTGATGGATAATTTACTTTACAAGGACCTGTTGGTGTTTGTTCAAATGGATCAAAGTCCACCGAACTGAAAATTTCCGATACAATGTCCGGTGGTGATGCCCAGCATCCGAGAGATCGCGATGACAGGATCAAATTCCAATCAACGGCGAGCTCACTTTGGCATGTGTTTGCTTCGCCACACTTGAAAGTGGTCGCGTCCAACATGAAAACACAAAGCGTGGCTTACCTTTGAGAGCATGAATATACCACGAATTGTAAATTGATCTATAATGAGTAGTATAATGAGCAGGGGTGGAATGAATCATGATCTAATACTCTCTTCACAATCTAATTTAATTTTTATATATTTGTAGCTTAAAATTGTATAAGATTAGAGTCCGGCCCTTTTAAGGTTTGGCCGTTAGATTATCTAGACTAAAATTTGAGACGCTTTAGAGCATCTCTAACATATTACTCATCCCTCTCTCCAGTACCGAAAAATTAATATTTTGATGATTGGAGGTGCTCCAACAGATTACCAATCCAATCCCTAATACCTAAAATTTTTTGTTAATCATCAAAACACACCTCCCTCCACCTAAACGAAGGGGATTTATCCTTCTACCCTATTCTTGATGATTAGATTTTGGTAGATGCTAAAGTAGTTACTGGCAATGGAGGAAGAGTATATTTTAGGTGTGAGGTATAAGTAATCTGTTGGAGATACTCTTACCGCCCCTAATAATAAGTCTCCAAAAGATTCTCTAAAAAATAATTCCATAGAGATAAAGATCGGTAAAGATTAAAATCAAGATATTGCCATTAATTAATTCTAGCTAATTGCATTACATAGTAGTCACGTCCTCCAAATATATTCTGACCGCACCATTAGACTGGCTATCAATTGCATCTAATCTACAGATTGTCAGCGTCATGACATGTAACGGTAGATTAAAGTGTTCTAGCAACTAGAAACCGGACGCGCTACCCTCACTAAGTCCGCTGCCCACACACGACTAGGAGCAGCTGGTGACTTGGTCGCGATGGTTGCTTAGGCGTCGAGCTCTCAGGGTTTCTTATTGATTTATTTAGTCTGCCTGGTCGGAGTAGCTTGGACGTCCTTGCTCGCTACTAATCTTTCATCTTCCTTTCTGAACGAAATAGTAATCTTCAATTTCTTGCCTGCAACGACCTAATCGTTGTTCTATCCAACACAGCTGAAGCCACACCATGAGCCACGGAATTATCAGCAGTGAACACACGAGCATGGAAGGAGGAAGGATGAGTCCTCAAGAAAAAAAAAAGCCACACATCTCTTTCATCACAGCATGGTGTTTGGTTGGAGTAACACTTAATTTCTTCATCTAAAAAAGGAGTAACACTGATGGTATCCAAGCAGGACTGTCCTCAGAAAGAAAATCAAAGGGAAAGGAGAGCTAAAAGAAAGCAGCAGGCAGCAGCCATGGGCACAGTGGAGCAAAGCTTTCGGCTTCTTATTTTTACACGCTTCGCCCGGCCCGTGCGCGCGTGGGTATGTACAGCGCCGCGCACGCCGGCGAGCCTGCGCTCACGCGGGGCTGGTGCGCGTGCTCGGTTAGGAGAGGTAGGTGCCGCAGACGCCGGCGCCCGCGCGGCAGCCTCCGCAGCCGCAGCCCTTCCCACCGACGAACACCGGCCCGCTCGCGCGCCCGCGCTTCCCTCCGGCGGAGGAGCCGGCCGCCGCGAAGATGATCATGGAGAGGAGCGAGAGGCAGGCGATGGCGACGCAGAACACGACGTCGCCGCCCGCGACGCCCGCGGCCACGACGCCGGCGCGGGGCTCGAACACCATGCCGCCGCCTGCCATTCACAGCGCCCTCTCACTCTCTCTGACTCGCTGTCGAGAATTCTTCTAGCTTGCTCGACCGGCGCGGAGCTCAGCGTAACGAGACGTAGAGCGAGCGGATGGAGACGGCGAGCTGCGCGGGTCGCGGGTTATAAAGGCGAATCGACCCTTGGCGCTGCGCTGCGGCTGATTAAATGCGGAGGCGCGCGCGCTGTCGCGGTCGTCGGCGGCGGCGGACAGGTGACGCGCGGGGAAGCTTCCACGCGTGCCGTGCCGGCCGGCCCAGCGCCGGTCGGATAAAACCAGGTGCTCCGATCCGGCGTTGCAACCGGCGACAATTCGCGAAATGATATCATTTTTTTGAAAGGAAGAAAATGATACATCATACCGAATGCTTTTATCTTTATCTTCATTTTTTTTCTTTAATTGAAACGAGGTTTGTTAGAACGGATTAGTTTATGCCCAGGCCAACATCGTCTGCTAATTGGAGGACCTGTTCGGTGGCGCGGCGGTGCGCTAGTGCTCCAAATCTCCAATAATGGAAGGGACAGATTGGTATTCCGTTTGGTTGGATGTTGAAGACGCTTTCGTTTGGACCCTTAACTACATTTGATTAGCTCAATTAATATGACGCTTTATTAGAGAACAAAAAAAGAAAGAAAATGGGAAGAATCGGCATTCATCAATGACCTTGGTAATTCCGCGCGTACCAAGTCTTCACGTACCCGGCAGGGCAGCCCACAGATTTGACACGAGAGGCTGGACTGGACTGGACCCTCAAATCTCTTTACCACCCAGCACAGAGGTTTGACATTCTTCAGGACTCTACGTTACGGTCTCCAGCCTACCTGCCGGACGGTCACCTTGGCCGGCGCGTGGGCGTTCAGGGCCGGCGACTCGATCCACCGGGCGGCAGGCGGAGAGGCTTGTGCGGCTCCCCAGGGCAATCTCCGCGCGGTCTTTGCTTGACTTCAGAGGAGAGGAGAGGACTGGCTGTGGCTGATGCGGACCACGCCATGACGGTGGCGGCAACCGTACGCCGGGCATGGCAGGGCGCCCGCATGGGAATGGCCTCGTGATTGGCGATGGGTCGATGGATCGAAAAGAGCGGGTCAAAATGGACCAGCGGTGGAATTTGGATCGGGTAACGAGAAGCTGTATGCCGTATTGGTCCAACTGCTCAGGCTATATGATAATATGAATATGCATGGTATTCCACGACGGAGTTGACTGTATATGGCGTGTCTATTTGGAGGAGGATGCTTGGAATGGAACACAGGAAGAAATTGGAAACACACAACACATGAATTTGCCCGTAGGTCGTACTCGGACATATTTTTAGATGCATTCGTGCTCCTTTGTTTCCCCTAAGACCAGTCTCCGTGTATAATTTTATTGTACAGTTACTAAAACTAAGTACTAAGCTAGAGGAGTGTTATGTTGATGATTCCTCTATCATCCTATGAAACTCTATCTTCTCTCTTTTTAAAATTACACTGTTATGTTAGCAAAATTTGCTGATGTGGCACAACATTTTATGCCTACGAAACTTTTTATGGAAACTCTACTGAGATTGGCATAAATGGCCGCAAGCTCTCACCTTCTTTGGCTATAGTTCTCTTCTTCACCATTTAGGTGGGGTCCAAAACGTGGTTTTTGTTTAGAAGCACGCGAGTTTCCTTGACCGTAGTTCTTCTATTTCATTTGGTTGTTCGAGGGTTAACATATCATTTCTCTCTCCGTATTATAAGAGGATGACTAAAGACCTCACTCCTCCATTAGAGGTGAACCAAGCCACTGGGTATGAGCTTCCTTATCGTCCATCTCCTGTTCTTATGGTGATGTTAATCTTCTTTTGGAGAAGTTTTTTCCTTGAATAATGATATGAAAGATCTAGGTGAAGTTTTTTTTCGTTTTAGGAATTAAAATTCACCAAGAAAGAAAAAAAGTGGTATTAGGACTATCGTAAAAGATATACTTAGAAGAGGTTCTAAAGAAATAGAGTATGCTTGCGAGTAAATCTATGTCTGCTCCTATAGTTAAGGGTAATGGATTTGGGAAATTTCAAAGTTCTAGAAACCAAGAAGTGATCGATCAAATGAAATTTGTTTCCGCTGTCGAAGCTTAAAGAGTGCTCAAGTAAGAATTTACCCTGACGTAGGTCAAGTATCCGGGAAGTTTTAGCATAAGTCTAGTCCAGCTATAGATCAATGGAATAAAGTTAAAAATATTTTGCAATTTTGCAAAGTATGACAGACCTCATATTAAGTTAAGAAGAACAAGTACTCTCGAATAGTTGTGAGTACAAAGACAGAGCTTTTGCAAAATGTGTAGTAAAATCCACGATAGTTGCTGACATTCGCAGTTTGGAGTTTTATTGTGAAAAAGCTCCAAACAAAACAAACAGACAGTTGCAGCATCATCAGTGATGCATACCTATAGTATAACATGATATGAAGCCACCAAGCAGGCACTTAAAGTTGATAAAATAATATCCGGAATTAAAAATTTCACTCCGATGACAACAAGTCAAGTGTGCTGCCAGACACATTGACATTAAGAGATACATTATCAGGGAGAAAAATCCAGAATCATACTGAAAGTATTGAACGTATAAGTATCTAGCAAGTGCTTGTGGATCCGCTCACAAAAGGCTTATCGTCCAGTGTGTTCAGAGAACACTCAGTCGATATGGGTTCATGGTAGAGCCTATGATTTCTAGATAACAAAGGGGCCTAGTGTCTATTTCGAGATGGAAAGATGTATTGTAGTCGTTGCGTCAGATGGTACGGAAGTAACTGTCATGATGCAACGTGCTCTATATATCGATTCATTGAGAAGTATATATGAAGTACAAGTAATAATAATGAAAGTATAAGATAAGATAGGGGGGAATGTTAGGATTGATCTCATCCGACACGGTCCAACGACCGTTGATCGCGCCTTGATCAAGGGCGCCCAACCCAACACGGTTGGCGGGCTCCGTCGCGCAGCACTATAAAGGAGAAAGTGGGCACACTGCCCAAGGTTCACTAGAATAGCACATCTCGATCGATCCAGCGCTGAAACGACGGCAACTTCGCCGCCCTCTGCATCACGGCTACATTTCTCCTACCTCGTTACCACCTCGCCGTCAGCCATCCCGACGATCTCGACCTCGACTTCACCGTTAGCACCTGTACAGCGAAAACCAACATCCTCTACTCCTCCCTCTCCTGTCTTCTCTCTCCCTCTTAATCGGTTTCATCTCTCACATGTAAACCATGATATAGAACATATTTTTACTCACTGTTAATGATAAAATACCCACTTATCTGCTTAGAAGGTCCTAGGATTTTAACAATCTCAACCCACAACCCAGGGATGGCCGGAGCGTAGAGCTCGACAGCGACGCCCCCGGCGGCGGCTTGGCACGATGGCCTGGGCGTGTTCCGGCCACTCCGGGCACGGAACGGCCCGGCCAAGCACCCCTACACCATCCACACGCACCACACAGAACCCCCAGCCCGAACTGGCCCTCTACCCCTGGAAATCGAAGGTCACCGGCAGCCCCCCTGCTTTCTGCGCGGCGCCGGACCGAAGGAAGAAGAAGACCCAGACTTCTGGGCTCCGGTGGAGGATTCAATCTCGAAACGGTTCAAATGGATCGCCAAGGTGCCTAGGAGATCATGTGCAAGAGGAATTTGACCGGTGCAGCCATGGCAACGAATTTCGCTTGAGAAGAGGGGGGGGGGGGGGGGGTTGAACGACGCATGGAAAGGTTTTTATTCCAATTCTTGCCGTCTCAAGATCCCCACACCTCATGCCCTGCTGCTGGATCCCCCAAGAACGCCACGTGGATACGTTCATCTCTGAATATGTTCTGAACCCGTGCACAGCTCTGTTTTTGAACCCCCAAAAATCCAAATTTCGTTACTGAACCTTGAAATAGGCCAACATAAAAGTTGTAGAGAGCTTATCCAGATACCTTTTTCATGTTATGCATTTTCCCTGATTCAGCTCTAACATAGCCAAAAATGGCTCTGAAGATTGCTGTTTACATTTTCTTCAAATTCTTCCACTGCACTTCAAAATCTCCAAAAAGAAAAGTTGTAGATTTAATAATTCTCTACAACTTATGTTTCAGTAACCCTGGCTGATTTGGCCTCTAACCCTTCCAAAAATTGCTCTGAACAGTAAGGGTTCAGGCTGTTTTTCTGAAATTTCTGCTGAGTTCATTCAAACTACCACTGTTTGAATTCAAATTTGACTATCTTGCTAAAATTTTTCATGAAAAAAATGACATATTTACACAGCTCATTTAACCAGCTTTGAAATGTAGTACTTATCATCCAAAGTTGTTCCATGCCATTACACTTTATTTGGCCTCAAAGTTGACCCTTTTCACTGAAATGCGATACCCCCTGCTCTCATGCCGCAGCCCCCTGCGGCGCGCTCCCCCTCCTTCTCTTCGCACCGGAAATCCTCGCCGGAGCTCATGCCGCCTCTCTTCTTGCAGGCGGCGGCAGCGGTCGGCCCAAACACACATCGTCGGCGCCTCCCGCTGCTCGCGTGCAGCTAACTCTCCGCCACCACGCCCTCACCAAGAAGCAGTAGAAGAAGGACGCAAGGAAAATGAAGAAGGCCAACAAGCCGACGCAGCGCCAGCAGCGCAGCCGGCCGACGCCGAGGACCCCTTCACGGTCAACTATGGCGATGTTCCTGTGGAGGAGATCCTGTCCAAGACCATCTCCGACGACGTCACCAGGGCTGCTCCGTGCTTATCCGCGAGGCTACGGCGCTAAGCAGGCTATCCGCCCGGTCAGCAAGAAGATGGCCTTCATCATGTTATGCCCGTGCCGGCACCGGCATCAGCACGCAGATGGTGCGCTTCTGCACCACCATTAGCAAGGAGTCCATCGACGAAGTTGAGGACGTCGTTTCCCTCCAAAAGGAGCCCCTTAAGGCCACAACACAGCAGGTTTGTTGGACTTGTATCCTGCTCTGTAATTCACTCCTACAAGTATGATCAATTCCTGTCAACACAAAGCAGCCAAACCCGCATAATCTGATCTGATACGTGTTAATATGTTCCTCAATTTGCAGCCTTGGCGGCTGCATCTACCAAGGCCATGGCAGATGAATGCCTGTCGGAGCCACCAACAAGCATCGACAACTCTGATCCACAGAGCAAGCACTCGTACATATGAATTGTTCAAGCAAGCTTCGCATGGGGGCATGGGACAATAATCAAGGTGAGCATGATGCCGGCACACATACGTTTATGCACGGAAGCTGTTCGATCCAATGCTTTACAGTCTTATCCATTCCCTTATGGATCAAACAAATTGGATCCATATAAAAAATCATTTTCAGTTCTTGTTTTTTTTCTTCTAATGTTGTAACTTACGTAAACTCTTTTATTTCACATCTCAATGTTTGTCTACCTTTTTTAGATTATCAAATTTTCTGAAGTTGGTAATAAACTGATATCTACCACTTTGGTGGTTCTTTTTTATTTCTGTGATACTCTATGCTGAAACACAGAACTTCCATCCTGAAGTATTGTCACAGAAAATCATCTTGTTCCTCCTATAATGCCTCCCCAATCTTTTACTTAACATTGCAAGGTTCGTAGCTCAGGATCGCTTTTGTGGATATTGATTTGCAAATGGACAGTTAATTTCTATCCTCCTTTCCTCTAGGACTTAAATCTACCTAGGCGCACAAGGTGTATGAATAAAATTTGTTAGTAATATTTCTCATCTTCTCGGTTTCGTACTGCCGGTTCCGGAAATGGCCGGCAGCTAAACCAACTCGAAGTGTGTATCACGCATCGTGATCAGATGTGCCCTAGCATACAATAACTCAAGATTTATACTGATTCAGGCAATCATGCTCTAGTCTAGTCGGGGGTCAGTCGGTTGTATTATTTGGACCTGGGTGCTCGTGAGGGTTTGGGGAGTTACAAGCTTATGAGTGGATGGTGTGGTATGATCGAGATATGTCTCGAGTGTTTTTCCTAGGTGGATGACCCTCCCTTTTATAGTCCAAAGGGGAGTCTCTGTTACAGGGGAACCAAAGGTAGAAAGAGTGAGGTAGAAAGATAGAGTGTTCTTTGCTTCGTCGGTCGGAGTCGCCAACTCTGTCAGTCGGGACTGCCAACTCTGTCACTCGGGGCCTTCCAATGACCACCGTCCAAGTCCCGCATTGTGGGGTGACCGTCTTATCTTGTCCCTGTGCGTCATGCTCCGTCGGCCGGGGGGCGAGCATGCGACGATAAGTACGGTACGGTAGTCACGCTCCGTCCCTGGCGCTACGCCCTGTCACTCCGTTGTGACGGAGGCGTGTCCGCCGCGTCGTAATGACATTGCGTCCCGTCCCTTCGCGAGGACGGGCAGGTGGAATAGTGTCCCCCTACTATGGCAACGGCGGGGACCGTAACCCCCGTGGAGGGAGTGGTTGGTATTTACGGCAAGTTGACTCCACCGTGTCCGTCCTTATCCTCAGTTCCCGTCCCCGGGGACGGTCAGCGTGCGAGGCCCGGCCGGCCCCCGACCTCGCCAGTCGGGGAAAGTGACACGTGCGTGGCGGAGTTCGGTTGGCGTCTTAGATCGGGACCATAGTACGGACATAGGCCTTGGTCGTCCCCTCGGTCGGGGACGCGGGCCGAGGCTCCAGCCGACCGGCCGGCCAGTCAGGACTGTGGGCTGGACGGCCTGGAGAAAGTCACGGCCCAGGAGGGCACCCGTTTGATCCATGCGTGGTGTTAGGCCATCCAGAGTGCCAGCGGAAAGTGGGCCCGCTGGGGACCTCGGGTCCCTGGACCCGTCAGAGGCCCCCCGAGCGGCTTTGCGATTTGTTTAATTGTGAAGGCGCTTTTTTCTCGCCGCGCCGTGTTTTAGCTTTTAGTGAGTAGTCGCATCATGCTATCCAAGTCGCAGGGCACTGCGTGCGACGGGTTACCCTTTACGACCGTGGGTCAATCGGGGGTTGCTCTTATCTGTCCGCGAAATGAAGATGCGGCAAGGGCCGTCTGCTCTTGACGTGGAATCGCGAGGCCTGCCTGAGGCAGCGTGGGTGTTCAGTCGGCGGCAGATGGACTGCTCGCCATCGTCCCTTCCAGGGCGTTCTTAAGGGAGGGGGTGCAAGAAGAAGACTTGCGAGGAAGATGTTCCTCCCAGTCTTCCCGTACTTGAAGCAGCCCTTCCAAGGTTACCAGCGTTACCACCCTAGTGGTGGTAACGGGTTTTTCGTACTTTGTAACGGCTGTGGGCCGACTGTACTTTGTAATACTTATTCGCCAGGAATAAAGCGTGTTTATCCCGGGGTGTATTGTATTTGCCGCGCCCGTCCGTGAGCCTGGTCGGGGGCTGGAATTTTGTCATCTTTTCCGAGTGGTGTGCCCCGACTCGCCGCACCTTTGCTACGAAGGAGGGCGGTCGGCCCGACGGCGTCGTGTGCGTACATGCGTGGAGGTGGCCCCGTTCGCGGTCTCTGCGACCGGAGGGGTTGAACCGGCATCAATTGCTTCGATGGCTCAAGTGATGGGCTCGGTGTGCTCCTAACGGGTGTGCCCGAGCATAATTTCGGGCGTCCGAGTGGAATCCGGGTCCGTCGTTCGTGACGGGGTCGGCATAGCCCGCAGGTGGCATTCCACTGCTCCGCGACCCGCCTCTCGGCAGATGCCCGAGTCGTCCGACCGACTCAGGTGGCGCGCTGTCCTCTCCTCGATGGAGATTCTGTGGGTATAGCTCGAGGTCTGGATCGGACGAGAAGGTTGAGATGACCCGAATCACTGTCTGAGAAGGTTGGGCGAGGGTCGTTGGGGCTCATCTACGTTTTCTCCCCTGGCTCTATTTGACGCGAGGCGGCCTCGAGTCCTCCGCGGACCGGCTTTCGAACCTCGGTCGGTCGGGTTCCCGAATCAGGATCCATTAGCACACTTTTATCGGCTGCGTCATTTTTGTTTTGGCAGTTTTAATGTTTTTCATGAATCGAATGATTAAAAGCGATTATTGACTAGTGATGTGGCGCGTTGAGGCTTACCCGGGATGTCGGTGCGTTGCCCCATTTTTCGTGCCCGCATCGCGGTCGTGGTGGGCCACCGACCAGCTCCGCGAACTCGGAGGGAGCTTGGTGCCGGTCGCGACGGCGATTGCGGAGACAACCACTGCGGAGTGGGTGAAGGCAGCTCGCCGCGCAGAGAGGGAAACAACCCTACGCAGCAGCGGCATCCAAGCAACAAAAGCCGGGTCGAGCGCCGCCCCGACTGCGCTGGCCCCTAGCCAGGGGGCTCCTCCGGTTGACCCTGCAGCGCGGCCCCTCCCGTCTACGTCGGCTGCCAACACGGACGGGGTGTCGCAATAAAAAGCATTTGTCACGTAGTTAGCTTTCATTTCTGGAGCAGTTTGTGCTGGGGTCTTGAAGGGCCCCCCCGAGTGAACGATCTAAGTGCTTGTAATCGCTTTCATTTTATGGTTTTTGGGAAGCTGGTCCCACCCGTTTCCCTTTGTTTCCTAGAGTGATTTCTGCCTTCGCACTTTTCCTTTCGATCCTGCTCGTTAACTGTAGGTTGCAGCGTGTAGCCGAGGGCTGGCCCGAGTGGCGTCAGCTGCTAGTTCACCGTAGGTTGTGACGATGGTTTGGTAGGTCCGGTGGCCTAACAAACATCACTTAGGTCGCGTCGCGAGAACGGATCACCCTTTCGCTTGGGCGAAAAAAGTTGCCTTTTTGTGCGTGATTTACAAAAACGAAAGAGGGGGTAACAGTGCACGAGATGGTGTACCCCCGTGGGGCCCTGAGAGACCGGGGCCGAGAGTGCTCGGGCTGGGGTGCTGTAGGAGCTGGCATTTGAATGAAAGCATGCGAAGGGACCGAATTTAGAGGAAGGAGCGACATAACTGTTCGATGTTCCAAGTGTTGGTGAGGATGTCGCCGTCGTTGTCCTTCAATCAGTAGGTGCCTGGTCAGACCACCTCTACAGTCGTGTACGGTCCTTCCCAGGGCGGAGTGAGCTTGTGCGTGTCCTTGGTTGACTGCATCCTCCACAACACCAAATCACCAACTTCGAGGGTTCTTCCTCGGACCTTGCTCTCGTGGTACCTGTGAAGGGGGGTTTGCTGGTAGCAAGCATAGAGAACTAGGGCCGTCTACCGTGCCTCCTCCAATCAGGTCGACCGCGTCCTGTTGAGCTTCTGCGGCTCGGTCGGGGTCGAAGGCTTTGACCCTTCGGGGGTCATAGTCTAAGTCGGAGGGTAGCACAACCTCTGACCCGTATGTTAGGAAGAATGGGGTGAACCCTATGGATCGATCGGGAGTTGTCCTCAAGCTCCATAGAACAGCTGGGAGTTCCCCGACCCAGCGCCCAGCGAACGTTTTGAGCTGGTCGAAGACGCGAGACTTGAGTGCCTGGAGGACCATGTCGTTCGCTCTTTCAGCCTGTCCGTGGGTGCGTTGAGGCGACGTCGGTAGGCCTTCTTCCTTTTCTCCTGCCTTGAGGAGGGGCCCTAATCCTGGCCCTCCCGCTTGGCCTTGCCCTTGGCCCGACTGTCGGTGAAGACCGCCCCGACCGCCTCCTCGCCGGAGGCATGGTTCATGGCGATGTCCAGGAGATCGCGGGTGGTGCGCGGCTTCCGGCAGCTGAGCTTGTGAACGAAGGACTTGCAGGTGGTCCCAGAGAGGAACGCGCTGATGACGTCTGCGTCGACGACATTAGGGAGAGAATTGCATTGCTTCGAGAACCGGCGGATGTAGTCCCGCATTGACTCGCCAGGCTCCTGTTTGCAGCTCTTGAGGTCCCAGGAGTTTCCGGGGCACACGTACGTCCCCTGGAAATTCCTAACGAAAACCTATTTGAGCTCCGCCCAGCTACAGATGCTGTTAGGCGGGAGGAATTCGAGCGACGCTCGAACGAACTCCCTAACACAGATGGTGAGGTACCAGATAATGAAATAATCATCGTTCGCTCCTCCGGCCCGACAAGCGAGCCGGAAGTCATCCAGCCATACAGCGGGGTTTGTCTCCCCAGTGTATTTGGTGATGTTGGTGGGCGGTCGGAAGCACGGTGGGAATGGCGCTTTCTTGATGCGACGACCAAAGGCCGGCGGACCCAGACCGTCCGAACTGGGGCTCCGGTCGCTTTCCTGATCGCACGGTCGGCCACCACGCCTGGGGGGCGCCTCCTCGTGCTCCTCCTCGGGCTAGTGGGCATCAGCAGCGTCCGCGGCAGCCCGGTCGACATCGGCGCCGCGACGGGCCAGTTGCTGCGAGTGGATGTCGCTGCGTGCGTCGTAGTTGGGCCCGAGCCGGCCACGCACCGGGGGATGCTGCGAGGCGGGCACCGGGTCAGGGCGATGCCCTTGCTGCTGGTGGACTGAAGGGGTTTGGCTGCTGCGAGCCTGCCCCCCCGGACTGGACAGGAAGCCACGTGCCGGTGGCGTGACGCGGAGCTTTCCACCTTCTGCACAGCGGCATGCTCCACCAACGTCCGGATGTTGCGGTTGAGCTCCTGCTGTTGAGGGTCTAAAGGCTCGGGCAGGTTGCGAGGAGCATCGCTGCGGCGGCGATGTTCTGCCGGACCCGCTCAAATTGGGGGGGGCCAACGGCGTCCGCGACGATGGCCTGCTGGACTTAACAGGCGCGGCGCCCGCAACGTTACGAGCATTTGGCTCGGAGTTGCGTCGGGGGTGCATCGATGCGGGCGGCGGCTGGTGCTGCCGTCGCTGGCGTAAGTCCTCGCCATGCGCCTGGGCGTTAGTCAGGGCCTATGCGCGCGGGTCTGGAGGGGTGTGCGTGTCCTTGGTCTCCACCGGGACTGACTGTCGTCCCTGCACGTCCGCCATGGTGCATTCCGTAGCGCGGGGCAGCCAGGGGACGACATGTTGCCAACGCTGGAACCCTCGCTTAGGATGTCGTAGTTGGAGAAGAGATCGTGGAACGAGGCAGGACTGTACCCCGTCATGCCCACAAACTCGGTGGTGAGCGGGGGCTATGACATGATCTTCTAGAGCTCCCTGGCGTACACGCTCGCGGCGTTTGTGAGGCCAAACGGGAACCGTCCACGCAGCGAGCGTGGCGGGGACAGCGGGGTCCCTCCGGAGATTTGGTGGAAAATGTCGAGAACAGGAGCAAGTCCACATCACTCGCTGAAGGGTTGGCACCGAGCATGTGCTCGATGCGCCGCGCAAGCGCCTTGGTGTCGAGGTCAGCCAGCGGGTCGGTCAAGGAGGTGTTTTCCTCGAGCGACGTTAGAGGGGTGGCCTCCTCATGGAGGCGGAGAGTGCCGAGACGATCGGCGACGAAGTCCAAGCTTCCGAAGCGGAAGGCCTGGAAGGGCGCGAAGACGGGAGGTGCCCACGGCCCAGCAAATCGTATTGCTCAGGCTCGTGAGGCTGGACGTGTCAGAGACGAAGGCCATCCGATCGCCGGGACAGTAGACGCACGATGTCCTTCCCACAAACGGCGCCAAACTGTCGGTTTCGGAAATGGCCCACAGCTAAACCAACTCGAAGTGTGTATCGTGCGTCGTGATCGGATGTGGCCTAGCACATAATGACTCAAGATTTATGCTGGTTTAGGCAATCGTGCCCTACGTCCAGTCGGGGGTCAGTCGGTTGTATTGCTTGAGCCCAGGTGCTCGTGAGGGTTTAGGGAGTTACAAGCTTGCGAGTGGATGGTGTGGTATGATCGAGATCTGTCTCGGGTGTTTTTCCTAGGCGGATGACCCTCCCTTTTATAGTTCAAAGGGGGTCTCCATTACAGGGAAACCAAAGGTAGAAAGTCGGGACTGCCAACTCTGTCAGTCGAGGCCTTCCGATGACCACCGTCCAAGTCCTGCGTCGTGGGGTGGCCGCCTTATCTTGTCCCTGTGCGTCATGCTCCGTCGGCTGGGGGGCGAGCGTGCGACGATAAGTACGGTATGGTAGTCACGCTCCATCCCTGGCGCTACACCCCGTCACTCCGTTGTGATGGAGGCGTGTCCGCCGCGTCGTAATAACGTTGCGTCCCGTCCCTTCGTGAGGATGGGTAGGTGGAATAGTGTCCCCCCACTGTGGCAACGGAGGGGACTGCAACCCCCGTGGAAGGAGTGGTTGGTCTGTACGGAAAGTTGACTCCGGCGTGTCCGTCCTTATCCTCAACACCCGTCCTCGGGGACGGTCAGTGTGCGAGGCCCGGCTGGCCCCCGACCTTGTCGGTTGGGGAAAGTGGCACGTGCATGGCAGAGTTCGGTTGGCGTCTTAGGTCGGGACCATAGTACGGACCTAGACCTTGGTCGTCCCCTCGGTCGGGGACGCGAGCCGAGGCTCCAGCCATCTGGTCGGCCGGTCAGGACCGTAGGCCTGGACGGCCTGGAGAAAGTCACGGTCTAGGAGGACGCCCGTGCCCGTTTGATCCACGCGTGGTCTTAAGCCATCCACAGTGCCAGCGGGAAGTGGGCCCGCTGGGGACCCCGGGTCCCTGGATCCATTACATATTACTAATTTTATGGATCATCATTTTTTCATGAGCAATAGAGTGTGCCTTTCTGAGTAATGTGTTTGATAGTTCAGGATTTACTGAATTTAGAATAAGATGTCATGTTATATTCCAACAGTTAAGATGAAGTCATCTACTACACTCACCCAAAAAAACAAAATGCTACATCTGCAGTTAACATGTCATTATTTATATTCTATATCTTCTCTCTGAAAGATAATGTGAATTTTCAGGATTGGGGTTCCGAAGATGAGTAAGAAAAGGCCACTATTACCTTCAGATAAGATCAAATGTATTACAAGGCTGCAAATAACAAGATTTTTTGCTAGAATAGTCTGTATTTAATTATTGATTTTTTTCTGCCTGCTAATAACAAGGTTGTGTGGTGATCATGCTCAGGGCCCACATCCTACTTTGTGCAGGTTTGCGATGTGAGTGAGGTCCTACTTTGGGGGTAAGAAAGATTTAGGTTACTAATCTTTGTATAGTTTAGCGTAGGAGAATTATCATTTGATTCATGTTTTCTCGATCTCAATAATCAATTATAGGTTTGATCAATGGTTTATGTTTTGCCGAAATGGATGTAACTCATTTCATGTGTGGATCTACAAGTCTCAGGTTTTCCAAAACACGAGCGTGCCGTATAAATTTTACTAGTAAGAAGAAATGCACAAACTATCTAGGTACGAACTTTTTATAAATGGATATAATTATTTAGAAACAGAGGATTATCACCGTGCCTCTTTTCTCTAGCTTTTGTTTCGACGTGGAGAAGGGATATAAAAGTAAAACACGAAGAGAGGAGAGATAGATCAATCTCGGAATTCAATATGTAGTTTATACCAAATCGTACTTCTTACATGGGAGAGGAGATAGATCAATTTACATGGGAGAGGAAAGATAGATCAATCTCGGAATTCAATATGTAGTTTATACCAAATCGTACTTCTTACATGGTTGGATAATGTGATTCGGTTTAATTGATATATATCACAGTTTTTTTTTAAGTATTACATGGTTGGATAATGTGATTCGGTTTAATTGATATATATCACAGTTTTTTTTTAAGTAACCAAGAGCACTGCCTGTCATATAAGATGTTAGGCGGACTCAATATAGACGAGGCTGGTAAGTAATCTCAAACCATAGCAAGTACTCAAACCACCACACTCACGCACCCACCCACAGGCCGCCTCAGCACCCGTGAGAAATCTAGGCTGCGATAGCTGAGGATCGAACCCGGGCGGGCCGCTGCACACCTGCAGCGCAAGCCATCCGAGCTACGCTCCGGTTCTCACATCGCGGGTTCTTGGCTTCCCAACTCTCCAAGCAAACCCCTCGAGCGGTCAAGCCAAAGGCCCTGGCTTTACTGACACGGTGGACTCCAACTCGACTCATCTCGCCCGCGACCCCCCCACTTCGTCTCTCTCCGTCTTTCCCACCGCGAGTTGCCGAGTTCGACTCCAACCGGCGCCGGCGAGATGAAGGTCACGGTGATGACCGCCGACGAGCAGATTCTCTCCCTAGACGTAGACCCCGACGAATCCGTAAGCTCGTCCGCCCCGTCCTCCCTCCCTCTCCACCTCAATCTATTTGTTCGCGGCTGGCCCGTTTCGCTGAATTTGGCGATGAATCTGCGACGGGAGTTGGAAATAATCTGGAATTTTGGATGGGATGAGCCCACGTTTTGAAAGGCGATGCGCAATCGGTCATCGTAGCGTGATTTCTCGTGTTTAGGCGTACAGATTGGTGGGATCTTTTCTTTTTCTTGCTATAATTCTGGTGGTGGTTGGCTCCGTACCGAGATGTGCGTCCGATCCCCTTCGGCGTGTTGAATTCTACCTGCGTCATGTAGCTGTCTTGAGCTTCGATGCAAAAGCTGCGATTTTTCTGCTTCGTTTGGCTAAATCGTGCGGCCTACGTGCTTGCAGGTGGAGAATCTAAAGGCGCTTCTCGAGGTGGAGGTGAGCTGGGGCTGAGATCTTGCTTGAGCTTCCTGTTTGAAAAGCTTTGCCGCCACTTGTTTGATCTCACATTGTTGGTTTTGGGTGTCTGTGTGGTCAGACTCGTGTACCGTTGCAGCAGCAGCAGCTTCACTTCAATGGGAAGGAGATGCAAAACTCCGAGAAGCTCAGCACCATTGGGGTCCAGGATGGTGATCTTGTCATGATGCTTCCCTCAAATGAAAGGTGTACTTCCTGGCCTTTCCAGTGTATAAGTAGATTAATTGACATGTGCTAGCGTATAATTGGCGCTTTCGTAAGGGGCTTTCTTGAGAGGTTGAACAAGATTTCTGTCATTTTGCTTATTTGTGATCTGATGCTTCTGAGCTCTGGTCTTATTAGGTGCTACGTTACCTAAAGTTGTCCATTAATTTCTAGCACAAGAGAAGGCTTAGGTTGTTACAGTAAATGATTTCTTATACTTTTTGGTGTCCAGGTGATTTGCTTTTCTGTAGTTAGTTTGCCTGTTGGACATCTTTATCAAATTGGGATCCGATGAAGAGATGCAGTTGCTTTTCTAGCTTATCTAAACTAAAAAATCAGATGCCACAAAAGTACCAACACTTATCAGCATGGTATTGAAAAACATGCAAAGCTTTTCTTACGAAACTCTGGATTGGCATCATATTGGAAACACCTGCAATAGCTTTTCTTAGTTCAACTAATCTCAAGAATCCGAATGCCACCAAAGCACCAATGCTTTCTCCTAATTGTCTTGGCCAAAAAATTTCAGGGCCTCTCAGGATGTTGTAAAGTTTAATCTTGACGGAACTGCTCCTAATCCT
This sequence comes from Panicum miliaceum, assembly GCA_032594955.1. Taxonomy (NCBI): domain Eukaryota; kingdom Viridiplantae; phylum Streptophyta; class Magnoliopsida; order Poales; family Poaceae; genus Panicum; species Panicum miliaceum. The sequence goes on from CM064067.1 coordinate 4,487,567, forward strand.
CAAGCTTTTCAACAACATGTTCGAGGTGATTCACAACTTATGGCACAGCTCCTTCAGGTACACTTTTCTTCTTACCTCATTTATTTAGTAACATGCATTAATTGCAGACAACATGCTCTCATAGAACAACATTCTCTTGATTGCAGAATGATCCGCAACTAGCACAAGCTATTCTTGGAGACGACATCAATGAACTACAGAATATACTGCGCTCCCGCCACCAACAGAGAATGGAACTGAAACGCAAACAAGAAGAAGAGCTTGTAAGAATCTCTTTGTTGAATTTTTATTCGCTGAGCAAGAGATTATGTAAAATTAAATGAGATTGGAGGTTTTTCCTGCATTGTCTTAATACACAAGCTAGATCACTTGTAAATTTTACTTTCAGCCATTTTATATGAAAGATTATTGAATCACTCTATGCCTTTGAAGAAAATATCTCTTGCTGCTTCCTATACACTTGCTTGAAAACCTTGCAAGTTCTATAAGATTCATATGTTTCATCACATTGCGGCTTGTTTTTTAATGTTCACTCTTGCCTATGCTGCTTAGCTAACTTGTTAATGATAGTTGGTCAAGTGATTAATACATTTTCTTTTCATAGGCTTTATTGTATGCTGATCCTTTTGATGTCGAGGCTCAGAAGAAAATTGAAGCTGCAATTCGGCAGGTAGGCATTGCTTTCTCAGGACAACGCATATTGATTATGGCAATGTTTCTTTCTTTCATATGTCACTGGAAAAACATTACATATAATGGATATCATTACATGCACATCTAGTGGTTAAGGAGGCTTAAATAATGTGCACTACAAAAAAGAATATGAATAAATGAGCAGGCTAGTATGATGTAGTGCAGGAATGTGCATAGAGGAAAAGCATTTCCTTCTTTGTGCATCGTACTTCTGCTAGATTCTTGATTAGATTATTGAGTTGCCACCATGGCATTTTGTTTTATATACTGTAGTGGTGCCAAAAGCTTTGTTGTGTCTTGAGTTTTGCCTGTAATTTATACTTTCTTCCTCTGAGAATTATTAAGTTACACATTTGATATTGTTGTTTCTTGTCAAATTCAATATTTCAGAAAGGCATCGATGAAAATTGGGAGGCTGCCATAGAGCACAATCCTGAAGCATTTGCTCGAGTGGTGTGTTTTACTCTCAGTTCATTCCTCTTGTTTTATCATTTTTTTTCTGAAGAGAAGAGTATTCTCCTACTCTTATGTTCTATGCTTTGTAGTACTCATTAATGAAGCAGTATTTGTTTCATACCAGGTAATGCTGTATGTGGATATGGAGGTCAATGGGGTACCCTTGAAGGTATTAAAATTATCTCATATATCTGTTCCAGTATAATCAATTGAGCACTGACTATTCTTAGAACTGTATTTTCATATGAGATTCTAAATATCAGAAAACTAGTATATACTTTGCTGCCAAGTCCTATTGAATTTTATGTTGGTAACGTAACTGATGTACTTGGTAATAATACTATCTACCCCAATGAACTTTTCATGATTGTAACCTTTCCTTGCTATGTCTTCTCCTCATGAACTTGCATTACTGTGGTGATAGTGATCATTGGATGAATTATTAGGATACAACAATGATTGGGATCTTATCTTTTCTTTCATCTGCAGGCCTTTGTCGACAGTGGAGCGCAGTCGACTATCATATCAAAAAGTTGTGCTGAACGTTGTGGGTATGATTATAAATAAATAGTTGACTGGAACTATTCTGATTTATATTTGTAATACCATGTTTTTTTTGTGAATATTCAGAAAAGACCAAGAGTATTACATAGCAACCTTAGTTTGTCAAGCATCATGGAGTTTTACTATTTAAAGAGGATAACATATCATACGTGGGCTAGTATAATTTAGGATATTACTCTATTATTATGATGATACCATCCTCATCTTAACACCCTATTCAACTCTTATGGAATAGAGTACTGGTATTTTACTCGAATCCATACATAAACCATATTGGTTTATTGTTAGAGAATAAATTTCTTCTGATTAGTTCTTTTTTTTTGGGGGGGGGGGGGGGTGTCAAACCACACCTCTTTCATTTTTTAGTTTCAACTTTGTTTGTCTATGTTCAATGAATAATTGGAAAGAAATAAATTGCTAATTCTTGACAGTGAACTTAAATGCACAGTTTTAGTATGTAGATACATCACATCTTATAATGCATTATGCAGGTTGTTGAGGCTTCTTGATCAGCGGTACCGAGGGGTTGCTGTTGGAGTTGGTCAATCAGAGATACTGGGAAGAATACATGTAGCTCCAATAAAGGTATGTTTGATTGCTATGATTTCACTGGTTTTTACAAATTTTCATTTGAGAATTGCAACAGCATGACTTCAAGCATGCTGCAATATTATTTGAGTCATTTATATATGCAATTTGAAGACAATTATTACCAAATTCATCTCTTGAGAAGAAAAAATAAATGAAATTGTTTGTTTCTGAATACCTTGGTTCTTCCTTGAGATGGATGAACCAAAGCCAAACTCCCATATTTGTGGAAGCCATGTGTACACTCCTACTTGGAATAAAAGAGACTTTAGTGCCTTCTGACTCTCTTTCAAGATCTTAGTCTTTCTTGTATGTGTATACAGTAATACAAGCTTCAGTGCTTACGAGATTCTTAATAGATACATATACCATGTCAATTTGTTCAAAATACATTGACTAACAGCTCATGTTTGACAGATTGGGCATCTCTTCTATCATTGTTCTTTCACTGTATTGGATGCCCCCAATATGGAATTCCTATTTGGGCTTGATATGCTGCGAAAACATCAGGTAATTGCATGAGTTATTTTTGGGCCAGGTCATTTAATTTGGCTGATTATGCCTCATGCTTTTTCATTGTCCTACCCAGTGCATGATTGACCTAAAGGACAATGTTCTTAGAGTGGGAGGTGGTGAGGTTTCAGTGCCCTTCTTACAAGGTCAGTAGATTTTCTATAGTTCTCAATGATCTACTGAAATAAGCTACTGAAGAAGCTAGAACATTAGTTATTCTTAAATTTTCCTACATATTCATCTGGTTATTCACATAATCAATTTGTAAGTTCCAATTCACCAATCAGTCTACTGTTGTATCTTCAGAGAAAGACATCCCTGCACATATACGAGATGAAGAGAAATTATCTAAGCTAGCATCTTCTCTCGGCCAAGCAACTGGAGTAAGCAAACTCACAGCCTTTGCATGATGTAGCTTTTACATTTTCTTCAACTATGATTTGTACATTGGCATATCCTTATTTACTTAATATATAATCCAGGAATCATCAAAGGCACGCGAGGGGACTCCTGATTTACCGCAACGAACTCCCCCCCCAGGTTAGTTTGATTTTCTCTAGTACTTTCATAATCCCTAGGACTACTAGCTTCTGATAACTGTACTAATTAAAAGCCACTACTATATTTTGCTCGCAGGAGCTCCAGTTGCGAATCCTCCACAGGTGAAGTCAAATCTCTTTCTGTATCTATTATCAGTTGATGCTTACTTTGTATTTACTGAATAACATCTGTCCTAACCATTTCTATCAGGGAGGAGATTTCGAAGCAAAAGTCACGAAGCTCGTGGAACTTGGATTCGACCGAGCATCTGTAGTACAAGCGCTCAAGCTGTTTAACGGGAACAAGGAGCAGGCTGCTGCGTTCCTCTTTGGTGGTTAGAATCCTAAGAGCAGCCATTCCTGGCTTTCTGTTTGCTCAACCCTTTCCCAGGGTTGAATATTGACTGATACAAGTGATTTAGGAGATGGTTTCCCTTTGGAAAATTGCTTGGCCAATGCAAAGGCTTGACGCTCCGTATTTTCTCTTGTTTCTGTGAACAAACATTCTTTCTTTCTGTACCTGATACGTAGACTGATACTCTGATAGACACCTGAATGCAAACAGATTTGTGAAGATTTCCCTTGTTGTTTATCTGCCAGGTTTTTTTTTGGGTGGGGGTGGGGGGTTGTGTTCTCGCAGGCCAGTTCTTGTTCACTTTTGTGTCAAAATTGTTACTACCTTCCTTATTAAATATATGACGTCACTGCCTTTTTCATTAGTTGGACTGTCTTTTCTACAAATATTTAGGAAAATAGATAAATCTATAAGTCAAATCTACGGTACCTTTGATGATAGGTGTAGTGGTAATCATTTTCTTTTATTTAACTAATTCATTAAATAAATATTATTGGTAAAAGTTTGAGAAAAATTCAACGGTGCCATGTATTTAAGAACGGAGTTAGCGCATTAGAATATCCAAGTGATTAAATAATAGGATTGGGCATTGGTTAGAACATTCGCTAGTATTACAGCATCCTTTCATCACTAGCTAAGAAGCGTAACGTCTCAAGTCAAAAGTTTGATTTGTCTTGCTCAACTTTCGAATATTCAAACATTTAGAAGTCAAAATTAACTTCAAGGTATGCAGATTAAGATTTTTTTAGTCAGTTTTATTTCTTCCTGTACAGCATGAGCAAAGAAGACGACGCAAAAAGAAAAAGAAAAAAAACTGAAACAACTGATCACTTAAATTTGCTTATAATTTATTAAATCAGAGGCCAAAATTCACAGCCTCCCTGCCTAACAAATCGAACCAATGTATCCTCTCTACACTTGCTGCGTCCTAAACTAATTCAAATTAAACCCTACACGAGGAGCTCAACCAATCAAGCCATCGCCTTGACCACAAGCGGGCTCCTCACGAACTGCTTGCCGTTGGTCCAGACGAGGGCGCCGAACGAGTAGTCCTTGGCGAGCGCGGCGTTGTTCACCTGGAAGTTGACCTCGAAGCCCTTCTCCTCCCCCTTGGCGCGGAACTCGAGGATGTTGGGGGTCACCGTCACGTCGACGCCGGCGGGCTCGGTGACGAAGGCCCAGTACGTGCCGGGCTTGCCGACGTTCTTGACCCGGCGCCGCGCCGTGGCGCCCGCGGTGGTGACGTTGACGACGGTGATGGACGGGTAGTTGAGGTCGGCGACGCGCCGGGGCGCCTCGCCGGGGTACGTGTAGGGCGCGCCGTTGAACATGGCCATCACCGTGCCGTTGTACTTGAGCGCGCAGAGGAAGTCGAGGTAATCGGCGTCGCCGAGGTCGTAGACGAGGCCGGGGTTCATGGTGCGGGCCGGGGAGACGTGGCCGGCGCCGAAGCCGAAGGGGCTCGACGGCAGGGAGGACGCGTTCAGGATCAGCTCGCCCTTGTTGTCCATCTCCAGTGCTGCGGGGCATCCATGGAACGGCGTGTGCGCTTGTCAGTCAGAGCTGCATCATCAGGAGCGGCCATTGGCTGGCAGCGCGTCAGATCAATCGGCGGCTTACCGGTGGTCATGATGGCCGACTTGATCGCTGCGGGGCTCCATTCCGGGTGGAGCGTGCGGAGGAGGCCGACGACGCCGGAGACGTGCGGGCACGACATGGACGTGACGGACTCGGAGTTGAAGGCCACCCGGCGCAGATCGAAGGCGAGGTCCGTCGGCGAGTTGGCCCGGGTCCACGCCGCGATCACGCTCACACCGGGCGCCGTGATGTCCGGCTGCAACACACAAACCCACCATCATTGCAAGTGAACGTCACGTCGATCGTAGAGAGCTTTCGTCAAGGATGGATCGGTCAGTAGGAAAGCTTTGCAAGAACGAACCTTGAGGATCTCGGGGGTGATGGTGTTGGGCCCCTGCGACGAGAAGGCTGCCATGAACGGCGCCGGCTTCGTGCCGAGGATCGTCGCCGGCTTGGTGATGAAACCAGTCGGATTCCTTAGATCAAAGCAACAACAATGTCAACGCCTAGAAAGAACCCTAGCTAGTAGAGCGGTAGGTAGCAAATGGTGGCGACGCGATCGATGTGCTGCTGGCTGGCTTACTTGGTGGAGTTGATGTAGGAGTAGAGGCGCAGGCCGTCGCGGTACTTGATCTGCGTGGCCGGGAGGACGTGCGCGTCGGCGATGATCTCGTTGCCGGTGCTGGCGTCGTTGGCGAGAACCATCCCGGCGCCGCCGGCCTGCTTCACCGCCTCGCCCTTGGCCACCCGGGGGTTGATCCCGCGCAGGCACACCACGATCTTGCCCTTCACCTTCGCCGGATCCAACGCCCCTATCATGCACAGATGTCTGTATCGCCATTAACAAACACCACAATTGTCAGTAGCTTCAGTTAGCCTGACGATCGAGTAACAAGATCGCTGCTGATCGTATTGTTGAGTCTGACGACATACGCGTCCTTCGTGGTTGCATTAGCAACTCCAGCCTTCGCGGAGTCGATCAATTTGTAAGAGGTCTTCTCCGGCAGCGTCGTCATCGACAGGCTCTGCCCCTGCACGGATCCATCAGCAAGCACGTCATTAGAACAGTCGATAATTTCTACCAAGAATGGATCCTTGATGTGTCAAATGTGAGTGGAAAACGAAGCAGGGGGTGGTGTGGGCGATGCAACGTGCCTTAAGCTTGATGATGCTTTTGTGGGGTGGTCTGTCAAGAGGAGATGCCGAGGAGGAGTTGCCCGCCGCCGTGGCCTTCCTGTGCTCGAAGACGATGTAGGACGGGAACTCGCGGTCCATGGTGCTGGCGCCGGAGGTGAGGATCCACGGCGCGAGGTTGGAGGCGGTGCCGAGGCCGGGGCCCGAGTTGCCGGCGGAGCAGACGACGGCGATGCCGCGGCGGACGGCGTGGAAGGACCCGATGGCGATGCCGTCGTCGAAGTAGCTGGAGGGGTCGCCGCCGAGGGAGAGCGACAGCACGTGCACGCCGCCGTGGATGGCGGCGTCGAACGCGGCCAGGATGTCCGCGTCGAAGCACTCGCTGCCGTTCACGGGCGGGTAGCACACGCGGTAGGCCGCACGCGCGCGCGGGGCGAGCCGCCCGACGCCGTGCCGTTGCCGAACCCGAACACGGAGGCGCCGCGCACCGGCGAGCCGGCCGCCGTGGACAGCGTGTGCGTGCCGTGGCCGTCCATGTCGCGCGGGATGTTCATCGACGCGTTCAGCGCGCCCGCCGCGGCGGCGTAGCCCTTGTTGAAGAAGCGCGCGCCGATTAGCTTCCTGCACGCACACGCCGGTAAGGGATCATGATTAGAGAAATACAATTGCTTCTAAAAAGGTTGTAATTTTGTATCCAAATTCATCATCATGGACGTAAGAAACACTTAAAAAGTCTTTAATTGCTTGTAAAAGGTGCCCGAATGCTCATGAATAAATCTTTCAAATGAGAGAGAGAAAATTGGACAAGCTCCTACTACTCTGTTTTGTTTCAGGTTGAGATTGAGATTTTTCGAACAAAGGTTGAGATAACACATCAATCAACGTCATAGCACTGTTGAGTGGGATCGAGCTGAGCCATGATGCATGGATGGACGCCCATGATCGTTGCCGCTTGATCCCAGGCATCAACTGGTGGTGGTCTCACACTCGCGGTCATGCGTGCAATGTGGTGGTCTCAACTCGATCAACCCCATAATATTCGTAGTACCACCACCATACCAAACCAAGCAACTCAATCTTTTGGTATCAGACACACTGGATATGCTCCAAGAATGGAGCAGAGTTTCTAAACAACACTCAAAACTTTTTGAAGGAAAAAGTTGGAACCATTGAGCTTGAATATATAGTTTCATATTCCATAGGACTACAGGAGGCCAGCAGGCTTGAATATAGTCAGAAGCATGTTATTAAGAGATTAACATATTCATGAAATTTAAACAGAATTAATTAACCTAAGTCCATTGTTAGAGCATGGATACAACATACAAAAACACTTGACTAACGATATCTAAGAAAAAATAATAATAATCTTATGAATACGAAGAGCCGTATATTGTGAAATTATGCTCAGAGTTTAAAGGGAAGTATTTGCATGGTTCTGATTACCTGTTGCAAGAGAACTTATGATCTTGGCCTTTGTCGCATGCTCCTTTCCAGTGGGATGGAACTGGTCCCAGGCCATCATCCTTAAAGCTCTCTGATTCCGGCCACACACCTTTGCATCCACAAAGGCACATAGTGAGACAAGCAAACAAAGCATGTCAAATTCCAAAACCATCGCAAAATGCAAAAGCATCGTCCATGCAATTCAAGTCAAAGTGAGAAAAATCTAGGTACTATACATCAAGCACTGGACATTCTTTTTTCTTTAGATGCCCAATGCTTCGGCCGCTTCTGAATCTTATGCGCCTTACCAGCTGCCCAAAGGTCCCCCGGGGCAAAGAGAATGAAGGAAAAGTTAGGAGGAACGCACACATCACCGCGCCAGATCATTGGGTGGCCCTAGGCCTTTTCGGATAACGAACTGGACCCGTTGATTTGCTATAGCTGATGGGGAAAGCCAGCAGCACTACTACTACAGCATTGTAGTTTAGGAACATGTTTTCTGATCAGATGGGGCAAGTCCACCTTAATTAGTTTGCATTAGCTATAAACAAAAAGTTTAGGTGCTAAATCATACGGATAGAGATGCTAATAGTTTATTGGTTGAAGTATCATTGAGACATTGACAGGAATCGTGTCGAATGTTCTGACAGCTAGCTAAGCGCCGGTTTTCTAGACGCCCACTGGCCTGAACTTGTTGGTAGAAATACTGGGCAGGTGAAATTTTGCTGAATTATATGTTCATCAATGTACCGGTCATCGACAAATAAAACCGGTTTTTGTCAATTTCTCAACCACTATCTATGAATACACAACTCTTAAATATAAATTGCGTACAACCACCCGCGACTATACTTCAGCACCAATTATATATGTTGCTTTCAAATTTGTGCAAAGTTTCCAAAAGAACAGAATAACTACCCTCCGAAAAAACCTAAGTATACCGCAATTAGACCAGACCAGGGTATCCTATTGCTTATCTTATCTAAAAAAATATTACTTGTCTTATCTAAAAAATATTACTTGGTTATAAAAAAATTAAAACAAAAAAAGGCTAGGTTCTCTTTTTGGAAGTAGTAATGCCACTCATCAGCACCCTGATTAGGTCAAGATTAAGTGAACCATCTCATGACCAAAGAGGAAAGAAGTGCCATGATTAGTAGCTGCAGAAAAGGTGTAGAGAAAGGGTGATATCTTTTGGAAGGATCAAGGGAAGAGCTTCGTCCTATCCGATGGGTTAAGAAAGGTGTCTGTCTTTGGCGAGGAGAGTGATTAGCGAAGCGGGAGGCACCGAGCGGGTACAGCATCTTATCCCCAACCGCTGCCTCGAAAACGATGGCTGCGGCGAGGATGGGAACAGCGAACCGCCGAGGCGACCGGGCGGACAGGAGACAGAGGAGAGGGGCGAGTGGTGGAGGATGGGATCGGCTCACCGGTGTCGAAGTTGCCGATGATGGTGTCGGCGCCGAACCTCGCCTTCCGCCACGCCCCGCCGCGGGGGGCGCCGCCGGGGCCGGCGAGCCCGAGGAACTGCCACGACCGGGTCGTGTGCAGCTGGCGGCCCGGTTGGGGAACACGGAGATCACGCCGGGTTGCCCTGGTCAGAGGAGGAATTAAACGCACATGGATGGAATCAGTAGGAAGTTAATTTCGTGGAGAAGTAATAAATGTTGGCCGGCGGCAAGGAAGGCTCGCTGGCGATCTCGGCGGCGGCGGTGGCGTCGAGGTTGGCCGCGAAGCCGTTGATGTGCTTGGTGTACGAGTAGAAGATCGCCTCCCGCGCCTTCTCCTTGCTGCATTGCAGGATCACGCGCGCCATTAGCGGTTTTCAATCTTAACACAGTGCCTGTCTGTCAGATCGGTCTAATCAAAAAAAGAAATAATTCTAGCCAATCGCGTCCGTACTCTCCGCCGAGGACGCCGGCGAGGAGCTCGTAGTGGGCGTCGGCGGCGTCGCGCTCCAGCGCCGCCAGCTCCTCGGCGCCGTGGGTCCCCAGAGCCGCGCCGTGCGCGTGCTGGCCGAGGTACACCACGTACGACGAGCGCTCTGCGCCGGCTGCGGCGGCGGCGGGCGCGAGCGCGCAGAGGAGGGCGGCGAGGGCGAGCGCCATAATGGTTCTCGCGGCGGCCATGGCCACAGTCGCGCGCGCCGGAGTTCGGGGGGAAGAGAGAGGGGTGCGGGCGCACGAGCGCACGCGGTGGGTATATATATACACACACCCGCGCGCGGCGAGGAGGCGGTGGCGACTAGGCGCGCGGGTGGACTCTGCCGCCGCCGCGCCAGACGGTTCGGATCAGTTGCGTTAGTTACGGCGCGGGGAGAATCTTTCGCGCGAGTTCATTTTGTTTCACCGATATATCTCGTGGGAGTAATAATTCTTCTATTTCCAGCTGCAATAGAGTATTTATTTATTTTCTAGCTGCGATATTAAATTGCTAGGCGTGGAAATTGCCTGCAAATCGTGGATATGCACAAATATTTCTGATGATATTGCGGTTTGTGTCTCATATCACGACGGTTTGTTATTGGACAATAAAGAATTGTAGGGAGTCAACTGTTATCAACTTGATGGATATCAACTTTATTTCAAAATGGAAAACCATATCACAACTCTCTTAATTTTACAGCCAAAATTCCATTCGAACCTGATACGTGACAGGTTGGTGTTTTTTTCATAAAAATGTGAATATCAACTAGGGTTGAGGTGACATTGGAAAAAGAAATATATGGCAAACTTGACTCTGTTCATCTAGGTTCAGGCTGACTCAGCATGTGCATGCATTTTCTAGATTTATTTTAATAATAAATGATGCTATTTTTCAGTAATGGGCTACGTGTTTATTGACAATGATACGCATGCAGATCGTCAACATAAATATTTCCAGGAATAGATATGCGTGTAAATATCTGCATTGTCATATGTTTGAAAAGAAAAAAAAATATTTGCTTAGTTAATAATTGATGGATTTGTCTTGGACAAAGATAGATGGTGAGTATTACATCTCTCTCTTTAGAAGGATGTGTAGTATGTATCTAATAATGTAAGAGTCCATTTGGGAAAGCTTCAGCCGGCTCCGGCTCCTCCTATAATAAAACGCTGTTTACTAGAGCCAGTTTTCTTTCTCCTCTCTCTTCCCTCTCATAGAGCCAGGAGAAGCCAGTGGAGCTACAAAATACCTCCAGTGAATAATATTTCATTAGAAGGAGCCGGAATCGGCCGAAGCTCTCCCAAACGAGCTCTAAGTGCGAACTTGAGGTATGTGTCCTTTCATGTGCGTGCGTAAGTCGAGTCAAGTGCTACTTGAAGAGTCAAGTATAGTAGATCGAGATAAGTGAGTACTCTAGCTAGAAACTACTACTAGAGTCAAGTATCCAATTGTGTGTAAGAGTTAATCTAGTGTAAGATCAGCTATGCGCTTCCCTATATTACTATATATCTTGCTTTGTAAATAAATAAATATAATAAATAAAGAGAGAAAAGGTGCTACTTAGATACAAGATAAGTATTGTCGGGTGCTTGTTCTTAGTGTGTGCGCTTCTCTATTGTTTGATCCTGGTGAAAAAGCCAACACTTCCTTTATCCACAAATATAATAAGCATTTGTAGCATTTAAATTTGTCTAAAAATGTAACCACTTCTGGCATAATCTACCATTATTCCCTCTCCCTCTCTCTCTCACCACTAATAGTTAGTTTGTTTATTTGTATCAAAGTAATGATGGCATTTTCAAATTTAATTAGCACGTGCCATTTCTGACATCTCTGTAAAAGGATGTCTTAATTTCTTCTCTACTATCTGTGTGTTTGATTGAGAGGCAACACAATCATTTCTCTTCCTCCTTACTCTGTTGTAAAAATTTGAAAGGAAACATCGGTGGAGCCTCCTAACTATATCTGATCATGGGCTGTTTAACCAGACGAACTGGACCCGTCTCGCCCGAAAAAACTTGATCCGACCTAACCTGATCAATGTATGGGCCGAGCTTGTGGCCCGATGGTTAGATCAGGCTAGATTTGGGCTAAAGAAAAAATATCGGGTTTTTCTTTGATCCTAACCCCACCCGATGACCTGGCCCGTGATCAGGTCTACTCCTAGTACAACTTTTATCGTTAATCTAAAATTTCAATAATGAAAGCGGGCATAATCAATTAAACAGGTACGTAGTAGGGTGGTTTTTCAATAGATTTTTTTGACTGGAGTAGACATTTGTAATAGTGGAAATTGGTTCCTTATAGCACCTAAAGATCACATTGTTTGTAAAATACCAACAACTGAAACGTGGTTCGGATGAAAAGATTGTACAAGTTTTAATATTCTTGTGCGTTTGGCATCATGTGCCAAGTAAGTGTTAAATTTTTAGCTTGATAATAAATTTCAACTTAAACAATTTAACACTAAGTACTAAGTATAGGAAGCATTTGAAGCATTTGTGTTGGCACCTCATTTTTTATGTGCTGGCGGTCGAGCATAAATCATTTTTTTAATAAAAAATTAAATATTTATTACATATGAAGTCAGATGAAGATAAATTTTATACGAAAGTTATAGAACGAGACGAGATCTAAAACTTTGCAGTTGACAATATTTTCATTCAAGATCTTTTACTAGAAAAAATATTTATTACCATCTTTTAAATTGAATTTTAAACCTTGTATCCAAGTTATAGACAACCAAAGATGAAAACAAACGTCCTTATATCCAAGTTATAGAGTTTGATGAGATCTAAAATATTATACAATTTTTTCATTAAAGATCATTTACTAGCCAAATATTCATTACCATTTCTGAAATCTAATTTCAAAAATGAAAAACTAATTTTTCAAAATTTTCAAACAATTTTGGATGAAGATGAACTTTATACCAAAATAGTAGTGCTCGACGAGATCTAAAATTTTATAGTTGTCAACTTTTTAATTTGAGATCGTTTAGAGTGCCAAACGCACAGTATAAGATTCAGGAAAGTAATATCAAAAGAATAGCAATGCTTGAAAAGATAAGATGTTATAAGTAGATGAGATGGTAAGGAATGAAGACGCGAAGCAAGAGGTCTCGGGTTCAAACCACGCACGCTGCATATGCTCGAAAAATGTTGAAATCTCGAGTTCAAACCACGTACACTGCGTATGCTCGAAAAAATGTTGAAAAAATACGGGACTTGTATCAAATGATGGATAATTGGGTGTAGATGCCTAGTGAAATACAAAAATATTTTTTCATTTTAGTTTTTCATTTTAAAAATTCAAAATAATTAGAATTGATTTGTGCTCGCGGACACTTAACAACCGCCAGCATAAATATATTGATTTGTGCTGGCCCGAGATTGCTGACGGGTTGTGCTGGCACAAAATTGCTGACGGATGTTAAAACCGCCAGTACAAATGACTTTTGACCATAAGTAAAATGCTTTTTATAGTGTAAGCGTCCAGCCCAAATATCCAAATCGACCTTAACCCTTCTAAAAGAAGAGCGGCTAATCATCCAAATTAGTAGAATTAGCAGTATCCCAGTCGGTATACTTAATACCGTATCTGTCATTACGTATTTTAATACATGTAGATTATCCTTTATATCATCGAACGATCAATATAATAATGCCTTTTTGGAGCCCATTCCTTGTAGCCCTATCCAAGCAACATGTAGCCGGACAGAATCTGCAGTCACCAATGACACCGTATGAAAGCGATCGATCCCATCCTCATGTTTCGACTGCTATTGAACACGTCGATGCCGTATTGTACACACGATCGAATCCGTCGTGGTTGCGTAGAATACGAACGTCCCTAACAACCATGCATGCAATTAATATAGGCTGGACACGCAATCATAATTCATACATACCTATCCAGCTGGGTGAACCACGTTATTCTCCTGCCACACAATTATACATATAGGCCCGCGTTCCTTTATTTAAAAATTCGTTGGACTGCACGTGTCCTTCAAGATTTTTGCAAACAAAACAAAAGAAAGAAATCAAACAAGCCAAGCCATGCATGCATGAATTCAAACACGGTGTGTGATCGAACTGCATGGACAGATTGCTTAACACATATACGCGCTCATCCGGAGGTGCGGCGTTGACAGCTGATCTGATGAGATCAGTCAGAGCACCGTTTGGTTGACCATGCACGATTGCATGCGGAGCAGATACATATGCACGTCGAAGTGCAAGCGGCCACAAATATGTTAGTGGTATGCTCGTAGTTTTGTATCACTTGTGAGCCATGAGAAAACCCGGAAAATTTTCATGACGGGGAATGGGTTAGTTGTAATGACATTAACATTTGGAGTCCAGAAGAAAGAACGGAGGAAAATATCTGGATGGATCCGAACGGACTCTTGGCGGTTTGAACTCGGAACCTCGGACAATATCGGACTCGGTAAGATGGACTCATTCCTGCATCTCAAAATATATCGCATTTTTCATTATTTATATTTTGTGTCGTTAGGATTATCAAAGTGGAGCGAGAGGCTCTCACGTAATGTGTTCAATTTTTTTAAAAAAGAAAAACTATACGTGCTGATCTCTATCCTAGCGCGTGTGTAAGCCTGGGCGTTCGGGTTACCCGAATAATTTGGGTCGGGTAGTTCGGGTTTTAGGAAATTCGGGTAATGAACAGTATTACCCGATAACAGCTAAAAAAACAGTACCCGCGTTTTCGGGTACCCGCAATTTCGGGTTCGGATTCGGGTATACCCAATATATCCGAAAGTATAAAATCACACACAGCAAGTCAGCAAACATCACAAAATTTGAACCGGACAGAATCACAGAATAAATGATAAGTTCAAGTTTTAACTGGACAGAATCACAGAACAAAGATAAGGTAACACAGTTGAAGACTTAAAGGCTTCAAGCCTGCTGCTTGCCAACGGCCAATGCATCACACAAGAACAGAAGTTCAAACTTCAAACAAAATAGTGAAACACAGTACATTAGGTAGTCCTTACTGCTTGGTGTTTGTGACTTGGATGTGCATGTGCCGACAGAAGGCTGCTCAAGCTTTTTCCCTTTGCCGCCAAATTCTTCTATCCACTCTGTAAATGCACAATTGCACAGCAGTACAGCACACAGTTAGAAATTTCGTATTACATACAGTAAATACACAAATGCATACTAAAGCCTCTAGCAGGAATTATGATTATATGGTACCTTTTTCTATAATGGCCAATTCCTCTGTACTCTCCCTCATGTCAACAGTAGGCCTTCGAAGCCAATCCTGCATGCATACTAAAGCCTCTAGCATGAATGGAGTAAGAGAGGTACGGAAGTCATCCAAGATACGTCCACCTGTGCTAAAAGCAGACTCTGACGCTACTGTTGTGATGGGTATAGCAAGCACATCACGTGCCATGTGACTCAAAACTGGAAACCTATTTGAATTGACTTTTCACCAACTAAGAATGTCCATTTTCTTTTCTGTGTCTTCAGTTTCTTCAGCAAGATATTTCTCAAGTTCAGATTTATTGGTGCTGGTAGAACAATTGCTCAGTTTCATCCTCTTGGCAATTTTTTCTTTAAGCATTCCTCCTGCACCTCCCTTAGATTGATTAGCATCAATTACTTGAGTTGTTTCTTCACTTGGAGGAGCATACATGTTCCTGTATTCTTCGAACAGCTCTCTCACACAAGTATTTATTGCTGCCCAAACCAATTGACATCTTTCTTCACCAAATATCTCTTCAACGCTAATCTTTGTGTACAAAGATAACTTGTACCTTGGATCAAGGAATGCTGCCACAAATACTAATAAATTGATGTTCTCCCTGTCCTTCTCCTTCCCCCTGCCCTTGCTCCGCCCTTTATCCCTATCTTGCTCTTGTTGCTGCCTGCCATTGTCCTTGCTGTTGGTGTGCCAAAGTCCCCAGTATTTATCAAATTTCTCTTTCATTCTCATCCCCATTGATACTTGTAAATTATCTTCATTGTTCAGCCATTCCTGAATCAACAGATGGACTTCTCCAATCTCATGAAATAAAGTGTTGCAAGTGACTTGGAGAGAAGAAGAGATACGAACAGTAAGGTCATGGAAATGCTGTAGAAATTGTGCCATCTTCTTTGCATTATCCCAATCATCTTCATCAGGATGCCCAAAACTATCCCTTTCTTCAGACAGATCAATAGCATAATTAGTGTCATCTTCAGCTAACTTTAAGAACACTTTCTCATACACAATTGCAGCCTTCAACATTAAATATGTGGAATTCCATCTTGTTGGAACATCAAGTTTGAGAAAAGCTTTGCTGTCCACTTTCTCTTCCTCAGCAATTTCTTTAAACTTGACCAATCTTGAAGTTCCATTTTTAATATATCTAACAACAGCCCTAACACGTTTAATAGAGAGATCCACTTCTTGCAATCCATCTCTTACAATAAGATTCACAATGTGGGCTACACACCTCATATGCAAAAACTTGCCCTTGACAATGTTGGTTTTTTGCATCTGCCTCCTCAAGTAATCAACACCACTATCATTGGCACTTGCATTATCCACTGTTACAGTCATTACTCTATCCAAACCCCAATCAGCTAAGCATCTCGTCAAGTTCTTCCCAATATCCTCCCCCTTATGACCCTTTACCATAAAAAAACTAATCACTTTCTTATGCAGATTCCAGTTTTCATCAATGAAAGTTGCTGTAACAGTCATATATCCATCTTGAACCTGAGAAGTCCAACAATCTGTTGTGAGGCACACTCTCTAACAAGAATCTTTGAAGAACTTCTTCAGTTTGGCTTTCTCTTCAAAATAATGTTGTACAATATCCCTTGTGCAAGTTCTTCTAGATGGTAATTGGAATCGAGGACATGCTTTGGACATAAATTTCCTAAAGCCAGCCTTCTCACCAAAACAAAAGGGTTGCTCATCTTCTATTACCATCTCAGCAAAGGCTTCTCTAAGTGCTTCTTGATCAAACCTCCAAGTGGCCGGTGCTTCCCCCCGACATGCTTGCAAGGTGCCTTGCTTTGGGTCCTTGTTAAAAATATGAGGATTGCGTTTGCATGTACTTAAGTGTTTCTTCAATGCAGATGTTCCATGTCCCCTTGTGTCAGCCTTGATCTCACGGTGGCAATATTTGCACCTTCCAGCCTTCAAAATTCCTTTGTCATCCTTGATCTTGATAAAATATTGCCACATCTCAGACCTTGATGCCAACTCCTTTCTCTGAGTTTTTTCAGTTTCCTTCTCATCCACATCAATGACCACTTTTTTAGTTCCTTCGGTTTTGCCTTGCTCCTGAGTCTCAAATGATGGTTGTTCATCTACTGACATTGGCACCATTACCATTGCCTGAGCCTCCTGACTGTCAAATTGAATGCCAATGCCCACTGAATCCATATTATCCTCTGGTTCAGCCATCTACAGAAATAAAAAGAGCACAAAAATGAGGTCCATCTTGCACTTGCAGCAATGGGGTCCATCTTGCAATGAAAATGAATAAATGGGATGAAATGGTGCCTCACAAAAAAGTAGCATTATCATCAGGTGCCTAGTTTCTTATTTTCTTTCATTGAATTAATGAAATTGGCAATATTAGTTCACAACCACTATCATTAGTTCATTACTACTTTTACTTATGAGTCGAAAAGAGAGCCCCTCATATTTTTAATAAGCTAAGCAGACTTGGTTCTGTAAATTTACAGGGGATAAACTGATAAAGAAAAATAGTATATGCTCGTTCTCCACTCACCAGAACATGCAACTTGTCTAAATTAGCACCAATAGCAACTTGTCTAAGTTAATTTAATAATTTGTATTGCAAACATGCATCTGTTAGAATGTTAGAACGACAGTCTACAGCATCACAAGGAAAAGTATTTAAGTATCAAACTAAATCACAGATTCACAGAGCCACAGCCCACAAATGACAGATTCATAGATCTGAGGGGATACCGGATACATACATTGCACGAGGATTCTGATGTGGCAGCCGTCCTTTACTCTTCAAGTAGCCGGGCGCCGGTGTCCCTCTCCAGTCTCCGACGAGGTCGACACACGGGGGCGGAGTGCCGGGCTGCCGGCGTCGATGAGGTCGCTCCGCGTCACACCGTCGAGCGTCAACCGTTGACGCCCCTTCGGCCTTCGCGGCTTCGCCCGCGCCCCTTCGCGGCTCTGGGCTCCGGCGCTCCAGCCTCCGGCCTCCGGGCTCCGTCACTCCGGTCTCCGGCGCTCCGACTCCAACAAGGCTGCGGCCTGGCGACCTGGCGCCTTAGCGGCGGAGATGCGAAGCGGCGGACGGCCGGAGTGGGCAAGACGGCGAGTGGCGGCTAGGTTTTGGACGAGTCGTGGAGGTGGAGCGGCGGGTAACCGAATGACGGAATGAGGATCGGCTGGAGCTGGACCGCTGGATCGATGGATTGAGCAGTTGCGCTTGCGCCTGCGGGCTGCGGCCTGCCACTGTTGCCTTGCCTGTTGGGCCGGGCCGGGGGATGTTTGGAGTTTTGGATAGTTCGGGTACCGGGTACATTTACCCGAATTACCCAAATTAAAATCGGGTAATACGAGTCACTATCCGAACTAAACATCGGGCAGTGCGGGTTCGGGTTGTTCGGGTCCGGGTCCGGGTAGTTTGGGTTCGGGTAGCGGGTAGCGGGTAATTTGCCCAGATTGACGCGTGTGCGCGGGTCAGCAAAACTACATGTACCCCCTCTGTGGCGTGGACCGCGGCCGGGTAGGCCGATCCCAACCCCACCCCCCCCCCCCCCCATTGCAAGTACCGACGAAACGTCGCCCAACCTGCAGCCTCGCCCATACTCGGTCTGATTCTGACCTCATTTCAGCGTGTTCCGAATAGAACCGCCGTTTCCGATCCCCACACACATTGACGATCGGAGCAATTTTGACCTGCCTTTTCTCGATCGCCATCTATCCGATGGAGCTAGCAAAGCTACAGTCAAGCGATGCTGGTGGCTCTTGGGCATGTGTCGGCGTCTCTTGCAGTTGGAGCATCCCTTGCCAGTCTCAGTAATCCAAGCAGCTAGCGTCGTCATCTCAATAACCCGCTCGTCCGCCACGCAATGCCGATTGGTATCGTCGATAGAAAGAAAGTGGATAAGAGCCTAAGAGGACCGATAATACTCCGTTCTGAAATGTAAAATATCGAAGGGTTCAAAAATTATATCCAAATATAAAGCATCCTAGAGTATTTTTGGATGCCTATATTACTGGACAGAGGGAGTAAGAGCCTAATTGGTATTGTCAACGTCAAAAGATTTTTTTTCCTTCTAAAAAGTGCAGGTACAGGATACTGTTATATACCTCAATCCTAGAATATAGCTAATTTTAGATTTTTTTTTCCAAGTCAAACCTTTTAAACATTGACCGTATATAGTAAAAGGATCATAAAAATTGATAACATAAAAATGATATTAGTTTAGTCATAATGAAACCAACTATCGTAATATGTGACTTTTATTATTTAAAAGTAATTATTTTTAAAGATATTATTGATAAAGATAAAAATATTTGACTTTGACCAAATCAAAAGGTTGTTATATTCTAGTAACCTATAAGCAGCCTACTAGAATGGAATCCTGTTTATCGGTTGGGTGCGAGCGAACCCAACTAGCCAATCTGCACCTTACTTTCATCACCGACCAAATGAGCACAACATTTATGGTGAAATTGCTTTAAGCATTGCTACCGTAGTCTAGCTAGCTAGCCAGCCTCAACGTGGGCAACGTGCTGCACGATGGAGCGTGCGTGCGAGATCGTGCGGCTCCAATTCCCGGCCACTCCCGGCACCGGTCGTCGTCGCGGCACGCAGATCACGGGCGGCGGCGGCGGCGGGAGTCACTTCGACGACGGGGACGCGGAGGCTGCCAGGGTGTGGTGGCGATTCTGACCAAGCAAAGCGACTCGATCTGACCGCCATCTATCAGTGCGAGAAGAGCGCCGCGCAAGGCCAAGAATAGAAACGTGCTGCGCCGCATCATCAGAACAAATGTTCTTCTGATCTTCTCGTTCTTCTTTTACATGCCTGCATCAGGAGCAAATTCAGAAAATATCAGCTCCGTTGCCCGACCCATTTGGCGATAGCCTTCTGTCTCTTTCAGCATCTAGCGCGTACGACCGCTGTCTACGTGCGGCGGCCGGTCAGCGCCGGCGTTGGACTGGCCGCCGTCGCCTCCACTCTGGCACTCGCCACATGCTTTAGCCTAGTTGGGATCCGTGCCCACAGAGTTAATGCGGATGAACTGCTGCTCCGTCTGACCAATCTGAACTCAAGCTGTGGGTGGAAGCCAGTGCGCGCGGGTTCTGCTTCGCGCCGCCCCGTGCTGTGTCGCGTCGCGCCGCACGCCGCCGGCCGGGTGCGGGTGGCATTGCGCGCGCGCGGCAGATGGCGGCAGGCATGGCGCTACGAACGGGTAGACGCGCGCGGGGGCGGCGAATCAGCGACGGCGACGGCTAGCCGGACCACGCGTCGCGTCGAGCGCCGCTGCATTGCACACGGACCCGGGCGCGCCCAACCCCATCCAAAGCCCAGCGTACGTGTTCGAAACTTCGAATACCGCCAGCCAGGTAGGCCCAGGCCGACACGGGGGCCCAACAGGATAATGCTAGTTAGTCAGGGTACACTGGCCAGATCTAGGTACGTACGACCAGCCGTTCCCCGCCGACGATTACGGCCCGCCGCCCCTCCGGCAACCTCGGTGCTGGGCGGCTGTGCCTTCTTGTCGACAGATCTTACCGACTCCTAGACTTGGGCTGCC
Source organism: Panicum miliaceum (assembly GCA_032594955.1). Classification (NCBI taxonomy): domain Eukaryota; kingdom Viridiplantae; phylum Streptophyta; class Magnoliopsida; order Poales; family Poaceae; genus Panicum; species Panicum miliaceum. The sequence goes on from CM064067.1 coordinate 4,508,143, forward strand.
CGCACGGGTGGCAGGGCGGCGGCGAGCCCTACGACGAAGGGAAGTACAAGGGTGTGGCTGGACGAGAAGGACGACCGGAGAGTGGTGGCGCTCCGGCGAGCCCGGCGCGAAGCGGCGGAGGCGTTCCCGGGAACCCCGGGGGTGGTCGTTGTTCCAGAATTCAGATACCGCCGGGTGGTCGGTATTTGAAGTACCGTCCACCCCTTGGGTCCGCGGCACCGTCCGATCCGAGTTCTGCGGTCCGGATCAGACGAATCGCAGGGGGCGCTCTTCCATTCGTCAGGCGCGGCGCTGGAGCCCGGCGACGAGCGTAGGCCCTGGTGGTGGCTCGCGCGGATGGCTGCTCCCTCCGCCGGCCACGATCGCCGGATGGCGGTGCGGCCGGCGGGACTCGCCGCCGGTGCCGACAGCTTACCTGCGTCGGGCAACTCTTGGTTGGTGCCTCAAAGTAACAAGCACTCGAAGTTGCAGGGGTAGTGGCCGCTGTACTCCGTGCAATCGGCGTAGCACTGCTTGTTGCAGCGGCAGAACTTGGACATGGCCGCCGCCGGTGAGCTCTGGCGCGAGACTCCGTCCACTTAAAGCCCCAGACACGGCGGGGATTCTCCTCTCACGTCCCTAGCTAGCACTCGGAGATGATCCTCACGGCCCTATCCCCTAGGTCGAGAAGAAAAGCATCTGTGTTTCCAGCCACGGCTCGCCGGAGTGTCGCCGCGTTCGGGCCGGTTCCGTTCCTCTTGGAGTCCTCGCGGCTGCCCCCAGCGTTCGTCAACCAACTGCCAAGTTCCTTCTGCCGCGTTCAGGTCCGTCTGCAGATTGTCCCCTTAAATAGAGCATCCATTTCTTCACTGAATGTTTGACAAGGAAGCGACTAGTGCTCAAACTGGCGACCAGCAATCCGTCCCTGCTAGTGGACACATCAGAATAGGTAGCAGCGTTGCTGAATTGAAGACCGGGGATGAGTCTGACAGAGGGTTCGGTCACTCTGCTCTGCAGAAACCAGTGCATCCTGACTCTGATTTGTGGAACAGAGAAATCGGAAGTATGTGTGTAATTTGTAAGTTGGGAGAAGAAGCATGTGTGGATGTGAACAAGTTTCCTAGAAAATTGCAAGATTATGAATCAAATTCGTGGAAGAGAGATAAAAGTATGTACCATTTCAATCTTCAGAGAAACAGCATATGTTCACGTGAACAGCATACTGAATTGCAGAATTCTGAGTCAGCCTACTCCAGCGATGTTGTGGTCTGGTCAATTATATGCTCAGTTATCGTTGTCTCTGCTACAACAAGTTTGGTCTGAACCACGTTTTCGTCTATCTTTTCAACATTCCCAAGGTTCACTGAATATCAGGCGTTCTTAATACCAAAGGGTTCGGTCTGAACCTCGATTGGCAATTTACAAGATACTTCACATCTGTTCTTTTGCAGCCAATTAGTACGTGGAATTGTAGTCCTCATAGTTTGATCTCACTATGCTCAGAGTTCAGAAACACCAAAGTGAGACCCTCCCTTTATGCCGAAAAAACTCTTTTACGCCATGTTGAACTTAAGGAGAGAACAATTTGCAGTGTACTTTATTTTGACATAACCTATCGGAACTGACTAGCTAACTTTTTTATAAACTGCGCTAATTACATGGTAATTTTATTTTCCAGGAACTAAGCACTACTAGCTAGGTACCAGCTGAATTGGTGGCACCAACCTGATGACTGAATGCTACACTTGTGCACTCTACATGACAGTCTGTTATTTGATCCATGTATTCCTTTTGGCTTCTGACTTTCTTTTCTGGAAGTGATTTTGTAAACATTTTGATCAAATGTTGTTATATCTCGGTATGTTGGTTGCTTGGAAGGACAACGTTGTGAGCAAGACTGTCCTGATGGATGAATGGTTCATGATGAATGGATATCTCAAGCTCAATGTGACATTTGCATATTGATACCAGATTGATCATAACATTTGGGTCCAGTATACACTATTACAGATGAATCATCTTTTTCTTTGGACCCATTTAAATGGTCTTGTTGAACCCTCAGTAGGTAAAAGTTAGGGAAGACATTGGTGGCATCAAGCACACCCCAAGATACATGATACGGGTACCCAATATCACACAAGCTAGGGAAGACAGAGTGGGAAATTTCAAAGCCACACCAGCGGCTGATTCGAGCTGTGTTTCACAGACCCAACATGCATCTTTCTGCATTGGTCTCTTTCATCAACTTCACTGCTCCAAACAAGAACAGGAAAGAAAGAGCTCGAGGCCTTGAGGGTGCAGGCAATACGTGCCACGCCCCCTACCTGATTGCAATGCAGATGGATCATTCATTTCCGGCGCATGCGTGCCTGATGGCTCAACGTATATATACGACCATGCGCGTTGCTGCGTGCATCAACGATCGATGAGAGCATGCTTGTGATCGATGAGGATGGAGATCGATGGAGAGGGAGAGGCTAGCTGCTGAGAGAGTGGGAGCAGTGAGATTTTGGAGGGGACCGAAACAAGGCGGCTTTGGAGGGCAATGCAGCCAGTCAAGCGCCATGGCCTGCTGTTGGAGCTCGAGTCCTTCCGGACCCTTCGCCTCGCCGCGTCGAGGGACGTGCTGACGGCGACGGACGGGCTGCCTCGCCACAGCCCGGCCATCGGGCGCGGTGCACGCTTCAGCGCACGGCAACATAAATCCTATGCTCGTGAAAACCTATGTTCGTTGCCTCAAAATTGCCACGGTATTGTACCCCACTAGTGCAGGCGCGATGTTTCTTCCGTTGAACATACATGTTAACGCTGTCCTGAAGCTGGAATGAATCCACCACTGAACTTATGAAACGACTCAGATTGGATCAGAGTGTTGCAAGCAGCCAACAGCTGCCCACTGTCCCGTTGCTTTCAGATGCGCCTCCGTTTTATACAGAGAAGGTTTCAATGAAGATTCCAAAATGGTTGGAATTGATTTGTGCCCGCGGGAGTAGCGTATTAAGCCGACGGCCAGAACAAATGCCATTTGTTCAGGCAAGATCGTCATTCCACTTGCAAAACTTATATATATATTCAAAAAAAGAAAATAAAAGGTGCTGCAACTATTTTGAGATACCCGTCACCTTTTTACTTTCTGTCTCCTGGTCATTTCTTCGTTTCCGTCAGCCTCCTTTCTCGCACCCAAACCCAAATAGGAATTTCCTCTTTCTAAAAAAAGATAGTCTTCCTACCGCAGCTGATTGCAAACTGACCACCAAAAAAAATGATTGCAAACCGACATTAAGGTATGTTCCTCACGTCCAATTGCTCATGGCCATTTTTCTTTTGTTCGATTCTTGATTCATTCCATGGCCAGATGTGTTCCTCCCTTCCCCACTTTTTTTCTAACTGTTCATCCATGTCGTTCATGCCCACGCATTCGGATGCAGCACATGACGAGCGTGGAGGATCCTGATTCTCGATCATGGCCAACATGTTCTTGACGCGACGAATGTGGAGCAGCCGATGCCAATGCGTTTGATCTTGTTGTTAACAGTTACAAATAAAAACAGCAGCACGGGGGATTGATTTTTCTTGATCATGCACAAGCGCTCCAAATCTTGCGAGCCGTACAGCAAGATGGAGGAGCACGCCGGGTGCAGCAGTGGCGCGACGTCGTGCGACGACTCCACCGCCGCCGCCGGCAGGGCGCCGTCCTCGGCGGCCGCGGCGCAGTGCTCCACGGTGACGGTGTACCTCGCCAAGATCAGCGGCGCCCCGCGCCTCGTCACCGCCGTCTGGAACAAGAACCTCATCAACCAGTCCTTCACCGTCTCCATCGACCGGCCCGACGACGACGACGGGGCGGCGTCCCACAAGGTGGAGCTGAAGCCGTGGCCGTTCTGGAGCAAGAAGGGCAGCAAGGCGCTCGACGTCGGCGGCGGCGACCGCGTCGACATGTTCTGGGACCTCCGGGGCGCCAAGTTCGCGGCTTGCAGCAGCCCGGAGCCCGCCGGCGGCTACTACGTCGCGCTGGTGAGCAACGACGAGGTCGTCCTCCTGCTCGGCGACTCCAAGAAGGACGCGTACAAGCGGACCAAGGCCCGGCCGTCGCTTGAGGACCCCGTGCTGGTGTGCCGCCGGGAGAGCGTGTTCGGCCGCCGCAGCTTCTCCGCGCGCGCGCGGCTCGACGCCAGGAGGAGCAAGGAGCACGACATCGTCATCGAGTGCTCGCCCACCGCCGGCACCATCAGGGACCCGGAGATGTGGGTCACGGTGGACGGCTTCGTGCTGCTGCACGTCAAGAACCTGCAGTGGAAGTTCCGGGGCAACGAGACGGTGCTCGTCGACCAGGCGCCGGTGCAGGTGATGTGGGACGTGCACGACTGGCTCTTCGCCGGACCGGGCTCGCAGGCAGCCTTCGTCTTCAAGCCCGGCGCGCCACCGGAGATCCAAGAGGACAGCGGAGGGAATGGCATCCAGAGTGAAGGGACTGACTTCTGTTTCTTCCTTCAGGCATGGAGGACGGAATGAGGCTGTGCCATGTAGGAAGGGTTGAAATTCAGAGGGAGGGTGGGGTGGGACAATGATCATGTTCTTGTTTTGATGTGTGCCACTGATCTATTGATATGAGTCACATTGAAAGCTTATTCAGCTTTACAAATTTTTAACAAGGAATACTTCAGGTGAACCAAAGTTTCAGTCACTGGTAATTTATCCAAGTTCCAAGCACACCAGACGAAATGCCAAACATGCAAACATTTCATCAAAACTCCACCAGATTATTATTGTTCATCAACATGAGCACAAAAGGTGTTTAATTACAGAGATGAGACTTCTTGGACAGATCAATAGAACAATAATAATCTTACATTGTGCTTGAACTGCGAGATAAAGATTTCAGCGATTGCAAGGTGTTTTTTGAGTCATAACAGATACCCAAATTAAAGAAAAAGAAGGTATGAGACATCAGATTCATGGCAATGGTGTCCACACTCATTCACTGAGTTATGGTGCACGGCACTCCACCAGAAAATGTGTCAAGAGACAACGAAAGCTTATTGGGGAACAAATCAAAATTATCATCATAGCAACTAAACTCTAGTTCCCTTCTCACTTTGGTTACAAACATAGCTGAACCATTTCATTCATCAGCACATAGGCACGGCAATGTGCAATCTCAAATGCCCGATGATGGTAACAACAAAAACTAGAAGAAAAGAAGTTCTGTTGTGTCCAGAAGATCCCCTCACTCCATCACAGCAACACCACCAGCAGTCTTGATCTTCTCTATGATTGCTTCCGCTTCCTCCTTTGTAAGTGATTGCTTCAGAACGACAGGGGCCTTCTCCACAAGCTCCTTCGCCTCCTTCAGCCCCAAATCAGTAAACGTCCGGATCTCCTTAATAATCTTGATCTTTGCAGCAGCATCGAATTTCTCCAACTTTACATCGAAGACTGTCTTCTCAGCTTTCTTCTCCTCAGCCTTTGCACCGCCAGCCCCAGAACCACCCTGCTGACCAAAACTGAAACCCTGGCCAGATATCGCCTGCGGTGGCTCTTGGTTCAGTCTGAAGAGGAGGGCTGGAGCGATCTGTTTGATCTCCTCAGGAGGGAGAGCAGCAATGCGGTCAGCTAAATCCACAACTTTCTCTGATGGTGGTGCCATAGGCCCATAAGGATCGTATACATCAGGGTATTTGTACTTCATAGCACCTGTGTCCTTTACAGCCTCAGTGCTGTATAGATGAGCCCAAACTGTTGAAAGACGACTGCCAGAGGATGGTCTTGAAAGACATAGCCGTCTTGCTATTGTACAGAGACTCATCCTACTATCAGCTATGTGAGTGGAGCACTCTCCCTGCACAAGGACCCAAACAAAATTAACAGCAAATGGGAGCGCCGTGAAAACTTTCTGCATGCTCAGAGATCATTTTGAACGGCAAGTGTTTTTTAGCACAAATGGAGGCATGTGTGTGCCCCCCCTAAAAGAGGACAACTTAATAAAATGTTGACAAGTTCAGCATTCCAAGGTGGCTATCTTACATGTTTTGAAGCTAACAAAAAATATGTAATAGATGATTTGGATAAGCTGGCACTGCATTCGCACCTATACCAGCAGAATAACTTGATCCATGAAAAATGAGCGTCATATAACCATTTCCCAACATCCATAAAAGGTGAGATGCTTTAGCTTCACCCAGTTCCCAAATGCTGCATACCAATATGCAGGGGAGAGCAACAGATACAGCACGAGGTCCAATCAGTGTTGGTGAAGTACAAATCATGAGCAGAGAAATCTAATAATCAATCTGAACGTTAATATCAGGAGCAAACCATCACATTGATCTTGCCCTCGCCGATTAATCAGTCCATTGGTTAACCGGCAAAAGATTTTTTTTCCAATTGAAACCTAAATGATTCACAAATTGCTACCCTAACGCGAAGGAACAACAGGCATAAGGATCAAGGCTTCCAAATTCCAACACGAGGCCTCGCATAGTCCTACAACTTGAATCAGAGGGCTGCGCGTGCTAGGTTCCCCAGTTGCCTAGTTCTCCCTCCCCGCCCCCCCTCCCCCCCTCTTCCTCCTATCTGTACTCTTGAACCTATGGTATTTCCGTTTTGAGTAATGGAAATGGGGGCGGCCTCGATTCAAAAAAAAAATTCCAACACGATGAACTAAATCCAGCTCATCCACGATGAACCCCTCCGGTGATACTTCCTCCCCGGGGCAGACCCAGCATAGGACATGGGTGTACGTACACATATACACCCGATAATTTTTGCAAACGAAATCGAAGTTCGTAGGTAATATATTGTAAGTGGATTCAGATCCGAATACAGATAGTTTTGTTAGGGTTTGGGGTGGTCCGTCTCGCACAGCAGAAGGAAGGAGAAGGGGCGGGCATACCTGGAGGATGCGCTCGTCGCCGGCAAAGGGCTGGGCGAAGACGTGAGAAATGGCGCCGCCACTCGCCCAGCCGTCGCCGCCAAGGAGAGAGAGTCCGAGAGAAGGGGAAAGGTTTAAGAAACAGAGGGGAGGAGATAAACGTGAGGCCCTGAGCCCTGAGCCCTGAGCCCCGAGCGGGCGGCGTGGATTGTTACCTGCAAAGCCACGGGAAAAGTTGACAATTTCTTATCAATCACCGAAAAATTGTTGTATTTTAGAAGCCATCGGTTTATTTTTTCCCCTAGGCGTTACTGCCGTCCAATTTAGATCAAACGGCATATATCAGCAGATCGCACTGACCATCGTGCCCTCGTCTTCTCCACACGGTGCGTCGGGCGCGATGACGACCTCCAGCTCCAGTATAGCCGATGCCGGCACCAGCGCCGCCGCCCTGCCACCCGCCCCAGCCGAGGCCGCAACTGGGCAGCAGCAAGCCTTGCGCTCTGTCCCGCGCACTGTCCTCCGCCAGCGAGGTCGGCGAGGTGGCGACGGCTCAACTTCGGCGAGTGGTTCAGGATCGCACTCGCCGGCGTGGCAGTCGCAATGCAGGTCACGCTCGGCACGTTCTTGTGTGCACGCAGGAGCTGCACCGACGAGCTGGAGGAGGAGGCGGTGGCGGCTGCGTCGTCAACTCCACGGCGGGGCGCAAGCGGTGGCGGCGGCCGTGCGCGGAGGCGGTGCTGGAAGGGCGGGCCAAGCGGATGGGCTTCGCGGCTGCGGGCGTGCTCCGAGCGCCGCGCCAGGGCGTGGCCGCGGCCCGCTCCACGTCGTGATAGCGCGCGCCGCCACGGCGAGCCAACCGCCACCTGACGCCGAGGAGGAGGACTGGGCCCCTCCGCTCGTCGGGGCACACTACCGCATCGGGGTACGTCACCACCGTGCCGCCGCTGACACGCGCCGCGCCATCCGCGGCTGTGGCGAGCTCTAGCAGCTCGCCGGCGAGAGTGGGGTGGGAAAGTACAGCGACGGAGGAGGAGGATGATAGCTTGTGGACGTGGGAGGGGAGAATGTAGAAGAAGAGGAGGGACAGCCGCCACCATGGGCCGCCGCGCCCTACCGCTCCTCCTCCTCAGGACCTTGTCCTCTCCCTCGCCGCGACCGGCGTGGCTCCGTGGTCGGTGCCGCAGCGGCTACCAGCGGAGGCAGCAGCAAGGGCGTAAGCTCGAACTCGGCGCCGGTGGCGCTGCTGGACTCGCGCTACCCGGAGCTGGCGGAGCTGGTGGAGAAGGCCCTACTCCTGCAGGCGCTCGAGGTGGAAGATGAGGGCAAGATGGTCAGTGCGACCTGCTGTTAGCTGCCGTTTGTGCCAAAATGAACTGCAGTGGCTTTGAGGGAAACATGAAAATGAACCAGTGGCTCCTAAAGCACAAGAATATTTTTAGTGGTTGATAAGGAATTTCCAACTTTTCTAATGGCTTGTAGGGAATTCTTTCATTCTCTAACATTCGTGCTGCAAACATTCGTGCTGCAGGAACGTCACACCTGACTTACCCCTTCCCGGATGCCATACATTACCCATCCAATGGCTAATGCATATTTTAGTTTTCTCAATACATAACAAGTCAGCTCCGGTTTTCAGTCCAAATAAGACCCAAGTCGGGGACAGGAGGGTGAAGTCAGTAGGTTAGCATGTATAAATCAGCTAGTCATGACGTGTTTTATTTCTTTATTTATTTTCGTTTTTTTTGTTATACTCCATGATCATCTTTTATTAACTAACTAAGACAGAAAAAAATCACTCTATTCTAACATATTTTCTTTGCTTAGGGAGTCACTACATCGATTGGACCAAAGCTGAAGATCATCTCGGCATCGTCTTGAGATCTGAATATTTGTTGTCAGCAGTCGGTTACCGAGATCAAAATACATGGAAATATCAAAAACAATTTGCCTCGGAATCAAAGATTACAACATACTAAAGCTGGAAATATTTGAAAAAAAAGGGATCATGAGGAAACAAGCAGGTCTTCATTACCATTTACCAACAACGCGATGGTAATGGTCTTACCACGGCATCCTCATGTGGACACTTCGAGTGGCTAAGCCGGCAGTCTTGGAACGAAGAGTTAAAGTAGACTAAGAATTTTTGAGCATGGCTGAAGCCGTCGTGTCCGCGGTCGTCGCCGATGGGTGGGCAGGGCGATATCCCTCCTCGCGGGGCAGCTCCGGGACCGGCGGGCTGTGGACGCCAAGCTGCGGCGGCTACGGCACCTTGTCGTCAAGCTCGAGAGCGCGGTTACGTCGGGGCCTCCATGCCCACCATGGGAGGGGAGAGCGACTTCGCCACGTCCAGCCTCTTCGCGGCCGACTCCGCCGTCGCGCGCTACGCGCCTGCTGCTGGTCGCCATGACGATGATGGCGTTGCTGCAATGGTGTGAGAGGTTATATCGCTGGCATCACCTCCATATTATTATTTTATATATATATATATATATATATATATATATATATATATATATATATTGCGAAATCTATCTATCATCTATCATCACCAATACTATAAAAATTAAAAGAATTTTAAAATATTTCTCTTCGATATCGGGCCCGCTGTACGTCTCCCATTGTAAGATCAAAAGGAGGTAAAAGGTAAGAGAAGTGTAGACTTGTAGAAATAGAAATCGAATGCTGGAGAATGTTTTTCCTGAAGAGTAACTTTTTTCGTCACCGGATGGTTGCTTACCCGCCGCGCATACCCGCTCAAGTCCCAGCAATCGCCGCTCACCCCCGCCCGCGGCTGCCATTTCCTTCTCCCTAGCCTCTCTGCTCGCCGAGAACATGCAGGCCGAGGCACGGCCCACCCACCCACTCTGACGCCATGGGCTCCTCCTACGACCCGTCCCCGTCCCCTCGGCGCCGTCGCTGACGACCTCCCCTTCTACCTCTCCGACCTCGGTCCTGCCTCCCCTCCCCCTACCTCGACCTCCCACCCACCCCGCAGCACGAGAAACCTCCGCAGCCGCAGCAGCCGCAACAGTACCCCCAGCCCAACGGCGGGGCCGCGGCGTCGCCGTAGGACATGGTCCTCCCCTTCATCTCCCGCATGTGTACCGGTGCCGTCTCCCTCACGCACCGCTCCACCCCGCGCTCGTCGCCGTCAGCGATGTCGGCCTCGGGAGGACCGGCGACGCGGGGGACGGCGAGCAGTGGCGCCGGGAAGGCCCGGCGACGCGGAGGACGGCGAGCAGTGGCGCCTCGCGGCGGCCGACCTCTCCCGGAGGCTCGCCGTGGCCACGCGCACGCGGGACGAGGCGCTGGAGGAGATCACGCGCCTGAAGAACTCCGCCTTCCCCGTCGACGCCTTCCTCCGCGCCGTCTCCACCGTGCACGCCGCCGTGCGGAACCTCGCACGCGCTGTCCACGCACCTGCACAGCCCCGCCAGCCCCGGCCCGAACCTCGAGAGCTTCCTCAACCGCGCCTTCCACGCCGACTTCGAGCTGGACACCGACGCCGAGGCCAAATTACTTTATGATCCGAACTGATTTCCCCTCCAGGTGTTTGATCCGAACTGATTTCCCTCTCCAAATTGCATACGACAATTTCGACAGATTTAATCTTTGATTGAACACCAGGGACCCGTGCGTGCTCGCGTCGTCCGCCCACCCATTTGGCCACAGCTCCAACACCGAGGGCATGCATCTTCAGAACACTAGGGACGTCGAGATCAAGAGCTCGAGCGTCGGTTGCGGTAAACCCATGCCCTGATCTTGTGAATCTCTAGCCCAAGTACATATGGGCCAGAAAGCCTGATCCTCACTGCCATTGATTTTGTAGGCGATGACTGCGTGTCGATAGAGACTGGGTGCACAAGTGTTCAGGTTAAGTCATGAAGAACATTGTCTGCAACCATGTCACGGAATCAGGTGTGTGAGCAAATAATAGTACTACTACAACCAACCGCTTGTGCTCACATTCAGAGAGAATGTTTGGGACAGTTCAGCTAATGCAGAGTTCAAGAAAACATATTGAGTTCTGAACATGTGACCATTTAGCTTGTAGAGCATATTTATCCTCAAAATTATTATTAAAACATGTAAGTAGAATGGTGATAAGATATGTGTACTGTAAGTGCAATAATAAGTTTAGCTACACATTTATCCTCTGATTTAAAATCTGACGTTGTTTTGGTTTCACAACATGTCAGGTAGCATTGCAGTCTGCATTCTGCTTTTTTTTTGGGGAACGTATATGAGCTCACAGTCTCACACTGATATCATTTGGTTCCTGCAGGGAGCATGTGGGGAAATTATTTGAGTTAGGGTAACCTCTAACATGATCAGTGAAAATTGTAGCAAATCTCTCACTCTATGATTTTAGGTGGTACCTGAGCATCTCATGTCTTCTAGCCATTTTGTATGATGTCGTGTCTTTTGACTTGCTTCCATGCTAAGGTTAAATTTGCCTGTTAACCCATCTGTGAAATGTTGACGAACATATCCAGCGGTTGATCATCATATAGGAGTCGGTGAGCCAGTTAAGATTGTTGATACATAGGTAATGTGCACAAATATTACTGAAAGATCTCAATTGCATTAAGCTTTTTGCAAAGGCTGACGATTCTTGCTACAAAAATATTGGTGGGTTCAAAGGGCAAGTGTATTTCACTGAGTACAATGTCACTATGTTAAATACCTACTGTATTATTTTGTTTCAGACTATCTTAAGATTTGGTGGCCTCAAAACTGTGAGCTTTTTCTCCATTCCATACCTTTGTCCCTTCTTTCTTCATAGAATAGTGAAAAGAGAGTCCTCTTGGGTAGGGGTGAATGGTGAAAATAGTTAGTGGGTGCTGAAATCTTGTAGCCTTGTACCATGTTGGCTACAATATAATAATTTATCAAGCTACCGAAGTTAGAGTTTGTTGTTCCTTTTCTGCAATTTGTGAATTTTGAGCTGAGCACACTCATGGCTATTTGATATGGATTTACAAATTCTATCTAAGAACTGAGATGACCGATTGTTAGCCGTTTTATCTCATTAAATTTGGAGAAGTTTTAACACCACTAGCTTATGTACCTTCCTGCTTATGAACGTACTTGCTGATGGTTATAACCGAGAATGGTTTGTGTACGTGAACAAACTCATGCTGTTTGCTATATCGTCCTGGATGGTTTTTGAAAAAGGATTTAGAGAAATGACATAACATTTCTTCAGGACAGAAGGATAGAGCACACGCCAAGTTGAAGAGCCATTGTCAACTCCACACTGTTCCTTTGGCTCGTGCTGCCTGGAACAATATGCTGTTTTTGCAAGAGTTTCTTTTTTTTACGTGCCTTTTATTGATGTGTTGATACACCAAGAAAAGAGTTACTGTCAATTGGTGTGATGAGCCACACATATCCTTTGCTTCTAGAATAGAATTCATCTGAATAAGACCATCGTTGGCTACAGGCTATAGAAATGTCTTTTGTTTGTCTCGTAGAGAATAAATAAATAATTCGGAGGATCATGTAGATAAAGGCACAAACAAGGAAGTTATGATGCGGATGAGATACAGTGTTGTGAACAAACATTTGGATATCCCTGGATGGACGCTAACTGTACTTCATTCTTGTGTATTACAGTGTGAATTCCCTTGTACGGTAGAGTAGAGTTGATGAGAATCTTGCTTACAACATTAGTGTAGAAGTTTTGCTTGTGCATCAATATGAATTTTCTTTCCTTTACAACTCCAACCATTGTTCTCTTTTCTCTGATTATTATGTTGTGAGCGATGTGAGCACATGGTAGGAAAACTTTTATAATATTTTGCTAATTGCGATATGATGGAGAATGAGCAAGTTCCTACAGGATTTTATTATTCACTATCAGGAAAGTGAAATTTTTTTTTCCTCTCGAATGTGTCAAGAAAGTTAATGAGTGGTCTAATAATGATTAATGATTTTTTAAATGCGTACGTGCCGCACGTACATTATACTACTAGTTCAGAGAAATAGACTTGCCGATGATTATGGACAGGCTGCGAAAATATGAACAAAGACTAACCTCGGTTGTGTTACAAGCAGCACATCGTTTGTAAAGAAACCTCCCTACAGAATTTGGCAGCAAGGAAAACAATGGGCCTGGTCGCCTGGATGTCTGGGCCTTGGGCTTTGAAAGAAATCAGCAAAGAAGAAAACAATCCTGCCCATGGGCCATGGCGTCGCCTCTGAAACTCCCATCTCTTTCTGCACTCTGTTTCCGTTCTTGGCTGCCTGTGTTGCTCCTCCTCGCCGCCTCTGTTCGTCACGTCGCTTCGGACGGCCACCGCCCGGCGGGAGGATGCTGTTCCGCGGCGGCGGCGGCGTTGGCGAGCTCAACGGCGTCCTAGCGAACATGGAGGGCATCTCCGGCGATCTTTCCGAGTTCATCATGCTTCTGCAGTGCTGCCCGCCGGCGCTGCAACGGCCGCTGGCCACGAACATCTACGCGGACTCCCAGTGTTCGGCCGGCACCTCGAGCAGCGCCGTGTCATCGACTTCTTTCTGCAAGACGACGATGACGGCGGCGGCGAGCTTGGCGTCCTTCCGATAATCGGGCGCACGGGCCTGGGGAAGATGACCCTCGTGCAGCACATCTGCGACGAGCCCGCGGTGCGCCGCCGCTTCTCGCTGATCTTGTTGCTGGACTTCCACTGCATGAGCCTCACGGTCGCCAGCGAGACCGTGAAGCTTCTGCGATCTCTGTTCACTGTTGCCAGCACGCCAAGCGCCGGCCTCGCCAGCGCCGGCGAGCTCCTGAGGCTTCTAGAGCGAACGCTACGCGGCGAGAGGTTCCTGGCCGTGTTCGACAACGTCGACACGCGCAAGAAGCAGGTGATAAAACGCCATCATGCCGGTCCTGCGGTGCGGGCGGCGAGGGAGCAGGGTCATCGTCACCGGCAGCGGCAAGCACGTCGCTGGACGCTGCCATCGGCGGAGTACTGGTTCTTCTTCAAGGCGCACGTGCTCGGCGGCACGGACGACGCCGTGGCGGAGCCGCGGCTGGCGGCGGCTGCCCAGGCCATCGCCAAGAGGCTGCGCGGCTCCTTCTTGGGCGCCAAGGTCGTGGGCGCGCTGCTGAGATCGCGCCCGGACCATAGGCTGTGGCGCCGGGTGCTCACCGCCAGCCACGCCGAGCCGTCGTGGCTTGGCAACGGCGGTTACGTTGCCGCGGCGGCCAGCAGCCTCCTCCCTCCACACGTGACCGTGCGCGGCGTCGCCGTCTCAGGCTCGCCGGTGAGAGGGCTCGTGGGTCTCCAAGATGCCTCTTTGACGGCTTCACCTCATGGCCGCGGCGGCAGCTGGCCGGAGTTGCCTGTTCTGCTGTGCAAGTTGGTGTTCCCTTCTTCGGCCCGTTTGGCCTGGCTCCCTCCGGCTCCGGCTCGGAGCCGGAGGAGCCAGGAAACGCAGCTCCGGCTGCTCCTTCCGTTGCCCAGGTAAATGTAGCGGGAAGCCGGAGCCGTTTTTTCATCACTACAGTAGGGCACAGTAGCGATCCCTATAGCGCGGAGCCCTCCAAAGAGGCCCTTAGTTCTTATTGCTTGTACTACACGGCTACACCGCTTATTGCACGATTGAGAGAGAGGATAAACAATAAAATCTTTGCATATAAACAGCGATGGCATTCAAATTCACCTTTTTTTTTAACTTTCTAGCAGTTGGTTAAAAATCACTCTTTTGATTTATCAGGGAAAAGAACTGCTTGTTAGATCTGCAGCGCAACACTGCAACCATAATGACCTGCAGCTCACGAATGATGTGTTTGCAAATGGTCATGAGGAAGTTCTGAAAATTTTGATCCGCTTGTCCAGTTACAGTGCATAAATATCCAGAGGGTCCGATGTTTTGACAAAAGCTGGATGGCTGCTGTTTGAATCTTTCATTAATTCAACCTGCTGACGCTGATTTCGTTTTCCATGGGAGCAAATTCAAGTTCAGAATTAACTATACGACTCCCTTGGAACAGCGTCTGTATTGACCAAGGAGGATGATGATATCATTATACGATGACAGAAATGCAGAATCACAGGACCTTCAGCATCTGAACCTCAAACACCAGAGGCTCCTTGGCATGAGACAGCAGACTCCGCCGTGGTCCGAACTGTCGTCGTGAAGAAAACTTATTAATCCTAAAAATGCTTAAAAACAAAAGGACATGACCTATGGTTCTTCAAGGCTAAACTGTTATACCTCTTCTGGTATGGGCTTCAAGGTCTCACTGATGTAGCCAACTTCAGGAGGAATTAAAGCCCTCCTCTTGCCTGCATATCAAGCCAAGAAGAAAAAATATAATAAAATTGTACCTTTTTTGTTTAACTGTCAACATTCACAGCACCATCTGTATGCCGTCTGGAACTAAGTTGATATCCAAAGTACCTCCAGCCTTCATCCCGATTAGGACGTCTTTAAGGCCTCGAATCATCTGAACACCACATTAGCTAGATTTCACATCAAACAAACTCACATAACCAGAAACTGAGGCAGAGAGAACCTAGAGGAGATCTGAACTTCTGAAAATTGTGAAAAAATTTCAGCAGTGAAGCTTATAACCTCTTCTCCACCAAGTGGGAGTGTCACCGGCTTGCTCTCGCCGCTGAACTGGTCTACTGTGCTGGGTTACAGAATGCAGGGAAAACATGGTGAGACCGCCAGACGACGGGACTCGAACAAACCGTATGGACTGCACATTGTCTATGGAAAATTCACACACCTATGCACGAAATAACCGTTTGCACGGCGGCACACGTAGTTGAACTGCACTAGATCGCCTTCCCGTGCTTCAGGTCCCTCCCCTTCGACGACATCTTCAGATCAACAAGCACAATTCTTCCATGAGTAGTCAGAAACTTGGCTGAAAACTCTGCAAGAACATGTCACTGCTACAGTGCTACTTGCCTTCGAGTATCACTCCACTGTCCAGCTTCCGGTACCTGAAAACTTCAAAACGAAATCAAGAGATCAGATTCCCCAACCACCGAATCCACCGATCTAACCGTTGCAACTCGTTACGCTAGGCGATTCAGGTTACCTGATAACGTCAGGCTCCGGCATTGCTGCCTGCGCCGGCACTGGGAGGACAAGAGGGTCGATGCATGAGGCCGTTGCGCCAAGAACCACCATCCCTGAAACTGCCCTCCGCCTAGAGATCTCACAGGTTGCCTTCACAGGGGAAGCCCTCCTGCGGCATGCCAAACGGATCTTCTTGGGCTCTGATGGACACCGGTATCTGATTTGGGGGGAAAATCGCATAGAGAGTTCAATGGATCGTTGAAATTAAGAAAACTGAACACGAGCGAGACACACAAAATTTCTCATCTAGAAGATGCTGTTCTGCATTACCTTGGAGATTGGGAGGTGCACGGGAATGGATTGCCGAGTGACGTGAGCGACGCAGACTCCATCGTTGCGACTCCGAGGAAGGTTACGGACGGGGAAGGAAGTGGATAATGGCGCAGGGGTGTGCCGAAAGGGGATAAAGCTGTAGCTCTGGTTAGATAAAAAGCACGGGAGACCGCTAACAATATGACGAGATGGCCGAGTTGGTCTAAGGCGCCAGATTAAGGTTCTGGTCCGAAAGGGCGTGGGTTCAAATCCCACTCTCGTCAAATATTTTTGTTTTTCCTATGTTTTTTTTAACTTCGTGAAACAATTTTTTTTGTCTCTCTTACGATTTTTCCCCTTCTTGTTAAAAATATCCAGGAATGCTCTTCTCAATCTCAGCCGGACACCCTATGAAAAGAATTTTGTTTGGATCAATTGAGGTCTCTCGTTTTCTCATCAAACTGAGTGTGTTTGGTTTTAAATTTCTGCAATAACCTTGCTTCTTGCCATCCAAACTCCGAAAGTCCCAAACATGGATGACGGACAAAAGCATTTCACTGCAAAAATTAGTGCTCTTTTCCTTGCAGATTGGAATCATTTGAAGCTCGGTTTCTGCTGCACCGATGAAAGTTTAATTTACTTGGTTAAATTAGAGTAGTGTACTTAACCTTTTGAAATCCTCTCATCTTCCCTAACTCATTAATACTAGTAGCTGGACACAAGTGGCACACACGTGCAAAACCTTGACTGCTCAACTTGCTAAAATTTGCTAGTGGGCTATTTGAAAATATAAAAGATTCCCTTATGTGCTTAGTTATGAAATCAATCATCTTTCAAATCATAATTAATTTCCTTCTAGCTCAAGGGCATGTGGTTTTCTAGATATCAAGGCCTATCTTCAAAGCAGGAAGTAATTAATAATCACTTCCATAACGGAGACGAACGGATTTGCACACAATACAACATAAAGGAATACTCCAAAGATTTATTTATCTCTATCACAATTCAAATTGCAAACTCTGATTTAATAATCACCAAAACAGCAAGCTCTTTTTTCATCACACTTTTTGTAGAGATTTTCTCTAGTTATGAGATTATTGTATTCCTTCAAATTGAAGAATTTCTTTTTCGTCTGCCAACATGTCAAGTGACTCATATTTATACTTGTTTGATCTCGATTATTAGTCCAGATCAGTTCTTAACTTCTTGTTAACCCTAAGTGCTTTCTCTTTTTTTCTTCATCCCGACACAAGGCTATAGCCAGCATGCAACCGCGTAATGAACCGTAATGTACCCCGCATCCATCCACCTCCCTTCTCCCACGAACCTTCTCTCTTCTCGAATCATAACCTCTTCCTTCTTAGGCTTTGGTTCAACAAATTATCAAACGCCCTAGGCGCCAACCCTTGCTTGCTCAGTCTGGTAGAGTTACTGGCTGTTTGCCCAGATCTGACGGTAGCGCTGCTATCGGAGCCTCTGTCGACACCACTTGACGCCTGACAACCTTATTACTTCTGCTACCCATATGCAGCCTCCTGTAACGATGGGGGTAGTGCCCTCACTGTTCGCCTACTTCTTTGGCAACAGCCTCTGTGACCGTCCTCAAGATTCGTTAGACACCGGTCCCTCAATCTCTAGTATAATTTTTATTAACTTATGGATATCAAGTAAATTCTTTTTTACAAGAGTCTATTGGTTCTTATTTTTCATATTGGAATTTGTAGATTTCTAACTTCTCAGTGTTTCCCATTTTCAATCCGCCAAGTTTTTTTTTTTGTTTATGCCTCTTATACAGATGTCTACAAAGTTTGTAGGGGAATACGGACCCGATTTCAGATCGGCCCACCTAATTAACGGTTTAGAGATCAAAGTGCACTAAATCTACAGAATATGTTATATATGTTATTTATGTTAGTAGGGATTGGAGAGGATTGGGGTGGATTAATCCCAGTTCCTTTAAATCCCGTTGGGAGGGGATTTACTTTGCTGAATGGTTTTGACGAGAGACTAGTACAAGACAAAAGGGACCAAAAGTAACAAGGCAAGAGACGAGGGACCAAATACCAAAGACAGCTTCTCTTCATTTTTTCCTGAACTCATCACTTCGCTCGTGCGGCGCAACCGATAGAGAAGAAGGCGGTGCTGCTCCTGGCCCGCAGGGGGCGAAGGCCGAAGGGGGATCGACTGCTCCCCTTGAATCTGCGGCGGCGAGGTATCGGCGGCTCCTCTTGAGCACGCGGCGGCCGGGGATCGAGGGCTCCTGTCGCCGTCCGAGCAGGCTACGACGGCGGTAGCTCACCGACAACCGTATCGCTGAATCCAATGAAGCCTTCAGCTTCTCGACAAGGTTGGGGCTACACTGCCCATCTCTCCCCTGACATCCTTGACCTTGATCTGTTCACCCCTTCGACAAGGACTGCGATGCTGCACAGATTGTGCATTTTGCTTCGTGTGTGGCCATTGAATCTTTGTTAACCTTGCTGCTTCGCCTCAATTTTGCGGTTCCTCGGATGCTCGATAACTGTTTTGCTTCTTTTATAAGGAGATGATATTGTGGCCCTCCATATGATATATTTTGTTCATTTCATGATCTCCATAGCTTACTGCAATCCAATGAAAATCCTAGCCATGGAGATCGTGCGGGCACCTAGGAAATTTTTACATTCCTAACAGGATCTGTCTCCTAAGTCCTAAGTTGCCATTATACTAACTTTTTCATGACTGTGGCTAAGAATTTGTTAGCTATACTGCTTTTTATGTAGACGTGCTCTGAGATCATGTTTAGATATTACGCGAAATAGAGTTTGGTAGCAGAAACTAGCAGATCTTTTTGTCAGTGGTTACGTTTTGTTTCTATGTTTCATGCATATACCAGGGATCCTAACATTTTAGCTAGACCATTGGTTATCGACACCTTTTGGCAAACAGTTTAGATCGGGTGGCTGCATATATCAAGTTACTAGCTGGCAATTGGCCCAGTATTTGAAATTTCATCCTATTAGAACATTCTTCTATTGAGTTGCTTTGCATTTTTAGTGGACATGATCTACAACAATTCCTTTACCCTACTTAGGTAAGAAGCCAATATCTTAACAATATGTCCCTTAAAGAAACTTTCTACGCTTGCTCTTATCATTCGGAATAGGGATCCATCACGATCTCTAGATGGAAATGCATAAATGTCATCCAGATGAGGAAATGATCGTAGTCTTCAGCCTCTATTTACTGCCTAACTGGTGAAGCAAATGTTGATCACTGCAGTATTTTTGGAGGGGATAAAAGTTGCTTAGGACCTCCCTGCTTCTATGTAGATATAGGGAATACATTGCTAACTTCCCTGCTTCTAACAGTAGAATAAAACTGCACGTAGAGATGGACATTAGCAGACCTGAGAAGAGCTAAAATAACAAGTATTTGCTATCAAAATGCCTTGATTTGTCCTTGACGAAGTTCGGTGATCTAAGGTTGGATGGGTCTAATATCTTTACTAATGAGAGAGTGTTCAAATTTAGTGCATAATAAATGCTGGGGAGAGAGATGGCAAAGCATATTGGTTCCATATTGTGCCTTTCGTGCCATGCTTGTTCCTTTCTTGATTTAGAACTTGTGAATTTGATATGTGCACCTCTTATTATTTCCACCTGTAAGGTGAATTGATTTTGATACCTCTCTTAATGTTTATCAGAATACCTCAGTAATGTTTTCCTCTATGGATGAACATGTTTTTCTCTCATCTTACTGCAGTTCATAGAGTCTAACATCTGCAGTATTCAATATCCATTGTCTAGAGGAAGCGAGTGTTAAGTTTAAGTCTCACTATTTCATCAAACTGGCGCATCCATATTGGTTTCAATGATTGTTAGAACTTGCTGGTACTGATTTGACTCTGTTCTAGTGTTCTACATGTAGTCAGTCATTTATGCAATTTCAAATAGCAGCACCGAACATCCGAACCCATTCTCTTTTCACCTAATATGTTAATTGATCAAGAGGGAAGATATTATTACTTTCATGTTATGTACTAAAGGGTATACTTTTATTCCAGTACAGTTTTGCACCAGCAAATTTCCCTACCTTGCTGTTTTTATTGCATGCTAACTAAACTTTTACCTTGGACAGAGTCTTAGATTGAATCTTAGCCATGGACTGCAACAATGATGATCTTGATAAGCAAAATGAAGGAACAGAAGCTCAAGTATACGTTCCTCAGGATGCCCAAGGGATTGTCCTTGCTTTTCTACCTGGTAGGGTTGTTGTCGAGCTTCGCAGTGTGTGCAAGTTCTGGCGAGACTGCATTGAAGAACCTAGTTTTGTGAACAGTCACCTAAACAATGCTTGCCGCTTACACCAGTCCATTGCTTGTTTCACCTCGCTTGATCATGGCCTAGTCCACATGTACACATTTGATCCTGCCACAATGAATTTCAGAAGTGTGGAACTTGTGTTCTCAAATAGGTTTCACATGTCAGGCCCCTGCAATGGCTTGGTATGCACGTATGATATAAAAGGCGATGCTGAGGTCTTGAATCCCACAACAAGGAAGCACTTGAGGCTGCCAGATTCAGTACTCAAGTCACGGTCTCTTTACTCTGAATATTTTGTTGGATTTGTGCACTCCACAAAAGAGTACAAGGTGGTCTCTGTCCGTCACTGTGTGCGGTTCTTGGCATTTGAAATATGCACTGTTGGTGCGCTGTCATGGAGAACAATACGAGAATCTGCAGAGCTTCTGAAGGCAACGAAGGCAGTCATTGTTAATGGTAGCATGTACTGGCTACTTCTTCGCAAGGCATCCTCCAGTTTGTCTCGAGAAATCCTGATGCTCAACCTGACAGATGAAACATTCACAAAAATTGCCATCCCCGATGCTGTAAAAAAACATGATATGGAATTATTTGAGGGGGAAGGAAAGCTTCTTTTGTTGTCAAATCACTATGATAGATCATCTAAAAATACAGTTTCAGATATTTGGGTGGTGGACTTGACTCATCAAGACTGGATCCACTTGCATACAGTTGCTCCTCGGATGCCTGTGGGCATGAACCCATTTTTCCAGCTCGAGTCGAAGATCTTCTTTGGCAACCAAAAGAGACTCATCTGTGCAGATCTTCAAGATTGTACAGTTTCGTACATCGACATGCCTTCTGGTGAGACTTTGATAGCTTGCGGCATGTTTGTGGAGAGTTTTGCACCTGCTGTGACAGGCTTGGTGAGCTCTACCGCGTCATCATATGGTAACAGTTCTGGTCTCAATGAACCATCCTCGGCAGACCCTGGACAATCTTTTCGAAATGCTGAATCATCCTCGATAGGCCGTGATCAATCTTCTGGTCTCACTGGATGGTCCTCAGCTGACTTTGAGTCGTCCTTTAAGAGAACAAAGAGAACAATGAACATGGTTTGGAAGATATTGAAACAAACAGCAAGCTAGGAGCACCCGGCTTGGTCTATCTCTGGACTGAACGTCAGCCGATTCCTTTAGGCTCATCAAGTTGCCATCTTTTGTGTGTAAGGTGCGATGCAGTGTTTGCTCATTAGTATGGTACTGGTGGAAATAATAAACCATGGCAATGGGACAGAGTATAAACAAAAAAAAAAGAACTGAATAAACATCAAGCTAGGACCGCCTGGCTTGGTCTATGGATTATGCTGTGGACTGTACATCAGCTGGTTCCTTTTGCCTCATACAAGTTGCCATCCTTTGCGTGTGCTGTATTTGTTCACCACTGTGGTACTGGTGGAAGTAAGAAGCCATGGCAATGGGACAGAGTATACTAAAGGAACTGAATAAGCAGCAAGTGACATGGCTGTGACTGTAACCTATAAGTTGTGGGCAATAATGTTTACCCCTGCCTGTGGGGTTTGTACAGCTGAGAAATGTTGATGTTATTGTTTTGCTCTGTACCTGTATGTATGCATCGAGTTTGTGAACAAAATGGATCAGTAGAAATTGTTGCTTATATTATCATGTGTATATAGGCCAGACAAACTCAAGGCTCTATGAGCAGCTGGAACATAATTCTGTTCAGCAATGCCACTATTCTGCTCATACATTGGGCAAGGACAGCGATGGCGGGAAGCCGAAGTACGGCCAGCAGCACTGGCCGGCGGCGCCACCGGCGCACCGTGCCTGGCAGATCTTCTCCAGCTGGAAACTCCTGACATCTATTTTAAACAGCTCGGCGTCCCTGACGCGGTAGCTCGCCATGAATGCCGGCTTCTCCTCGCTGACCTCAAGGATCAAGCACCCGTTGGCCGTGCCCCGGACGCAGAACGGCCGGTGGTACGCTGCCGGCCACGGCAGCGGGATCGTCTTCTCCAGCTGCCACCGCGGCGAATCGGCTTCCTGCACGATCGTGTAGTAGTGGAGATCGGCCTTGCCGCCAGGGTGGTGGAAGTCGTGCGCGAACACGCCGACCTTCCCATCCGGGGCCTCCACGACGGCGACGTGCTCCTCCCAGTAGCCGACCGGCGAGGGGATGACGGAGAGGGCGAGCTCCATGGTGTGCGTGTCGAGCACGAGCCACCTGTTGGTGAGGCAGTCCACCCAGTAGAAGCGGCCGTGCGCGTAGTGCCGCCGGTTCCAGACGGTGTTCATCGGGCAGCTGAACGGCGACCGGCGCCGGCGCCAGATGAAGCAGTCCGGCCACGGGAGCGCGCGCCAGCGCCCGTCGCGCGACGAGAAGGCGAAGGCGGCGACCTTCCGCTGGCACCGGGCCGTCCAGAACACGGTGAACGGCGGCCACTCCGCGTCCGGCTCGCAGGGCTCGGCGGGGCCGAGGAAGGGCTCGCACGCGCGCCGGCCGCCGAAGACGTTGAGCACGCCGTCGACGGTGTCGGCGAGATCCTCCGGGATGGGCGGGAGCAGGACGTAGCGGCGGGACAGCGGGTCGCAGACGGCGAGCTCGGTGAAGACGGTGTCCCGCTCGGTCCCCGACGCCACGCGGTCGAGGAGGAAGCGACCATCGCGGTAGTCCCGGACCATCCACCCCTCGTCTCCAGCTCCGTCCGTGGCGGAGGGATCCGCCGGGAGGAACCCGAAGGAGAAGTCGGCGGCGCCGGCGAGAGCGCGGGCTGCCTCCGCCGCCGGGTGCGGCGGCTCCGCGGGGTGGAAGCCCGTGCCGTCGCCGCCCGCGCCGTCGCGGCTGAGGGAGAAGGTGAAGACCCCGAGTAGCGCGCCGGGGTCCCTGTGCAGCGCGCGGTGGCGGCGGAGGAAGCGCGGGGAGGAGACGAGCGCGCGGAATCCGCCGCTGGCGGCGGCGGCGCGCGCCAGCGCGGAGCGGGAGGGCAGGCGGAGCAGGATCTCGCCCGCGATCTCGTCGGGGATCTCGCGGCCGGGCTCCTCGACTTTCCCGCTGCCGCCGTCGCCTCCCGCCTCGCCGCCGGCGCCGGCCATGGGCGCTCTGCTCAGTTGAGCTGCTGCTGCTCGAGTGCGTGGTGGTGTGTGGGGGGCGCCTTGCAGCTCTGACCTCTGAGCCGTGGCGTGGGGTCAGAGAGGGGCGTGGCGCGAGCTCCGCGAGCGCAATAATTTATGCAAGCGAGGTGGTGGCCCAGTGGGCCTGCGTCGCCAAGTCGTGGCATCTGGGCCCACCGACAGCGAGAGGAAATCTTAAAATAGTAGGGATAGGATTAGTTAGTTTGAGAAACAAGTCCGTGCGGTGATTATTGATTAATCTCAAAAGGTTGTTGGTTAATCCCGATCCTATCTTCAGGGATCCTCTGCACCGACGCGTGGTGAGCCCGGCTTTGTGTTGCGGTTTGACTCGGCGATGGCAGCCATTTTGAACCACGGCAAGTCAGAGCCTTGATGTGGAGAGTGAGGGGGTCTGATGATGAGAAAAAGGAGCACGTAGACAGAGAGGTCATGCACTCATGCTAATGTTGTTCGACTCATGTTTCTTGGTAACTTTGAAGCCTAAAGCATCTGATCACTCAAATAAGGCATGATGATTCTTCTTTGAAGAAATCATCGCCTTTTGGTCAACAATAGCTTATTCCACGTGGAGAATGGAACAAAATTAATTCCTCTAATTTCTTGGGGAAGCTTGTAGTTGCCCCCATTATGTTGACTAACCTAGAGGACTTCTATTGCTGTACCATACTATGAAGCAGCAACACGGAATTGTATGTTTTCGCAAGTCGTTGCGAGAAGAAAATGTCAATGGTACATTGTAAGTATCATAGTGTTAGGAAAGATCGAAAGAGAAACAGAATCGCGGTGAGTACAATTTATAGGTGGAACCGCTGAGAAGAAAGAAGATATACCCGCCTAACATCACTAGTCTCTGGTGGTAGTGATAGTGAGGCCACCAGCAACGTTTAAACAAAATAATTCTAAGATACTTTAAGAGTACATATATAGTGGAACTTTGTAAAGATCATCTTAAGAAAGATAGGACAGGAAAAGTATGATATATCATATGCAATTTGTTTAGATTGTTTTTAATAACCTTTCTTAGATTACAGGGGAGGAAAATTGTAGAAGTTATAACCAAATGATCTGGATGTTGGTTGGGGGCGGCGTTATCTTCAATAAGGCCTAATCCTCCATCAAAACAAATCATTTAGTGTGAAA
Organism: Panicum miliaceum; assembly: GCA_032594955.1. Taxonomy (NCBI): domain Eukaryota; kingdom Viridiplantae; phylum Streptophyta; class Magnoliopsida; order Poales; family Poaceae; genus Panicum; species Panicum miliaceum. Next base: position 4,532,907 of record CM064067.1, read on the forward strand.
GCGAAGCCTCGAAAACTCCGGCCCCACGATGAAAACGCCATCGCGCTCGTAGGTTACCACGTGTCCACTCACTAGTCCGCTCATCACTAGTGGTACCCAAGAAAAAGACACCTCTCGCAGCGTTGCCTGCGTCCACCCACATCATTGCCGCGCCAACGACCCTCAGCCACCACCTCATGCTCAACCTCCATGCTGTCAACGACTCTAGCTGCCGCTCATCCAGGTTGGCTCCATGTCCTCGTGAGTGGCAGATTACAGAATATACTTCTTCCTCGAAGATGGAACCGGAACTAGTACTTGCTCCGCTCCCTATTTTTATGCACTAGCATCCTTATATTTTTTTTCCTGATGTCAGCTTTGATATTTTCCTATTGGGTTTAGTTTGTTGTTGGTGAGCAATGCAAGTTGTTGTGCTCATTGGCGCCGGTCTCAATTGAAGACAAAAGATGGAAGCGAGGAGCTCTAGATTCGAAAGGAGCATCTGCGGTGCAGCGCGACTTCAAAAGAATTTTGTGCAAACTAGCTAGCATGCGCGTGTTTGATGAGCTAGAAAATTAGCATGGATTAATTCAAAAACAAAAGAAAGTTAGCATGGCTAGTGTGTGTCTGCTTGGAATGGTGAGGTCGATCGGTCTATCTTGTTGTGGAGGATCGGATCTCCTTCGTTGTTACTCCAGAAGATGACAGGAGCCGGCCGGCCGCTACGACCTCCGTCCTAGATTTCTGATGCTTTATTTGGATAAACTATTAGTTTGCAAAATGAACTAATTTGATCGGACTAAACATAATATATTTAACAAAAAGAGGAGGTACAGATTACGATAGCGAGCTTTGTGGTTTTTCGCACGAGGCAAATTCGGCGTGCGGTTGCTCTCCGTCCACTTGGGCCTCGTCCTATAAAATTTATCCGAGGGTGACATGTTTGTCGTGGCCCGTACGTTGCTGTTGTTGTCCTGAGCCAGCAGCTACGGCTCCGTCCGATAATAATAAGTGCATTTGTAAAATTTAAAATTTATCTAAAATAAGAGCACATCTAGAAATGGACCAACTAACTTAAGTTAGTTGTCTTTTTCTACTTTCTATCCTCCCAAAATGCAATGATTATATCTTTATAGGGGTATATATGTAATTTCTCACTAACGTTGATCTCTTCACCCAAACTCTAAAAGTGACGGAGGGAGTACTCCAGTTATACGTCAATTCGAGCAATAAAAATTACTTCTATCGTCAGCAGCAGCTAGGGCAACCAATGTATTTGGTCAAGTAATCCTTGGCGGTAGGCTCATAGATATTGCAGAATAAGTAGTAGGGAGGTGACACGAAGAAAGAGAAGGATGGAGTGAGATAAATTGATATTTTATTTTTTATGGGCAGCCTATAAATTTTTTGTGTACCTTTTCCTATAGACCACACACATAAAGGTTGAGATAGGTTCATCGCAATATTTTAGTCCGTGTGGATTGGACTGGAGACGATTTCATCTTCCTCGAGATGCATGCAACCAACCTCATCATTCGATTGCTCTGCTTTCTCGCCGCCGATCGTCCCTGTGCCACCGTCCTTCTCCATCTCGGACGGTGGGAAGCCACCGGATCCGCTACCGCCGATCTAATCTGACTACCTCGTCCCGCCACTTTTCTAGTCAATCCTGTACCGTCCTCCTCCACCGTCTCCAGTGGCCGGAGCCGCTGCCGCCACCATCTGCTGTTCTAACCCGACTCCGCCGAGGAACTCATGATATCCACAGCTGGCGGTGTTCCAACATCTCACCTTCTCGTCCACGAACCACATCCACCGTCGCCCCTCTTCCGTCGAAGGCTTCCATCTATAGCCTAGCTCACCAAAAAGGCTCCGTCCCTGCAACCCTAAACCTTGAAGTATCTAACCCTAGCAAGGCGAATAAGTGGCAACGGGAGGAGCAGCGGCAAGACGCAAGGAGGAAAAGAAACTTATATGGGCTGAAACGCTTGCTGGGCCAAAATGAACGATGTCGTCCCTTCAGGCGCGGGCGACTTAAAAGTCGTGGTTTGTGGTGGGAATTGAAGCTAATCTTGGACTTTGGAAGTATGCAGGGCCACCCGAGGTGTCGCCGTGTCGGAGAGCCTGGAGCACAGGAGATTGACACGATAATATAAGATGGGGACATGCGGCGTTGTCTTGTCTTGTTTTGTCATGTTCCTGAAATACTGAAATATAAGATATTTTAATTTGTTCAAAGAGTCTGAGTTTGATCAAATTTATAAACAAACATATAAATATCTAACACATCAAATAAGTAAATTATAAAAATATATTTTATAATGGATCTAATTCAAAATATTATTACTCTTTTTCATAAATTTGGTCAAACTTAGAACAGTTTGACTTACAACAAACTAAAATACCTTATATTTTAGAACTTTGGGTACCCGACAATAATTTGTGGTGGCAATTTTAACCGTCGGCTTGGTTTCTAAAAAATGCAAATTAATTATATTCAAAAAAATGAAATTCAGTGGTTAATGAAATTCAAGTGGGGCTGCTAAAAATGCAACGAAAATTCATATAATATGAAATTTTCAGGTATATAAGATATCATTCTTTATAAATACCTTATGATTAAAATTTACGTACGTTTGTCTTTTTTGTGAGGAACAGGAAAGTGCAAACTTGTGTTAGTATAAACGAAATGCATCTGGCTGGCAAGGCGGGTTGGGTTCATTTTTTGGGCTGAGCCTGGCGATATATGGGCATAGGGCGATAGGCCCAAGCCAAGACAAAAAACCATTATCGGGCCACCAAACAGACAACCCAACCCAACGCTAATTAACGGGCAAAACCCCCCAGCCCATTTCCAAACCCCTCCCTCCTCCGTCTCCCCTTTCCCCTCGCTTCCTCGCCGCCGCCGCCGCCACCGCCACCGCCACCATGCTCCGCGCCGCCCTCACCTCCGGCGGCGGCCGCCTGACCGCCCTCCTCCCTCGCCACCGCGCCCACCTCCTTTCCTCCTCCTCCAACTCATCCTCCACCATCGCCGCCCTCTTCTCCGATCCCACCCCTCCCGCGGACCCCGCCGCCGCGATCCAGTCCGCCGGCGTCGATCTCTCCCACCCGGACACCGTCCCCGCGCTCCTCCTCGACCCGGGGCTCTCGGGAAACTACCCCGCGGCCTCGCGCTTCTTCTCTTGGGCCGCCTCCGACCCCGCCGCCAAGGCCGCGCTCAACTCGCGGTCCTTCAACTCCATGCTCCAACTCGCCGCCGCGCACGGCGACGCCGACCGCTTCTGGTCTCTCGTCGCATCCATGCGGTCTAGGGGCTACGGGATCTCCAAGCCCGCCTTCCGGGCCGCCTCCGAGAGCTTCCGGGCCAAGGACATGGCCAGGGACGCCGACCTGCTGCAGGAGGCATTTGCCGCGCACGGCAGGAACGCGTCGGCGGCCGAGGTATGCAAGATTCTACGGGCGCCGGGCAAGGATGACACCCAAAAGCTAGCCATGCTGAGTGAATCCAGTGTTGAGGTGACTGATGAGCTGGTGGCATTAGTGGTGGAGAAGGTAGGGCAGTTCCCACAGCAGGCGATGGTGTTCTTCCAGTGGGTGGAGCAGTCAGCTGGAGCCGGGATCAGTTGGGGCAAGGTCTACAATCTGATGGCGAGGGTTCTCGGCCGTGAGGATTGCATCGAGGAGTTCCGGGAGGTCCTGCGAAAGATGAGGAGCAAGGGGCTTGAGATGGATCGAGATGTGTATGTTACTGTCACCGACAGGTTCCTCAAGAGGAAGATGGTTGAGGATGCTGTGGATCTGTTCCGATTCATGACAAGCAGGCCGGAGAAGCTCTTGAGGGGTGATTTCATATTCTTGCTGAAGAAGGTCCTAGTGACTGGTGATTTGGATCTCAAGTTGGTGACGAGAGTCTTGCGGTACTATCGGCATGTGGGCAGCGAGGTCAAAGACTCAGCTTTTGATTCTGTCCTCAAGTCGTTGAGGAGTGTAGGGAGGCTTGGGGAGAGTGGCAGAGTTCTGAAGGCGATGCAGGAAGGTGGTTTCGAACTGGATAGTGCTGATCATGAAAAGGCTGTTCTTGCAATGTGTGATGCTGGCAATCTGGAAGAAGCACAAAATTATTTGACTGATGTGGAAGAGTCAGGGCATAAGTTGGGTCCAAAGATATGGTCTTGTTTAGTTCAGAAGTATTCTCTTGGTGAAAATGTGGATACGGCAGTGTCGTGCTTCCATGAAATGCTGGAAAAAAGTGGCAACGAGAATGTGGGTTCTGCTCTTGAGGCGCTGGTTTCTGGATTACACAAGAAGAAAGGGGCGAAGGAAGCATTCAAAGTTTTGAAGAACATGGTAACGGAGAAGGCTGTGGTTCCTTGGCAAACTACCTACAAGTATTTGATCCACAAGTTAATCCGCCAAGGACATCTGACACCAGCTTTTGAAGTGCTAGGTTTAATGAAAAGCCATGGTTATCCACCTTTCATTGATCCTTTTATCCCTCACATTTCAAAGTCTGGAACTGTAGATGATGCCCTGGGTTTGCTGAATGCAACATCTTTGAGGGGGTTGCCGTCAAGAATAGTTTATGTGCGTTTATTTCAAGCTTTGTTCAAAGAAGAGAGGCATGACGTTGCCCAACAGCTGCTTTCCCAGTCTCCTGCTAGCATCCAAAACCATGCAGATATTCGTGATATTTTCAATAAGCTGGAAGAACCTGTCGCAGCGGCATTGGCAGAGGGTTGATACGTGGCTAAGTTGAGTTTTTTATGCCTACATTTGGATGGCAAGCTGAATTTTCCCTTTTGACTTTGTAATAGGGATTTGAGCTGATACCAGAAGTTGGAATATCAGAAACTTTAGCTGAAATGCTTTGCACTATTTTCCAAAGAAATAAGTTACATTATTTTCTTTAAAAAATTCTCTGTAGTTTCTGCTTGAGCCACATATTTCCATGCCTTATGCTGGCAGTTTAGCTGCCGTACGAATCAAAAGCTGTTGTCTTTGTGCAACTCTTTGTTATTGGAAGATGCAAATATTGGTTCTTATCCAAATTTGAAGTGTGCATGTATTATCAGGATCGGCTGCAACATGAAATATCTTGTGATATATTTTACTGTATATATACAGCTCTGCTTGAACTCCTAAATGGTATATAAACACTGAATTCATAAAATGTGACAACATGTCTCATGTCTGTGGCTATCTGTGCAAACACTCTTTACGCATAGGCTGACCATCTGTATAAAAACTGGGCCGGCAACTATAGTGGACAAGAGCTGAAACAAACTGAAACTGGCAAACTATCATAGATTGTGTCTGCAGCTGATAATTGCTGTCATCTTTTAATCTACCTGAATCGATAAATGCTCGTCTTATGCTGCTACTAGCTTTTTCCTGGGACTGCATTTCAAAAGAACAGGTCAGTGTTGCTGCTGTTCTAGATCAAAGACAGTAATTTACCGAGTTGCATGTCGTTCAGTGTTGAACTACACTAGTTACCAGTAGATGGTAAGTTACTCTGAACATCTATATTTCTGTGCTGAATTCAGCAATTTATTCTTGGGGTCAACCAGTTGCCTTTGAAAGGGTACCTTTTCTTGATGTAATCTCCTTCTCGACTTCTACAAATATCTCCCTCAACCTGTTGGTAGAATTCACAATGACATTCTTTGCAGCCTTCTTCTGGTGCTTAGCGCCCTTCAACCAGGCAACCCCTAATAACACCTTGAGGCTGCAGGTGTTCGGTCTCAAGAGTGTGCTCGTCATGTGGTACTTCAACTGGATCTGCAATATCAGCAAACACTGTGACCTGACAATTGGAGGTAAACCATGGGACTGCTTTGGACAAAAACAGCTTTGGTTATCTTACACTGGAGTAGTCTTCATGCTGGACGCCTTGGAGGGTCATCACCTCCTCGATGACCCAGCCTTCTTGGTTTGGTAACTTATATTTTTTTTGAGTGGTCGTTGCTTCCCCTCCATACCTTGAAATGCTTTTGTCAAACCTAAAGCTGATACGCCTTTGGTATATGTCGCGGTTAAGCAGCTCCCATTCTGTCGTGCAGTAATCAACACAACCAGCTCTCTCCATCACTTTATGTTCCAGTGAACCTCCGGAGAACATCTCCATCAAACCACTGATCTGCAAATACAAAATTACTGAGATTTTAGTAGATTCTTTTGCATTGCATTGTATAAAAGTTCCAGAGATGAGTCCATTGACAAGATCACACGACAGCAAGACTTACGTCAACAGAAAGAACTGCTGAGTAGACTTCCAACATTTTTACATCGTCGTTGGCCAATAGAGAACCTTCTTCATAGGGAAGCTCTTTCAGTTCAGATTCTTTATCAATTATCTCACCTTTCTGTTCCAGACCTGATGACCGCATTTTCCATATTGCCATGATAATCCTGACAGAAATGTTTGATATGTTAACACAAACATGTCAAGAAGCCTATTGCAAATACTTATAGAAACGCGAGAGTTGACTCAATGCTTTGTAGAACCTGAAAAAAGTATAGTGATCTACCAGTAAGGAATATATTGATAATAAAAAGGAATCTATTATTAATTTGCTGCACTATTCCCGTTCCTGAAAATATGAGTAGGATGAATTGATATTGGTTATCCAACTGTTTATGTGCGTTCATAGAGTCCAGAGAGAGGTATTTGTGTGCCTGTGGGGGTTGGCCATCATACTACTCCCTCCGTCCCTAACAAGTCATTCTAATCTTGTCCTAAGTCAAACCATTTCAAGTTTGACCAAACTTGAAGGCATATCAATATTTATTATACCAAATGGGTATATTTTCATAAACTTGGTCAAACTCAAGTTAGTTTGACTTAAGATAAAACTAGACTGACTGGTTTTTTGGGGATGGAGGGTGTATGGTCCAACAGAATACAACACCAACTATACCTTAAACAGTCTATACAACAAAGAAATTCCAGGTATTCTTTTCTATCATGTCAACCATGCTGCCTCGGTACAAGTTGATTATTGAAGCTATTACATCAGGAGTCAGGAACACAGGATAAAAAGATATGGTAAAGTATTTATGATCGTTCTTATTTAAAATCATCTGAACCAAATGGTGTGATAATGATCAATAAAATCAGGTTCTTTATTGTCTCAAACAAATGCATAATATGGTTCAATATCTCTTCGGAATTCTGCATATCAACATGAAAATTAAAACAAGGGTACCTCATACCTGTGAGCATCATTGAATGAGACAAATGTCTGGAAATGGAATTTCAGTCTTCCTTGAGGATCCAATGTTTTGGCTCCATGCCTAGCTTCAAGACCTCTATCTTTGCGAAGGATGATCATCAAGGATGGACTGCCAACTGTTGCAAGTTTCGGTGGAATAACCTGGATATCATCAATGTCTTCCCAAAGAAAGAAAAATTTTGTTTTCCGGCCAAATATATTGGCATAAAACCCAGCTATTCTTGGGGAGAGAAAGAGCCGCCCCTATTAAAATGACAACTACCTCAGTTATTGATTAATCTGACCAAAAGCAGGTGCAAAGGATAAAAATAAGATAACAAGTTGCAGCATCAGTGTACCACACAAATCATCAAAAAGTGTACAGTGATACCCTATTTCACTGGGAACCATGGTATATAGACTTACAGACTACAATTCTTATGTGTTTTTTTGGTTTAACTTCATGTGCAAGGTTTACATTGATTTATTTCACATATGCAAGGTCCAGCACTGCATATTGGACAATGAAAATAAATGATAATAACATATTTCAAGACAGTATCTCCTATTCTGAGCAAAAATTCAGCTGTACCGTGATAAATCAATGCCAAAATGCCAACTCGACACATACAAAGTCATAACATTATTACCTGAAGTGGCATTTTCCGTTTTAGATGGCAAGTAAAATCGTCAATGAGGAATTCTTCAGGAGGAAGGCTAAAGAGCTTACGGAATGCTGAATTTGTCTGTGCTGAGCGCAAGTGCATCTGAACATTCAGTCATGCAAGTTTAGTATTAGAATGCATTGTGGTGGCACTAAAACAAATTTGGAGAACTTTTTCCTCGATCAAATTTTGAACAACTTGTACCTTCTTGCCAACTTCTTTCCCCATTTTTTCTAGATAATCCAAAACAACTTCAGTCCCCCGTGAGTTGCTCAAAAAGATCCGCAGATGCAATTTTGGCTGGTGCCCTTGGGGAAACCTTCCAGCAAGAGGAAGCCACATGTCACCCAAATCTGACAAATTGTTTTTTACAAAGTTGACTTCTGTTTGACCAATAGGAGTTTCATTGCTTGGACCATCTGAATCATGCACAACCACGTCCAACCTTGCTGGAGGGTCATCCATCGCATCAAATTCAAATATCTCTATAGAGTTGAAAAATCAAAGAATCAAGCAAATTCTCAGAAGATCAAGAGCTAATTTTATCATTAAGGTTAGAGGAAACTCAACCCAGAAGCGATGCTTACCATTCCATTTTGGTTCAGACGTCTGGTACTTGACTGAGCTAGTTTTCCTCTTTCCATTGCAGGTGAAAATTACATAAGGATCAGGCAAACCAGGTGTACCAGCACTTACTACACCACTTCCCTCAATAAGTGCAATTGTCAATAACCAACCATCTCCATGAGCTTTGACTCCATGATCACTACCTAATATTGAAACAAGTTGAAACAAAAAAAATGCAAATTAGATGTCTTCCTCATTCTAGATTAACATCTACTAGATCGTTCATCACAATGACCCTTAAATATCCACTGCTTTTAGAACAGGAAGATTTGTTACCGCGTTGTTTCCAGGCTTGCAAAAAACGTCGCCCTACCTTGATGATATTATGGCCCTGAATGATCAAAATGATACAAAATACAACCTCTCCAATGGAATCTGGAAGATCAATACCAAAGTATTCAAGTCCCCCATGCACCATATTGGGTTTGGCTAGATGAAGATGTGTAATAATATACAGTGCTGTACTGAGAGAGAATATGAATGCAAAGCTCCCAAGGAAGCGGGCAACCAGCTTCCAGTTTGATTCTTTCTGTGGCTGCAGTGAAGCTAAGATTTTATCTTTGCTGCTAGCATCATCAAGCTCCGCTACCCTGACTTTCCGGGACAGTACTTCAGAAAACTGTGAATATCCTTCTGCAAGGCCTTGTCTTGTCCCATTCTCGATCATTCCTTTCAGCATCGTACTCTGAACAAAGTTCAGACGCCAACTTACATTAAGTTGTGCGGTTTGTTCTTCAGAAGCAGACTGGGGACCAGGTATTATACGGTACAATATCTCCACCTTGAAACAATTACCACAAGGAACGTCAGGAGTGCTAACAGTAGACAAAACTGCAAAAGAATTTCCAGATGCCCTCAAGTATTTCTGCTCTTCAGTGGCTTTAACAGATTTAACTAACTTGCTTGCAGCTTTTGTGTAAGTTAATGTTCTTTTCAAACAATTCTCACTATTCTCATGTTTCCAAGGCTCGATGTGAAATCCAATTGTTCCTTGAAGTTCGGCAACTTCTGGCCAGAAATCTGAATTTGCAGTAAACAACATTGAATTCAGTTCAGCTGGTGCGATACTGTAAGATTGATCCACTAATACACCACCAGGCAAGTTTGCCGGCATTTCACAAGCTTGGTCTTTGGACTCCATAATTTTCAGTAGTTCATGAAGACTGGCCTCGGGCAGCATGCAATTCTCTCCATTTTCACGAGAGTCAGAATGCATTTTTGCATCTCGAAGCTGGTCTGTGACAGGATCGGATGCTACAGAATGTGCAGCATCAGCAGATTTCCTGAAGTATCGAGACATGACCTCAACTACTGATGATGTATCAGCAATGGAGCCACCGTCATCTTCTTCAGGCTCCAGAAGAATGGATTGCTCTGTGCTGACGCAGGATGGTGGCCCTGTGGTTCTAGAGCCTTGCTGCTCCATGATGCTTTGGGTCAAGCCATCCAAACTTCTGAGGGATGCCCGATCCATGCTGCCACAGGCTGAAAGATCCAGACTGCCAGTAGTAGCTGATAATGACGAGTCAGTAGTTGCAACTGATCTGTATGAGCTGCACGATATATCATCGATAAGTTGCGGTGGAGCTTGACGTGTGTCCTCACAAAGGGTGGCCCTAACTGATAAGTATACCCTCAGGCAAATTTCACCTGCAAGGAAATATAATTAAACAGTGAATAATGCTACCTTGAGTTACCACTGCATTTCACTTTCCAGAAAGTTTGAAATGATCGCAACAGTAAAGCATTCATCAGATTGGGGATAACAGAACAGTTGTAGATTGGGGACAGAGACTCGTGAATCCGAAAAAAATCAGTCAGTTAGGAACGCATTGCTCTAGGAAGTCGCGAATTCTGACTATAAACAACAGGAGCAAGGCAATATGATTTCATTTCCCTGAACAAGTAGAGTGCCTATTATGTGGTGTAATCCATGTATAACATCCGTTCTCCTACCCACATTTCCTTGGATTCTGTTTTGATTGCATTGGATACTATTACCCGATGAAGCATGATTTGACGATTCCATGGCAAGAGGGAAAACGGATGGGAGTACCGCGCCTCTTCCTCCTGAACTTGCCGCCGCTCCTGGGCTGGAGCTGGTACCACTTGGTGCCGAGCGAGAGGTCGTCCGTCTCCATGATGGCGGTGAGGGGCAGCCGCACCCGCCCCAGGAACTCGGCGCCGAAGAAGCGGTCCTCGTTGAGCACGGAGACGACGAGCTCCTCGGCGACGTCGCCGACGAGGAACCCGAACTCCTCGTCCCACACGGGGCTGAGGCTCCGCTTCACCACCGTGGTCGCCCGCGGGCGCCGCCGCCCCAGCTGCAGCCGCACGTAGGGGTCGCTGGAGCCGTTGAGGTAGATCGCCGGCAGGCCCCGCGCCTCCATCACGTGCACGCGCAGCAGCATCGGCGCGTCGTGGTGGCCGGGCTCCGCGCGACCGGGAGGACCCGCCGCCGCCGGCCTCGCCATCCGTGGGGCCGCGCGAGACGAGACGAGCCGATGAGGCGGTGCTCGGCAAGAACGGGAGAGATCGGGCAATGGCGGGCGATCTGCGGCCTCCGCGGAATTGGGGATTTGGATGAGGCGAAAGGTGGGGGATTACCCGCGGCCGTTTGAATTCGAGACGTGTTTATCCCGTGGCGCATTTTCGCCCTGGGCCTCTTCCGAGAAGCTTGGGCTGCCTCAGGTTAAACTGAGATGATTCGGGAGCAGCAAAGACTAAAACTAGACAGCGTGGTTTAAGAATCTAGAGGGGTCCAACTTCAAACAAATTAGACTGCGTTTTGAACCCTGCAGGAGTTTCAACTTTTTCGTACGAAATACGCAAAATTTATGCACTCCATACAAATTGAATTTCGCGGGAATCAAGCAAGGAGGGGAAATCGCAATTCAAAGATGAACACAAACTAGCCTCTTTTTTCTTACTCTGTTACCGAGCAGGCAAGCACACTGTCGAAGTACATGGAATGATGGAAATGAAACAGCCCGAACCAGTGTTACCAGACTAATACACAGGGAAGCTGATAACGTATGATGATCACTGAAGCAAAGAGCAACTGGTTCAAATTAGTAAATTCTCGAATGGTTTCTCCCAGTGGTCAGCTTGACAATCCTCCTCACTATGATTGTGAATATCAGAAAAAGAGGAGAATGCAGGAGCCTGAACATAAATAGCCAATTTCTTTCTTGCTTTCGCATGGTGATGGCTGAGCTCCCCAGTGATACACAGCATATGCATTTGTAGCAAGATCGCACGTTACTACTCTTTCCCGAAGTCTGCGCTGTAGTGCGCACTCGATTCCAGCTTCTTTGCATCATTTAGCTTGCGCACAGCCTGAAATGAAGTTTGTTGGGATTTTGTGAGTCCAGCGCCTGACCACCAGTTTGTTCAGGTACAGATAGAAAGGTGTCTAAGAAAGCACACCTTCATGAAGTCTTCATGGACCACATAGTCCCTTTCTGCCCGAATTGCAGCCATACCAGCTTCGGTGCAGACATTCCGAAGATCAGCCCCGTTGAAACCCTAAAACAAGAGAATTAGGAGAAACTAGGCAACAAGATTTAAAGAAGTTAGACACAACCATACAATTAACTCACTTCTGCAAGTTTCACGACAGCTTCGTAATCAATTTCCCCATGTTTGGCAATACCAGCAGCATGAATTTTAAGAACTTCCATTCTTGCCTGCTCGTTGGGTAGTGGGATCTCAATCTTCCTGTCTAAACGTCCAGGACGCAGGAGTGCCGGGTCCAGAACATCAGGTCGGTTCGTAGCCATGATCATCTTAACCTGTTCAAGCAAAAATATCCTTGTCAAGCTAAATGCATACAGGACCAACAAAATACAAGGTATGCTGTGCAACATTCTTAGAAAAAGAAGGCACAGCGAGTGGCATGTGCTTAATTGTGCCAAGCCCACAAAACCGATAACAAGTAGGTGGATAGATCAATAAATCAATATTATACCTAGGACTATAAAGGTCTTATCCTGTTACTAATATCCTCAATTGAGTTTCAATTCAGGTGTCAACGGACCATGCAGGACCTAACCAGGAATAGAATTAGCTAACTTGCTATCCCGTTAAAACAAGAACATCGCCTGGATCGATATATTTATAAATATCTATATTGATTACATGATCAATAGGGAGAACAATGCAACGAAACCAAATCTTAAGCCTGTCCGCTGATAAATCAGTGCACACAAACGATAAAGCAGCATGCAGACATTGTACTTTTAAGAATACAGTATTCCAATTGTTAAATAAAGTTTCATTATGTTACAGATCCATGTATCACAAACAGCATTGCTCAACACCCTACAGAATCAAGCGGATTGGATTGACCCCACAAAATCGAGAAATTACAATAACAAATCACATGATAATGATATCCCTGATGTTATATATCCAAGAAATGTGGAGTGCAAAACTTCGCTTAGATCCACTTGCATTTGCAGATTGTATCAATATACCTAGAAAACTATATATGAGCAAATATCAACATATCAAATAACAAAATTTACCTTCCCAAGCTCATCAAATCCGTCTAGCTGGTTAAGGAGCTCCATCAACGTCCGCTGGATCTCACGATCAGCACTAGTTCCCTCACTAAATCTTCGCCCACCAATGGCATCAATTTCATCCATGAAGATGATGCATGGCTAAGTAAGAATAATTTGACATGAAAAAAATTATTAGAGCAATTGAAGTAAGATGAATGATGCTACAGATTAAAAGGTAAGGGAAGTGCATTATTGATTTGGCCGAGTCCCAACTACTCAAATGAAGTTATTTGTCCCAGTAATTTAAATTCATGTGAAGCTGACATGATATGTAAGAGTGGTTTCCGTATGGCAAAACTAACATGATATTCACACATTACTCGGTTTTAGAAACAAAACATATCTTTCATTTCACGTTGACAGGAAATATGATTTAATTGCACAGCATCTTCAGCAAATAAACTATTGTAGTAATGCATAAAGGCCCTGCATATCTCAAGGTTCTAGCATCTTCCAGATAAATGGAAATATGATTTGATGGCACAATATATTCATCATCAAATAAATATGCATAGTCTTTAGGGGATAAGCTTCCTCTATATGCCCATGGTAATGTCTTCCAGATAATGAATAGTCAGTTCAGATCCAGCAGAAATAAAATTAGAGTGATATTAAGACTTTGGTACTTACTTGGTGATCACGTGCATAGCCAAACATTTCTCTAATCAAACGAGCACTTTCTCCAATGTACTTGTCAATAATAGCACTTGAAACAATCTGTTTCAAAGATCATATAATATAAGCACTATATTAGAAGTGTAAGAAAGACCGAATGCTATCGATGAAGTGAAAAGCCACACACCTTCAAAAAGTTGGCATCAATGTTACTGGCAATAGCCCTCGCCAACAGTGTCTTCCCGGTCCCTGGAGGACCGTAGAGTAGAACACCCTGAATGAGTAAAATAAACAAAACATTGATTTCCACAAGTCAGAACATTACATGCTTACCTCTTTCGCCTCATATGCATAATTTGGGGTCTAAGAAAAATATATATTGTATTTACCTTAGGAGGCTTAATTCCCACCCGAAGAAAGAGTTCAGGGTTCATAAGCGGTAACTCAATGGACTCCCTGAGTTCTCTAATCTGATCAGACAAACCGCCTACAGCAGAGTAACTGACATTTCCTGGGTCTTCATGAAGCATGTTGTATACCACGGGATCAACCTAGAGGATTTCCATTCCATGTAATCAAAATCAACTTTTCTATATAGCCATTGATCTCATTATAGAAATCTAAGAATAGTCCAACCAAAAAATACATAAAATGATTCAGACAAACAAATATACCTCCCGTGGTAGAGTGCGCATTATTGTCAAGGTCGTCATGTCAAGTACAACACGAGTTCCAGAAGTCAACTTCTCCTTGTCCACTTTACTTCGGCAACCAACCACATACCGGGGACCACTGCTGGCCTTCACAATGACTTGAAGAAATAGGTGTTTCAGTTGTTTAGTTTTTGTAGTATTGATGAATAAAAACAGAAGCAAAAAAGTGACATCCTCAAATTCCAAATAGAGCTGTCAACGAAAATGATCGAGTTGCTAACTAAAATCAACAAACTTATTCTTGTTAGTTATTACAAAGTCAAAAGGAACAGCAGAAATTGATAGATGACAGTGGGGAGAAGAGAACCACTTCCAGCCACTAAACTAAATACAGTTCAAAACACCGAGAAAATACTTTTTACTTACAACGTTCATTATCAAGAGGCCGGAGGACCTCTCCAATTATTTGACCCACGCTTTGCAGCGATTTCAAGTCGTCTTCAGTCTTGGCGAAGTCCTTCTTCGCATTTTTTAGGCTTTCCCTCACTGCATTAAAAGCAAAAACAAATCAAGCTAAATAAATTGGAAGAAGTTTTTCAAAGAACAGGCAAACTTCTTAGATTACCCCCAAGAACAAAGGCCATTTTTAGCACCAAGGCTTATAATTTTCTGCACAATTTACTAAGGAAAAACATTACTAGACTACAGCAGCCTAGTAGCAAAAAACTTATCCTGTAGCTTTTTTTTCTATATTAGACTAATAAAACAGAAACAGAAGCTTCAAATGTGAACAATCTTAAACCGGTATACTGGGATGAGACACAAACAAGCTTATGATCACTTATTTACATATAACCAGATGGCACTTGGTACACAGCATATTATACCCTGGCTTTCAATATACCACATTACCACATAATCAGATACAGAGGCCCCAAGCTTGGGCTAGAGCACTTATACCATACAAATTCCTTACCAACAGATTTTATCAGCATCCAGGCCAGTGGGACTACTCTAGGATTGCTAGACCTATAATTTGCTCAATCTGCGATACAACATGTATACCATAAAATTTCTAACCCCTCAAACGAAATCAACCTAAATAAAATGTATCGAATACACGAGCAATAACCTCTTCGAAATTTAACTATTGATGCTCCAACAAACATATCTAGTCTTTCATTGTTTAACGGCAAACTGTTGAATGCCAAATGAGCAAAGCTACCGAGTGATCAACAAATACTGCGTGGCTCGATCAGGTCAGAGGAAATATTGGGTCCAATTATCCCCACAACTACCGAGGTTGACCAAACTAAACCCAAGGTTACTTCATACTTGCAGAACTTCAGATCCACATCAAGCGCCCAGCATCCAGACCACCAGATTCAGCGCCCCAAAACCAAATCTACTGAATCAGCAGTCCAAGCCAACACCAAACACCCAGGTCCCCGATCTAACACCGAAGCGCATCGCCAACACAAATGGTGACCCCTAGTAAAACCTCGAAATCGCCGACTCGCCGAGTACGCCGCACCGCGGCTATCGAATCTTACCCCCAAAAAAAAACAGCATCCAGACCTCGGACTAGATCCCGGCACGCAGCCACTAACCCCCTAGAGAGAGGCGGGAATCGGGCCGCTCCGAACCCTAGGGAGACTGGGATCGAGCAGGGTGGGTGGGCGAGGGGGGGAGCGGGGGCGACTCACCGGTGCCGACGCGCGACTCGAGCTCCCTGCAGTTGAGCAACTTCTTCCTGTAGTCGGTGATGGCGGACCGTCGGCGCGTGGCGGCGGCGTCCTCCCCGTCGGCCATCTCGTCCTCCCGCAGTTTCGGCCTCTCCCTCTCTCTCTCTCGTTTTGCTTCCGTCTCAAGAAGAGAATCGCGCTCCGCTTCCCCGGTTACGTAAAACAGACGGCCGCGCTTATCCACTTGGGCTTAAGTAGACTGCGGGGCAGACTCTACCCGCTGAAAACGTAAACCTTTGCAAGCGTGGTGGGCCGTGCTTATTTGGGCTAGTGGGCCGGGCTGTACTATTTGTTTCAGGACCGCGGAAATTGATTGCACTCGCCCCGTCGGACTCACACCAGGCCCTGACGTCAACCAACGCCGTCGTTTCATTTCATACTTTTGCATTGCGCCGAGCAAAAATGTTACTTCTTGGATATGTCGTGCTCCATGCCAAGAGTAAGCATTCATTGTATGATACCGAGACATGTTTATCATTTTTTTATTAACGGATGAAAATGGATCAAGCCTCAAGAGTCCCTTATGAAACATATTCCGAACATATAATAATACCCCCCCCCCCCCCCAGAAAAAAAGGATTAGGTTTACACTAAATTTGCATCATGGTACATCTCTTGAATCGCCCTTGAAAAATCCCAACACACATTACCTCATGTGGATAAGAGACAAACACAAAGACCCCACACACTATAGCCAAAACGTCTAGATATTTTTTTGATTTGAAGATTAACGAAGTCACTTATCTCCTTTTTTTATTAATGGATCAATATACCTCCCGGCTCATGTGGATAAGAGAACACAAAGACACCACAGTCAAAACGTATAAACATTCTTTTTTATCTCGAGACTAAAGAAGTTACCACAGTGTTTCACAGTCGACAAGCACATAACATAACCTACCACTAAAAGAATAGTTTTGATTAAGTTCTAGAATAAATTTAAAAAAATATGAACCCTCCTATCGAGTTTGTTTGCATTTGTTTGCATTATTCATTCTTGTACCCAAGTTTTAAAATAACTTCATTATTGTGCTTAAGGAGTATTACATATAAACTAGTAAACTCGTTATACATAAGGTCAATGCATTGTGTGGGCACATACAAGTTTGTGTCTAACAAATTGTCTAATGGAAATCAATCAATACGTTCAACTGGTTTATCTGAAGCATCAGAATCCACAAGATTTTATTTCGTCTTTCTCCTTATGCATCTTTGAACTAGTGCTATTCCTTTGGGTTGAGAATATTTCATAGAATATGCTTGCTGTTGAAAATGGTTCGGACTATTGCCTAAACTAGAAGAAAGAAAATCTAACCTTACTACCAGGACAATTGATTAGGGAGGCAGCAAATGTCAAATGAGAACGGAAATGGCAACAAGACAATCCAAATGCTCTTCTTCTTTTCTGTGTCGCAATCCAAATGCTCTTGGGTGCCAGGAAACAAACAGAGAGCTCTATGTTTGTGGAGAACTAGATTATTCAGCCTAGCTCGTGGATGGTATAGTCCATGCCCCAAATGGAATTAAAGAAAATTATTGCAACTCGAAGCGGCCTCTAAAGTATTTCCAGGTTTCCACTTCAGAAATAAAATGGCTTCAAGCCTTGTACCAGGACACTGTGTTGGGTGCTCTCGATTTTTTTCCCACTTTTTCTAGAAGAAGAAAAGATGTTTTTCCATTTGCAGACGCGAAAAAGCGGATCCGTGTTACGGGCGGCATGACGCACGCTTCCCCCGGTCCCCCCCCCCCCCACCCTTATGCACCGAGCATACGCACACGGCACACTGAAACGGAAGCAAGGCCGTGGAAGCAAAGGCGCCGCCCACGGGAGCACACAATCCGGGGAACAAATACACCTCTGGACTCTGGGGGCCTCCCTCCGACCGCCGACTGAATCTACCTCGCTTCGCGCCTCCGGTTCCGCGCCGGGCCCGCCAGAATCGGAGCTCGGGATCGCCTCGGCCCGTGGCAATGGGAGCTGACTGCGAGGACGCCGTCAAGCAGCTCAGCAGCCTCATGGAGCAAGGTGCGTCCTTTCTTGCTGGAGCCAAGCTTCGCGCCGATTCTCGGGCTCTCTTCGCGATTCTTGCGGCGTTTCTGTCTTTCTGACTTCTCTTTCCTTGGTCCGGATCTTCGCAGTGGAGGCACCGCTGAAGAGATCGTTTCAGGTATGGATCTGGGGTGCCGTATGGCCATTTCGCAGGGAAAGCATGGATCTTGGTTTTGTTTCTGGTAGAATTCAGCCTTTGCAGTCGGATCATAGTGTACTTTGCAGTCGGATCATAGTGTAGCTTAGCTAATTGCAGCGAGATTTGATCTGATTTGGAGAGGGAGAGTGAGCTACTCAGTGTGTCGTTACTCCTCGGGAATTGCTAAGTCGACATAGATCAAAATGGGACAATTCGCTTCATCTCTGATGCTTTCTTGGTTAATAGTACACGCTAGAGATATGGTGATGTCGCTATCACTGTTAGACAAGTGCGTGATTGGAGATGTTGCGTGATCTGTAACAAGTAGTATGTGCCATGTGAATTTGCTGCATTGTCAATAGGGTGGTCAAGTTTGGTGGTGCTTGTCTGCTTGACCTTGCCTAGTATGTTAGTTGTTAGTGGTTTAGCGCTGTGCGTGCTCTATGAAGTTCTATATAGTTTCCTGGGTTGGCATCAGTTGGGAGCCCCATGGATCAAGCTCCCGTATTCCTTGATGAATGGAGTGGCAGAATCATGCTGATCTGCAGTCTATTAACTTGCTAAGTCAGTTTGAACATATTTGGGTTGACATCAATTGGGAGCCCCGTGGATCATGCTTCCGGTCTATGATGAATTGAATTGCAAGACTGTGCTGATCTTTAGTCCATTAAGTGTGCGAAGTAGATTTGGACGTATTCGGAAATCGGCATTTGATGTGGCACCTGTATAAGTTCGCAACTAACTGCCATCTAGGAACTTTTGGTATCCTGTGGCGTGATGCACCCTTTTGGTGTTTAACGTTAACCAAACTTGCAGCCTGGAATCTGAAGACACGTGCTTATACATAAAACATCTCGATTATATTTACGTTACCAGTTTAAGGTATGTTCTAAATGTTCTACATGTGTGCTAAGTCAGTTCCATTCATTGCTTGACAATTCACTTATACTTCAACAAAAAAGGAAACCTGCAGAAACCAACAAGGGCTGTGATTGTGATTAGGTGAACTGAAGGCCAGGTCCTACTGAATTTGACAGGCTTTAGCTGATTCTACAGTTTCTGCCTGCCTTTTCATTTTATTTCATCTTTAGAAACCTACATTTCCCGATGGGGGGGTTGAAAACTGGGCCGAAACCACCTGAAACCAGCTGACTGTACATCCATGAACCTCTCAAGAATGAACTCAACTGCCAGATTTTCATGTAACAACCGCACCTAGAACTCATGGAATGGTGTAAAACCCTTTCCTTCTATTTTTCTAGTGAAGGCTGACCAAAGAAATAAACCTTAAATTGTTTGGTCTTTCATAAAGCTCTCTCTTGCCACAGGGAGGGAGGCATTAGTGAAGCAGAATTGAATCCACCTATCCCCTTCTGGAGGATATATCCCCAAGCAGAAATTTCAGTATTGTAAAAGAGAACATCTATTGTGATTTTATGTTCTTGGGAGATTGCAATCAAGAATTGATGTTTTGTGAACCAAACCAGCCCTGCAAACTTTAATTTAATTTCGCAAACCATCATTAGAAGAATAATTGATCATCATTTGGTTCATCTCCACCCGTTTTAAAAGCCAAGCGGTTGCGAACATACTTTATAAGTTTGCATTTGTCATAGGAGAATGTCCGGTGAATGGAGTCAGCATTCTGTTTCTGATACGTGTTTTTTTCCAAGTCGTGATCGCGGGAATCACAAACCTCCTGCAGAGACTACCTTCATTCTAGTGTTTTGTATCCTGGCTCTTTAGTCTGTGCTACCCATCACATGTCCACGCTATGTATTTGTATGCTTGACTATGTAGATATGATTACATTTCTTTTTTTTTCAAAAAAGAGGAATTGCTACCTTCACTCGATTGGCACTTGATGTAAATTGTAATATGATTGATCATCAACTTAATCTGTGACTTGTAGACTGATTCTGGGAAACGAATCTAACCAGATCTTGTTGATTTCAGAATGTGCACCAGGGTTATCCCAAAGAAACATTGATGCGTTTCCTAAAGGCTAGAGAGTGGAACGTATCTAAGGCTCATAAAATGGTAAGCTTTCATACGAAGTTTCTCAACAGTGGTTGAACTGATTACTAAAATCGACTAGTAATATTCTGTTTCTATAGATTGTGGATTCTTTGAATTGGAGGGTTCAAAACGAAATTGATAGCGTGCTGGAGGTGAGTCACCCTCTCTAGACTATAACCCTGCCAGATGTTACTGGGGACATATGTTAATCAGAAAGCTTCGGAAGACTCCCTTAGAGTTCTACAATTTTGATTTCCACCCTAATCTCTTAATCATTTTTGTTATTTATTTTTGTTAGTGCACCACATATCACTCTTGATAATATGTCTATGTCTGCTATTTTTATTTAGCAAAATTCTTCACTTTTGCTGATCAATATTTGTGTTGTCCATCTGCAGAGACCTATAGTCCCAGTAGATTTATACAGATCAATACGTGATTCACAACTTGTTGGGCTGTCAGGATACACAAAGGAGGTATAACTGTTTACTTCCAATAACTAAAATCTATGTATCGGTTGAACGTTAATTTGACAGTGATTCAGGATGTTTCTTAACTGTATGAATTGATTATGAAGCAGTTAGTAGTGTCAGATAGACATACCATTTCAGACATACCTTTTTATTATTAGTATCCTAAGGCCACTGTATTCATGTACTTAATTTGATCTAGCCACATGTTGAAATTCGTCAAAACAGAGTACTTCAATTTTCACAAGGAAAGTTATATATGCTGAATGAAGATAGCACTGAAGAGGTTGAAGTTTTAACTTATGTTGATCCTTGATCTTCAAACTTCCATGGCGTGATGTCCTACTGTCAGCAACACTGTAGCCTACCTTTCACTAGCTAGGGAAGGCGGGTAGTGCCATCCTAAGATTTGTAGTTTCAAAGTATGATATAGCATCAGCATGGTTTTCTCAAACTGTGCTAACTGTAGTTGACTTGTCAGTTTTTTATTATTTAAGGTCTCTAGGATCATAGTTTTTTGGGGGTCGGGTGTGTGTGTGTGTGTTGGGGGGGGGGGGGGGGGGTGCTGTCTGCAGTTGACCTGACAGTATATTATTACTAGGATCTGTAGGATCTTATGTGATGTTTCTCACCTTTGAGTTTGCCTTTCTTAAACTAGGCAAACATTGGAGAGTCATTAGTTTCCCTTTTATATACTAGGATTTAGTCTGTGCTCCTTGAGGCTATAAGTTTTAAAAAATATAGCAAACTATCCCAATTCTTTCTTTCATTGTTTCAGTAAGTCTTTGTTTCTCTCATTCGCAGGGTCTCCCAGTTTTTGCCATTGGTGTTGGACATAGCACATATGACAAAGCTTCGGTAATTACCAGATGCTTGCTATTTATGATTAGGCCAGAACCAAAATCATGGAATTGGTTGCTTCTACTGTCTGCGGAAACATATATATTTCAGAGGTTGACGCAACCTTCAAACATAGTATCATAATCAGTTAGCTACCTGAATAATGAAGCTTATCCAACTAACTTGATTTTATCTGTGGCCCTGTGCTTCCTTCTACTTTATTGTGTTTTCTCGACTAAAATAGATGTATTTTATCTCAGGTCCACTACTATGTGCAATCTCATATCCAAATTAATGAGTACCGTGATCGTATAATTTTGGTGAGTGTCCAACACAAATGCTCTGAGTTTAATAGATTGCTTATGTTGACATATAAATCCTTTCCTAATGTTTATTTATACCACATTTAGCCTAGGCTGTCCCAACAGTTTGGGCGCCCTGTTACCAGCTGTATAAAAGTTCTGGATATGACTGGTTTGAAGCTATCAGCACTGAGCCAAATAAAGGTACGTTTTGTGACTATTAACCCAAATCTTACTTTTTCATGAGATCAAATGCTAATGAGTTAGTATTATTGTATACACATATATGGATGTATACAATAATAACTTGACTAGAATAAGCATATTCTTACAGTACTAGTAATTAGTTAGAATATTGAACTTAGCTTTATCTTAACATCTTGTGTTCATGAAGAACAACTTTTCTTGAACTTCCAACTCGGTTCTGCATATCATTCAAAGAAAAGTGTTACACTAAAATCTAGGAAGTATTTTTTCACTTATTCCATATTTTTTTGTTATGTGCTCATTACTTGTGTTACTTCAGGGTTTCAGTTGTGATATGTTATTTTGTTAATATAGTTTTAATATGTTACAGATGCTGACTTCCATATCGACAGTAGATGATCTGAATTACCCTGAAAAGACAGAGACCTATTATGTAGTTAATGTTCCATACATATTTTCCGCTTGTTGGAAGGTACTATTAATTTTCCACTGATGTTCAGACCTAAAATTGTACTATTGAGTCTTTAGCAAAAACTGATGACAGTTAATTTGAGCATGTTGCTAGGTTGTGAAGCCCTTGTTGCAGGAGAGGACCAAGAAGAAGGTTAAAGTTTTGAGTGGTTGTGGGAGAGATGAACTTCTAAAGGTAAATATCTGGAAAAATATTCTTCCCTCCTGTTGGCTGTTTTTTCACTTACATCCTTCATTTCTGGGTGCAATAATACCCGTCTTTGTGATCTAGCATTTTCTCCCCTTGGTAAGTAGTCACAATGCTTCACTTTTGTAGATCATGGACTATTCATCACTCCCCCATTTCTGCCGCCGGGAGGGCTCTGGATCATCAAAGCACTCGGCACCGGACGTCGACAATTGCTTCTCCCTTGACCATCCTTTCCACAAAGAACTTTACGGCCACATCAAGGAGCAAGCTTCGCACCGGGAGCTCATCAAGATGGGATCGTTGCACGTAAGCATTCCCGAGCCCGACCTGAACGACGCGAAGATCGTCGAGGTCATCCAGGCCGAGTTCCAGAAGATTGGCGAGCAGGACGGGTCCACCAACGGCCACAAGGATTAGCTGTGACCGGCGCCGCCGGTGACCTCTGGTGAAACTGGCGATTTCTGCTCATTCTGCACTTCGGTTGACGGTCCCCAGTCGCCTGGGGAATATAGTAGCAAAGCCTTGCGCCTCCATTGGTGCAAGCTCGAGTTTATAGCTGGAGAGGCTGAGAGATAAACAAGTGGGTGTATATTAGATGGACATGGAGCCATGGACACCTTTTTGTTAGTGTAACTGCAACATATATTTAGCTGGTATATGGGAGGAAATCCATGGAAGTGCCTTTGGCACCCTTTTGCATATGCGTCGTTTTTTCAAGTGTTTCGTAAAATTGTGAATGATGAGTTCTCTTTGCAGTCTCTTTTTTTTTTAAAAAAAACACTTTTTGTAGTTTCAACAAAATGTTTTGTGAGAATGACTCGAGTGCCATGTAATCTTGGCGAGATCGCACGGTTTGGTCACTGTGCGTGGGTGCAGAGTTGCGGCGGTGCGGCGGGGATCTTGTGCTCCAGCGCCACGAAGGCGACCATCCCGCTCCCGCAGACGAACGCCGCGCCGCGCCGCGCCGAGGATCAGGACGCGCGTGCCACCGCTCGGCTCGGCGGCTTTCCACCGTGCGCCTGCCCACGGCCCTGCTGCAATTTCCTTCTCCGTGGATCCTGGCAGTGCTATCCAGCTGGTGGCGCCGCCGCGCGGCCTCGCCGCCTCGGTCGGTCACGCACGGGCACGGCGCCGCCGCCGTTGGGCGGCATGAGCTGAGCGCGTCGGCGGCGGGCTTTGTGGCCGCGTTCGTTGGTAGGGGGGGGGGGGGGGGGGGGGGGGGGGGCGGAGAACCAAGACAATGCACGTGCAGTCGTGCAGATCGAGGAGTTGATGTTAGCATAGCATCATATTAGGTATTTTCATGTAATGCTATAGCTAGTACCCTCCCACGGTACTGACCGGGGTTCGATTCCCCGGATGCGTAACAGACTAATATTTTGTAACCTTTTTTACTACTGTAATAATTTTTTACCTTCTTATCTTTTTTATATTTAACTTTATTTCAGTGCTCTACTATCATGAGGAAAGATCAATAAGCCATAATGTTTTGGACAGCGAGTTGTGGTTAGCTATAACTTATGAGCAGATAATTTTCTTCCATCATGTCGAAATTTAATCAGGGATTCCTCGTTTTGTATGATGATAAAAGTTGTCAGAGGGCCAGAAAGAACGTAGGATGCTTTTCTGCCTTCTTTTTCAGTTTCGGGATACCAAACTGTGTGCAAGGTTTAAAAAGTGAAAGAAAGGAAAAACTCACTGGCTCACCAGCTCATCCAAAAGTCAGCCGTGAGGGAGAAAACGTTGCCGATGATTTGTTTCTGCAGACCACATGTTAGGTCTGCATATATGCAGAAAGTCTAGTCTATCAAAATGAGCCTTGCTTTTCCTAAGGAAC
Source organism: Panicum miliaceum (assembly GCA_032594955.1). Classification (NCBI taxonomy): domain Eukaryota; kingdom Viridiplantae; phylum Streptophyta; class Magnoliopsida; order Poales; family Poaceae; genus Panicum; species Panicum miliaceum. The sequence goes on from CM064067.1 coordinate 4,557,501, forward strand.
TCTTGGCTTTACAGAAAGCAATGGCTGGTGAGCCACTGGAATATGCTTGAGCAGTTCTTGTCCCAGGGCTGAAACTTTCCAATGAATCACCATGGTAATTTTTTTTAACCAACCCAGTGAATTATTATGATAAGCAAAGCATCACAAATTCTCTTGTTTGCAAGGCAGCATCAACCTTGGAAACACTTGTTGGAAGCAGCAGAAGATTACGGGATTTTCCATGCTGTGCAAGTGATCCTTAACTTGAGCACATCAGTCTGTCCTTCAGAGGTTGCATGCAGTGGCAGGCTTGTGGCCAACCAGGTCAGATGCCTTGAGTGCCATATGCTTATATAGGACAGTGATTCCACAACTACTTACTGGGGAAGGAAAGTCTCTAAATTCAAAGTCGTGTGTCCATGACAATTACCTTCTCAATTATTGCCTCCAGAAATTATTTGGTAAAGTGAAAAAAAGCATAAATACTTATTTATGGATACAAGTGGCAGTAATTCTCCAGTATGAACGGGAAGCTGGTGACTGGTGTATAAGGAGTCCTCATCTGTTTTTTAGGCCAGATTGTTGAAATTTGGGGAAACTGAAAGCGGTGAATTATTACAAGGATATGAAATAACCTTACAAGATTCTTGAGGTAAAACAGGGTGAAAATGAAATGCTGACTAGATGAGGTAAACTTGAAGTTTCAAATTTAAGGAGATCAGACTGAAGTATGAACCATGAGGCTTGATTACTTTGTACAGAAATGAGAACTGCATCTGGTAGTCATGCAAGTGAAACTAAAATTCTGAGCTGTGATCTGAATTATCCGTTGAAATTCGACGCCGCGATTTTTCTATGAAGCTCCATCGAAAGAATCAGTGTTAATAAACTGCATGCACTTGTCCAGCCTCAAGCCTGGAGCAGCAGCTAGCTCTTCACGAGCGCCACGAGCATCCAGTCCAAGAAGCATGGTCCTAACACACTATACAGTTTGCAGCCATGCGTGCTAATCTGTGGTCATGTTGCTAATGCTAGAAAAATCAATGTACATGGAAGAAGCACGGCCGCGTACTGTACAATCCACCCCCATGCCCGAACTCTCTGCAAAATCCAAATCACAAATAATAAGAAACACTCCATGTAATTAGTTCGAGCAATGACAAGTGGGGAAAAAATAAGTCCAGTACGATTTGTGTAATTATATCTACATGCACGCCATATCTGCACCATTGATATTACATTGAAATGTGCGCTACACCGTCTCATCCTTGAAAATTCAAGGTATCAGATGGTGTACCACACAGGCACCCACCCAACCCAATGCACTATGCTTGGTGTTGGAACGGAATTGGATCATGGTGCATACACACAATTCGAGGACGACTGACAAAGATGATCGATAGCAGATTGGGCAGCCAAATTAAAGCATGTACCTTGAACGCCATGAGAGATGGCGGCGGCGGCGCCGCCGCGGAGGATGCCACGAGCCCCTTGAGGCCGATGTTAATGGAGACGCTGCCGTCGGGCTTGAAGAGGCCGTAGTGGCGCTCGGTTGTGGGCCCGGGCTTGAGGTTCTCGTTGAAGAGCGCGAAGATGTAGGCCTTGGCCACCCGGTCGGGCCTGTAGGGCGTCCCCTTGCGCAGGAAGAGGCGCTTCCTGAGGTTTCGGTTGTAGGTGACGGCGTTCACCATGCCGGCGCCAGCCTCGGTGGCGTCGCCGGCGGACGCCCAGCCGGTCTCCGCCACGCGCACCTCCATGCCCGGGTACCCCGCGGCCTCGAGCGCGAAGTAGGCGGCGTCGAGCTGGGCCTCGAACATGTTGTCGTAGTGCAGGTTGGTCTTGGGGTCGACGATGCCGGAGTTGGGCTTGAAGAGCGCGTAGTTGATGTCGATGTGCGACGGGTCGCTCATGTAGGCGAGGAACGGGTAGGCGTTGACGTAGAAGGGCGCGCCGGTCTTGGAGAAGAAGTCCAGCAGCGGGCGGAGGTACACCATGAGGTCGTCGCGGAAGACGCAGGAGGACGGCGGGTAGGAGTTGGCGAAGACGGCCTCCGAGTGCGGCGTGGAGAGCTCGATCTTGCGGTCGAGGCGGAGCATCCTGAGCGCGTCGTGCACGTTGACGACGGCGCCGACGAGCGCCTCGGCGAGCCCGGTGTCGCCGCCGCCCAGCACCTCGTTGCCGACGGTGATGCCGACGATGCGCGTGGACGGGTAGTACGGCTGCACGTTCTCGTTCAGCCAGTCCATGGCCTTGCTCGGGTTGGCGGCCATGTCCTTGAGGAACTCGTTGGGGATGGCCACCACGAGGTTGAGCCCGCTGCCCCGGAACGCGTCCAGCACCTTGTGGTCGGCGTCGTAGATCTTCACGTTCCGGATCCGGGCCAGCTTCAGCAGCCGCACCACGTCCTCCGGCGGCGGCAGGTTGTCGGCGATGCGGCCGTAGTTGATCCCGTACGTGCCCACGAACGAGTGGATGGCTGCATATACGATAGACATGTAAAATCATGTGTCAGTGACTCAGTGTTGATAGATAGACTCAAGAACACCAATCATTTGTTTATCTGCATCAGAAGACTCGATTGGTCGATCAGCCAACCTTGGTCTGAGCGGTGGGAGACGTTGGTGACTTGAGCGTGGCAGGGGAAGGCGAGGAGGCAGCAGCAGAGGAGCAGGAGCAGCCGGCGGCGCCCGTCGCCGGACTTCCACCGCGGCGCCATCACCGCCGTCTCCCAGCGGCGCGGCGAGGAGCTTGGCGCGAGCAGCGGCGGCGGCGGGAGCAGGCGCGAGCAGCGGGGGAGAGGGAGGAGGGAGGCGTGGTGGCAGCGCGGGGGGCAGGCATTAGAGCAGGCGGCGGGCGGCGTGCGGGGCACGTTGCGTGGGGCGCGGGGCATGGCGGCACGGCCATGGAGCGCCCCCGCGCACGGCTAGTTTAGTACTTCTCCCCCGCGCGCACGCCGGCGGGCGAGGGCGGCGAGAGGTGGCCGGTTGCTTGCCCGGCCGGGCTCTCTCGGTGCGAGTGGTGGTAGGGGTTGCCAAGAATGGAATGGCGGTGGCCGGGGGGGGGGAATGGTATCCGGTCTCTTGCGTTGCCTTGCCTGTCCGCATGCGACGCACGTCTGAGCTCCGTGCCATCTCTGCTCTCCCCTGCAGTCTACACCACACTGACTTTCCTTGGCGAGGGAGGAGCGAGCAAGAAAACGAGGGCCCTGCAAAGATCCAAGGATCGGAAGAAAGCAGAGCAAGCGAAGGAAATGGAATGCTGACAGTGATGGGGTACAGAGGCTCAGAGCTGGAACCACGTCAACGGGTAAGCATGGAGCAGTGGCCATTGTTCAGAGGCCGAAGAGAAGAAGATCAAAGCTGAATCGACTGACGAACAAGTGCCACTCCTGATGCTGATGGTGTGGCTTACACCTGACCTGATCAGGGCACCTTTGATCAAAGCACGTGTTCATTTGCTTCTATTTCTTGGCAAATCAAGCGCAAACCTTTCAGTCTCCACTTTTGCCATGACCTGATCCTTTAACCAAAAAACGGCCAATACAGCTTTAGCCTTTGCAGTTTGAAAATGTGCTGTAAAGAGTAGTGGTTTATCATCGATCATTTCAGCACAATTTAGTTTGCCCTAAAGTCTAAAGAGGTCTTTGGCACAGACCTGGGCAGACGTCTGCTCTGCAACGAGTTCCCAAAAATTCAGGAAGACTGAATTTTGGTGGCGGCCATTTATCTGACCAGGCGACACAACTTTGTGCATCAGCACGGGGCGATGTGTGGCCTATGTTCCACTCGCGGAAAGGGACGAGAAGACAGGTCTCTGTATCCCCTTGAGGCCTTGAAGAAAAGATTCCATGCCGGTGTTATTCTCATGGAAGGATAAATATTCTGATAAGGAGATAGTGGGAAAAGACATACAGTTGCTACACTAACTGCTAATGGGCTAAAAAAACACAGGATGCTAAGACTTCAGAAAAGTGTAATCAGCATAAAGCATCATCAATAAAAAATATGTTTAATTGTTTTTTTAAGATCCTATAAAAGTATATTTTTTTGCGAAACAAAGTACAGACGCAGACGCTTACAAACGCGCACACCCACCCCTATAAATACACACACGCAACCCTACCCCTATGAAGCATATAAAGAAGTGTCGAACACATTTTGTAATTACATGATGTAAAACCACGTCAGCTCCACATCAGCACATCTGATTTCCATGAACATAATTTTAAAGACCTGACAACATAAAAGCAAAAAGAAAAAAAGAAGGCGATTTTGTACCAAAGAGCAATATATGTGAAGCAACCACCACTTCCCTTTCCCTCTCTTTCTATTGGTGCTTGACCTGCCAGGGGATGTAATCATGCAATTGGCCTTCCAAACCCTAGTTCATGCAAAAGTAGACATCTATTATCAGAATTTGCCCAAATGACCTTTCTCAGACATGTTCATGCAAAAAAGAAAAAAAAGAAATGACCAGTTGGGAGCAAGATGGGATGGAATGATGGACATTGGATGCACCTCCCTGTCCCTGTCCCTACACTTCATTCTCAGCACCAGACAAGGGTCTACGGAGAATGAAACTTGACCTCATAATTCTATGCTTATCAAGATGAAGAATCATCTGGCTACAAAAAAAGTGCAAAAGTAATGTATCATCATGTTGTTATCACAACTATATATACATAGGAAGAGAGCATCATCTTTTTAATCACAAGTGTTTTGTGGTGCCCTGAGGCCAAGCTTGTATGCACCCAACCATCGATCGAGAGAGGCTTGGTTTTGTTAGTTCTGTCGGTAAACCATAGCTGTTACAAACGAGCTGCTATGGATATAGTCGTTGACTACTATGACTAGGCTAAGAGGTTAGGAGATTAGAGTCATTTTCTCAGAGGAAGAAGAATAGGATTTAGGAGCAGCGGGTGCCAATAATAATAACAAAAAGACTCGAAGAAAGCTGGAGTTACTCAAACTTGTTTTGGTCTATGTTGGATTCAAGATAAGAGCTAACCTCCGGAAGGGCAAAGCTCGCAAGCCTAATTAGGTCAAGATCGAATTTGCTTCCAAAATTTCAAGCCTACTTTTTATCTTTGGTCTTGCGACGAGTTACTCCTTCCTAATTTTTCATTTACATGCCTTGTTCCTAAATTTTTTGAAGTCTATTCTTTTCGTCCAGATGTTAAACCATGTATTGAATTGATGTATAATTGAGCTCTTTTTAAAACTTTTTGTTGACGCATCCGACTCAATTGTAAAAAGGCCCATGGTGGTCCATGGGTTTGCACACATGAGGTTGTGGATTGGATGTTTATTCCATCTTTCTACTTTGAGCCTAAAGCTTTGAGTCCATGTCAACAAATTAAGTTAACTCTTTTACACGAAACAATGACGAAAGCCTAACATTTCATTGAGCACTTTCACTCTTGAGTTTCACTAACTTACTAAAATTAAGTTTATTCTATTGAGATATGTCCAACAATAAGGAAGCACACATAGATTGCGCCAAAGCTTAAGCAGACATTGGTATGTCGCGTTACCAAATGCCAATGTTAACCGAGATTCATAGAACATGTGCATATCTTGGTTTAACTTACTTTTACAATAGCTCTGAGGCGATAGGATGATATATTTAATCTATTATGCACGAGTGTTGCATATCATATCGTTACAGGAAATGTTGGATATTAGATTAACACTGCATGATGAGACAAAATATTGAATTAAAAAGGTTGTAATGTAACAATAGTATGATGAAGATGGATCTAAGAATCTTGTCCAAATAGACACATGAGACATCACTGACATGTGCTATAATATAGTTGATGCATGTAGATAAAAAGAGCATTGCTGAACGGAAAAGAGCATCTAGTTAACTCATCAGTTTGATATCCTCGTATAGTAAAATTGAACCCATAAATAATTCTTTTCACCTTTTATAATCCTACTGTATGTTCATCACAATAAAGATTTGGTGACGGTTTGCGTAGCAATAACTGTGATGTAGTTTTAAGAGAGTTTATTTTATATGAACTAGTCTTTTCCCTTCTGAGAACATAAGATTCCATCTTAAGATCTAAGGACAGGAGATATTGAAAGGAGGAACTGGGGACATAAAGGAAAAAAGAAAACAGTAGGAAAACAAACGGGAAAAAAAAAAGAAAATCATGAAAAGACAGCAAGATTGGAGACGAGTAACCACCTCCAGCCCAAACACAGTCACCACCACCTACAAGGCTACAACCCCCCCACTGCCTCCTCCCCTTCCCCGCCACAAGCGGCCCTTCTCCGCGGAAGCCGGCGAGCCGCCGCCTGCCCATCCTCCCCGCCGCGCTCCTTCGCACCGCCATTCGCCATCACTCCCCTCGGGTGAGGTAAAGAAGCGATCTTTCCACCATCTCCCGCCCCCTCCGGTAACGTAGGCGCCGCCCGCATTTCGTGCGCGGTTGCTCGGCTAGATCTGCGCGCATTTGGCGTTTCTCAGGCGTAGATCTCGCTTGTACCTCATTTCCCTCGGCGAGGTGCGTCGGTGGCGCTTGTTTGAGATGGAGGATGTGGTAGATGACGTCATCGACGCAACGGGTCCGGCGGCGGCCGTCGAGGATGTGGCCAGTGGGAAGTCTGCATTGCCTAGCTTAGGGGACCATGGTGAGGAAGAGCATGGGGAGAAAGGCAATGAGGATAACTCAGGGGAGAGCGAGGTGATCAACCCGCCCGAAGAGGCCGGAGGGGAGGCCACCTCGCCCCCCGAGGGCAGGAAGCCTCGCCTTTCCAAGGTGAGCTCTTGACGGTGATGTCTCGTAGTGCTTCAGTAACAATCTTCTACATATGGGTAGGATAATGGTACCTTGTGCTGTTGTGCTGATTGGCATTTCCTAATGCATTTTTAGGGGAACCAAAGTCATGGACCTAAGGCTGTGAAGTCTAAGAGCCCAAGGAGTGGAGATGAAGGTCAGGCAAGGAGAAGAACTCCCAATTCTTCTCTTCCTAAGGCAACTGTTGCTCGGGTATCCAATGGTGATGTCGGTGTCGGTAGTAACGTAAGCAGTTCACTTGATGATGCACTTTGTTTTAATATCTTCTCTACTTATGGATATCTGGAATCAGCTTCCTGGCCAATCCAGTCGGATCTTACATGACTTGTTTCGGTTTTATCAGAAACCTGTCAAGAATGAGTCTCATTCATCTTCCAAGGATGCAGTATTGCTGGATGACTCCAAGTAAGTTGCCTTTTCTCTTTCTGTTTGTATCTGTCTATTAAGATCAGAATAATCTGGGAAAAGAAGAAATGTAGTAATAAACTATATTAGTTTATATACCTCAAATGGAGATGTTAACCACCAATCATGCTATTTCAAAACTATTCCAAACAAGAATGCCCCCTGGTGGTCACCGTTTGTTCACATTTATTCATGATTATTCACTGAGTAGGCATAGTAGATGCACTCCATAGCTATTTTTGAATAAAAATTATCTCAGTATACCAGTATATATTCAGAGTGTCACTTATGCTATTTATATTCAACCCACTCAACTTCAGGGAGAAAAGGAAAACTCAAAAGTCATCAGGCCAGCACTCTTCCATCAGAAGAGATGAAGAAGAGTCCAACTGTGAGAGTACAAAGCCTCGAAAAGTTGGCAGCACTCCTTCATACGGCTTCACCTTCAAGTGTGATGAGAGATCTGAAAAAAGACGAGAGGTAAACATTTAGCTATTTTATTTGCTAATTCCATTTTGAAATATGTATATTGCCTATTTCGTTTACCCAATTCTTCAATCATATAGTTCTATTCGAAGCTTGAGGAGAAGATTCATGCAAGAGAGTTAGAAATAAGCAGTTTGCAAGCTAAATCAAAGGTATTCTTATTTTCCCTTTTTTTGGGAAATGCTGCTTTGCAATATCACATCCCCTATATTGCTTGCTAATATTGTTTCTTTAAAATGCACAGGAAACTGAAGAAGCAGAACTCAAAATGCTGCGAAAGAGTTTGAATTTCAAGGCAACACCAATGCCCAGCTTCTATAAGGAACCAATTCCTGCCAAGGTTGAACTGAAAAAGGTAATTTAGTGATCATGACTCATGGCTAACTATAGTCTCTTATACTTTGAGTGAACTTGTGACTGATGTGCCTTATGAGCATGTCTGGAACAATCACCCATTCACTCATGCAGCGTGATTCTATTGGTTATGATCGCCCACTGCCTTTCTTGCCATTTCAAAATATGTATTTCACAGAAATATTTTACGAAAAAAAAGGCTTGGAGCTGCTGGTTGGCCCTCTGTGCGACAGCAGACCAGCTCTCTTCTCTATGCCTGGTCGTGTAGACCCTCGCATGGGTTCTGATGTGGCTTAGTAGTCAAAAACAAAAACCTTCTGGACCTTTTTAGGCCTTTAACTATCCTGCTGTAATTTCGTTGCTTCTGGTAATGAAATTCAGGCTCGTCCGTGGTGAAAAAAAAGGAGGCGAAGTTGAAACTACCATATAGTTTAGCTGGAACCTGGAAGCATCAATTATCATGATGATATAAAAGCCTGTTATCTGGATGGAGAATATTTTTTTCTTCCTTTATGTAGTTTGGGAATGTTCTGTTCTTGATCATCTTGAGTGGCAGAACTTGTATAGGACCTTGACAGGAACACTACTCTCAGCTGACTGGTCTGGCTTCATTGTCCACAGTAATTAAGTAATATTTATTGCCAATTGGAACACAATACTCAAATAAAGTTAATCTCTTATTGACAGAGATTTAACAGTTGCGTTACTGGCTAGCGACTCACTTTAAGTCCTTGTTTAATTGACATGGATCAACTTGCCATCATTGTTTGGCACTTCGCTAATATGATTGGTTAGTCCAAATATGGCATTCTTCATTGGACAAGCACATGTGACAGCACCAGACAACCTTGTAAAAAAATGGACGGGAAGACAAATTATGCATATGCCCAGCACTCAGCAATTACCAGACTTGCAGGCCAGACGAGATAATCGAATGTATCTTACTAATTTAGTTCTGATGTGTGGTAGAAGACGTCTTCCTTTGACATGATAATATATGACTCACCGTGTGCTGGTATTTGTTGTAGATCCCCCCAACCAGAGCTAAATCACCAAAGCTTGGTCGTTCTAAAAACAAGTCCACACCAGAGATTGAAGAAAATACTATGTCGGACCAACCGGCCCGTCCAAGCCTCGAGGAAAAGGTTCCTCAGAATGGTGTGAAAAAATCAACCCCATCAAATTCAGCAAAGAAGTCCCAGAGGAAGTCACTCCCCAGATTGCCATCACAGGAAACTGGTCTGCTCGATGACACAGCAAGCTCATCACCTGCAAGGCAGCTAAAGAACACCAAGCCAATTGCAGGTAGTGCTCAAGAGACACAGTCAGCTGCAGGGCAGCTACCGGGAGCTGAGATTAAAACAGATTCCGTTCGGGGTCCAATCCAAGCTGGAGCTGATCCTGATGAACAGATTGCCGTCTAGCGAATCTCTCGGTGACCAAACCAACTGATTTGAGATGGATGGTGTGCCTCGGCTTTGTATAATATTGTGCTTGTCTACTAGAGTAACTTGTGACCTGTATTATGCTATGTGACATACTTGTGTCGGTTTCCTGGAGTTGAGCCTGAATGCTGGTTACCTAGATAGCTTTTGTTCATAGTCTACAGATATTCCCAGTCGCTTGCAGTTTGTGGTAAGAGCAATTGGTATCTTCCTAATTCAAGTGCCTGCAGACGACACTACATCCTAATTCTCTGTGGCCCTGCTGCAATTTGGAGTTTCCTTTGCAATAGTCAGAGTTCCAGGCCATGGCAAGAGAACACTGTACCTAAAGTTTTTTTTATTTAGTCTGCGTGTGTGAAAATATATTCCTTTTGTTTTGTTCGTTCACCGGCACTGCGCACGCGCAGGCAGGAGGGGATAGGGGATGTGAAAACTGTTAGAATCGAAACTCTTACTCTCATCGAGAGGATGACACTAGGAGTTGGGGTAATTTTCTAGCTTTCTTCTCACACAATGCCATACCAACCCGAGGGGTTGGGGTTACATATTTATAGCTGGCCAAGACAACCAAGCATATGCCAAGATGCTAGTCTAAGATGCTAGTCTAAAAGCTAGTGATGCTTAGTCTAAGATGCTGTCCTAAAAGCTAGTCTAAGATGCTGTCCTAGATGCTGTCCTAAAAGCTAGTCTAAGATGCTTGCCGAGGACCACAAAGACCAACAGTACAAAGACTTATCCCATCATTCTCCCCCTAAGTCTTGTGCGTCGTCTTGTGGGAAAGTTGGACCATCCCGGTCCGGGAACAAAGCTCAAGAAACTTGATCCTCCCAAGGGGTTTGGTGAGCAGATCCGCAAGCTGGTCCTTGGTGTTGATGTAGCTCGCCTTGATGCTCCCTTCCTCCAAGCAGCCTCGGATGAAGTGGTACTTCACCCGGATGTGCTTGCTCCGTTCATGAAAAACGGGGTTCCTTGCCAGGGCCAGAGCGGACTTGCTGTCCACCCTGAGTTCCACCGCTTCAGTGGCTCTTCCGAGAAGATCACCGAGCAGTCGAGCGAGCCAGAGCGCCTAAGTTGAAGCGGTGGAGGCTGCTATGTACTCAGCCTCGCAGCTGGACAGGGCCACCACCTGCTGCTTGACCGATTGCCAGCTAACGAGGCACTTGCCGAGGAAGAAGAGGATCCCGCTTGTGCTCTTGCTGGTGTCGATGTCGCCGGCGTGGTCGCTGTCGCTGTACCCGACGAAGTGTGCCTCCCCAGGACACCTCGGGTAGTAGAGACCGTGGTCGAGAGTCCCCGCAACGTAGCGGATGATCCTCTTCACAGCCTGCTGGTGCTCCGTCGTCGGTCGCTGCATGAACCGACTAACGTAGCCGACGGAGAATGCCAAGTCCGGCCGTGTGTGGGCGAGGTAGCGAAGGCTCCCCACAAGACGCCGGTACTGCGTAGCGTCCACCTCCTCCGCTGTGCTGTCGCGGCTCAGCTTCAGCCTCTCCTCCATCGGAGTGAGAGCTGGGTTGCAGTCGGTGAGCCCAGCCAGCTCAACAACGCGCTTGGCGTAGGCGGTCTGTCGAAGCGTGATCCCAGAGTCATCCTGGTGCACCTCGATCCCTAGGTAGAAGGAGAGAGGTCCCAGGTCACTCATCTGGAATGTGGCCTTCATCTCTTCCTTGAACGCCGCCACCTCCGCATCCTTGGTGCCGGTGATCACCAAGTCGTCGACATAGACACCCACCAGCAGGGCATTTCCTCCATTGCCCCGCCGGTAGATGGCCGCCTCGTGCGGGCTTTGCTCGAAGCCCATCCCCTTGAGCGTGGAATCCAACTTGGCATTCCATGCCCTCGGTGCCTGCCGCAAGCCGTAGAGAGCCTTGCGCAGGCGTAGCACCTTGCCTTCGTTGCCGGGGATCGCGAAACCCGGCGGCTGGTGTACGTAAACCTCCTCCTTCAAATCGCCGTTAAGGAACGCTGACTTGACGTCCATGTGATGAACGCGCCAGCCCTTCTGGGCGGCTAGCGCAAGGAGGAGTCGCACGGATTCCATCCGTGCCACAGGGGCGAAGGCATCGTCGAAGTCGATCCCCTCCTGCTGCACGAAACCTCGTGCCACCAAGCGGGCCTTGTGCTTCACGACGGCGCCGGCTTCGTCCCTCTTCAACTTGAACACCCACTTAAGGGTGATCGCGCGGTGACCGCGAGGAAGGTCAGCAAGCTCCCAAGTGCGGTTCTTCTCAACCGCGTCCATCTCCAACTGCATCGCGGCACGCCATGCCGCGTGTCTCTCGGCTTCTGCGAAGGACCGAGGCTCGCCGTCGTCGCACGCAAGGTGCAACTGCGCCTCCAGGTCATGAGGCACCAGTCCTGGCACCGGCTGGTCGCCGAGAAGGTCTTCCATTGTGCGGTACCGCAACGGCTCGCCGTCGTGGTACGCGTCGATGCGCTCCTCGTCGTGGGAGAGAGGAGTGGCAAACTCCACTGGGTTATGCTCGGCACGGGCTGGTGTTGGAGTAGGCGTGCCCGGAGGGGTAGCTGGTGGTGCTGGAGGCCGTGGGGTCGCCGGCTGTGGTGGAATTGGCGAAGAGCTCATCGCAGTCGAAGTAGTGGCTCGAGAGCGTGCCGCTGCCGAAGTAGCGGGCGCCGGAGTCGGTGGAAACTCGGGGACTAGGGTAGGCACGCTCGGTGAGGAGGAGCTGCCTACTCCCCCAGCTCCCTCGAAGTGGACGTACTCGACAGTGAAGTCTTCGTACGTCGGTGTCGAGCCGTCGTCCACCGTCTTGTCCCATGCCCATCCTCGCCCTTCGTCGAACACTACGTCGCGCGCCGTGCGCACACGCTGTGTCTCCGGGTCGAGAATGCGGTAGGCCTTCGAGCCCTCCGCGTAGCCGATGAACACCCCTGGAGTGCTCCTGTCGTCGAGCTTGCCGATGTGGCCAAGCTCTTTGGCGAACGCGAGGCAGCCGAAAACCCGCAGGTGGGAGACCGCCGGCTTGCGCCCATGCCAAGCCTCGTACGGTGTTCTGCCATCGAGGGCCTTGGTGGGCGAGCGGTTGAGGATGTAGACAGCTGTCACCACCGCCTCTCCCCAGAAGACAGTCGGCATCCCCCTCTGTTTGAGGAGGGCCCGAACCATCCCCACAACCGTCTGGTTGCGCCGCTCGACGACGCCGTTCTGCTGCGGGCTGTACGGCGCGGAGTAGTGGCGCTGAATGCCCTCATCAGCGCAGTACGACGCGAATTCAGCCGCCGTGAATTCGCCGCCGTTGTCGGTGCGCAGCACGCGTAGCTTGCGGCCGCACTCCGCCTCCGCAGCAGCCTGCACGGACCTGATGGCGTCCGCAGCCTCTCCCTTGCTGCCGAGGACCATCACCCACATGTAGCGGGAGAGGTCGTCGACGAGCAGCAGGAAGTAACGTCGTCCTCCCGGTGTGGCCGGTGTCACCGGGCCACACAAGTCCCCGTGCACGAGCTCGAGCCGCTCCTTGGCTCGGAAGCTCGTCTGCTGGGGAAAGGGGAGTCGCCTCTGCTTCGTCATCACACAGACGTCGCAGAACTGCTCCACGTGGTCGAGGCATGGCAGGCCTCGCACCATCTCCGTGGCACTGAGCCGCTTCAGGGCCTCGAAGTGAAGGTGCCCGAAGCGCTCGTGCCACTGCCACGCTTCGTCATCCCGGCGAGCGGCGAGGCAGAGAGGTTGTGCCACCTGCAGCTTAAGGATGTAGAGTCGATTCGCGCCTCTGATTACCTTGGCAAGAAGGCGACGATGGCGATCCCAAATCCGCATGACTCCGTCCTCGATCGTTACGCGCGAACCGTTCTCATCCAGCTGTCCCAAGCTGATGATAGAGTTCCTCAACGCGGGGATGTAGTAGACTCCGGTGAGCAGCCTGTGCTCACCAGGTCCGGTGGTGAAGATGATGGAGCCGACACCCTTGATCTCTACGCCGGAGGCGTCCCCAAACTTGACGGAGCCTCGGATGCTGCAGTCAAGCTCGGAGAAGAACTCCTGCCGACCGGTCATGTGATGGGTGGCACCGGTGTCGAGGCACCACCCATCAATCTTGTCGTTGGTGGAGGCGTCGCCGAGAAAGGCGTGTGCCCTTGGCTCGTCAAGGTGGAGGAGAGCTGCTGCGGCCGATGCCGCTGGAGGTAGCTCGATGCTTGCGTGTGCCAGAAGGAGAGCCGACTCCTCCTCCTCCACCTGTGCGACGTGGGCCTGGCCGCGTCGTGGCTGTCGACAATTCCTGGCCCAATGACCAACCCCGCCGCAGTTACGGCAGGTGTCGTCTCGTGCCGGCTTGCGTGCGCCGGCGGCGTCGCCCTGGGCGCCTCCACGAGCGCCACCCTCGGTACGTCCTCGCGCCCCGGCCTGGGCGCCTCCGCGCGCCTTGCGCGGCTTGCCGCGCTTGCGGCCGCCTGTCGAGGAACAGGACTCCCCCTTCCTCCCACCACCTTGGGATGCCTCCCACTGCTCTCGAGTGAGATGGAGTTTCCCGCCAATGGTGATAGGCCCCGAGAGAGGCTGTGGCTCATCGCTGTCGACGACCTTGAGGCGACCTATTGCCTCCTCGATCGTCATCGTAGAGAGGTCCAGCAGAGACTCGATCGAGCGAGCGATCTGCCTGTACTTCTCGGGGACGCAGCGAAAGAGCTTCTCGATAGCTCTCTCCTCGTCGTAGGTGTCGTCGCCGTACTGCACCATCTTCTGCAGCAGAGTGTTGAGACGGAGAGCAAAGTCATCAATGTCCTCACCTGGCTTGAAGGCCAGGTTCTCCCACTCCTTGCGAAGTGCCTGCAGTGTGGACTTGTGGGCGCGGTCGCTGCCGATGCGTACCGCAGCGATGGCGTCCCAGGCGTCCTTGGCGGTCCGCTTCTTGGAAAGCGTGAATTGCATCTCGGTCGGGACTGCAGCGATGAGAGCATCCAGCGCCCGTCGATCTTCATCGAAGTCGACATCGCCGTACCGGACTGCCTCCCACATGTGCCGCACCTGGAGCCTCACCCTCATGACCGCGGCCCACTCGACGTAGTTGGTCTTGGTGAGGGTAGGCCACCCACCACTAGGACCAAGGTCCCTGACCACCGCCTGGACGCCATGGTAGCCATGGCGCCGATCTGGGGAGGGAGAGCCGCACCGCCTGTGAGGGCCGCGCTCTTCGTCGACCCGGCCGCCGTTGCCGAGAGCACCGCCATCGTGCGCGCCCCCGCCTGGGGCTCCGCCGGCGCGTCCGCGCCTGTCTGGGCTGCCACCGCCGCGCCCGCCCCCGCCTGGAGCGTCGCCGGCGCGTCCGCGCCCATCTGGGCCGTTGCCGCCACCCCCGTGGGGGTGCGCAGCTGCCCACAGCCTCGCCCGCTCGCGAGCTGTTTCCCTTGCCAGCCCGAGGTCCACGTCGGTGCCGCCGTCGGCGGAGGCAGAGCTACCGGAGCTGCTGCCGCGCAGAACCTCGAGCTCCGCTGCCGCCGCCGCCGCCGCATCTGCCGCTGCCGCTGCCTCCACCTCCGCCCTTGCTGCTGCCAGCTCCGCCGCTGCCAGCCTTGCCGCCCTTGCCGCCGTCGCTGCAGTTGCTGCCGCCGCTCGCTCGCGCTCTTCTGCCGCGGCGACCTCGGCCTCCTGCCGGTGCCGCGCGCTCGAGGCGACCGAGCGCTGAGACTGCCCTTCGGACATGGCGTGCTAATGGGGGGCTGCTGCGTGGGGAGGAGGTTGCCTCAGACGAGCTGCTGCTGCTGCTTGTCTGTGCAGGGGAGGAGAGGTGAGCAGAAACAGCAGGTGTTGTTGCTGCTGGCTGAGAGCGAAAGGAGACGTGGGAGGGAGAGGAACATGAGATGTTCAGGCTGCAGGAAAGAACGGCTCTGATACCAGTTGTTAGAATCGAAACTCTTACTCTCATCGAGAGGATGACACTAGGAGTTGGGGCAATTTTCTAGCTTTCTTCTCACACAATGCCATACCAACCCGAGGGGTTGGGGTTACATATTTATAGCTGGCCAAGACAACCAAGCATATGCCAAGATGCTAGTCTAAGATGCTAGTCTAAAAGCTAGTGATGCTTAGTCTAAGATGCTGTCCTATATGCTGTCCTAAAAGCTAGTCTAAGATGCTGTCCTAGATGCTGTCCTAAAAGCTAGTCTAAGATGCTTGCCGAGGACCACAAAGACCAACAGTACAAAGACTTATCCCATCAAAAACAACCATGCCCCGGACGCCCTTGTCGACGATTTTGCAGTCCCTTACGCCCAGCCTTGATCACAACTCAGCTTCGCATCACGACACGATGATACCACTCGAAATCAAATCAAATCAAATCATGTTTCGCAAAAAAAAAACAAATCAAATCAAATCTCAGCACACCGAAGGGGGCGCCAGCGCTTACCATCTCGACGCCCACGCGCAGCGCAGCTGAATCTTCCTTCCACACCTCTACCACACCGGTTGAAGCCTGATGGCTGCAAATTCTCTACGACAAGACCGACCGTTGCTGTTTGATCGGTCAGCCCAACAGTCGAATACCAACCGATCGAGGCCCATTTAGCATTCATTTCTATTTTTCCTCCGTTCTCTCTTTGAAATTTTCAGTTATCTTAGTTCCGCGTATAATCTAAGAGATTCAGATTACAACTTTTGCTCTTGCTTTTGTGAGGACCGCTAACAATTATTTTGTTTTTTTTACACGCTAAACCATTCGAAAATCATGATTCAACCATCTGTCAAACCAAACCTAGTTCAACGAATTTGGAGACAACGTTCGACTTTTACTGTGGCATCATTGCACGGAGTGCCTCTGACCCCTCTGTACTCTATCCAATTAACAACCCTCTCTTCATAGTTATTTTGACAAAAGAAAAATGTATAAGACGATATTTAGGCTAGTACAAAGAAGTCGATCTGAGCACACTCAAAATTGTGAGGCAATAAACCAGAAATTACTTCATTCTAAGCAATAAACATTCCATTGGAAGGATCCAAGCATGAGCAGCTGTGCCTCAATGATAGCCTTGGCTGAAATACTGAAAACTAAAAATTAGTGCACCAGCAAGACAATGTGTCCCTCATTTTCAGGATTTGGGGTCTGATAGAATTTAAGCACACCTCATAGGATCAACTTGCACACACAACAATATCATATACCCAAGGCAAGCACAAAGTTTCAACATAAACACATACTTCATTTATTCATAGGGTCGCCAAGGTTACAGTACCCTACAATCTGCCTGTAAAAATAGGGACCTGGCAAAAAAAAACAGCCATACAAGGTTGTCAAGGCAAGGCTTCTAGTATGCGCCTTGCAATGGCCGAGATCACCATGAACAACAGGCATCCTAAAGAGACTGTAAAAAAGAAGCAACCCTACATGACCTTACACACCACAGAGAACAAAACACAACACACAAGACTCCAACAGACTCAGACTCGATAACCAAACACACTGCACAAGTCCACAGAGGCTCCAGCATCGGCAGCTCTGCTCTGGAAATGATGTCCTCCACCAGCATTGCCTGTGGAATGGTGATACTCCAGAGCTGCCAATGGATCGCCGGTGCCTGCAACTTCATAACCAGGAAGCAGTAAAACGAGAAAGGACTTGGACACTAAGGCAGCCTAAAAAACCTTATGACTATAATGGCAAGGACCAGTGTCTGGATCGAGGGGCAGGGTGCCAGTGATGGCAGCCAAGGCTCAAAAAACAGATTGACCTCCTGTGAGGTGATCTGTGAAAAACGAGCACTCGGCTAGAAAGCACCCCCTAAAACAACCAGTCCTTGAACAATGCGGAAGCCCACCACCATGACTCGCACGCGAGCCAAAAAACTGAAGATCACCTGGTTGTGCTACTGCTACGGACATATATCTGCATCTGGAAGCGGCTCTCAGCAGACATGAGCCCCTCCAGCAACGGACCATCTTGTCTGCCTAAGCAAGGATGTCACACCACCAGAGCTTCTTCTCCAGTGATGCAACGTTGTGGTTGCCAATCATGTTGCAGAACTGAAGGCTGAGGCCCTCTAGAGACTGGCCCAGGTTGCCCAAGTATGGCACGCTCTTCTGAGTGACATTGGAGCAGCCAGACAGTGAGAGAACACGAAGCTTGAGGTGCCTTGCGGATGCCAGGATGGCGACACCATAGTCACTAACCATGCAGTTTGAAAGATCAAGCTCGGCAAGCTCAGTGCAGCTCTCAGATATGGTGAAGAGGCTAACATCTGTTATCTTGCTGCAACCCTCAAGGTTAACTTTCTTCAGAGATTTTCCAT
Source organism: Panicum miliaceum (assembly GCA_032594955.1). Lineage (NCBI taxonomy): Eukaryota > Viridiplantae > Streptophyta > Magnoliopsida > Poales > Poaceae > Panicum > Panicum miliaceum. The sequence goes on from CM064067.1 coordinate 4,575,222, forward strand.
GTGCCTTCACCAGGGAGGAAACAGCGGCATCTGTGATGTTCTTGCAACCACTCAAGTCAACCTTGATCAGACCAGCTTCCGAAGACTGGATCAGAGGAAGAAGCCCACTGTCAGTGACCTCACCAAGACCACTCAGGTCAACCTGCTCCAACTGAGGGCAAATCATCCCCACCACAGCCAAGCTTGCATCAGTGAACCCTGGGCAATCCTTGATTGTCAGGAAACGAAGTGATCTGCAGAGAGGAAGCTGTGCAGGCGCAGAGCAGATATCCTTGATTCCCATGCATTTCACCAAAGAGAGAGCCCTGAACTTCTGGCTGCAGTTGCGGAGGAAAGAAAGAATACCAACAAGAGTAACCCGGTTGCATTCCTCAAGCTGCAAGTTCTCAAACACCTTTGCTGATTCTGTGAAAGCTGTAAGGCCAGCATCTGACACATGTCCACACTTCCTGAGGTAAAGCTGCTTCAAGCTTGGGCAGAACTTGGCAATAGAAGAGAGAGCAAGATCGGTGATCCCAGGGCAAGAGGTAACACTCATGCACCTGAGATTCTGCAGGCCAGCTGCATTAGCCATCACCCAGAAACCCCTCTCACCAACAGTAGCGAGACGAGTAAGTGTAAGGTCAGTGACAGCCTTCCCATAGTACCCAATCACAGCAAGCGAAGCATCAGTGATGTTCAATCCCTGGAGCCGGATCTTGGCAAGCGAGGCAGTAGCAGAGCACACCAGGCTGGAGATGCCTTGGTCACCGACATTAGCGCAGTTCTTGATGTTCACAGCCTGCAACTTCGTGCAGCAGCGGCCAATCGCCCTGAGGCCCTCGTTGCCCACACCGGAGGAGCATGCCTCGATGGTCAGAGACACCAAGTTGGGGCACCCCTGCGCGACGGCAACGAGGCCCTTGTCTGTGATAAGGGGGCAGCGAGAGATGTCCAGACGCTCCAGCGAGGGGCACCCGGCAGCGACCTCCGCAAGCCCCGCATCAGTGACAAGAGGCACATCCCAGAGGGCGAGTGAGCTGAGGTTGGGGCTGCCGCGTGCAACCGCCGAGAGCCCCTGGTCCGTGACGCCACGGGTTGGGTGGCTGCCGCGGACGGCGAGCTTCTCCAACCCGCCACGGGATCCGGCGACGACGGCCATGGCGGCCAGGCGGACGTCGGTGCCCTCCTTGCCCTCGAGCACCCTCTCGACGCACGGAACCGCGGGGGTCTCGTCCTCCTCCTCCATGACGAACTCCTCGTTAAGGTCGGGCAGCGCCGGGGTGTCCGCCGCCGCCGCCGCGGCCTGAGCGAGCTCGGAGGCTCGGATGCTGCCGAGGAGCGCGAGCCAGCGGTGGGAGACGCAGGCGGAGGCGCCGCGGCCGCGGCCGGCGGGCACGCGGCGCAGGATCTCGAAGAGGCACTCGTCGGGGAGCGCGTCGAGCGACGGCAGCGGCAGCTGCCTCTGCTTCTTGGCGGCCCTCACGCACTCCGCGGCCGCCGCGGCGACCGCGGACGCGGCCACCAGCGCGCGCTTCCGCTGCTGCACGGCGCCGCCGCGGCACAAGAGCCCGGACAGCTCCGCCGGCGCCGAGACGAGGCACCCGCCATCTGATCCAAGAACCAAGCAACCAACCCAATTAGCCATCAGAGCGGAAGAGCACACGCAACCAAAACCCCAAATCATTCAACAGAGCTTCCAAGAAACGAAAAGGGCCAAAGGAGAGATCTTTCTCCCTCACCTCCGTAAGCGCAGAACGCAGGCATGTTCCCACGACCACCAAAGGGACCCCTTCCCCTCCCACTCGAATCAAGACCAGAAGAACGAAAAGCAGCACAGCGACCGCCGGATCTGGGGCGCCGGTGAGGGCCAGAAGCATCTACAGCCCGCCGGAGCAAGGAAAACGGAACCCTATCGCCGCCGGCGACAGGGAAAAAAGGGAGCGAAGGGAGGGAGGGGAAGGGGAACCTCTGTGGGGGGAGATGGGGGAGGAGACCGCGACCTGGGGAGGAAAAGAAGGGCGGAGAGGTGGGAGAGGAATATAGACTAGTCAGTCAGCTAGAGAGAGAGAAAGGCGGGGTGACCGGATGAGAGAGAAAGTGAGGCCGGCTTGCGTGTGGCGGTGCGGGTCCGGCCGGGGCGGATGGATCGGGGGAAGGGAGGAAGGAGGAGGCCGCCCTTGGCGCGCCCAAGGGGCAGGGCGGGCGCGTGGCGGGGGACCTCGGCGTCGCGTGCCCCTCGTGGCGCCAAGTTGCAGCGGCGCGGTGGGCGGATGCATTGAACCTCCGCGCTGGAAGGGTACGGCGTAGGGTAGGGGGTTGTTTGGGCTGGATGCACACCATGGAAGAAGGCATCCGTGCCCGTGCAGCGTACATGCATGCTGCATGTTGATCATGGGACTGACATTGGGGTTTCTTTCTTTCTTTTTTCTTTCGAGGTAAGGTTATGCTCGGTCGATGCATCCAATGTGCTTGTACTTCCATGCACGGTGATATCAGGAGTGATGAATTTTACTTCGTTTTTTCTTGTATAAGAATATCTTCGTTGAGTGGCTCCATATATATTTTTTTTCGTAAAAATATTGAAAATGTAGGTTAACATAAAAGTCTCGAGAGGGGACGTTTGGTAGAGGAGATAGAGAAATTGGAATTATTACATAGCTTAAGGGAGAAAGTGGATCACTAGAATATATTATTTTGTTGCTTACCGTCTTTTTAAATATTCTTTTTGCAAACGTATATGATGTTATGGATAAACTAATAATAGCTTGAGGAGGAATTATTATATGGTAAAGTATATTTTTGTAAATAATAATAGCAATTAATATTTTTTAAAATATATGATGTTATGGATAAACTAATTAGTGTTTGGATAAATGGAGATGAATTTTTGAGTGCTTGGACATGAAACGGAAAGAAATAGGCCTAAGCAAAACAAGCTCAAGCCGAGCCGGGCCGAACAGCTAAATTAGGGCTGAGCTGGCACTAATTTTACTAGTCCAAAAGATAAAGTATTGAGGGAGTTACCGAACGGACCTGGCACTGATTTTATATCCAAAAATAAATAGAGCCCTCTAAGTTCGGGAGAAAGAGTAAATCTTCTGTGCCTACGGTTCTTTAATCATCGCAAACTGAAACATTTAGAATAAAATAGTTTGCCATTTTACCTAGAAATAAGCACTCTCATGCCTCTTCCATGCCGACCTTTTAGGCACCGATTCCTCTCCGAGTACTAATATCTAATTTATATAAGGACGTTGCACAAAGAAAAAACAATTATATCTGGAGACCGTTTGGATCCTCTCATTTTGAAGAAATTGAAATCTATATAATAAACTAGGCTATTTAGCTTAGAATTTGGCATCCCATCACTTTATGAAATTTTGATATAAGCATATTCTAAATTCATAAGATGGGAGATGAAAATTGATTTTATACACCATCAAGCTATGTTTCTATTACGTATTTTATCGCACGATTTTTGGCTTACTTCTCTATAGTAGAAATATAGCACATAAGTATCTTCCTCGTATAGCCAACAATAATATATAAATATATTCTGTATATAATTATATTAGTTTAATAGATTTGTGTCTAAATTATAATTATTAGAATAAAATTCAATTTCAAAGTGGAACCTCAGCGATTCTCCGTTCACGAACACCGCGAAAACGAAAACGGGTCGAAGGAGAAACCAAATTCCCGTTTCGGAACAAGGGAAACGCCGACTCCCGGCAACAAAATCCCCCCACCCCCATAAAGCTCCGCTGGCCTCCCAGCGCGTCACGCACGTTTCGTCACGCTCCTCCGCGCGTGCAACGAACCTAGCCTACGGTCCCCACGCGCTGGCGCGGGGCCCACCGGCCTTTCCCTCTCGCCCCGCCTACCCCACCCACCAATCCACCCAATCCCCCAACCCGGCCAGATGCGCTGCACCCGCCCGTCCACCCAAGCCGTGGATCCTCTCGCGATTCTCGCCTATCCTCTACGTCTCCACCCATCCAGCCAGTCCAGGTGCTAAATATAATACCGCCACTAGCCAGGCTCCTTCGTGCTAGCAGCCTAACTTAATCCCCCACTTGATGGTGGGGATTTGTTCGTCTAATCACCTAATGGATCAATGGTGGGGAGTACGACTGTATCATCTCCGGTATTGTTAAGCGATTAGTCGAGATCCGCTCGATCCGCTCCATTTGTCATTGACGACACCGAGACGGTCTTAATTGCGTACTACCGGCAACTGTTTATTTAATCTAGTAAAATTTTAAGAACTGGAAACATATAATTAGTTCGGCTTTTATGCCACACTGATGGCGGTAAATATTTCTCTCTTTTTATTTTAGGGAAAAGTAGTGATCGGAGCATACAAAGTTTGGTGGCGAAAATAGCTCTTATAGGAACTGCTTTTTCACTGTCTTTTGCTGGTGCTATTTTCTTCTGTTCGTGTAAAATAGTGTTCAGAGTCTAACTCCACTGACCGTGAAGAGATACCAGAGTAGTACACCTGCGACTCTTCCCTACAAATTGCTCAGCTTGGACCCTGCTAATAACCGTTCTTAATCTGGCGTGGTTTGTCTATGGGCAAGCAAGCTGGTCGATGCATGATCAGCACCACAACAAACACTCGTTTCACGACCTGATTGTGTAATCAAGTGACGACGGAAGATACCGGCAGGAAGTTTCCAGCTAGCGCCCGCATCCGCATGGCAGGAATCGCCACCGGAAACCGGGTCCGACGAAGCGCGTGCACCTGGGCTGGCCACGCCCGGTTCCGGAAGATCGGTTACGTTCGGCGCGCGTCCGGCGGCGGGCGCACCCGATCCGCCGTCACATGGCGACCGTCGAATGCAAGCCCCAAATCGGGCGGCGCCTGCCTGCCTGACGGCCGAACGGAGCGGAGAGCGAGACGGCCGCCGCGGCGCCGCCCCTGCCGTGCGGCCGGCGGCTGCCCGGTGCCCACCGCCGAACGGCCCAAGCTAGCCCATGGGGCTGGCCACGTGCCGATGCTTCCCGTCGCGGTCGTGCGGGGGAGACCGGCCCGGCCACGCAGGGCTACAGCCTACGCGGCGCGCCGCGGTCCACGCGCCAGCGCCAGCGCCCGCGTCGCTGTCCGCGCCTGCATCTGCATGGCCTCATCTCCCTCTGTCTCTCTGGCAGCCTGGCAGGCCGGCGATCCGGCGGTTCGAACCGCCACGCCGCCGCCGTCGGCGTCAGGCCTCGGAAAAGGGAGCCGGCCCGGCCGCCGATTTCCGGAGGCATTTTTCTTTAATCGTGTTCTCGCATCCTGAGATTTTTATTCCGCCGCGTCTCTCTCCCGCGAGGGCAGCCGCCGCCCGGGGAGTGGCCGGGCTCCACGCCCGGCGGCCGGCGGGCACCAAACGCGGAGGCGGGCGGGTGCGCGCCACCGCGGATCGCACGCACATGGTCGCCGGGGATTTCTTCGTGCGGGGATGGGACGAGGTGGGGAAAAAAAAAAGAACCGGAGCTGGCCTGGGAAAATTGTCGCCGTCGCTGCCGCTGCCCGGTGCGACACCACCCGGGGAGGGGGAGTTCACACTTCGCGCTCGCGGTGTCACTCGGAGAGAGACCGACGCACTGGCTCTGACTGAGCGAGCCAGGGAGCGTTATCTCCAGAGTGTGGTGGCTTGGTGGGGAGCAGGTGGGTAAGCGCTCGCTCCGTCAGTCACTCACTTCTGCAGCCGTCCTCCACGTGTTTCAGAATTTGTTAGACCGCCGTTGAGAGAGAGAGCGAGCGGGTTACAGTCACCGCTGGGAAAAAAGGGACCGGGGGGAATGGGAAGTACGTGCTTCGCATGGGCATGGACGGCCCAGCAGTATAGAGAGCACCGGCCCAGCTGGCTTCGACTCCGGATGGACCGGGCCGGAATGGTATCATGGTTACAATCCTCTCCCACCGAACTACCTCCTCCTCCAAGGCCGACGGGAGCAATGCCGAGCACCGGACGCGAGCTATCAGCCTCTCCCCGATCTCTCTCCCTTCCAAGATCCCAGCTTCACGCCGACCCAACGCCAGCCGACGCACCTGGTGGGCGTGGTCGGCGGTCACCTGGCCGAGAGATCCGGCATTCCGGCCCCCTCCGGCGTGCGGAACCTCCGCTCTGATCCAGGCGATCTGCCACCATCACATGGCGGCGGCAGCATCAGGTGATGCGTGCCGTCTCGGCAGCCCATGCCTGTGCCAGCGTACGGGGAGATCCGGGAGATCATTTCGCTCGCACATTGTCGGGGACGGCAACAGATGAAACGGCCTCCGCCTGTTCCTCGCGCGCGCGTCCACTTGGCCGGCCAAACCTCAGGCGGCACATGCCGTGCTGCGGTGCTCGCGTGGGCAGGCAGGGGCAGGCAGAGGCGCTTGCGCAATGCCTAGAGGTTGCGGCAGGAATGGTAATAAGGAAGAGAAAGGAAGGGAAAATGATGAGACCGCAGAGTTACTTCATGAGTTTGAAATTTTAAATACTGGAGTAACTTTATTCCGTCTCTGTCTGAGCCGGGTACCGGCTGTGTATAAAACATCAATGCCTTCGAAGGTGATCATCAACAAGCAACAATGCACTGAAGGTGATCATCATCAACTCAATGCATTTGTAGATGATGTGTGGCTACTGGAAACAACAAAATGAAACTGGCTGTTGGAATTGGTTTTAGTGGCTATTGGAGCCTGCCACTGCATCTATGATCATCACCTTTCCGTTTGGTTCTCGAGTAGAAACATACAGCTTCCTTCGACCGTATGGAACACGAGCGAAGCAACACCTTTTCTTAGCTTCACCGAAAATCAAAGGCATAAATGTAAGATCTTTATAAGATCGTACAACAGGACCATAGGCCAGAGACATTCTGTGCCACGCTGCTAGCTTCTGCCCAGCTTATTGGATGTGTCGTCTATGGAAAGAGCTCGATGAGCGACCGAGATCCCAAGATGGGGCTGATCTTGTGTCGACTAAAACCGGCATGCAGGAACAACCCGCGCCACTTCTCCTCGTCTCGCACTTCACCCGTTGTCAGCATCATCATGCATATATCCATAAAAACTTGAGCTTCAAATGCTTGTTTACTGGACGCCGAGCCCGCAACTGTATCTATGATTACCACCTTTCCCTTTGGTTCTCGGGTAGAAATAGCTTCCTTTGCCCGTTTCAAGATTCTAACGCAATCCTCATCGCTCCAGTTATGCAGCACAGACTGTAATAATAAGATAATTTGCAAATCACATAAGTAAATCAAATACTATTAAGATACAATATATATATATATATATATATATTTATATAACCTCATGCTTTGAAAAGACTGATGAAACGAACATAATTATATATGTACTACTTGATCATAGTCACGCGTACCTTGAGTAAGACAACATCAGCCGGAGGGATAAATTCCATCATGTCACCTGCAACAAACTCAACCATGCCACCAACCGGCATGGTGCCCGCCAGTTGGGGAAGCTCCAACACCGTGCATCTAACATGCGGGAAGGCCTTCGCAATGGCCTTCGCCATGGTGCCATCCCCACCTCCGACGTCGACCAGGGACGCTAGCCCCGCGAACACCTCGCCGCACTCGCGCACGACGATTCCCGCCGTGACGCGGCTGTCGGCGCCCATCGCCTCGTTGAACAGCGCACCAAGCTCCAAGTCACGGCCGGCATAGCCGTAGAACCCCGCTCCGTGCGCCATCATGAACGGTGTCTCCGCCGCGGCATCCTCCTCCTCCTTCTCCGTCCACTCGGCCAGGCGCTGAGACGATCGGAGATGGAACGGTGAGGTGGCGAGGATCGCGAACGGCGACAGGCATGCCCGGCCGCCCTCGGCATCGTCCTCCACGAGGAGGCGCGACACCGGGGTGAGAGAGTACACGCCTGCCTCTCTCTCTCCGAATACTCCGGAGGTGACCAGCAGCTTCATGAGGCGAGACAGGCGTGGCAGTTTGCTTGCGGGGACCGGGAGGTGCGCATGCAGCTCGGACAGGGAGGCAGCCCCGCCGCAGCGATGGATGGCGGTAGGGATCCCAAGCTTGATCACGCTGTGCAGCGCCATGGATTTGAGGTAGGCGAAGGCGTGGCACCAGAGCTCTGCCTGAGCTTGCAGGAGCTCAGCGCTGCTGGTGGGAGCCATCATGGGCGGCACGGAATGGTTTTGAGCCATGCTATGTCTGAACTGATCGAGGAGCTGAGCTTGCTGAGAGGAAGTGTGAGCTGGTCTTGCGGTGATCAGATCGAGGGCAAGGTATTTACAGACCCCATGGCATCATTCTTCACATGGAAACACAATATCTGGCTGCAGTACTGAACAATGATGCTAACACAAAGTTAACTGACCAATAATCCATTTTTTTCCTTGATCTCTTTTGCTGATCTGCACCGACAGCAGGCAGATAGACAACCGATGTACAGGATAATACAGTGTATGCGCAAGCACATGCAAAATGGCATTAGAGAGATAGATAGGATCTCCAGCCCGATATCGCGGCGAAGAAAAAAAATTCAAGGTTCTTCCGGATCATAAGAAAAATGTGGTGAGACAAAAACATGGACCACGCGTTTGGTGAAGATTCCCGTTTTGATCGAGGCGAGATTGCCATCACATGGCATACCACTGTGGCAGTCTGGCAGATTCATGCCTGTCTCTGCAGGCCAGCATATGCTCCCTTTTGTACATGCAAATAGAATTATTCAAACGAATTAATCTATCTTGTCAAATGGAAGAACACTCCGGTTCCAATTCCTGCAGAAACTATGCGGTTCGTGTTTATTTTTGGGTTTTCGAATTTCTAGCTATCCTCGATTAAGTGGTTTTCCATACGTCACTCAAAAAGGGAGAATTTAGATAAAAAGAAAAAAAATTGAGGAGGAAAAAAAGTACAACCGAATCACCGTGCATCTACACCAATGGGCGCGGCGCCCGTACCGCCGCGCCAGCGAGAGGAGGAGCGGCCGCCGCCGAGGTCCGCGAGGTCGCCGGCGAGTGTGGCGGCGGACTTCGCCATGGGCGGCGCGGCCGCCGTAGTGGCCAAGACGGGGGCCGCGCCGGTGGAGCGCGTCAAGCTGCTGCTGCAGAACCAGGGCGGGATGCTGCGGCGGGGCTCCCTCACGCGGCCCTACAGGGGCATCGCCGACGCCTTCGCCCGCGTCCTCCGCGAGGAGGGCGCCGCCGCGCTCTGGCGCGGCAACCAGGCCAACGTCATCCGCTACTTCCCCACCCAGGTCCGGCATCACGATGCGTGTCGATGCATTCTCTTGTGTTCCTGCCATGATGTTTATGGGTTCGATGTTAATTGTTGATCAGATTCTCACAAAATTAACAAGCAATTAATCATATGCACAGATTAGCAATTTAGTGCAAATGGTTGCCTTCAAGTCCGCCGATTTCCTGAACCCACACATTTCTGTGTGGCCTCAATTGTTCACGCTCCCACCTGAAAATAAAAAGAAGTCCACATCTCTAAGGGATTGTCTGACTGGTGTCCTCCATCCTTACCCACCACATAATGTTATGTCCACATCTCTATACTAGGAAGTACAGCTAGCTTGAGATTGTAATCTGACCTGTTATTTGTTAGGGTTCTATTTGTTATCCGGGAGTTCCTATGTATGTAGGAGTGCTTTACATCTGTATTATCATATAGATGAATCTTTATAAAGAATTAAACTAAGTGATGATATTAGAAGGACCGGGCTTAACATTTGATGGTTTTATGCACTATACTGCAAAGGCATAAAGTTTTCATCAAAAGAGCAAACCTACGACCTTATGGTGGTTACGCAGTTGAACCATATGACAGACTCTTGCTATCGTCACAGCCACTTATTCTAGCCATGCTGAGAATAAGTATTGTAAAGATAGTATATAAGTTGCTGCCAAAGAAAGAAACTTGTGCTTCTATTTTACTGAAGTTTCTTGTAACAGGCTAATAGCTAAGAGTGATAAATGTACTTAGTTTTGCATTATCAAACATAGCCCTACCTTAATTCTTTGAGCAATGAATCTGAACTTTTTTGTGTCATGTGAAAGCTTCAAAATCTAAATGGAACTTCAACTCTACAGGCTTTTAACTTTGCATTCAGGGGCTACTTTAAAAGCTTCTTTGGCTGAGACAGGGAGAAAGACGGAAAATGGAAGTGGTTGGCTGGAAATGTAGCCTCTGGCAGTGCTGCTGGAGCTACAACGTCATTACTACTATACCATCTAGATTATGCACGAACAAGACTAGCTACTGATGCAATTGAATCCCGAGGAAACAAACGCCAGTTCAGGGGACTGCTGGATGTGTACAAGAGGACACTTACAACTGATGGCGTATCTGGACTATATCGAGGTTTCAGTGTGTCTATTGTTGGCATCACCCTGTACCGGGGTCTACATTTTGGCATCTATGACACCATGAAACCTCTTGTTCTAGTAGGACCATTGGAGGTAATGCCATCCTTGTGACATAGTTTCACTATCACAGAGGAGGTTCAGGCTAAATATATATGACACCCTTAACTTGTTTTGGTTGCAATTATAGGGGAATTTCTTTGCCAGCTTTGCCTTGGGCTGGGCAGTAACAACTTTCTCGGGGGCCTGTTCCTATCCATTTGACACAGTCCGTCGTAGAATGATGTTAACTTCAGGACAACCATTCAAATACAGGAATGGCTTCCATGCAGTAAAACAGATCGTTTTAACCGAAGGGTTCTTCACATTATTCAGAGGAGTTGGAGCAAATATTCTGTCAGGAATGGCAGGAGCTGGAGTTCTTTCTGGGTATGACCAGCTCCAACAGTTTGCAAGCCGACATGGTCAGAATTTTGAGCGCAAGATGAAAGGGGCATTGAAATGATGCGTGTATGGATATGACTATATGTAAATCCATGGTCGAAGGTTCGATCATTAAAATGGGATGCGCAAGCAAGAAATCCCAGGCATGAAGAACTTCACAAAACTTGGGGGGAAGGGGCAAACAGCAAAGTGAATCTCCTTGTTGCTCCAACACATTTGGCTGTAGATTGGGTTATCTATATCTATACAATTGGCTGTATGCTGTAGCCATTGATGAAATGTTATTGGTAATCTTGCAAGCTCCAAAATGGTTTAGTCTCAAAAACCAGTCAACCCTAGCAAAACCAGATTGTACAGATAGAAACAACAGTAGGGTGGCCCTATTACATTGTATTATGGTTATTCGTACAATGGCCATTATCTGACTGAACAGTATCAGGTGGTTTTCCAGGAATGCTGGTTATCGCCCTGATTCTCTTGGTTTCATGATTCTTTCATCTCCTTTGTAAAGCTTGCAATCAGTGGCCTCCAAAAAAACCGGTACCACAGAACAGATATTCATATTGTCCACTTTGCCCCACTTGATTAGTATTGTGTATATTTGTTTGTGAAACTAGAAAATGAGAATTGTTAGCTCTTGTTTCTGTGACTAACTGCCGATTTAATTGAAAACATGTAGATGTAGTGATTTGATAAAGAGTATGATATCTCCTTGTCTTACCGACTTACAGTTATTTTTAGAATACTGGCTGCTGATGACCTTGGGAAGCTAGTACTTGTAAGGGTATAAAAATGCTATTTCAATTCATATTTGTTGGTATCTGTCGTAAAACAACCGGACTCGAGTATAGAAGGAAGGGAGGACAAGAATTCATATTCCTACTCCGGTTGCTTGTGGGCTTCTACCAAAACTGTAGGCTTAATTCAGAGTATATATACGAGGGAAGATTTTATTGTAAATTATCAATATTCAGATAATAAAGAATAGTCCCTTGTATTTATGTATTCTACTTTGTTCTTGTGCTTGTCGTGAGAGGCGAGAGAGAGGATCCAACCGCTGATGACGTGTTTTATAACAGTTTCAATGCCTATTGCCTAGTGAGTTCTGTTCCTCGACGATTTAGTCGGTGAACAACTGGGCACAATAAATAAATGGTTGCTCAGATTAGGCAGATGAATTTAGGCTTAGTAATATGCTAGCTCCTTTCAATCTGTAAATGCAAACCGAATTATTTGAATTAATCTGTCGATCTTGTCAAATGGGAAGAATAGTCGTTTCATTATTATGCAGAAACTATGGGGTTTGTTTGTATTTTCCAATTTGTGGGCTCTAGCTCTCCTCGGTTAAAGGTTATTCTGCTCATGCCTCTTGGAATCACGAGGCAGTGCGAATAACCATAGTGAAAAAGTGACTTGCCTGGCAGAATGAAAGGCGAAGGGCCTTAGGTTGTAATTGCTTAATGTGCCCTACTGGAAGATTGCCATCCCATTCTTGTAATTTCCATCTGGTCTGGTGTAGCTGGCGCAAAACTTGAACTATTTTACACCTTAGGGCAATCGTCGAAGTCTAAATTTATGTTTTCCATGTAAGCATTTTCATTAATTTCTTCATGATGTATCCCTGGTTTGCAAAAAGAGTAGTGGTTGTTTTCCATGTGCCCAATCTACTCCAATTGTACCTCTTGATGAAGCTTCAAAAGGTTTAAGAATTCAAGGGTGCTAAAAAAGGTGCTATTTGTAATTGAGAACAGTGTGCCATGCACCCCCAAATGTCTTCAAACAGCACAGCACAAGATCACCATGCAGCAGGAAGTAGCATCAACCCAAATGAACTTGTAGATCAAGGTAAAAGGTTTTCAAGTCTGCACACGCCCTACAGAAGGTGCCTAATTCATTTTCTGGTATGCTAATTTACAGTGTTTGGTTGTTTTTACCATAAAGGCATAAACCATGAATTTTCAGTCAATGTTAAACCAATTAGTTTTGTTGAAATTCTGTTCATGCTCATTTAGACTGTATTTTAGCATGGTGTGTTTGTGCTTCAGAAAATTCAGCTTCTACCAAGTGTCATTGCAATTATACAGATGTTGTATGATGAACATGTTTGCGAATTATTGTTTGGCATGGCTATACGCAGTAGTTGCAACTCCATAACATGCTACTATAAATTGTAGTTAATTGCTGCTATCTGTTAGCTATGCTATATAATCTGGAAAGCCGAGTCATTTGAAATTACCAAAACATTATTAAGAGTGAGCGTGACTGTGGTCAGACAGCCACATGGTAAATCGGGGGAACAAGTGTTCATCGCAATGTTTTACATGATAAAGCACTAAAACCACCTTTGGATCCTTCACTGATATTTTTGCCCCAACTGATAAAAAAAACGATCTTCCTTTTCTTTCCACACGACGCCACTTCTGGCTACTGGACCTTCACCTCGGTGACGTTCCGCTTGCGCTCCCCCGGTGCGCGGCACGGTGACGTAGAGCACGCCGTCCTTCACCTCCGCGGTGATCCCCTCGGCGCGCGCGTCGTCCGGGAGCAGCAGGCTGGCGTGGTACCCGCTCGCCGACCACCACTCGCCGTCGTCGCCATCCTCGCCGTGCTCCCGCTTCTCGCCCTCGATCACCAGAACGCCGTCCTCCACTGCCACGCGCACGTCCTCCTTCCCGAGCCCCGGCACCTCGAACCGCAGCCGGTACCGCGCCTCGTCCTCCCGCACCTTCCCCGACAGCAGCCGCGACGGCGCCAGCCGCTCCAGCGGCCGGCTGAGGGTCTCCGCCACCTGCGACAGCGCGCTCCCGAGCTCTGCAGCGTGCCCGTCGCCGTCAATCGCCGGTTAAGCTACAGGTGTGTTGCCAAAGATCGGGAGGGGAGAATGCTTGCAGGTCGTACCGTCGACGAAGCGGAACGGGGTGAAGTCGCGGAGGTCTCGTCACGCCCAGCGGCCGCCGCGGCGTGCGGGGGCGGACTGGCCCGACACGGCGACCTCCCGGCCTCCGGCGTCAGAGTCGGCCGCCGACGACGTTGAGAAGAGGGAGTGAAGGCTCACGTCCGCCGCCGGGGCAGCGGCGTACGCCGGCCTCGCCAGCGCCAGCGCGCGGCTGGCGAGGGTCCTGTTGAGGCACAGGCGAGCTAGAGCCATGTCCCAGCCGGAACAAACGGATTTGCTTCTGCCGAGCTGCTGGGCACTCGATCGCTTCGTCACTCTGGGTCACTCTGCTCGGCGATCCAGGTGGCGATGGGGTGCTATAAAGCGGCCAGAGGAGGCCGCGACACGCATGCTGAGAAGGCCGGAGAGGCGTCTGGAAAGGAAAGAGGCGGCCACTTCTATCACCTTCTGGGCGCGCCCAGGATCGATCAAAAGCAGACTCGACACAGAGGGTACACAATTCCTCCAGAGACTGGTAGTGGTGGGCTTCAGCCTTCATGTTTCCAGCATCTTTGTTTCTTCTTATTGAGGCCTAAGTGAACATCATGGCTTACTGTTCCCTGCAAACATTCTGATTTTCCATCTGAAAGCGAACATTATACGCTAAGCCAAGTTTAAGAAGACAATATGTGATCGAAGAACAAGGAACACCGGAAACTGAACGCTATGATCTGTGAACACAATTACTAGAAGTAAAAACGAAAGAATATTTTACACTTGCTTAAGAGAGGGATGCCATCATGTCTCCAAGACAATCCACATTCATCACCACACAAGCTTCGGCAGCCTATTAAAGTTGCGTACATTTCAGCGATTTCATAACGTGGACTCAAACAACACACTTCCAGCATTAACGGACTCTAATCGTATAGGCCTTCCTGCTCCCAGCTCATCACGAGGAAATCGACCATTTCCTGACAGCCGGCCCAATGCACAAGTCAGTGTGTTGTCTCAAAAAAGGATACATGTGTCAAAGGAAGATGGGATGTAGCTTTTCAAGAGATCTTACACTGAGAGGGATCGGTTGTGCAAACGATTTCGAGCTTCCAAGCAGGCTCTCATATGTGGCATTACGACTGCAGTCACCAGGCAGACATTAGTGCAAAAGCCATCAATCAGAAACTACCCTAATTTCGAAGTATTAGACAAGATTCTGCAACTCCTGGAATGCCAGCCAGGTAACAATCAGATTCATATACAAATAGGATATCATCAGCAACCATAATATATCACAACTTCAGGTATTTCAAATAACAATTAAAAGTGTGGTAGAAACCACAACTGGTTCATTTCCATGCAGGTAGTGAAGAAGGTAGATTTCATGCAACTAAAATTACAACACGAGGAACTATTTTGGCCACTGCAAAATACGTAGAAAATTTAAGACCTTTGGCATTCCATAACAAAAGAAAGGAAACTTCGACTAACCTTATTTTTGGTTCTTGACTTTGACTCTGGGAATTATGCCTTCGTTTTCCAATCCACTGTTGTCGAGTCTGGTGCCATAGTAGAGGACCTATGGTTGTACAAATGAGGGGGGGAAATATCAGTGAGTGAACCATAGGTGGATTCTCGTTGCTTTATATCATATAAAATGATACATGAACGTTGTTCACAGGCACTTGCCCTTTAGGGTTTGGATTCAGGAGTCATAATAAGATCAAATAAACTACTAATTGGCTGTGTGACGATTGTCAGAGGTTGACCAAGCCTATTGCCAGGCACGAACTTAATATTTTAATAATTACAAATGGCTCAACTAACAGATTATATAGCATAGCTAGCAGATACCAGCAACTACCTACCAATTATAGGAGCATGTTATCGAGTTGTACCAACTATTGCGTACAGCCATGATATAGATAGTAATTTGCAAATATGTTCACCATACAGCATCTTGCAAAATCACCATGACCCTAAGTAGTAGCTAAATTTTTTGGAGCACAAACAAACCATGCTGAAATGCAGTCCAAATAAGCATAAATGGAACTTTTACGAACAAATATTTGTTTAAAACATGTTGTCTGAAAATTCATGGGAGTATGGAACAAACAATCAAGATCTTAAATTGGTAGCCAGTAGGCACATTTTCCTGCGCAAGTGCAGACATGAAACCTCTTTTACCTTGATTTACAAATTCATTTGGGTTGCTGCTACTTCCAGCAGCATGCTGATCATTAGGTTGTGCTGTTGTGCTGATTGAAGACATACTATGTCGGGATTGCAGGGCACTATTCTCCATTTCGTGCGGACTTGAACTCCAAAAGTCGTCAGACAAATTGCGCCTTTTTACAGAGCGCCCTTGAATTCTTAATCCTTTTGAAGGCTCATCAACAGCTATTATTGGAGTAGGTTGGGCACAACCAAAACAACCTCTGCTCTGTTGAAAACCAGGATCGGCCAATAAATGATTAGTACCAGGTACTTGATACAAGTAACATGCACAAATAATTAAGGGCTTACACTGAAAACACATAGTTAGACGATTCCCAATACTGGATTAGTATAAGTCGTGTACCAGCTTGGGACCAGGCCCAGCTATATCTGATCAGTCGGAAATTACTAGGAGGTGGTGGCCATCTTCCAGTAGGCACTAAGCATTTACAATTTAAGGCAAGCACAAACAAAAAACTTCAATTGACATAGCTAGAACCCACAAAATGAGAAAATAAAAACAACCCCCATAGTCTGTACAGAATACGGAAACAACTGTTCTTATTTGACTACATAGACAATTGATCTAAATAGTTCTGTTTGCATTTACAAAACCTAAAAAATACTAAGCCCAATTTCATCAAGACAATTTGAGCAATCATTTGTTCATGGTATCCAGTTGGTCAATGACTAAATCATCGAGGAGTAAAACACCCTAGGCATGAAACCAATTACAAATATATACTTTAGTAGCATTTTAGGTGCCAGTTTGTTATTGCAGGTAACCAGCTTGCTCAGTCATCAGTAGCCAGTATTAAGTGAACTGCAAGTCCATAATTCAAAAAAGATACCAAGTACAAGTAATCTACATGCGCCACTCAATTAAATGGGCAGTTAGGTGCAGAAATAGTAGGTAAGAATCCCCCTTTTCTAGTTTCACAAATAATTGTACACTAGAGTATTGATCCAGGAAGGCAAACATCACTCAGTTTCTCTTTTCTGTTGTACTGGTTACTTTTGGAGGCTGCTGATTGCAAACTTAAGGGAGCAGGAAAGAAAAAGGAGCTTAAGGGAGACCTAACACGAAAGCAAAAGTATCAGGGCAATAAACCAGCATTGCTGGAAAATAATCCTAGCAGAGATAACGGCCGGTGTAGAAGCAAGCAGAATACGATAGCAAATCAATCATCCCCATCATCAATTACATACAGCTAACCGTAATGAGGCCATTCTATTGTCCCTTATACCGGAGCTGTCTAGGGTTAACTAGGCTTTAAGACTAATAACAGCCATTCTATTGTCCCTTCTAACTATCCATTCCAAACAGAGATTACCGAGGCAACAAATTTGATCACGGCTACAGCGTACAGCCAATCGCGTAGGCACAGATAGCTCCAACCCACAGCCAATCGCGTCGGAGCAGCAGCAGCAGCAGCAAGCAGACAAGCCAGCAATCAATCAACTCATCCCGCGTGTGTTCAGGAGAGGGCAGGAGGGAAGAGGGAGGCGTACCCGACGCAGGCAACGAAGCGGCGCACCCAGGAGGAGAGCGACCCGCAGCTCAGCAGCATAGCATCCGGCTCCGCCGCGCCGCCGACGGCGGCCAGTCCACAGCAGTTGCGCCCGCGCCCGCGATCCCCGGAACCCTACCCCCTGGGCTCTGGTTGGCTGCCACCGGCGGATTGGGGGATTCACCTCGCACCTCGCCGGAAAGAAGAAAAAAAAATCCGCCTCGCTCGCTTCCACAGCTTGATGATTTTCTTCTCTCTCTCTCGCCTCGATTATTAGGTGACGCGGCGTGCTGCGATAATGGCGGCCTCCCAGCCCTCCTTATCTGCAGCAGCTCACCTCGCTTTCGGAGGAGAGAGGGAGGGGGGGAGGAATCATTGCGGCCGTGCCTGGCTGGACGCCGTACGTGGGGGCGGATCGGGCGCGTCCGCCGCCGGATCGACGGCCGGGAGGCTGCCACGGATGACGGGCCCGGCCCGGTGGAACCGTTTCGGCCTGGTGGGGGGCAAGGAATCGGGGATTACGTGGCGTTAATCGCGACGGGAATCGCGAGACCGAAACCCTGGCGTGCAAGCCGCAGCAGAGGCAGTGGTTGGGCTAGGAATTCCGTTACGTGCTCGCAATCGCAACGGGCACAACAGGTACTCTCACATCTCTTCTCTTGTTCTCCGTTCTCCCCAATTTACCCGAACCCCAGGGACTATTTAGCTGATTCGTTTTCACTGCAAAAATTGGTAGTGCTATTTAGTTGTTTATGCGTACGGATGGTAACGAGTCATGCTCCAAATGTTTATTTACAATTCAACTCAGTATTTTTACCACTCCTAATTTAAAAATATGTAAAATATAAGTTCAACTCTTTTTAAGTTTGATATTTAATTTTTTAGATCATTTATCATCCCTATGTATGTATACATGGTAGTAGGGCTGTTGACAATTTAGATGAAATCCACCTGATTTGGAGTTTTTCTACTTCCTCAGTTCAAAAAAAGTGCAACTCTCATTTTTCAAGGAGTCAAATAATTTTAAATTTGATTAAATTTATAAAAATATTATTAACATTTATATCTTCAAATAGATTTAGTATGAAAATATAATATATGATTAGTCTAATGATACTTACTGTATAATATAATATTAATATTTATTTTATATAAATTTGATTAAATTTAAAATTATTTAACTCCTCGAAAAGTATAAGTTGTATTTTTTTGAACGAGGGAGTAGGTGTTTACGCTGCATTGGAGCTTTCAAAATACTGTATCCGGGGGCCAGCATCTAGCATGTATTCAATTTTCTTCACCCTACCTGCTTGATGCATGCCTCTAGAGATGCAAATGAATCACCTTTAAATACACCTCCAAACGCAGCTGGGGCTCCTGACCGAGGCAACGCCGATTTAATGCATGCTGGGATCGCTGCCTATAATGGACGGCGACTGCTAACGCATCCAAATGGACTTTGCCTCGGGAAAAGGCCTCCGTACCGTGGAGCCTGCTTTCTTCTCGTTGGGCAGCGTTGGGCTCGACCCAGCCCCCTCCTTCCAACTCCACCCCCACTCTCCTTTTTTGTTTTTTTTTTCCCTGCCGGAGTCGTAGCCATCTCCGGATTTGCTTGGTTCCTGTTTGTGTGGTGAGGTCAGGCTGCCGCGTCAGCGCCTCGCCTTTGTCTGCCGGCATGGTTGTGCGTAGCCAGGGGCGACGCCACGTTAAGTCTGCGCAGGGTAAAATTTTTTTTGCCACTAATTAAGCTTAAAATTACCATATAATTCTGAGAAGTTATTTCCGTCCCTGAAGGAGTGCACCATGGTCAATTGGAAACTAGCTTCGCCCCTGTGCGTAGCGGACACGAGCTTGCGTAGAGCCAGCAATGGATCTCCTCATCCTCATTTCCCATGCTGCAACTTTCACTGGATATTTCCTTTCAGAAAAAAAATCCACTGGCTACAGCGACCAGCAGGACAACGGTTCCAAGCTTCTCAGTACAGAATCATTGTTGCGGTATACTGTGCTTTCTCCGTACTGTATCCAGCTGAAATGCTTCCAAAATTCTATTGTGACTTGTATTTTTCCGAATTTTCCTTTGTGGGTTAACGTTTTGTTGCCCATTTGACACTCTTTTGCTAGAATTTCATAAGGAGGCCAATTACTTGACGTGTTAGTACGTTGTTGTAACCCACAAGCTCTTGTATTTACGATCCTTTTACCACCTCCAGTTACATTGTTGTATGTGTGATTATTCAGTTTTATGTGGACCATACATGGCATTCCAGAACTTGTGATCACTAGTCTTTATTTGAATATTCAACCACGTAGTCAACTTGTGGTGACAACTACACTACCAAGTAATTTTCATTCTTGCCGTGTCATATAATCTCGATTAGTGCCTTTTTATAGTCTACTAAATAGGTTTGGGCGAGCTCACATGCACCCACACCAAAATGCAAAATCAACAAGCAAATTTTCACCATGTATAATGATCAAATTCTCCTAAAAAATCGTATAACGATCAAATTCATAAACCCACAAGGCAAGCGCACCCCTTCTAATTTGCTCTAGCTTCACCATTTGCAGGGTTACAAATCTTTATGATCCAAAAGTAGTACCTACGTCTGTGGTCATGAGATCAAGGTCTACAGGTCCAATCTCCTACAAGCATTTATAGATGTGAGTATAACTGACTGCGTGAAGATACCTGCTATGATCATTTATAAAAAAAATATTTAACAAAACTTATCTACTCCGCGTATGTGTGATGGAAAAACGCTGTCTAATTGGAACCCCATTTTTCCTTGTGTTTTCCAGCCATACATGTTAGGTGTTACGTCGTTGTTATTCAGTTTATGTGGACCGCAACGTCTTATTCCACAACTTTATGTGGTCACCAGGCTTTGAAAATTCTCCCACGTGCTCTTCAGTCAATGAAGTTTTGGATCGCAGCAGGAATTTAAGAGCACACACAGCTCATACCTTCTAGCACTCTACTAGCAGATAGCTTTGCTCATTGCCAGGTACTGCATGCACAGACCACACCACTTACTATGCATCCCTCCGCTGCCAAGTTCTTGCTTCTTATCGTGGCCGCCGCCTCGAGCTTCTTGTCGGTGGCATCGCATGGACTGCCGCCGCGGCAGCTCAAGCGGAACGCGAGCTGCTTGCCGCACGAGAGGGACGCGTTGCTGGCCTTCAAGGAAAACATCACCAGCGATGGTCGTTTCCCGGAATTCCTGTGTTCTTTCAAAAACTTGCGATATCTCGACCTCTCGATGTTGTCGTTTGCGAGCAGACTGCCTGCTCAACTTGGCAACCTTTCCACACTGGAATACCTTGACCTCGCCAACGCATACTCTTTGCCGAGTGAGGTGCCGCCTCAGCTCGGTAACCTCTCAAACCTGCGACATCTTGGTCTCGCTTCTAATTATTTGTACACAACCGATATCTCATGGTTAGTTTGTCTCCATGGCTTGAGTATCTTGACATGGGACGCGCAAATCTAAGTACAATAGATAATTGGCTTCATGTGGTGAACATGATTCCATCTCTGAAGTCTCTCTCCCTTTGGAACTCCTCACTTCCAAGAGCAAACCAATCGCTCACTCACATAAACCTCACAAAACTTGAGATGCTTGACTTATCCATGAACTACTTCGGGCACCCAATTGCGTCCAGTTGGTTTTGGAACATAACAAGTATTCAATCCCTCGAGCTAAAGTCAACCTATCTTTACGGTCCTTTCCCTGATGCACTAGGACGAATGACGTCCCTCTCTTACCTGGGATTTCAGGAAAATGGAAACTCAGCCACGATGACAGTAGACTTGAAAAATCTATGTGAATTGTATACTCTGTTGCTCGATGGGAGCCTATCATCTGGGAACATAACAGAGTTCATAGAGAAGTTGCCACAATGTTCTTCTAGCAAATTATGCTACCTAAGTTTGAATGACAATAATATGACAGGAATAATGCCACAGGTAATGGGGCACTTAACCAGCTTAACTGCTCTTAGCCTATCTAACAACAGCATTAGTGGATCTATATCACCAGGGCTACAGAATTTCACTAGTTTGGAGGAATTATTTCTCAGTTCCAACCACCTTAGTGGCCAGATACCATTGCTGCCAAGAGGCCTCGAAATACTGGATGTCTCCATGAACTTCTTGTCTGGGCATTTGCACTTCGGAGCTCCAAATATTAAAGTACTAAATTCTATCCTCTAATAAAATTACTGGTCCTATTCCTGAAAAGTTTTGTGAGTTGCAATATCTACGTGACTTGGATTTGTCAAACAATTCTTTCGCGGGAGAACTTCCTATATGTTCTTCGATGCCATACCTACACTCCTTGCACCTAAGTAACAACGATTTTCTGGAAAGTTCCCATCCTTGATCCAAAGCCTCTCCAATCTAACTTTGCTTGATCTTTCATGGAACAAATTCTATGGGACATTACCAATATGGATTGGACATCTGGCAAAGCTGCGATTCCTAGATCTGAGCCACAACATGTTATATGGGGGTATTCCAGTGAATATCACACATCTTAGACAACTTCAACTCTTGAATTTATCATTCAACAATATATCAGGATCAATTCCTCAGTCATTATCAAAGCTAATGGCAATGACAAAAACACATATGCCCGGACCTAAAACTAATATACTTGATTGGTACATAGGTTTGGTAAATTATGGGTTCCTAGATATTTTTGTCTGCAGTGACGAAGCATCAACAACACGAGTATGCCGCACAAAGTATTTTTTATATTGTTGGCATCGACTTGTCTGTCAATCATTTAACTGGAGGAATTCCAGATGAAATGACTTCTCTTGACGGATTGAGATACTTCAATTTGTCAAGGAATTGCTTGAGAGGAAACATTCCAAAGAATATTGGCGCTATGGAATTAGTGGAATCAGTTGACTTCTCATGGAACAGTCTTTCTGGTGAAATCCCTGCAAGCTTGTCAGGCTTGACATTTTTAAGTGTCTTGGACTGTCATATAACAATCTATCAGGAAGAATACCGTCTGGGCGTCAGCTTGAGACCGTCTACGACAACAACCCAACTATGTATGATGGGAATAATAATCTCTGTGGACCTCCTCTTCAGAGAAATTGCTCATCAGGAAATAGTGATCCTAAGCATGGTAATGAAAAGGCAAGCGGAGAGAATTCAGAATCATTGTTCTTTTACTTCGGACTTGTATCAGGGTTCGCAGTTGGCCTCTGGGGGGTGCTGTGTGCTCTACTCTTCAAGAAGCCATGAAGAATTGCTTTTATCCAGTAGCATATTTATTGTTGTGTAATCATACATCATCAATTTAATTTGAGGCCGGCACTCTGTTGGGGTTGGATATGTTAATTGGATTACAGATCGCACCGTCTGATTTTCACTCACGGCTTACAGATCGTGCTCTCTTGCGAAACCAAGCAAGCAGTGGCAGGTGGGGCGAACTACTCTGCCAAGGTCCCTTCAGATTTAAGGCGAGGAGGAAGAGCGGACGAAGAGAGCGAGGCGTGCGTAGTAGTTTAGTATTGCCAGTCAATGTTGGTCAGCTTGCTGAACGGAATTGCATGTGGGATCAGCGAGGTCGTACACCATTAATAACATAGACGGCATGCATGGCTCGAAAGCCACGTCACCAGCATTATTTCTCGAACACGAAACCTAACCATCAATAACGCCAGTAGGTTCGTGGAGAGTTTTATCCCATTAAATTCGATACCACATCATCAATTTTGCTGAAAAAACAAGTAAAAAGAAGAAAAGACTTATAGGGGATGTGAGATGAATTTCATCACTCTAAAACTCATATGGCACAGTTACCTAGTATCAGAGACGGGCTCGGAATTGGAAGATTGGGTATTCAAAAATTCAGAATCTACAAAAACTTAACCGTTTCAACGCTATCTTCTAGCGAAAATATTCTTAAATACCTTTAATTTGTAAAAATAATGGGTATTCAGTGACCTCCTAAACCCGTTCTTGAATACTATGAACCCGTTCTTGACTTGGTTCCCAGTTTTGATAAGTGTACCATAAAACCGTGCAGCACGACGAGTCACGCATAATGTTTTTGCCGTCCTTGCTTGGTGGGTCCATTCTTGCATTGGTCACGTCACGTCGGGAAGTTCCCTAGACCGGAGCAGCAGCCACCTTGCATTCATCAGTTCGTCGCCGTATCAACAAGACAACAACGACCGCGGATGACGGAGCAGGCGGGAGGCATCGGGCCAGGCAGGAACTCCTTCCTCCCTGTATCGTCAAGACAGCAACATTAGTGCCGTATCGGTTTGCTAACCTCGGGGGACCAGGCTCAAATAAGCGCAACGCGGCCCACCCGTCGGGGTTGGAAGGAGGGAAACGGGCCTGAGCTTAACGCTGTTAAAAGCGCGATTGCCCCGGGTTAGTTGGTGGACTAGGCGTGGGCTCTCTCTCGGCCCATACCGATGACGACATCCGAAACTCTGGGCCCCTCCCACGCAGCTGGGCTTCTGACTTGAGAGGCAAGGCCGGGCTTTGCCTCGGGAGAAGGCCTCCGTGTGCCGTGGAGCCTGCTTCTTCTTCTCGTGGGGCAGCGTTGGGCTCGACCCAGCCCTCCTTCCAACTCCACCCCCAACCCTTTTTGTTATTTTTTTTCTCTGCGCTTGTACCACGTCAGGCCGTGCGTCAGCGCCTTGACGGGAACATGTTAATTGAGCATGTTCTAATGATAAGTCCCCATTTGTGGTTGGCAAACCCCAGCATAGCCATCGTCTTCAAGTTCACAGGACGGCGCACGAGACTTTCAACATCGCCAAATGGCCACAGTGCAGACAACAAGAGATAAAGATCTTTCACGGTAAAGCAAGAAAACAAACCTTGCAAGTGCAAGTTGTCCTCCACATGAGCGCACTCGTATGGTAGTAAAAGTATTGGCGGAGCAACACCTCTAGCTCTTTCTCTAAAGAAGAAAAGAAACAGAGCGCATTCATTCCTAAATTGCTATGAACGCAAGCTTGCGCGCGTTCAGCGGTAATGCGCGTTTTCCGCGCACCGAGGGCAATAGTCTCTCTAATCTCTTCTCTACCATGTGTATGAACGCGCACGCGCGTGCGTATGATGTGAGTGTGATGTGCGTCCTTGTATGTACCTTTTAAAAAAGGTCCCCAAACAACTTCAGAAACCTCTTTGCGGGGTAATGCCAAAAGAGGAATACGAGATTCCCTTTTATCTCTCCGAAGACCTGGTGGACGTCTGTGCAAAAACCAAGCCAAGCTAAGATGCAGCGGCCGAACACAGTTGGGCGTGAGATCACGATGCAGACGGCGGACGGGCGGAGGGATAGTTCCACGGCCATCCCCATCTCCATTTTCCGGCGAAGGGGACGGAGCAACTTGCGGGGGGCCATACATGTGTGACTCCATGAGGCTTACAGATTATAGATCAGTGGCGTCCCGGTTGCTCTACGATCTAAGTCGCTATCGTCTTCGAAAATCTCTGCTGGATTGAAACCGGGTCAATGTCGACGATCGAGAGAGAGATGGCCGTAGCTCGCATCGCAATCTCGTGAAAAGCAAGAGACCTTTGCGACGGCGCTGCCTTTTGTCCGCCACGCTAATCCAACAAAGCAACTCCACGTAAAAGCCATTCTAAAGCTTGACGACGATAGGTAATGACAAGACACACTCAAGAAACAGATATGCACGAAAAAATGTACTACCTCCGTCTCAAAATATAACAACTTTTTATTAAAGTTAAACGTTTTCATCGTTGACTAATAATATCTTCAAAAATAATTACTTTTAAATAGAAAAAGATTATATGTTGCGATAGTTGATTTCATTATGAACGAACTAATATCACTTTTATATCATCAATCTTTATGTCTTTTTACCATATACGATCAAAGTTTAAAAGGTTTAAGTTGAACAAACCTAAAAGTAACTATATTCTGAGACAGAGGTAGTAGGAAGAAAAAATCAGTTGGCACTAAAATCATGGATAGCAGGATAGGAAGTGAGCATAGCTCAGATACGAATGTTACAGTAGTAATATCTGAACCGCCAAAGTTCAATTCCTCCACACCACAATTTTAAGTGCCTATTTCTTCTCTCTAATCTAAATTTTAGTGGTGAATTAAATCACCACCTAGTTCCTTCAAGATTGGATTTCGAGCGGCAGCAGGACAAGAAAATGACAAAGTAAAATTGCTGTATCCAGCCTTCCAGAAGCAGAGCAACAAGCCCAGAGGGGAAAGTGAAAGATGCGGTAGTGGTCAACCATAGTTGAGCTTCAGATCATGCATGACACGGACGCTGGATGTTCCTTTGCCGCGGCCGTCTCCAATGGCGACGACGGGGAGCAACTTGTAACATTGCAGCCTAACTTTATTAGTAGCGTCCCTGTTGCTTGCAACTGCAGAGCTCCAATGCAGTCGCTTTCGCCTTCAGAAATCTCAACTGGATTTATTTAAGCCGGGTCAAGGTCCACGAGAAAGATAGCGGTTGCTTGCGTCGCAATCTGACTTGAATTGGCGGGAAGCTGCAGGCGAGGAAAATGATAGGTATTAATTATTAATCAAGTTACCTGCCTGCTTCCTTCCTCGCATCTTCACGCCTCGCATGCAGGGCCTGCTTGGTTACCGGCCACCACTCGCCATACTTCCCTGATTAATTAGTGGTGGGGTTCTCTCCAAGAGCACAGCTACATTAATTTGGCCTCTAGATCTCTTCTACGTTTTCCTTTTTTGATCATCTTTTTTATTTTTGTCATAACTTTTAATGGTGATGATGTTGTGATCACATCTGATATATATGGGTGAAAAATCAATCTACTGTTCCAATAAATATATATACACAAAGCAAAATGATTAAAGCGCACTTTTTGTCATAACCTTTTAGACAAGAAAATGTAGCATATTAGTTCCTTTTCAGAGCTGAGATGCTGCATTTTTGCTCTTTTTTCAGATAGCCACTGATGAGCACCTGCTATTGCCCAAGGCATGAGAATCAAATGCCCCCTTAATTTTCGAGGAGATGCGAGAACAAATGGGGAGGGCCCTCCCATGTCCCATATCATGAGATCGAGATTAAGAAACCCCGCCCATGCAATCCAACAGCCACCAGAGCATCAAGATTAGTTTGACCGGGCTCAGCAATTCCAGCCAGCCTTTTCCCCCACGATTCCAAATACTCTATGCACGCCTTGACCTGCTTCGCTAGCTGCTTCCGGTCGCTGACAATGTATTCCCCAAAGAAAACGAGAAGAAAACAGTGCCACTGCTGGTATCCGTCGTCAGGAAACTCAAATGAAAAATCGAGGCAACGACCGGGTCCTAGTTTATTCTCCGCTCCTGATCCGTGTCCACGTTGTAGACTAGTAGCGTGTACGTACAAGCTGTCCTCGAGAGACAGAGTGAGAAAAGGAAAGAAAATGCTTCTACTATATAGAAGTGGATAGAGGAATCTTCGTCGCAGCCGTGAACATGCCCTGCTTGTCCGAACCACCACCCGGCATTCCGCCTGTTTCCAACCCCAACCGCTCCTGCCTTGGACGAACACAGCAGCTTACCATGCAGGTCGTTGCATGCCCATCTCCCATCTCCCAAGTCCAAACTGGCAGGTGAAATCGACCCAGCCCTTTCCTTCCCATGAGCTCGGCAGAAATAGGGGCACGTTGTTGACCACCTAAATGTCTAAAATCGTTTTTTTCCAAAAAATAATGTCTAAAAGCACACCCTTGTTGTGCCCATAGTGAGTATGATTTACTTGTTAACTAGGGGTGGATTATCCTCAAGAGGGCACAACATCTAGCCTTTGATTTCTTTTTTAAATCTGATTTGTTCGAAACTTCTTGCGGTGGTGGGAGCATATCCCATATGAGTATGCGATTATTTCCGTGAAATTTGCGTGACATGAATACAGAGGGAGTACTACTTTTGTCCAAACGCACCTAAATGAGAAAGAAACAAATCCTAGTGGAACGCACAACAGGTCTTGCATGTATGTGCTTTTCTTCAAACAAATTGAAGTCACGTATATTGTCGTTTGTTTCAGCTAGCGCGCGAGTGCCAAATAGAAACAGAATTTTCATCAATACCATTTTATATTCTACTGAATCGGGGTTTGGGCTAGCTTACAATGGCGAAGCTATATAGTATCTAGGGGTGCACATGCACCCACACCAAAAATGCAAAAGAAATGACTAGGAGTAAATTTTCACCATGTATAATGGTCAAATCTAGTTTTTTAAAATTATCCCACGTACTCTTTAGTCAATGAAGTTAACTAGAATGTTTGGATCGCATCAGAAACTTAAGAGCACACAAGGTTCAGACCTTCTAGTACTCTACTATCAGATAGCTTAGCTCATTGCAGGGTATTTGACGGGTCCAGGGATCCGGGTCCCCAGCGGGGCCCGCCTCCCGCTGGCATTCTGACTAGCCCGAGACAACACCCGGAACCAACGCTCATCTTCGCGGGCCACGACTTCATCCAGGTTGCCCAGACCCATGATCCTGGCCAACCGACCGGTCGGAAAAAGCATGGCTCGCGTTCTCGATCTATCATACAACGGCTCCGACTGAGGTCCCCCAACCAGGCTCCGCCTTACGCGTATCGCTATCCCCGACCGGCGAGGCCGAGGACAGCCGGACCCTGCATACCGGTGGGCCTGGGAGCAGGTGTGGTGGATAAGGATGCACACCGGAGCCAACTTGCCGTACAGGCCAACCACTCCCCCCACAGGGGTTGCAGGTGGGGTTGCAGTGCCCCTCGCTGCCACAGCGGGGAGGCACTGTTTCACCTGTCCGTCCTTATGAGTGGACGGAACACAACGACATCATCACGACGCGGCGAGCACGCCTCCATCATGGCGAAATGACGGGGCGTAATGTTGAGGACGGAGTGTGACTACCGTACCACGCTTATCAGCGCACGCCTACCCCTCCGACTGGCGAAGTATGACGCACAGGGACAGAACAAGATGGCCACTCTGCGACACAGGACCGGGATGGTGGCCGTTTGAGGACTCCGACTGACAGGGTTGACGACCCTGATCGGCGGGGCAAGGAACCCTCTCTCTATCTTTCTTTCTCTACACTTAGTCCCCCTTTAAGGAGGATGTCAGACCCAGGGTCACGGGACTGCGCACATGGCATACATATTCTAGGATAGGAGATGAGATACGGTCCACACCCTACACCAATTGTAACTACTCGTACCGTAGTAGAAATAGTCGGAAGAGAAGAAAACTACCCGAAAAGTACTTAGGTAGGACTCCTAAGCTTGTATCTGGTTAGGATTTTCATGTAACCCTGTCCCTCCAGACTATATAAGGGCGGGTAGGAACCCCTCCAAACAGATCAACCAGATCAACACCTAAGGCAATACAAATCACCACACATGACGTAGGGTATTACGCTCTCGGCGGACCGAGCCTGTCTAAACTTTGTGTTTCTTGCATCTTCGAGTTTCTGATCTCGGCGACACCCTACCTACAACTCACCACCTCGGGAGTATCCTTCGGTCGTCTTGGCGGTAAAACACTGACAGAGTACTCCCCTTGGACTATAAAAGGGAGGGTCAACCGCCTAGAAAAGGGGATCGGACCAGATCGGAAATCTAAGAGATTCATCCTCCACTTAAAAACTTATAACTCCCCAACTCTCACGAGCACCTAGGCTCAAGCAATACATCCGATCGACCTCCGATTGGACGTAGGGCACGTTTGCTTGAACCAATATAAAATCTCAAGTCATTATATGCTAGACCACCTCCGATTACGATGTACGATACACACTTCGAGTAGGTTTAGCTGTCGGCCATTTTCGAAACCGACATTATTACATGCACACCACCGCTTACTATGCATAGCTCTGCCACCAAGTTCTTGCTATTTATTTAATAAAACTTATCCTCCATGCATATGTGTGAAGGAAAAACGTTGTGAACATGGTCTGTCTGTCCAAACCCGGCATTCCGCGCCTGTTTCCAACCCCAACCGCTCCTGCCTTGGACGAACACAGCAGCTTGCCAGGCAGGTCGTTGCGCAGGGGGCCCAAGATCAGACCGTGCCCAGATCCCATCTCCCAAGTCCAAACTGGCAGGTGAAATCGACCCGGCCTCCTTTTCTTCCCATGAGCTCGGCGGAAATAGGAGCACGCGCGGAAGGTGCAGGGTGCTCGTACGAATTAATCTTCATTTAAACAATTAGTTTTATAATTAATTTATATTTAATATTTTTAATTAGTATCCAAACATTCGATGTGGTAGTGATTAAAATTTAGTCCAAGATAATTTAGTCCAATATATCCAAACAGCCCCTAAGCCGGACGCCGAGGCGTTCCCGGTGGTTAAAGAAATCCATCCAAGCAAGAGACTCGCCTTAATAGCAGTGGCTTATGATTTCCTTTTCTTCTCTACTGGTTAAAGTAATAGAGTGTTGTTGACCACGCCAATATCTAAAAGCACACAATTTTTATGCTATAGTGAGAATAATTTACTTGGTTAATTAGGGGTGGATTATCCTTAAGAGAGCACAGCATCTAGCCTTTGATTTATCTTTTGAATGTGATTTGTTCGAAACTTTTTGTGGTGATGGGAGCATATGATATCCCATTTGAGTATGCGATTATTCTCGTTTCTTTTGTGAAAGGATATGTAGTTATTTACTCTCATCAAGATATGCAAAATCAGCGAAAGGATACAGTACGTCAGTACTGCCAATACCAAAAATAGCGGTACTACGATATTCCCAACTGAGCTCTTTTTTTGCATATATAGATATAGTAGCTGCTGCTACTGCTCGAGCATAAGAATCACACGGTCCCTTTTTCCAGGTGACGCGATGGCAAATGGGGAGCGACCGAGCGAGGGCCCTCCCATGCAAGGACGGGGTGTCAGAATTGAGAAATCCACGGCCAATCCAGCGACCACCGGATCATCCTATTATCCTTAATTTTGAAGGGCTAAATTTTTAACCCCGTCGCATCAAAAAAAATTCTGCTATTCAAGAGTATTAAATAAAATCTATTTAAATTTTTTCACACATGCGTGCCAATTCGCGAGATAAATTTATTGAGCCTAATTAATCTATAATTTGCAACAATAATGCTACAGTAACCATCCGCTAATTATGGATTAATATACTTATTAGATTCGTCTCGTGAATTAGCCTAGAGATTCTGTAATTAGTTTTATAATTAGATTTTATTTCTCCTAAATGATAAGATTCTCTTTATGTGAAAGGGCTAAAGTTTAGCCTCGGGAACCAAACATCCTCTTAGGGAGTGGAACATCCCTACGACTAAAGTTTAGTCCCATAATATCGGATATTTGACACCAATTAAAAGTATTAAATGTAGGCTAATTATAAAACTAATTGCATAAATGGAGACTAATTCGCGAGACGAACCTATTAAACCTAATTAGACCATGATTTAGTAAATTTGTGCTACAGTAAACATGTGCTAATCATGGGCTAATTAGCATCAATATGTTCATCTCGACAATTAGCTGCAACTTATGCAATTAGTTTTGTAATTATCCTTTATCTAGTCTATCTAATCGGTATTAAAGAGAGGACTAAAGTTTAGTCCCTTTGGTAATTTTTAATTTTTTCTACAGGTCACATCGGATGTTTGGATGTTAAATAAAGGGATTAAATATAAACTAATTATAAAACTAATTGCATAAGCCGATGCTGATTCATGATACGAATCTATTAAACCTAGTTAATCCATCATTAACATATGTTTACTGTAGCATAACATGATCAAATTATGAATTAATTATATTTAATATATTCATCTCATGAATTAGCCTTCATTAAACTGATTCTGTAACTATAATCGGTGTCCAACATCCGATTTCGGTGAACCGAACAGGCCGTACTCCAATAGCCGCTTCCATTTGCTGACAATGCCACTGCGTCTATCCTCTGTCAGGGAAATCAGATGAATCGAAATCAAGGCGAGAACGGAAACGGAGGCGAAGGCTAGTTCTCATCTCGCTGCTGATTCGCGTACCCGTTGCGGCCTCAAGTTTTGGGAGTGGAATAGTGGATAGGGAAATCTCCGTCGCGGCTGCGAACGTGCCCTGCCGGTCCGAACCCGGCACCAGCCTGTTTCCGACCGCCTCCCCCTGCCCTTCACGGACAGGTCGTTGCTGCGCCTGCGCAAAGCGGGGCCAACAGAGCCGGAATCGGGACAGATCCTAGCCCATGGTTACTTTGCTGGGCCCGCCGGCCCGGACTCGCCGACGACCGACGGCGAAGGTGGCCTCCGGTCCTCGTCGCCGTCGGCTGCCGCCGCCCATCCGTCTCCAGCTCGACCCAGAAAGAAAGCAAAACCGCACGCGCGTGCCGCGTACTGCCCGCCGCCGATCGCGAGCCTCCGTCCTCCGGTCACGCGGCCCGCGGCCGCCGAGTCGTGAGCGCCGCCGCGGCCACGCATTCACCGTGGTGTCGCTTTTACCCTTTTTCCTTTTGCGATTTTTACTGCGTCTTCGCCTGCGTTCGCAAGCAAATCCGTGCGGGAGTCTCGTGCTGGAAGCAAGCGGTGACTTCAATTTTTTTCTTCACCCTCTTCTGATTTCTGATGAAATCGCAGCATATTTACAGAGCAGAGCTTCCTCGCCCAGACGCACGCGAACTTACAGAAGACTAAAAATTTAATCTACAACGCGTAAAAATAGAGAAGAAAAACACTAGAAAAATCTATTAACAGGCGTCCGTCTAGAAGGACGGACGAAACCGGAAGTCAACAGCCTGCCTACCGAAGACTAGCGCCGCACGAAAGGAAAAGCTAATTCCGCCCTCCGGCCGGCGGCGGCGGTCGGGGTCAGTAGGAGCAGGTGACCCGGTGGGCGGAGCGGTCGCGGAGCATGCCGCGGTAGAGCGCCTCCCGGTTGGCCGGCATCATCGTCCGCTCGTCCGGCTCCGCGGCCGCGGCGCCCCTGCAGGTGCCCGCCGCCGCCGGCGCGGCGGCGGCCGGGGTGGAAGTCCGGGTCGGGCGCGCGGCGCCCTCATTGTCGACGACGTCGGCCGCGAACCGCACCCGCTTCTCCGCCTTGCTGCGCCTCACCCTGCCCCCGCGCCGGCGCTTCTCTGCAAAATAACCGAGAAAGAAAGAACAGAGCGTGAGAAATCCCGTCCGCCCCCATCCGCCGCAGAGAGAAGCGGTCGCCGTCAGGTCGGGGCGCGTCGTACGTACCTGAGGAGAGGCAGGGGCGGAGGGCCCCGGCCGGGGCAGGGTCGGCGTCGGCGTCGTGGGAGAGGTGGGCGCGGCAGAGCGAGAAGATGACGAGGGAGCCCGAGAACGCGACGGCTGTGGCGGCCGCGAGCGCCAGGGAGCCCCCCATCGACGAGGAGGAGGAGGACATGGCGCCCGTCTGACCCCTCCGCTTCTCGCCTCCTCGGTAGGTGGGGAAGGGCCTTTTCTCCTGTCGTTAGGCGGGCGGGCGGGCGGCGCGCTCTCCGGCTCTCGGCTCCGGGCGCTTTCCTTCTTCTCCTCGATGGCGGGTGACTCCTCCCGCGCCGGTCCGCTTGCTTTCTCGGGAGGGACGGGGCGGTGTGGTGGTGGTGCCGTGGTGGTGGTGGTGCGGGGGGAGCCCCTGCCGCCAGCTGCGCGAGGGTAATAAAGGCGCGGCCGCGCACGCAGGATGGGAGGGGGTGGCCCGCTGGCTCTCTCCGAACTCCAAACTCCAAGGCGATTACGGCTAATCTAATCCCCTTTTCCGAGCCGACGGCCCATCCATTCGCGGTCGCCTTCGGTGAAGAGTCCGCGTGGAGAGCTGGAGCCGGCAGGCAACTCGCGGCGGATGGCCCGTCCCTCGTCCGCACAGACACGGGAGCGAGGCGCACGCGTATGGTTTCGATGGGTGCGTACGCCGGCCGGCTGCTTGCGGTTAATGATTAGGCACGAGATAAGGGTGATTTCTTTTTTGTTTGACGAACTTATCTTTTTTTACTAGTATTTATTATTTACTGCTCCCTCGGTGTACAAATGCGTATTTTCTCCGTGTTCTTAAAATTCCCGTGCTGCCTGAGGCTACGTACACCTGGTGGGGATTTTTGTTGCTGCTGCTGATAAAATGCGCAGACGCGTGCTTGTTTTACAAGGAAAATCGTTATTGTCACGTGTTCGATAGTAAGTGTTTCTATTTTTGGACATGGGAAAAGTGAAACGCTCTAGACATTCTTGGTTTGACTGGACGATGACCGTGTGGAGGAGTACGTAAGCTAGGATGCGGGGAGGACAACCAACCCGTATGTGGGAGGTGGAGACGAGAAAGCAACTAGGAAGCGGACCCAATAAAAATGGTGAATACGATCGCACAAAAAAAGTTGCCATCCTCTAATAATTTGTGACGAAAACAAATTTCCTCTCCGCAGCGCCTCATTTTATAGCGTTATTTCGCGGTGGTTGCTGCGCATGGGTCGCGCGGACTCCGTCGACGGTGCCCTTTGACTTTAGGGCCCGTGGAGCCATGGCATCACGAAGGCACGTAGCTACAAACCGCCCGACCATAGAATAAGAAGACTTGCTTGTGGAGAAAAGAGTCTCCTTTAATTTGCTGCGGTTGAACGGTCGATGATTCTGCGTTAAACAAATGAGCGGTTTCCCAGGGAAGAAGGGTACTCGGAGTACCGACAGGTTCTATCCGCACAGCGACCTCGATTTGACTTGCTTTGTTCTCTAAGGAATGTCTGGAGTACTTTTTCGTGCATCTTTTCCTTCGAAAAATCACTTCAACAGGAACGGCAGAAGCTTCGTTCTGCCTTGCAAAAAAGAGAGAGAGAGAGAGAGAGAGAGAGAGAAGAAACTTCGTTCTGTGCAGCTGTGCTAGAGCCCAAGGTCAAACATCGTTTAAGACTCATTTTGTTTTGAACGAACATGCTGCAGAAGAGATGTCTGAAATCGAAACGTGTGAGGCGTTTCGTAGCAGTCGAGCATAAAATTCACATGTGGGTGTACTCGTACATTCCCCGGCTACAAATTCGAAGTCAAGCCTCCTGCTATGGGATGACGCAGATACGCTCCTCCTGGCCGAGTAGGACTGGTACATGCCCAAAATCGGAGCAGCATGCAGTGGCGCATGGCGCATGCAGTGACGTAGCCGTGGCACACGTACTAGGTGGCGCCCATGCGGCTGGACGCCACCCACCTGTTCGGCCACCGGCGCGCCCTCGGCGCCGAGGACGGCCGGGGGCCTTGTCCTGGTTCTTCCCGTTTCGGAACGTGGCTGGCTTCCATTCCCGATGCCGGCTCCGCCCTCCGCAGCCCACGGGTTGGCGCTTGTGTAGCCTAGCTGACGGGGAATCTTCGTGCGGCGCGCCGGCGGCGGACGTGATCGCCGTCAAGAAGGCACGTTCCTACAACGACGACGACGACGACGAGGACGACGCTGTAGTAGTGTACTAGTCAGTAAAAGTAGCTTCTAATAATAACAAGTACCTGTCGTAACCACCCGTCAGGTCAGCACTCCCCAAGTCCCCAGGCATGCTCAATCTGCTCTACGTCGCCATAGGAAGTAGGTTTTCTTTTTTTTTTTTTTGCAATCCAGATTCTGGAGTGCTTTATCTCGTTTTATCGGATGTCTGCAAAGAGACTGCTTCATCTAGTTTGTACCTGCCAAAACCACCTACTGTTGCCTGCCTCATGTATGTTGGCCCGGTCCATGGCAGTCCTGGCTTGGTTTCTCCCCGTTCCGGAACGTGGTCGGTTGGCTTCCCGACGTCGTCGGGACTCGTCGCGTCTTCGCAGCCCGCGGTGTAGCCTGCCTCCCCTGTCTGCTCTGCCAGGCTCACCAAACACGCAGTACACAAGGTGGCGCACTACTGTCAGCAGTGGCCGTACGATGAGAATGGTTGGTATATCTGTACTGTATCGGCTCGGTACGTACACTCCAACTACCAAGTACAAGTACCACTTGAACCTGTCAAACCCACTACCAACAGCGTGTTTCCGAAAGATCCTGCTTTCTGTCTGTGCTTGCCTTTGCCGTTCGACAGGTGGCCAAGTATCTCGTGAGCTGCTCAAGGGCCAATCAGCAAGTGCGTTAGGCCAAGAGTGCCCAAGGCGGCGCCGTTCGTGCCGCCGCGCCGCATGGCCGAATCGCGCTGCGTCACGCTGCTTGAGCGTCAGATCGACTGGAACGGGCCACGCACAAATTGCCGTCCTGATGCACGCCGATTTGTATCAAGGAAAAAAAAGAATACCATTAACAAATCTCAGGCTGCACGTTTGTGGATTAGTTTTTTTTAAAAAAGATTACCAGTACCAAATCTCAGGTTGCACGTTTGTGCTTCGAATCGACGAGGTTTCGTGGAGCGTACCGGGACCATCTCCGGCCTGAAGCATTGCGATCTCGAGACGCCAGTGCGTTTGGAGAGGGCGCGCGGTCACGGGAAGGGCCAAGAGCTTCGGAGAAAGGGAACGGCGCGTGAAGCTTCGCTGCAGCATCCTGTGGCGCGAGTAGTGGGCGGAAAGTAGTGGCCCGGCCCGCCCAAGCACCGCCGCCGTACACCCGTCGTCAGCGGGAGCACGCGCCAGCAGCACTTTGTCCATCCCGGGCTTCCGACCGACGACGGCGTGATCTAAGCGGCCGGCCGACCAACGGGCCGGGGCCCGGCCGTTTCGGAGTCGCACGACGCCCGTGCGCACCGCACTGCCCTGCCCACGCAAAATATCGGCAGAAGCGCACGCGAACTTGGGCGCATCGTCTCGCCGCGCGCGCACCTGCGGGCGTCGCGGTTCTCCGGAGCGCCGCCACGCGGGGCGCCAGGTGGCCACGGGGCTTCTGCTCGCGCCGGGACGGGAGCGCCGTCTCTGTCGGGGCACTTGCCGCCCGCGGGGGCCGGGAAGCCGAGAGCGCGCGGCGGCGTTTGGTCGCGTCGCGTGGTCCTCGAGCGGCGGGATCCGTCCCTGCCGCGTCGCTCTCGGATGTCAACCCAACAGGCGGCCGACGTCGCCGGCCTGCAAAATCTGGAGGGGGTACGGGGAGGAGAGGTGGCGCTCATGCAGAGACCGGCGGCCGGAGCACAGTGTTAGATAAAATATTGTTTAAAACCCAATCTCAATACGATCTAACACCTAAAATATAGTAACACCTAAAATATAGGTATAACAACAAGTATTTAGATCTCGACCGCCAGTCATCGTAGGAGCCGCTGCGACATCTCGGCGGTGGTTTGTGTTGGGGACGAAAATGACGCTTCCGTAATCGTTCGCGTAGGTGTTCCTGATGTAGATGAAGTAGTCGATCTCGCCGGATACCGTCTTCCTTCTGGCCTATACCGGCACTGTCCGGTGTTGGACGGTAGGCGGAGGCAGTGGCCTTCAGTGGCTCCAGCGCCGTCGTAGATTGGGACGGCTGTAGTGGGCGGCTAGTGTTTCTGAGTCTGATTAGGTTAATCACAAAAACGTCGGGTTCCACTATTTATTATTTCGCTGAACGACCTGGGGCCACAACACTTTTGGGCTTGGGCCTCCGATCAAGGCGCGTAACGGGCCTTTACTTAGCCGTTTCTTCTCCTTTTATTTTTAGCCTTTTGGACCACCGAAAAATTCCAACATTCTCCCCTTTGGTCTAAAGGCCTAAAACTGATGCCATTCTTAAAGTGGAGTTATGTAAAGAGACAATGTATCACAACAGTGTATAATCCCATCGCGACACAATTATCCACAATGCATTAAACCACTTATTGTAATGGGAGGTGGTTGTCTTATGACCCTTTTAGTTCCAAGATCACAGGCTATCCAATAGTCCCATGCCGGCAATTAGCTCACGAAATTGATTGGGAGATAAGCCTTTCGTTAATGGATCCGCAAGCATTTCCTTAGTACTTATATGCTCTAACTCAATAGTACGATCTTGGACTCTATCTTTCACAACATAAAACTTAATGTTAATGTACTTGGCACCACCACTTGACTTGTTGTTACTAGCATAGAAAACTGCGGCTTTATTATCGCAGTATAACTTTAGTGGTTTACTTATGCCGTCTACCACTCTTAATCCGGGTATAAATCCTTTAAGCCACATAGCTTGCCCCACGACATCATAACATGCCACAAACTCAGCCTTCATAGTTGATGCTGCAGTAAGTGATTGTTTGGAGCTTTTCCATGATATTGCTCCATTCACAAGTGTGAAGACATAACCTGATGTTGACTTTTTAGTGTCAACACAGCCTGCGAAGTCGGCGTCTGAATAGCCAACTACTACTAAATTCTCAGTTTTCTTATATGTGAGCATGTAGTCCTTAGTGCCCTGCAAATAACGCAAGACCTTCTTGACCGCTTTCCAGTGATCCATTCCTAGATTAGACTGATATCTACCAAGCATCCCGGTAATGAAAGCTAAGTCAGGACGTGTACATACTTGTGCGTACATAATACTTCTAACAGCTGAAGCATATGGAATCGAACCCATTTGATCAATTTCTAATTGATTCCTGTGACTTTAAAATTGCCCAAACTTATCACCCCTAACCACTGGAGCAGCTGTGCCTGAACATTGATGCATATTATATATTTTAAGAACATTCTCTATATAAGCCTTTTGAGAGAGTCCTAATGCACCCTTGGATCTGTTTCGATGTATCTCAATGCCCAGTACATAAGAGGCATCACCGACATCCTTCATATCGAAATTCGATGAGAGAAAACCTTTTGTCTCATGCAGCAAGTTCTTATCGCTGCTTGCTAATAGGATCTCATCCACGTATAAAACTAGAATGATGAAAGAGCTCCCCTTGATATTAATATATATATACAATTATCCACTATATTTTCAACGAAGCCCAATTTCTTAATTACTTCGTCAAACTTTAGGTACCATTATCTGGACTCCTGTTTCAACCTATATATGGATTTCTTTAATCTGCATCCCAATTGTTCTTTGCCTTCCACAACGAAACCTTCTGGTTGCGCCATGTATACATTCTCATGCAAATAACCGTTTAAGAACGTAGTCTTAACGTTCATCTAATGCAGCTCGAGATCAAAAGGAGCTACTAGAGCCATAACGATTCTGAACGAGTCTTTCTTCGAGACGGGCGAGAAGATCTCAGTATAATCAATTCCCTCTCGCTGTGTGAAGTCCTTAGCCACAAGCCTTGCTTTGAAATGTTCAAGCTTTCCTTTGGAGTCATACTTAGTTTTGTAGACCCATTTACAGCCCACCTTCTTATTCTTAGCTCCATCAGGAATCTCTACTAAATTCCATACCTTATTTATACTCATAGATTTCAGCTCTTCTTCCACAGCCTCAATCCACTTGTGGGAATGCTCACTACTCATAGCTTGAACGAGTTTGGATCATCAACCTTCCCCATATCGTGTTCTTCTCCACTTATGCACACGTAATCATTGCAGATAATAGTTTTTCTCTCTCGTGTTGATCTTCTCAGAGGCTGTGGCTCCTCCACTGAAACAGGCTCAGCAGTAACTTCTTATTGTGCTTCTGGCGCCCCAGAGGGTCTGATCCTATGCTTCCTCAACAGGTTCTTTCACAATTTCACTTTGATGCTCATCAGGCACATTCTTATGCTCACTTATAACAGGCGCTTGTTCCACATTCCCTTCTGGGGAATCAACTGTCTGAGCTGGTGCTGTATTCTGAAAATTAGGCAAAATAGGCACATAATAATCACGAGTCAGCGGTGCAGTATCATAAGTCCGCATTTCCTCGAGATTGATTTGCCTATTCTCAGTGCATCTATTTTCCTCTAAGAATATTGCATGTCTCGTCTCAACAAACTTAGCAGTACCCTTAGGACAATAAAACCGATATCCCTTTGATCTGTCCGGATATCCAATGAAATAGCAACTTTCTGTCTTAGGATCTAATTTTCCAAGGGATGGATTAAATAACTTCGCCTCAGCTGCACAACCCCAGACATGAAAATAATTAATGCTGGGTTTCTTACCAGTCCAAAGCTCATAAGGCGTCTTAGGGACTGACTTACTAGGAACACGATTATTTATATGCGCGGCAGTTTTCAACCGAAACTGCCTATTCAAGACTAATGTGTTTAGCCTTTTGTCCCGGCGGCTATTCAATCGGGACTAATATAATTTTCTCGCCGGCTCCCGCGCGTGGGCCAGCTTCTCCAAATCCAAAAATTTCTCCAAAATTACAATCACAAATCAATCATTCACAAATCAATCCCAGCCACATATACATATTTAAAAAAAGTAAAAAAAAAACAATCTCGCCGGCGCCCGCCGGGGCCAAGCCGAGGCTGCCCCCACCAGGGCTAGCCGCGTGGCCCACTAGGGTTGGCTGAGCAGCCGCCCATCGGGGCCAGGCCGAGCGGGGTCTGGCCGCGCCGCCCGCCGGGGCCTAGCCAGGCCATGCGCCATCGCCCGCCCCTGGCCCCGCCCAGCCTGACCATGCCGCCGCCCGTCGGTGCCCGCCGGGGCCACGCCAAGCTGCCCCTGGCCGCGCCGCCCGCCAGAGCTGGCCGAGTCAGCCGCGCTGGGGCGCCGGCCGCTTGGTCGCTGTGCTCGTGGCTTGTGGGAGATAAGGAGAGCAGCCAGAGGAGATGAGAGGAGAAGAGAGGTTAAGGGTGGAGAGTTGCAGCAAGAAGATGAGGAGGGAGGGAGAGG
The DNA here is from genome assembly GCA_032594955.1 of Panicum miliaceum. Classification (NCBI taxonomy): domain Eukaryota; kingdom Viridiplantae; phylum Streptophyta; class Magnoliopsida; order Poales; family Poaceae; genus Panicum; species Panicum miliaceum. The sequence goes on from CM064067.1 coordinate 4,615,177, forward strand.
TAGTCAGACTTTCGGAGGATGAAATAAAGAAAGGACATTATATCAGGGGGCTCACGAAAAAACCTTTGGCCCCGACTGTTGATTTCATCCGAGATTAAAAGGGGTCCGAAGCTACAGCCGGGACTAATGCATATCACAGCCTTTAGTTCCGGTTGGTGGCTTCAACCGAAACTAAAAATAGCTCTTTAGTCCTGGTTGAAGCCACCAACCAGGACTCAATGCCTCCTATCTTCTAGGAAGGGGGGCTCCTATCTGCTAGGAAGGGGGCTAACTGTTGGACCTGGGGACTTATGCCAACATTAGTCCCGGCCCAACAACGATCGGGACTAATGTTAAAGATGAAAGGCTTGTTCTATTCTAGTGCTCGGTCAAAAAAATGCAACTCTCGCTTTCTTAGGAGTCAAATAATTTTAAATTTGATCAAATTTATATAGAAAATTATTAACATTTATATCTCCAAATAAATTTAGTACAAAAATATATTACATGATTAATCTTATAATACTTATTTTATAATATAAATATTAATACTATTTTGTATATTAATACTATTTTGTATAAATTTGATCAAATTTGAAATTGTTTTACTCGAAAAACCAAGTTGAAATTAGAGTTGCATTCTTTTATGGCCGGAGGAAGTAGATGATATGTCTTGAGTTTGTCAAAATAGAAGATATATATGATGACTTCATCAATTTATACTCTCTTGAAGATACATATAGGAGATTAGGAGTTGATATGCGTGCATACCTTTATAAGGTGAGTGTGGGTTCATATGAGATAATACTATATTTTGTGGAAAGATGCCTTCTCAGAACGTGGTTATTGGCAATAGCAGTACTAATTTAGAGTACTACCTTTATCTAGGAGTACCCGCTAAAACCAACTGTTTGGCCGTGCTGCTGCAACCTGAAAGTGCGTCAAGCTTGTCCTGCTCAAGGGCGACTTTCGCAATTTGGACGCACTGGTGCATTGACGTCACCTACAGTGACGTACGAGACCAGCTCGGAGAAAGCGACACACTGTGGTTCGGCACAACTTCCTGTGCATTGGCATAGCATCAGGAGGATGGATAGCAACAGCCAGCACGATCCGTGGCCGACGTAAGTGCTCTTCCAGCAACGCCGGCGAGAAATCGGTGGCCGCACTCGCGTCACCACCGGCCGGGGACCCCATGCGGCGGCTCGGCTGGGCCCGTCGCCCGCACCGGCACCGCACGTCTGCGTCGCGGTGGTGGGTTCGTTGCCTCTGGTCTGTGGAGCTGTCCCGTCGTCTCCTTTCCGCGGCGCTTCCGGTCCTGCCGCGAGGCTCCGATCCGCCGGGGACAGGTGAGCAGGTGAGGGCAGCTGCCTTCGTCGGCCGGAGAGCCATCGCCGTCGGGGCACTCACTTGTCGCGTGGAGGCCGCGCTCCAGAGTCCAGAGCCATTTTTGGCTGTACAACGTCCTCGAGCACGACGAGCAGCGCCAGGTGTCCCCGGCCAGATTCGGCCGGCAGCGGCTGTGCAGCCACCTGTCCCGACGGCGTCCTGTGATCCTGGAAAGAGCCGAGGGCGACAGCGACATGTCCGACCTGATCCTGCTGCCGGATTCGGCCGGGACGGCACGCCCAGAAATGGTTCGGGACACGCGTACGACGCCGCGAAGAAAGGCGCGCACGCGGCGGACGCACCAGCGGCGCGGTCCCGGAGCACCCGCGCCGCGCGGGGCCGCCGACCGCTGTGCTTGCTTGCCCGTCCAGCACGGCCGCACCGGACGTCGCGTCTCGACCGCGGCCTGCGTCGCGTGCCGACCACCGAGGCGCGAGTGGATGGGGCCAGGTCGCCGAAGAAGAGCCGTGGCTGTCGGGACACTTGGCACGGGCGGGTGGATCGACGCGACCTCAAGAGCCGGCGAGATGCCATTTGGTTGCGGCCTGGGTCCTCGGCGGCGGGATCCGCCCAGGTGTCCGCGAGGGTCCGGGGAGCGCTCGTCGGCAGCGGCGAGAGCTGCCAGATGTCCCGCCTGCGCCGTCGCCGTCGGAAAGCAGGGATCGCGATGAGGTTGTCTAGGCGCCGAAACCTCCTTAAATTCGAGACGTGTCAGTGTCACAGGTAAGACCAATCTGACCCCTGAAGCTAGCAGTAGCAACAATCTCGCGAGTCCTAGTCAAAAAAAAAGAAGAAAAATCTCGTGAGTCTCCAATGTAAATCACAGCTTACGTCCAGTGAGCAAACAATAACTTCTGAAACGTACATGCTCTCAGATGCAATTGCAGAATCACGGGCATGGAAAGGATAAGGGTCAGTATTATCAACTGGAAGAACCATTCTTCCCAGCAACCAATCTGCACCGGTCTCCAGGCACCCACAAACGTTCCGCTCGCCAGGTCTATCAGGTAACCATGCATCCAACACTCCAGCAGAGCTCCATGGAATATGTGAGAGGATCCGCATTGGTTTATGAACAGGCATCAGTTTACCATCTCTTACATTTATCAAATAGGCAAAAGGTATCGCATCGTGAGCTGCGCACTGATGCAATACAGGCTGATCACTGAACATGTATGGTAAACACAAATAGAATATATATGAAGCAACCTTTTACGCAGGCAACTGCTGCGTCAGTAAAGGTCACAGCTTCTGTCAAAAGCTCAGAAGCACAGGCAGTTGGACTAAGGTGGAAATGCCCCGCTGTAACGGTCACAAATTGTATGAACAAAATCGCCTCAACAGATAACTATGTGCCGGAGATGCCGCCTGTACACTGAAACATGAGAAAGCACCGTCAGAACAAAGATAAAAGGTGTTTGAATTCATTCGGTGATGCAGTTTTGTGGGTTGTAATACATAACCAATTTTTCTTGTATGATATGTTAGTGTACCATCATTTAGCACATAATGAGTCCCTTTTTTGCAATGCATCAAACGACATGAACTAGAAAAGGTAGCACTAGTATCACATTCCAGCTTTTAAGGCTATGCCAATAAAAGGGGAAAATCCAAGCCCGATGGAAGAAGAGAATCACCAAAGACAAAGACAAATATAGAAATTGTGAATCAGTACAGTGTAGATTTATTCTATTCCGGAGCCAATTTTTACAATCTCAGGCATTAGTTAATATAGGAAGCATGTACTTCTCACAAAACCACAGGAAGAGCAGGAAATTGCCCATGAAATACGATGACCATTCCTTGTGAAAGATTTGTTACCAAGAGAGCTTTACCTAGCCAAATAATGAATAGGCAGACTGTGACATTATTTCCATCGTAAGACATGAGCATGCTTACTAACCAATCTCTGACATAAACTTTAACAAGGCACAAGGAATGGTTATGTTTCAGAGCATCACTTAGTTGATGACCCAACTATGTTGCACTGATGTCAAGGTTGCTTAGACCGAATCGAGCTGCTAAGATGATTTTATTCTCTCAGACTTCAAAATGTAAATAGTTGCTAGTATAGACTCCTAAATGATCCATAGCAAATACTTCACCATTAATGAAGTATCCATGGTCTGTATGACTTATGAGAATTACAAATAAGAAAAAATCAACTAATCCCCTAGGGAACATGGATTAGCTAGCCACTGTCAGGTACAGTATGCTACAATCTATCTTTAGTGCCTTCTGTAATCTGTGTGATTGGATCCGAATCATTATAATTAAATAAAATTCAAATAAAATCCAAGAGATTACTAGATCAATTCCCCTCATCCACAAACCCCTTTATGGAATTGTTGATCAAAAAGTTTTTCTTAGATGCAGACTATAAGTACCATAATATCATATAAGCAGAAGAAAAAAGGCATAAAAAGAAATACTTGTAGCAGAGGTTGACAAAGGACAACTACCTGTATTCCAGTTTGGACCCTTGATTTCTGTACCATAATATCACCTTTTTATTTTTGTCAGTAAGAATGAGAATGCCCCGCTTTTACTCTATCTTGAGGGCAAAATACTCTCACACTTCAGAGATGTTACGTTAGCACCTACTTCTCCAGGAATGGCATGCGCAATACTATCTCTACACTCAGTTGCTGGTACACAATATTTAATCTAGGGAGAGACTTTTCTTCATCGTCTCATAAACAAGATAGGTAATACTTGCAGCTGGCACCACTTTAAGAAGATTTGGTACAAGCCCTTTGTAAAATCCAGAAAATCCTTCACGCCGTAATGTTCTCCGAAAACAATCAGTCATTCCTCTATATGGATCCTCTGAATTGGCTGGCTGAGCTTGCATTCTGTAAGTACCATTAATGAAAAGAATGCATGTATGGGCATGTGTGAGGGACAGAGCTCCAAGGTTGTACAAGTGTACATTTCAATCAAGAAAATCTACTGCTCACCTTGTTCTGATGACTTGTAAAGGGTAAACACATGTTGCCCCTAGAGCTCCAGAGACTGTTCCACAGCCCAACTGTACTAAAGGGCCAGGATCTACATCATAAAATCATGATTTAGTGACAACAATTGAGAAGTAAAAGGGTTGAAGTGTGAACAGATTCTGGTAGAAGTGTACCGCTGTCCTTGAGGATATATGTCTTCGACATTTCTTTCAGTGTCTCATAAACAGTAAGATCAATTCCAGCATAAGGGACCATGCCAAGCAATGATGGAACAAGGCCTCTGTAGAACGCTCGGGGACCTTCATGTATCCATATATCCCTTGATAGTGCACCAAGGCTAGGAATCCTGCCTCCTTCATAAGTCTGTAGACGAGTCTTCACTAAATCAATGGGATAAATCGCTGTCTGGGCAACAGCACCAGCCAACCCACCAGCCATGAGACGTCCAGAGGTACCAATGTCACTCTTATCTTCTCCTTTACTTTTCATTATGTATTCTTTAAGCATTTCGTAGGTGTAGAACCTTATAGCACTTTCTGGAGCAACTTTTACCACATTCAATCCATTCCCTCTGAAAAAACCCACTAGACCGCCCTCTCTCCATATACTCTTAACTGCATGTGCAACTGTAGTACGGTTTGTTTGCACTTGCATATTGACTTTGAGGCGATCAAGAGGTGCCGTTGCAGTACGAGATGCTGCACCAGCAATGCCTCCTGCAATCAGATATTTGCTTGCACTCACATGTTTCCTTATTCCTTCTGGTATAGCAGCCTGCTCACCTATATCTACAAGGCAGACTCTTTCCCAGTGATGATAAATGTTTTCAATGGTCGCTTCGTGAGGGTAAAGCAAAAGAAAATCTCTCCATTCCTCAAAAGTAATAATACCATCATTGTCCTTATCCACATGCTCAACGAATCTTGCAAGCTCTTCATCACCAATTTCTATACCTGCAAACGTTGATCTGATATTACTTATAAGACATATCACAAAGACTAGATTTGTCAGCCAATTCCTTGGAACACAGCTATTTACATTTCCTAGCAAGCACGCTGTAGTTTTCGAAGTTAAAACGAACTTCAGATACAAGGAACTATTACCTATTTTCGAAATGGTGAATGCGACAGTTAGGCCCACATATGCTAGCCATATATACACAACTTACACATGACCCTTCTGGCTATTTTATGACTCTGGTGACAATCCAATACGCATGAATAAACACAAATTAAGATATAGAAACTGATTAAAATTTTTGAAATGGTGAAAACCATAGTAATACGCTTTATGATCCAACAGAAGAGGATATGTTGTGGTATTTATATTAACTGATTACTAGGTTGAAAATAAAAACCACTGAATTTGAGACATCGTGTTGGAAAATACAAACTAAGTCAAAACTCAACTCCACCTAGGTTAAACACTTCAATATATGCGTTTTTCCTAAGTGAATGCTCCAAGATCCAGTGGTATTCCTCAGCAGCAAGACAATAACATAAGCTAGATGTCCCCATCATCTTGAATAATTTAGAGCAGGTTCTAATAATGATGTTGCAAAAACTACCAGTTTCATTCTGTTAATTTTGGAGTAAGGCATACATGCTGGTAGCGTGGCACACTACATGACTATTCACGGTGTAACCAATGACAGTTTGCATTCAAGTCTTTTGCTCCATTTCCAAGATCAAAATGTTGCCGCACAATTTAGGGAAGAATTAGATTGGCTCAACTAGTTGACAACCACGAACGGTCGAACAGATCATGTGCATCTGTTTGATATGTATAAAAGTATAGTTTAACTTCAGAACATAAGAAAGGCCTTATATTTACTTATTTAGAGAAAGCACAAAGTGATATAAAGCACCATATGCATCGTTCACATCAACTTTAGTGATATGTGCGTGCGTATTTATGTTCCAGATCTCAATGAAAAAGTTTGTAGAGGAAGGCTCAATGTTTATGCTAACTCTATTCATGAAGCAGGCATTGCATTATGCTTTCACTTTCCAAGGGAGATGATTTGGCTTCCACCACTAGCAACAAACAAAACTGAACTAAGTTAATCATAGCCGCCAGATACATTTCTCATGGCAAAAATGGACTATCTTTCTCAGAGCTACCGTAAAAAGAGAACATAATAACTAATTTCAACGTTAGGAAACGCTGAACTAACGGCCAGAGTTGAGTACTAAGTACTAACACGACTGGGTAATCTATTTGCTTCAAAAAGAAACTATCACCATACAGCATGTCTCCATCAATACTTTGCGCTGCATCCTGATCATTGAAAAAGGATACCCAAATTATGGAAAGACATCATCTTGATTTACTATTCTAAGGAGGCCCATGGCCCTAATAGAAGTCTAGAACCATCACAAAAGCCGAGTGACTGTTCTCACCAAAAGTAAAGCACCACCTTACTTGATGTGTCCATCAATATGCCACATTACATCTTCTTTTGCCGAATTTAAATTTGGGTGCCTAGATTAGGGATACTGCAGGACAAGCATGTATTGGTCTGTTGGATTATGATTTAGGAATCTCAAGTGTGGACGATTTAGCTTCCACAGCTATGTTTATCGCAGTTGTCAGCTACGTTTCTCATGACATCTATAGGAACTATCGAATTTGCAGCTCAGAATTTCTCACTCGAACCTCTTTCGACATCATCGTTGAAAATCGAGGAAGTCAGTGGAGGCAGTAAGGAGGGCAGGAGGCGTCGGCATTGCGTTTACCAGCCTTGACGAGCGCGTGCCAGAGCTCCTCGGGCAGGATGCAGCCGTTGTGCTCGACGTCGATGGCCTGGAAGATGCGGTAGAGCTCGAGCTCCTTGTCATCCATGTACCTTCGGAAGTCGTCGTACCCGACCCGCCCGTCGCGGTCCCGGTCGCAGGCGCGGAGCAGCGCGCGCGCGTAGTCCTCGGCCCCGGCCCCCGGCCCCGCGTCCCCCTCGGGGACGGGGACGCGCAGCGCCGCGAGGCCGGCCATGATCTGCGCGTGGTCGAGGTGGCCCCGCCCCGCGGCGTCGAAGAAGGCGAAGACGGCGCGGATCCGCGCCTCCCGCTCCGCCTCCGTCTCCCGCAGCGCCAGCCGCACGTGCTCCATCGTCGCCGCCGCCCGCGCGGGGCCCCCGCACCCTCCCGCCGCCCCCCTCGGCTGAGGCGCGGCGGCCGCGGGTGCTGCCGCAGCCGCCGGGCGGGGCTCCACCGCCTGGACCGCCGCGCCGGACATGGCGGGAGGCGGGCGGGAGGCAGAGGACGGAGGCGCAGCGGAGCAGGCAGGATGGCGACGGGCCGACGGCGATCGAGGCGCGCTGATTTGGATTGGAAGGGTGGTTAGCTTCCTCTGGTTTGCTTCGTGGAGCCGGCGGCCTCCTCCCCCCTCCGCCCTCCCTCCCGAGGGAATCGAATATCCGCGGCGCTAACACGATCGCGATGCCGCGGGCTCAAAAGCGTCGCTAAAGCTTAACCGCCTCCGCCTCCGAGATGCTGCTGCTTCGCGAGCTCAGCTGAACAGCGAGCACCGACCGAGCACGGCTGCCTACCCTTTTCCTTTCCTTGCCGCGCCACGTAATCTGGACACCCTGCTGATTTCATGGCGCTGGCGACGGATGAGATGGAGATGGAGATGGAGATGGAGATGGAGACATCCGAGACACCGACGGTTAACACGTGCCCGTGCTCTCGCGCTGAGTGGCTGCAACCACCACCTCCACGCAGCAGAGGAACGCTCCAAATGAAATCGCCAGAGCCAGGAGCTGAGAAAGAAAGAGCAGGAGTGGAGCGAGCTTCTTCTAGCTAGCTCCGATCAGCAAGCCTGCCAAAAGTCAAACACGAGGGAGAGGTCAAGAGGGGGTTGAGAAGCTGCCCCCTGCGTCGTCTAGTTTCTAGAGCGTGGCGACCCGTCAAAGACGACAGTGTCACGCTCGGCTCGGGCTGAAGGGCGTCAGAAAATAAGATCGCGGGCGAATACGGTGGATGGCGTCGACAGGAGGATGCAGGAGAAGGCGACGGCCGGCTGGCGGCGGAAAGCGAGCGAGTGGGAGGAGGATGAGCTCGGGTCTTCACGATGGGATCCCGAGTCCTGACGGAACCATGGGCAGGGAAGGGAATGTGCCGAGAATGTGCTCTTCTGAGTCTTCTCTGCTTGTTGGAAAGGCCTCGTAGAGTTTCTTCGCTTTCCTGGCAGGCCCCACCGGCCAGCGAGTCCTGAAAGGCCCGAGGTTTGCTTTTTTTTTTATAAAAAAAAAAGAAGGGTTGGATTTCATTATCATAGAACTTTTACATCCATCCTCTCAAACAGGGCACCTTGACAAAAGAAAAAATTACATAAAAATCCAAAGCAGGAGCACCCAGCGATCCTCGCCGCCGCCGACCGTCGCTGCCGCAGGCCGAGCCTTCTCCATCTCCCGCAACGAAGCAGAATCCAGGATGAAACTCACGGCTGGAACCTGAATTGACGAAAAGATCTTTAAAGCCCACCAGTAGCACACCAGAAGCATGCTCTTTATCCGTTGAATATCCCAGTCGTCGGTCCTTCCATTCACCAAGCTCAATCGTCGGTCGCCTCACCGGCACCACCCAGTCGGCAAGCAGGCCAGAGGTTTGCTAAGCAAGCAGAACGTACGCTGCAACTGTCCCTGGCCAGCCCAATTACTAAGCGGGCTAAATTGACCTATAATGGGCTGCGCCGTCTTCTTCTCTCGTTTTGTTGCGTCTGTGACAAACACCACCGGTCTAAAAGGCCCGCTCAGTCATCTGTAGTGGGCCTAGGTTTGTACCTGAACCTTCACTAAGTATGGCCCGCAGATTGCCGCAGCATGCATTAACGTCTTTATTTTTCAAAACACGCATGTTTACACACATGCACGCACATAACTCTACACTAAAAGAACTTCTAGAGAATTGGCGAAAGTTAAATCCTAAAAAAAATTAAAAAAAATAATATGAACATCCGTCCGTGCCAAATCGAGAACTTGAGCAACGGTGGACAAGTTCCACCACAAGAAACTTTATTACCAGCTGAGCTACGCCCACAGTTAGCATTTCAACTGCAGAATCGTCGTGAACTCATGCATTAATAACGCACAAGTATTACAAGTCTATTACTACCACAATAATCAGCTGCATTGCAATAATACTGCATTTTGTGCACGTGTCCTTTTATTCCTCCAAATTCAGTATGCATGGATGATCACCTAAATATGGAGCCGCTAAGCGCTAATTTAATATATACTTGTGTAGTGTACATGTCAGCTGCCTGCAACAATGACCTTCCTACCTACAACAACCATGAGTACAACAACCATGTGTAACGGCAGAATCATCCTTGATCACTGAACAACATGTGTACGCCTGTCACTCTGCCGTAGCCAGGCCGGTGACGTTTTCACGTCGTCCCATCTGAAAAACGGACAGCTGAGACTGGGATCGATCGGCGACCGCCCTCTTCTTGTCCGTGCGTGGACGCCTCCGTCCTCGATACTTCCGATGTGCCGCTCATCAGGTTCAACGACTCCATCTCTCGGCAAGCTAGCCTTGTTGTCTAGTGTTTACTTTATAAGCTACCCTAGTTTCATGGAGCTATGGAAAATCGATCGTAAAAGGGGAAAAAAATTGCCCTGCACACACTGTTCATATTCTTTATATGCAACAGGCTGGAGACCGACCGTGTCAGAGCCTTTTGGGCTTCCCGCTGATGAGCAACATGGTCCAGTCAGTCAGGCCATTTTTGGGCCCTGCGTGCGTGTTTGCTGCCTGCACGCAGCGGACCATATTCGATCTGTGGATTATAGACTAAGCACAATTCCAACCCTTCAATATCATTAAATATGTTACCGTATAAGAAAAAAAAACTGACGCGGAAAAAAGTTAATAAGAAGAGAGGGAAAAAGATAGAAAAACTATTTCTCGTACAAGGAAGTTCTACGCGAGAACCAACGAAAAAAAGAAAGATACGTAGTTAGAGGAAATGAGAGAGAAGAGAGGGTTAAATGAAAATTTATTTCGAAGAAACTATCCATTAAAAATAGGTAAAGACTATATTACAACCGGCTGTATATTTATCCAATTGCACGGCCCATTCGATCCACCGTCGGCCGTTCATCCAACAAGGCTGACGCCCCGGCTGGTCCCACCTTCCAGAAACTGGAGAGCGCCCCCAATCTCTCGCACGCCTTTTATTTCGTCTGCACTTCCTCTCTCTAGGGTTTCTCTTTCTCCTCCATCCGCTCTCGCATCCACAGACTAATCCGCTCGCATTCCCCACCATTGGCGCGCACAGGTGGATCCCTGCGGTGAGGTTTTGAAGTGCAGATCAGATCCAGGTGAGCCCCCCCTCACCCCGCGCTCGCATCATCGGATTCCATGGCGTTTTGATTTTTTTCGCGTTTGTTTCAGGTGGAGATCATCGACGCGAGGAACTGGAATCGGGGGTACTGGAAGCGCATATCGGATAGGTGAGTTCATGCCCTCCGCACTCCGAATCTCTCTCCATCTCGTCTCTGATTTGGGTGCGCTTTTTTGCGCGGAGACACCAGCATCTCGCAGGCTTGGAATACGGTGGTGCCGGCTCTGAATCAGGTGAGCGACACCCTTTTCCCCCTGCACGGCGCGAACCACACATCCGAAATCTCTCTCTCTCTCTCTCCACCATCTCCTCTGATTTGGGAGCTTTTCTGTGCAGAGACATCAGCAGCACATGGGGATGAAAAGCGCAGGTTCAGAATCAGGTGAGCGTCCCCCACCCTCTCGCACCATCCTTTTTCGCTACGACCTGGTTTTCTAACTGAGGTTTGTGGTTTTGATCTCGTCTCTAATTTTTTTTGTAATGTGTAGTTATTCCTAAAAACACATATCAATTACAATGCCAGGAGTACAAAGGCAGCAACAAGGCCGTGTAACATCAGCTAACGCAGTATGTCCTGAAAACAAATCTGTCCTTTGGCATTCTTATATGTTCATGCATTTTCATGCAGTGGGTTCTGAATTAGGCAATGACACTTTTTGTGTTCAGGCGACATGCATTTTCATTAGGCAACTTCATTGAATATTCTAACATCTAAAGTATTTTTTACTGTAATTGTAGTATATGGTTCTGAATTAGGCAATAACACTTTTAGCACAAGGAAAATTCATATGTTTCATTAGGCAACTTAATTGAATCTTTTTTTACAGCTAAAGCATTCTCTGATTTTTTAAATTTTTGTTCAAATGTGTGAAGGTTCGAAGAAACAGGGTGTGGACTCGACTGTTTTCTGATGTTTTTGATGGAGTGGGGAGTAGAAAACAGAGAGCCCTAAAAGGGGTGCACAGTAAGGTGAATCCATCTCTCTACCTTTTTTCTTCAATTTTTCCATCTTCCTCTTTTGTTTCGAGTTGTATAATTGAAGCTCGGAATTAGAGTGAGATTTTTCATGCACGGAGATTTTGTTTATGAGAGAATCACATGTTTTGTTTACTACATAGGTGAGTGACGGGTGAATTTGTGATGTGAGAAGTTTGGATGTCGTGGCTCAGTTAGGATGTTACATTTCATCCACATGCAGCAGTCGAGGCTACTGCTTTCGGGAAATATGAGAACTGAGCAGAGCATGAGTAGCAAAAGCAGTATACCACTTGAAACGGAGGGTGGACATAGGACTTCACATGATGCAAGTCAGCATCATATTCACTAATCTTATTTTTGTCACTGTTTTACACTTGTCAAGCCGTACTTCAAAGCTACAACTGATTTTTCTTTGCTTTGGTTTAGGCACATTATTATTCTTGGTTAGGAAAAGTATTATTCCCACTTAGGCAAAGCAATGTACTTAGATAGGCAAATTATTATTATTAGTCAGGTAAAGTTTCCAGCATCAACCACTAAACCTACATGTATGCCCATTGCTTCCTAAGAAAAGGTTTCAGCCTCAAAAGCACCTGGATTTTTGAGAAAAAAAAGTTCCAGCTACTGAAGAAAGGCACTTCCCACTTGATATTATTCTGCTCTATTGGATTTGTCTGCATTTGACGTAATTTCTCTTCTCTGCTTCATGCCGATAGGGATAACATGAGCCCATCACCTCTTCTTTGATCGTCTGTAGCAGTTGTTTTGCTACTGTACCATCAGCAGCGTTTGTCATCAACTTGAGCAGGTAAGCAGCTCAGCAATCCAACAAGATTTCAGATACCATTTTCATGCTATAGTGATGCAACTGCTGGTTACATTGTTTAATCATGGCTTGCTTGCTTTTGGCCTGTGAATTGAATAGTTGTTTAGTTTATTTAGTAGAATGAGTTTTAGCTCATGTGCTTTTTGTTCATCTTATTTAACCTGTCAAGTAGATTGTCAAGTAGATTTTATTGGTATTTTCTGTAGACGCAGGCAGCTGCAACTTGATTTTGTTTAGTGCAATTGAACAATAACGAATATCTTTCCATTCCATTGTTCATTAGACAATAACTTGGCTCTAAATTAGGCAAAAATATAGGAGAAATTAGGCAATAATGTTGTCCTATATAGGAAGTAATGTTAGCTCCCAATAAAATTATTTTATAGAGGCAATAATAATGGTTCCCAATAAGCAATAATATTATTCTATCTAGGCATAACAGTACACTTCATGGTGCAATTTTATTTGAATACCTCACAATTCATTTTTTTTATTGGTTGCCTTCAGTAAATAGTTGACATAAAACTACCAACAATGCTAAGACAAGCAAATTCTTCAGCCTACTAGTTAGGGCTTTTTGGCCTCCATTACTTACATAGTTAAATATTCTCTGATTTTTGTCATTTTTTATCATTACATTGCAGGTCACCAGAGTATTGAATATGAATGCATATTGGAAGGCATTTTGAGTAATTAGAAGCAAATATTTTAGCAGTTGGGGAGTACATATTTGAGTACATTTTGCTGTTTTGATTCAGATACTTCTGCAATGAAAAATTGTAGGCACATAAATAGATAACTTTTGCAGCTCTGAAAACTGCGCTCTAAGACACATGATGATGCCTGACTCTTTTTGTCTGTTGCGTGATATTTGTGCTCTAAGATGCCTATTTGATGTTGTTTATTACTTGCCGAAATCACATACCCTCTGATGAGTGATGCCTGATTAATGCTTTGTGTTGATTCTAAATTGCTCGGGTGAAAAAAAAATCAAATCTCCTAGGTAGTGAATTGATTGATGTTTATGATGTGTTTATGCTTCTAGGAAATTTAGAGCACGCAGCATGCCCAAGGTAAGTAGGTCCGGGCAGGACGCGGATCAAAGTTGGTTGGCGCCAAAAAGAGGGCAAGTCTGGAAGCGACAAAAGAGGAAGGAGGCAGTTTTTTTTCCAAAAATAATGCGGCCGTACGGAAGTATGTTTTTATGGCTGGGTCCTTGAAAATATAGTTTCGTGTCTAGTATGAAAATATACTACACTTGATGGTTTTAGTTTCTGGATTAGGATGGTCCTAATATAGAGATTTGAACTTCTCGATTTACGAGGTTCGTTCTTGTAGCTACACGATCTAGTCTTGGTCGGGATTTTTTATGTTCCCATGTGCTTTATTTTGTGGTACAAGCCCTCTTGCGACCATGTGTCAAAACCTTCTAGCTCCCATGGCATCTCTGGCGCGATATTACCGCGCGCATGCGTGTGGGCACCAGTGCAAAACCTGCTCACGAGGAAGGCGCTCGCGCACCACCTGGCCCGGCCCCGGCCTGACTTTTCCGGGCTCAGACCGAGGGCAGTTCCGATCGCCGAGGAGCCGAGGGAAGGTCCTGTATTGTGTACACTCTTGTCTCCAGTGTCGAGTGGTGGGCCGGAGGCGCGCGTCCGGAGCTCGCCTGATCCACACGCACGAGAAAGCTTACGGTTGGAGTTGATCCGAGCGATTAAAGCCAGCTTTATTGCGCTGTCCCCAGATTTGTCCTTGCGGCCTCGCCTTTCCAGGGGGAAGATAACAGGGAACCCACTGCTGCAACAAAGTTAAAAAAAAAAGAGGAAGACTGTTAGAAAGATCGCAAAGAAGTCGCTAGGGCAAGCCGTGCAGTTACGGCACAACTAACCACACATCCTACTACTAGCCCTTCTTTTCTTTTTTTTTTTTTCCCTTTCACCAAACCACACTTTGATGCCCAGTTCAGATCTACTGATCCAGGCATAGGACGGCCGGCCGGGGCCGGCTTTCTAATCATGTGTAGATTAGACGAGCGGAAAGAGTAATTGCTAGTGTGAGATTGGAAAGTGCCCAACAACCTGGGCTCGTGTCAAGGCTTGTGGTCTTTCTGACTCTGTTTCATGTAGCCATCTCTGCATCGACACATTAGGAGATTGTGTTTTTTCGTGGCAAGCGTGAGTCCAGCACTTCTTATAGCTCCAGGAACGGAGATGTCATTAATGTGAATGGCATAGACTGGCTGGCCTATAGTGTAAAAAAGACATGCACCAACGTTTTCCAAGCACAAGCACTAGTTTGTCAGAGATTTATCTATCCTATGATGCTGTAGCTTATCTGTGTTATTGGCCATTACTGTGAAACACAGGGAGTACATTCTCTACTACCATGCATGTCTCATGTCTGGACTACTGAAGGCATGACTAAAAGGGCGTACCCAGTGCAGAGAGCTCCCGCTCTGCGTGGGGTCTGGGGAAGGGGTGTCAGTGACAAGCCTTACCCTCGCCTGTGCAATGCGAGGAGACTGCGACTCGAACCCGGGACCTTCCGGTCACAGGCGGCAAGACTCTACCGCTTGCACCAGGTCCGTCCTTCTTTACTGAAGGCATGACTCATGAAGAAAAAAAAAAGAAAAAACGAACAGCTTCCGGTACCTCGCTAAGGTCTATGATTTTGCTGGAAATGATTTCTGGAGCCCAGCTTAGTCATATATGGTCCCAGAAAGAACTTATCCCCCTGTCCGCTACATCAGACAAGACCAAACAAACTTTTCTAACGTGAATGATGAGATGAAAGGGGAAAAAAAGATTCAAACCCGAGATATCCGGCTGAAAGCGTGCAAGAGCTTCATTCAAATGCAATACCCTTTAATTGCAACATTACTACATCCTCTATTCTTCTGACTCATGTGCCAGCATCTTAAAGGTACCTTTGCGCAATGCGTGAGAAAGGGTGCACGTACCTGAAACAGTGTCAGAAGACAAGATCTCACCGAAGCTTCTTATGATCCAGCAAGAAGTGACCGACTGACACATGCCTGTGGAGCCAAAACTGTAGATGTACTGCAGGTACCTGTTTCCCATTAATTGAGTGGACAAGGGCAACGAACTTCCATCAATTCGATTCACTTTTTATTTTACACTGCTTAACTGATGTAGCAAGGGGGGCAGTTGCTTGCAAGGTGAAATATGACCCAGCTCACCTATTTATTGCAGACCAACGCTTCAGTTTTGGCATCATAGGAAGGCCTAGTACCCCAATCATGCAAATGACTGTAAATACTACGAACGTGCCAAATGCAAATTCTTTTTCATTTTCGAAAAAAGTATGCCTGCTAACGAGAGCATACAGTATTCCAAAGTGTGACTTCTTAACTTATATAACCATGCATAAGTCAAAACCCATGAAGATGCGAAATTATACCTCCGAATGAAATGGCAACAGTTTTTCAGGAAAGCACTCAAACAGGAAAGTTGCGGGCAAGAGCAAACACAACATTCAAGTGTTTCAAGTGTGCAAAGCGGCAAACAGGCAATAAAACATTTTGGGCAAAGACTCCAGCTCCCTTTCGAAGAGCTCCAAAATCACTCAGAATGTATGGATATAGCAAAGGATCTAGACTTGTTATAAACAGTTGTCAACCTATGTTAGACTATAAACCTATGAGCAATTTCAGAAATTAACAAAAGACAGCCAAGTTCAAGTATTTCCTACAAATTCAAGCAACATGAATTCTTCAATGAAGAACAAGTGAAGTTATGTATATAAAGTCAAAGAGAACTAGTGCTCAATGGTATTCCTTTCTGCTGCTGAATTTCCATGTGAAAAATATTGCAAAAGCCAAATGTTAAATATATTGTCAAATTCTCCACTGAGCAACAAGTTAGACTATATTATAACAATTGTCCACAGTGTCAGCAAAAAACTCTAATATTTATTCATACTTCCATAGAACAAACATTGATCAACACCTAGCACGCACCATCGTCATCACCAGCCTGTACCGGCAGCTACCTCAGACAAGCTTAAATGCCAACCAACTCCAAGCAATTCCAGAGCTAACATCCCAGGGCAACGGCAAACATGTCAATTCTCTTACAGGTCTCACTGAAATCACTCTAAACACAATCTATACTCAACTTCAAGAACCATCCCTTTCAACATCCAATTGTATACTTATATTCAAGAGAACAAAACTGACTGATGCAACACGACAAGAGATTCCAAATGAAGCAAAAGAGATTTGAAGACACAATCTCGAAAAAACGCACAAAATATTGTACTACACAATTTTTCAACATAAGTCTTACCATATATGTTGTGCAGTTGTGTCCATGCGTCCAATGGCACTCAACCATATGATTGGCCCCAGTAGCTCTGGAAAAGGAGATGAAGTTAATCCAAAACAGGTGTACATTAACCCTACATAAACAACTAATAAACTATAGGAGACTGGATCAACTCAGGGTTGCCCCACAAATAAATGTGGCAGCCATGGGTGTAGGTGAGAGTGTTTATTACCACTGTACTAGCAGGGAAGGTGGTTATGCTCTACACACACACAGTTCACCGACAGCCCACCCCAGCAGACACTATGTGGACCCCCTTCAGTTGCCCCCCTGATTTCTCTCTTCCTCTTCCGCCCTAGTTTTATCCATTAACACACGCTTGGTATACTGCTGGTGACCCCAGCACCCCTGATCTTCAGCCAGCCTATGCCGCCTTCTATCATGATGATTGTTGAGTGAAAACTAGGTCAGACATACTATCCACCCCCTTCCTCTCTGACACGTACCTGGCTGCCTACGCAGCTAACGACATTTAACGCTCACTGCAGAAGCAGGCTGGGCAGTTTATATTCACTCAACCCAGAGCGTTCCTCCCCCACATGGCCACACACTTCAGTTCAGAGGAGCCCCAGCAGAGCTCATCTCTGCTTCCGGTGTCCTCCATGACAGAGAATCTCCGCTCCAGGAAAATGGTACAGCCAAAGAAGTTTCGTGGAGTCCGGCAGCGCCACTGGGGCTCCTGGGTCTCCGAGATCAGGCATCCCCTCCTGTAAGTCCATTCCCTCCCTCTAATTTTCAGTGAAGAACATAAACTGGTGATGCAACCATAATTCTGAGTTGCAATGTGTACATTTTTGTGATGCGCACAGTAAGAGGAGGGTGTGGCTGGGCACCTTCGAGACGGCAGAGGAAGCAGCGAGGGCATATGATGAGGCCGCTGTGCTGATGAGTGGCCGCAACGCCAAGACCAACTTCCCTGTCCAAAGGAGCAGCACAGGCGAGCCTGCCCCAGCTGCGGGAAGGGATGTTCGCAGCAACATCGGCGGCGGCTCCTCTACAGCCAACCTGTCCCAGATTCTCAGTGCCAAGCTCCGCAAGTGCTGCAAGGCACCATCGCCTTCCCTGACCTGCCTCCGTCTTGACCCTGAGAAGTCCCACATTGGCGTCTGGCAGAAGCGTGCAGGAGGTCGTGCCGACTCCAACTGGGTCATGACTGTGGAGCTCAACAAAGAGGCAGTGTCCACTGATGCAGCATCACAGTCCACGTCAGCAACAACTGCTTCACCAGCAATAGCGATGGATGACGAGGAGAGGATCGCGCTGCAAATGATCGAGGAGTTGTTGAGCAGCAGTAGCCCAGCTTCACCATCACACGGGGACGACCAAGGCCGTTTCGTCATCTGAAAAGTTTGGATCAAACAGCACAATGAAGTCATCATCTCAGATCAGAGTTTCGCTAGGCCGGTTGGTACACAAGCAGTTCAGGTCGCTCCAGTAATATAGATGTTTCTATTACTAAATCCAACTTACAAGAACTATAAGTTTGCAATTGTGTGCAGTATTAAGTACTCGTGAAAAGCTCTAAATACACATGTTCCTGTCAAGATACTTTGTTACACATCAATGTCAGTGATATAATTGCTTATAAAGGAAATAAATAGACTATGATTGTTTTACTGTACATACTTTGTTTGGACCTCCGATGTTGAACTCTGTTGAGAAATCTCAATAACATAGATTTGAAAAGTAGAGTCTTACTTTCTTTCTTCAAATGAAGAAGAAAAGGCTAAACAAATAAATCTCAAAACAGGAGGTGATATTTGTGAATAAGACCTCTGCATTATGACAGAATTGTTTCAAAGGGCCATACTCTCTAAGATATCATCACTCAGTGTATTTCATACCAACTCAGTACTCATTTAATGTGAAGAAATACATGTACATGGCATCTAACACAAACCAGCAAGTAGATAACACATTTCTTTAATCATATCAACTAAAGCAGTCACTCTAGTGAAGGCAGTTACGCAGAAATGGATAGAATTCAGTCTGGAGGACAAGATGCAAATTATTACACTAAAAAGGCAAACATTAGAAACTCAAGGTTTCGCATTGTGTTTGTGGAAACACACATTCTTGGCACTTCTAACACCATCTTACAGGATCAAAGAATGTGGTGTTTTTGGACATTCAATTCCACATCACGTCACCACTGAACAGTAATGGAGAATGAAACGTTTCAAGATGCTCTGTTCTGCCAATCTTGTGTTAATAAATAGGTCATGAATAATAATATGTTCAACATGATATAACCATCACACCTCTGCAATGTGGACGTAGATATGCACTAAGGGTGAGAGCGATGAACCCAACGTATGGACCATCAAGGTGTGCAACAAACACTTTAAAGGCCTTAAGGTCGTATTCATTGAATAAGCAAGTGTAATATATAAATAATTGATAATCATGATAGGCTACTACAGACAAAATGTCATCATGACCAGCATAACAATTGCCTTCAGGCTAGGAACAATCAACATTCAGGTATCAGAATTTGGATTGGCATCAGGCACCAGCATCCCTATGGTGGGAATTGGAGCTATACCACACCAGAATAGAGGCGTTCATGTGCTGTTTCACGTGGAATGCATATAATCTTAATAAAAGAAGATGAGGGGCCTTAAACCTTGAGAGATACAAAAAAGATCATATAACAACCCACACCTTTAATCCATATCCATCGGAATTTTTGCAATCCTTCCATCATCGTCAACATAGCCTTTTGTCCCAAGCAAGTTGGGGTAGGCTAGAGATGAAACCCATAAAAAACAAAGATCACGGATCTTCAGGTACGTGGATGGCGAGTCTCCAAGTGCTCCTATCCAAAGCTACCTCTTTGGAGATATTCCACTCCTTAAGGCCTCTCTTCACCGACTCGTCCCAAGTCAGTTTAGGTCTACCTCTACCTCTCTTTACATTTTCGGCCTGCTTTAGAACTCCACTACGCACCGGCGCCTCAGGGGATCTCCGCTGGATATGTTTAAACCATCTCAATCGATGTTGGGTAAGTTTCTCCTCAATTGGTGCCACCCCGACTCTATCCTGAATAACTTCGTTCCGAACTCTATCCCTTCGTGTGTGCCCGCAAAACCACCGCAACATCCACATCTCTACTACACTCAGTTGTTGGACATGTCGTCTTTTTGTAGGCCAACATTCAGCACCGTATAACATCGCCGGATGAATCGCTATCCTATAGAACTTACCTTTTAACTTTTGCGGCACCCTTCTGTCACATAGGACACCAGAAGCTTGACGCCACTTCAACCAGGTAGCTGAGATTCTATATCTAACATCTTCATCGATGTCGCCATCCTTTTGAAGCATTGATCCTAAATACCGAAAAGTATCCTTCTGGGCCACCACTTGCCCATCGAGGCTAACATCTCCATCCTCATGCCTAGTCGCGCTAAAATCGCACATCCTGTACTCGGTCTTGGTCTGAACCCTTTCGACTCTAACGTGCGTCCCCACAGCTCTAACTTCCTATTAACCCCTTCTCTACTCTCATCCACCAGCACCACATCATCAGCAAAGAGCATACACCAAGGGATATCATCTTGTATGTCCCTTATGACCTCATCTATCACCAAGGCAAATAAATAAGGACTCAATGCTGACCCCTGATGTAGGCCTATGTTAATAGGAAAGTCAGTGGTCACCATCACATGTCCGGACAAACGTCATCGCATCCTTATACATATCCTTGATGAGGGTAATGTACTTAGTTAGGACTTTGTGCTTCTCCAAGGCCCACCACATGACATTTCTCGGTATTTCATCATACGCCTTCTCAAGGTCAATAAAGACCATATGCAAGTCCTTCTTCTGCTCTCTATATCTCTCCATCAATTGTCGGATTAAGAAAATTGCCTCCATGGTCGACCTTCCAGGCATCAACCCAAACTGGTTTTGGGTCACACTTGTCACTTTTCTTAGACGGTGCTCGATAACCTTCTCCCAAAGCTTCATCGTATGGCTCATCAACTTAATCCCATGGTAGTTAGTACAACTTTAAATATCTCCTTTGTTCTTGAAGATTGGTGCCAATATACTTCTCCTCCATTCTTCAAGCATCCTGCTGGACTGAAAAATAAGGTTAAAAAGCTTAGTTAACTATACTATCGCTTTGGCACCTAGGCATCTCCACACCACAATGGGGATACCATCAGAGCCCATCGCTTTACCCCCCTTCATCCTCTTCAACGCCTCCCCGATCTCAGCCTCCTGAATTCTCCTCACAAAGCGTCTGTTGGTGTCATCAAAAGAGTCATCTAACTCAAGGGTAGGGCCCTCATTCTCCCCATTAAACAACTTATCAAAATACTCTCGCCATCTGTCTTTGATTTCCTCATCCTTCACTAGAAGTCGATCTGTCCCATCCTTGAAGCATTTGATTTGGTTGTGTTGACGCCAGATTTTGACACGTGTTGAATCGGCGTCAGGGAAGGAGAAGATTGGCCGATGCGGCAGACTTAAAGGCTACAATTAGGAATCGGCCGATTGACGCTACAGTTAGGAATCGGCCGATTGGCGCTGCAGTGTTTCGGGCGATTGGCGAATGGAGTTGGTGGGGGTCGGCCGATTGAAAGGCTGGAGCGTTCGGGCCAATTTGGGCTTGCGTCAACAGATAGGGGATGAAGCCAATGGAATCCCAACAGAGGATCCCAGTCAAAGATGACCTGATGTTGGTCAAAGAACGACGCCGACTCGGTCGAGGAGCAATGGAAGGAGTCCGGATTGGACTAGAAGATGGCAGCAGAAGATCCTGTGGAAGCCCGTTTCCTTTAGGAAAGTCTTATAGATATAGTAGTTTTTATTTAAATTAAGTTTGTAACGGATCGTGATAGATCAGGAGTCTTAGTCCTAGGGTATAAATAGAAGCAGTCAGGGTTTTGTAGAAGACACACATCAATCAATACAAACAATCTACTTTTTTCATCGTACTTTACTTTCAAGTCGGCGACTTCGCCAATACATCTTTTTATTTCACGAGTTCGTACGAGTTGGCAGGGCTGTATCGACACGATCTCCGGCCAATTGGTAGGTTCCGTTTATCGAATAATATCTAAGTTTTAACTTCGGGCGCATCGCCGTTGTTTCGTTTAGATTTATTCACCAGTTATCGATATTTACTAGAATTATAGGTTTTACCTATTGTTCTAGTTTTATCACCAGTTATCCAGCTTGAGATCGAACTGTCGGCTTTATCATTATTTTTTCTTATTTATCATCATATAGCCGATTAGATCTATTTCGAGTGTTGCATCTGTGGCGATTGTTTAAGTTGCTCCAATAGTTTCTTTGCAATCGCTACGTGATTATCGGCTGATCTATAGCCGGTCATCTTCATAGCAAATCGGCCGATTCGCTGATACGCTTTTCGGGGCAGATCGGAACTTTAGCCGATCGAGACCCCGGGATTTAATACGTTTCTTTCCTTGTCAATCAACAGGTCAGATTGACTGGCACGCCGCGCAAACCGCACCAGGACGATCACCCGAACAGGAGTTAAGCAGATTCTCCCGGGTCGTGTGTCCGACGCTGAAGGTCATCGGTCGATTTCCGGCCGATTTTTAGCGCCAACAGGTTGATATCTCTTGTCTTCCGCTCGCGGATCCTAGCCATCCTATAGATGTCCTTCTCCCCTTCGTGGCTAGCCGCTGATACAGGTCATCATACGCTTTACCCTTTGCTACGCTCACAGCTCGCTTTGCAACCCTCTTCGCTAAATTATATCTCTCGATTTTTGCAATCCTTCCAAGGAACCAAAATGTTTAGCAAAATATGGATTTGTTAACTACCATGAAATTATTTTGGAGCCCAACTCATTTACAGACACAGAAAAAAAGCCACAAGAAAGGTACATCTGAGGTCACTAAGAGACGGCCATCCAGTTAGATGCACTAGTGAAAATAGTTTACATAGTGGTGATCATCCACTACTGAGGTAGTCAATTGCAACAGCAATACTTGTAATATAAAAACATTGAGCTGAAAGAATCCAACTAATTTGTATCTTAGCATGGGTGCAAACACAACAATGGCAAATCAAAACAAGATGTTCAAGGCAGCCCTACATATGAGGGTAAAAGATAAAGACAAAGAAAGACACAATGAGTGCGCTCTTTTTCTTTCAGAACTCAAAGAACACACTGCCAAAAAAAAGCAAGTATCAGCTCCATCGTTGGATTTGGTGGTTGGTGCAAAGCATGCAGTCAATGCTAAGGGCCCAGCCAATTAGTTGGTCAGTCGTAACGTACAATTGTATTAGAGAAGAACAACAGAGCACAGAGAAGGAAACTAGATTCTACCATAGTCGATACATACTGAGGTTTGGTGTGTCATAGAACACAGCATTACATTCAGTACATAACATAATGAAATAGCATCTGATTAAGACCTGAAGGTCTCCGTTCCTTTTGAGAGAGACTTTCTGGATAGCTACGTAAAAGAGCCAAGATAGTTAGTATGCTGTTTTTTTTTATCTAGACTTTTTCTAAATTGAATAATGATATGAACATGGAAGCTTTGAATGGTAACAGTCTAGCTCTTTTTTCCCACTACCTATGTTTGTCTCAATCAAATGTTTCATATAAAGTTATGTTTGACGACTTCAGTTCATTCAGTGGCACTAGCTGCTTCCCCTTGAAATTTCTGAAGTTATCTCCAATAACCACCATTGTATCTCCTTACAGTTATTATTCTTTCCACAATATACACGTAGTATCAATAACTCATTCTGTCAATGTGCTAGAACAAAACTGAAGCATGTGATCTCCGAGAAACAGAAATTACAGATAAACAGGAAACGTAGCCAGCTTGGTGTAGGTGTGCTCATCTTTCGTAATTGGAGAAGGTAGTATCTATGAATTGATCAAGACTTATATAATCCACATTGATGGTGATCATGTGCGCTGTATGGCTAAAAGCTAATCAATACAGTCGGTTTTATTCATCAAAATATGGTAAATATGTGCCTTGTATCAAGCACTAACAGATTACAACATAGACGGTATGTGAAAGTTTGATAGTGTGGCCACATAATTTAGAGGTGAGACATGACCCTCCAAAGTTTCTGCTATTCTTTGCTCGATAATTTCTGGTACCACATTAGCTGGTCAAGGAACTTCTATGATGCAAAAGCAAGCATTGAATTTGTCCAGCAAGATTGCTGTAGTGGTCCCGTAACATTAACTCTATCCTTTGCATCAATCCTATTCTAATAACCAGTGATGTCATCTTAATTAAGACTGGTAAGCAACTAAGCATAACATATTGAGTTATTCACTTTGTGATGGTGATCTTGTCACATATTAGATCTACCAAAAATGGTTTAAATAAAAGATCACATGTATGTGCTGATTGATTAAAGGAAACACCAAGGGTAAAGATGGTTGAATGTTGCTGCAATCGTACAGAGATGCTTGTATGTAGAAAATACAGTTTGCAGAACAGAATAATATTGGCATGCTGTCATAACAGTCACAATGAATACTATATCTGCCTGTTAATTTGCTATTCACTGATTTTTTTTTCTCACTCAAACTATGGGAGTAGGCAGAAAAAAGGGGACTTTAAAGAGTGGAAAATACCTAGAGATTGTCCTTAGATAGGGGTGCAAGGAAATCAGCTATCCAAGTACACTGAACCATGAATGATCTTTATATTCCCTAATACAGTTCTTTTCTCTTTCATTTCCCCCCTTTGGCGGTGCGTCATGTAGGCTTTCAGCTCTAGCCTACCCAAATTGCTTGGGACTAAAAGGCTTTGTTGTTGTTGAATTATTGTTAGTAGTGACCTTTCCAAAATTAGGCGAGTGCTCCTAAATCTTGCATGAATGTGCAGGGAGCGAGCAGAAAATAATTATAACAATAATAACCGAAACGTTAACAATTAAGGGTTATGGAATTTAGACTTCAGCTACAATTTTCAGCATACTTACTTCTCATCAAATTGTTATATTGTCAGATTCAGCACAGAATCTTTTGCTACCAATGATCAACTGACAGTTTACCAACCCATACTAGACCTTTGGTAGGACAACCACTAGAGCTTAAGATCCAACCTGCCCCTTTGAGTAGGGCTAAGTACCACAGATCCACAACATAGTGGTCCTGAAGTATTGTTTATTCATTGTTGATTTTCTGTTTATTCAGATCATATACGTTTCATACCCTCACCACTCTTACGGGATCATACAAGGTAACATTAACCAAAATCACATATTACTTATTCACTTTTCAGCAATAGCATTATTTTCGATTCAGGTCTACCGTCACTCCTATTATTGAATAAAATCACTTGCGGGGTTTGAAAATAGAAAATAAAGAACACACATAAAATAGTTGAAAATGCAGCACATGAAACCGAGAAAGGTAAACTGTATCATTTACCGACTTACATTTTGTTGCAATTTACATATACTGTATCTTCTTTATGTTTCCTGAACAAATTTATCTTAGACGCCATGCACTGAGAAATAATCTTTGACTGTTTGCACCTGTTGGGTCAGCACATGATTCAAATTTTCAGGAGAAGTACGAATGCCAGAGATAACCAAGTTATCCTTTCTGGTGGACAAATCTTTAGATCAATTGCAAAGACAGTCCCAGATAAACATGCAATAGCATCATATTTGGCATGAAGAAAGATTCCAAGCAACTCTTTTACACATCTTGGTCAAGGACGAGACCTCGAACTCAATTTTCTCTTCCTCTCGCTACCAAGAGAAACACCGACCATGTATCTTGAATTTACAAGTTCCCGGGGTATTGGAGCTCCTGCAGTCTTCAGAACCGGAACAAGCTCTTTGAAAATCCTCCTATCCTCCTCATTCACAAACAAAATAGCCATTCCCTCCTCGCCCATCCGAGATGCCCTTCCAACTTGGTGAATATATTCATCAATGGAATTTGGTATGTCAAACAATATCACTTGGCGCACTTTCAGGAGATCCATTCCACGACCCAGAACCCCGGTAGAAACTACAACAGATACTTCTCCTGTCAAAAACCTTCTCAAACTCTCTCTTCTCTCACTCATCGTCTTCTCACCATGGATAGAAACAACCTTTAATCCAGTAGCAACAGTAATTGCTTCAGACAATAGATCAGCACCGACTCTGGAACTCACAAACACAACAGCAGGAGGTTTAAAGTGCTGCTTGCTTTTGATTATCTCAAAAATCTTCTGCTTCTTCTTCTTAGACTCCACCCAAATGACCACCTGTTTGACTGATTTGTTTGGTCTGCTTGGGTTCCCACAAGAGATACGTATAACAGTCTTAGCCAGTGAGTTGGACATCTTCTCGACTTCCGAATCTAATGTTGCTGAAAACATCATAACCTGGGGGTTTGAAAGAGACTGAAAGACCTGCATGGCCTGATCCCTGAATCCCCTCTGCAGCAAGCAGTCCACTTCATCCAAAACGAATACAGAAACATCGGAAAGGTCAACATCGTGTTTCATGAGAAGATCAATTAGCCTCCCAGGGGTGCCAACAATTAACTCAATACCATTTTCAATCCTGTAAATTTGCTGAGCCAATGGATCTCCACCAACAACTAGAGCAGTTTTGAAAGGCAAACCTTTTCCAAGCACTTTTGCTTGCTCTTCCACCTGCACGCATAGCTCTCTAGTTGGAGAAAGAACTATAGCCAATGGTCCTCGCTTGCCTGTGCATTGTTGCGATCTTACTTGTGAACAATGAGCAATTATGGGAATCAGAAAAGAAGCAGTTTTCCCTGAACCAGTATCAGCAGAAACAAGTAAGCTTCTATTACTCATTGACGCAGGGATAACTTGCATCTGCACTGGAGTAGGCATACAATATCCTGCAGTCTCAAGATTGTGCACAAGCTTCTCAGGAAGACCACAGGAGGAGAAACACATGATTGGATCAGGAACAGCCTCACCCTTGACACAAATGTCAAGCTTACTCCTCAGTGCAGTGATCCGGCTGTCAGCCAAAGTAGGTATATTTGGAAAATTAGTGTCCTTAATACAGATACTCTCATCGCCCAAAGGAAGATTCACACGCTTTGCTGCTTGTACTGCTGGCTTTGTTTTAGCAGCAACCCGAGCAAGAAGAATTGTCTTGCATTCCACACTGCAGATGTCATGATCAGTCTGATCACATATATATTCCCCATATCGGCCACATACAACACAGCGAGGCTCCCCAGGAAGAGCTTCTCTCTGCTCAAAACATCTTTCCTTCACAGGTAAATCTGCAAAGGAAACAAATATGAGGAAAAAGACATTTTAAGGTGTCTGGTTGAAATACATGGGGGTACTGAATCCAAGATGTGCATGTATATGTTCAGTCATTAAGAACGAGAATTGGGAAATAAGGATGGTATTATGTTTGCAAGAATAGGGGGAAAACAAAATCACGCTAGCAGGAAAAAAAAAAGAAAAGGGCCATCAGCTAATAAAGTGAGGAGCAGGGACAACAGATTCCATAACTTGATTTTTAACCTCCTAACATGGAACATCAAGTCAAGATGAAACTTGCATCTTTCCTACATACAGTTTTATGGTTCATAACCAGATGTGTTCTCCGTAAAGAAATGCTGAGTGCCATAATGATTATTTGCTGTAGAGTTTTTCCTTCATTTTGTTTTCATGTCAAAAAAGAATATATGCATTCCCAATAATGTGTGCTTTGCAGGAACATGCAGCAACCAATTCAGCACAATTACCTTCCGACTCATTATTATCAGATGATGAGACAGGCAAGTTATCAGCTGCTTGGTTCTCCCCTTGGTCCATTCAGTCCAGGAAGGAAGACAAGCACGAAACAACTACAAAGAAGAAAGGGCAACACCAGCTCAGACACCTCAAACAGACCAAACAAGAGATATGTATAACAGTTTCGGTTACGAGGAGGTAAAGCGCTAGATCTTCTTATGTCCATAACAAATTCATAAATGTTCCACAGGTTTCGGTTGCTACATATGATCTGTACCAAGTAGAATACGGATGTGAGAGTTAAAGCACAGACCGTTACCCGCGGACTCGAGGGTCGCCGCCGCCGCCCGCCTCGCGCGGTCGCAGTCGCGCCCTCGCGCACCGAAGCGCCCGCGGCCCAAGCCCTTGCCGCTGCGGTCGTAGCACTGGTCTAGGGTTTGGTGCTTAGGGCGGAGGCGCCGCGGCCGAGCGACGGCTGCTGCGGTCCTGCGACTCCTGCCTGCCTGCGAAGACGAGGGCGCTGGCCCCCGACCGCGGCGGGGCAGCGCCGGGTCCCCTAGGCGGTTGGCTGCAACGGCGCCTCCGATGGGATCGATACCCCCCACCAACACCCACCTCGGCCTCGTCGGGGGTGTGAATAAGGAGGCTACCGGGAACTTGATGAAGGGCAATTACCACCTCCGCTTGAGCCAGGGAGAGGTAGGTCTAGACGCCGGAACGTCTCGCGGGTTCGAAGGCACGGGACGGCGGCGGTGCCTGGAGGAGCGTTCAACGGAGCGGCGGCCGGCGAGGCTGCGGGCGCGTACCAGCGAGAGAGCACGCGCGTCCTCGGCCTGCCTGGTTCGCGGCGTGCGTGCAGTGTGACTGGATTGTGGGCCTATTTTCTTTCAAAGGCTGTGTGGGCTGGAATGGAGTCCTTATGTGGGCCTCCTTAATCGCGGCTCTCTCGGAGTACGAAAATTGGAAGAAGCGGAAAGTGGACTGGGCCTTCACTGCGTCACGAGCTAGGCCTGTCTCCATTTCTCGTCGGCCTTATAGTTAAGTTTTGTGGAATGTTTTCAATTCTCTCTCTCTCTCTTCTTTTTTCCGTTTACAAGGCGACGTTCTCGGGCTCTACATACACCTCTCTGTCTTCCTGGCGGTTTTCAGCTTCACCACTTGCATGAATGCGCCTGCTCAGGTCGAGCAAAAAACAAAAAAGAACAGATGTCTAGACTAGATCTTATGCCCTCCAGCTGCATTTCTAGATGGACTGCTAGAAGGTACTGTCCCTTGGGTCAAAAAAACTAGGGAAGGAGCATCGACTAGCGTATGTGTTGTAGTGTGTTTGGCCAGATCGAGCGAAGATTCGAGCCACGAGTGGTGGATCGGATCGGAGCTCATCCTGTTTGCTTCGCAAGTGGCGAAGAATTCCCATGAGAATATGCAGCAAGCTTGCCAACAAGGTGCCGCGCCGGCGCTGGCAAACCTACCCCCGCGTGCCAGGTTCACGGCTAGGTTCGAGGTTGTTTGCTTCACGGGTCCAAACGGCCGCGATTGGCTTGGCCGGGGGCGACGCTTGCTCCAAGGGATGAGAAAACCGAGTGCCCGTGTCGTTTCTCTGCGTGCCCATCACTGACGTCCTGACCAAATGGCAGCAACACAACAAATATATGGTAAAAGATTCCCGTAGCCTGTAACTATCTACGTTGTGATTTTTATTTATTTGTTTTTTCAGGTTTAGATTTTGCATTGCAGTTGCATAGTTTATTACGTGGTCTATTCGTCCATATTTGGATTATGAGCTTTCTCACGAAGTAGAATACGTACAGTAGCCCCATAACGATGGTAACGTAACCCAATCTACTATCATCATGTTCTTTTTTGAGAAATATAGTACAGATGTAGACGCTCGCAAATACGCACGCACACTTATCCTTATAAATCTTTAATAGATGAAACCTGACTGACCAAATTCAAGCGCAGAATGAGCCACGTCTATGGTAAAGATCTACTGTTGGTCCTTGTTTGTTTTAATCGGACGGTCCCAACACGAGCTAGCGCGTAGGGATTCTTCTTTTGAAGCACACCTGAAACGTTGTCCGATAAATCTCTAGACTCTTCCAGTCTTTCCTGCTCCCACAGCGCATTACTCTCTCTGACGGTTGACAGAGGTCAGCCCTGGCCGCATCGCGCTTTTCAGTCGTGCTCTAAGGCTTCGATGGCTTTGGTTTGCTTGGAAGGATGCTGATAGGCCGTGGGTTGGCACGGCGCCACCTTGTGACGAGATTGATCGCAGTTTGTTCAAAGCTAGCACTTTGGTAAACATCGGGGATGGACGCACAACAAAATTCTGGCATTGCACTTGGCTGAATGGCTTGGCACCTCGAGAATTAGCACCTTCCCTGTTCAAGCTGGCCTGGCGGAAAAATAGTTGTGTTAGAGAGGATTTAGTTGACCACAAATGGACAAGGGGCTTACGGAAGATGAGCACAGTGGAACAAATGGCTGAGTTTGTTGGAATTTGGGATGCGATACAGTCAGTTCAGCGTTTGAACACACCAGATGTTATAACTTGGAAGTGGACAGCTAGTGGAACTTACTCGGCAAAGTCGGCTTACAACATTCAGCTGCTTAGGACACAAGGGATTTTTTACGGTAGAAGCGTGTGGCGTGCTCATGCAGAGGGCAAACATAAGTTCTTCGCCTGGCTTTTCGTCCAAGGGAAAATCCTGACTGCTGACAATCTCGTCCGGAGGAACTGGCCTTGCAATCCGATTTGTTCACTGTATGATCAAGAGTTGGAAACTGCTGCCCATCTTTGTCTGACCTGCAGTTTCGCGAAGGAGGTGTGGTTTTTGGTAGCTAACTGGGCGACTTTGGATCTTCGACTGATGACAGGCGATGTACTTGATGTCAAGACTTGATGGGAGGCAAATCTTCAGCACCTGTCGCTAGCGACAGAAACAACGTTCAGTAGCTGCGGTACTAATGGTTAGCCCGGTCCATTTGGAGTGAAAGAAATAGGAGAATTTTTGAGCAACGGTTGTTGAGCCCGCTACAAGTTTTCAACCTGATCACGAACGAGCTGTTGCTTCGTGTTACGGCCTGTGGCCGACCTGAGTTAGATTTAGTTTCTAATGTTACATCTGTTTAGCTTGTTTAGTCTTTCAGCCTCAGCTTGTGTGAGTTATTTAGGTTTTTTTAATCACAACTTTGTAAGACTCCACTTGCTTCCTTCTTAAATGCATTGCAGTGCTCCTGCTTTATTTCAAAAGAAGAAGAAGCAGCACACACACCTATCCCACACTGAAATGGTGAACAGGCTATTGCATGTCTGCATCTCTGGCAAATTGGCAATTGGCAGAAAGGAATGTCACACATCATTATTGTATCTTCAGTGAGTTTCCAAATAACATGGTGACAAAATATATGGAAATGTTTTTGTGTGCAGGCTTGACGACATAATTAAAAGAAATAACTTTGTATAGTCACATCATGGGCACCCAATATGACCTCAAACATGGATATATTACATTCGAATTTACGTAGGACAAGAATAACCTTTTTCCATAAGAAACTTAATTTACATATTGTTTTACTACTGTCAAATCCTATGGAGGTTAGGACCATGTGGCAGGGTGTGAATGCCAGCACAGGTGGCAAAAATGAACACATGAGACGGTGGCACGGTGTGCTCGACTGCCGAATCGGAGGGGAAGGAGCACATGGTAAACAATATGCTTTTATCTAACACTTATGTGGTAAACACTGTGTTCTTTGAAACAAATAATTGTATGATCGCCACAAGACATTCTTCTTTGCATTAATTTGCAATCCGCTAAGTCCATTCCAAATGATATCTCTGAATGAGTCAGCAGATGCACGTACCGCTGTGAAGAAGCGCTCTGCAATGTCCTGCTGGTCATCTCTGATTCTCTGTTACTGCAAATAGGCAAACTCTGAAGTCTTTGGTAAACCCCAGTCAGGGCGTGGGCATTCCGGCACTGATGTCCACCAATGCAGAAACTGACCAAAACACTGAAGGTATATCTAGAGAGCGAAACAGTACTCTGATGCTTGCTTTTCTCTCACGGAAGAAACACTGGCTAAATACAACTAGAGGGCGCGGTAAAGTCGCGCCAGGTTTCTAGTACAGACGCAACTCTGCTATATGAGTATTTCCGAGAGATTGAGCCGGTAGATTTTCGAGATTGACAAAATTACCATAGACGTCTCGCTGTCGACGGGCACATCGCCTATATACCACTGAAAGAATAACGCTGGTTAAATTCTGAAATAAATTCAATAAAATATGAACACCCGTGCCGAGTTAGAGACTTCATTATGACTCCGAGTGGGCAAGTTCACCACAAATAACCTTACCAAGTGAACTATATATGCTCTGTTCGCACCTAGTATCATCACGTGACTTGGAAACTAACTCGAGCTCAATCTTTTGCTGGAACTCCATTACGTCTTGTACAGCCTGAAAGTACTATTTCTCTTCTTGGCAACTCATCCAGACAGCTCTCGTTGTCTGTAATAAGTAACCCTTTTGCCTAAAAAATTATGCATTTCTTGCAATGCAATCGTGGACGATTACTTGTCCAAGTAAATAGTCAGAGTTGCATTATTTTTAGGTGAAGGAAGTGTACAAAAATGTGAAAAGTTAGCAACCAATAACATACTATATGTGCTCACACGCTCATCTCAGTTTAAGTTTCCGGAAGTATTGCGCGGTGGCTTCGTCAATATCAAGATATGCTAATTTAACCTTTTTCGAATGTGCTCATGATGACGCTAGGATATATGTGTATGTAGTGTATGTGTTTGTATGTTTATAGAAGTGAGTGTACTTAAGTGTATATAAATATGTGTACGTGCCTCTAGTTAGGATCTGTTGGATCCACCCAACTAAAATTTAGCTGCTAAAATTTTAAAGTTTAATTTTAAAAATTTTAGTTGAGGTGTTTGGATCCTTCAGCTAATAGATCCAACTAAAATTTAGCTAGCTTTAGCTATGTTGAAATAGCTAAACTTTAGCTGATTTTTTACTAAGCCGTTTGGATCCCTGGCAGCTAAATTTAGCTGGCTAAAATTTAGTTGTAGTGCTTGGAGTTATCTCTCATGGCATAGTAAAATAGTAGGCATACAAGATCATCTCGAAAAGACTAGCATGACATCTAAAATCTTACGTACTCAAGTGTGCTCAAAGCTAACATTCAACTGTACCATGGTAGCACACATTAGTGGAAGTATGTAATAGATATATTTAGGATATATTTGAAGGAGCTAAACTTTAGTACATATGAGCACTCATATCCATAAAGTTGAGCTCACCTATTAGCACTTTTGTTTGGATGGACTAGTGCTAAATTTTATCACTTTCATACATTAGCGCTTGGATCCAAACGCAACCTTAATCATACATACGTCATCTTACGTCATTTTAAAAACAATCTAGCGGCGCTCGAAAAGTTAAAGATAAGATAATTTATGCTCTTCCCACGTGGATGATCCGCGACTTAACAAATGACAAATTGACATACTTTTTGAAACATCCGGCAAATATTATCAAAAAGATTCACACTTACTTGACCCAAATAACTGGTCAGATACTCTGAACATCCTTACCTCATATAGCATACTTTTCGTACGAGATCTCAGTGCACACGAGAACTCGCGAGAACAAGACTATAATATCCACCTACGTTTTTAAGGAATCTCTCGGGTCCCACCGTTTTTCACTTTTCAATCCCGCGACATCATCACATCACTGTTTCAGCAAGCAAGTAAGATCTTGGATCTCGTGTCAACGGGACCGAGGACCTTGATTCACATGGTCCCTCGCCAGTGCCGGCCGGTCCGCCGCGCCGGCAGCCGGAGCCGTACGCGACGCGCGATCGCCGACGGCCACCGTAGAGGATCCGATCACCGGCCGGGCGGTCGCGGGCTTCGCGTGAACGCCTCTGCCTCGCTTGCTCCGTCTCAGGTTCTCCGCATAGTCTTCGTGTTGACTTGGAGATGCTTTGTTCCGTGGCGAGGAGGGAGGAGGGATCCCATTGGCGCGTCGGCGAGGGGAGCCAGCCAGAGAGAGAGAGAGAGAGAGAGAGAGAGAGAGAGAGAGGGGATCCTCTCGTTCTCGGGGGCGGCGCGATCCGAGGGAAGAGAAGGGCGCCTGCGGGCATATCCGCCTTGGATATTCGTTCCCCCAAACGGATTATGCTTGGAATCTTCCGTGCCCTGGGCCGTATGGTGACTTGGCCTTTTGGACGTGGTGCATGTGGAGCCTCAAATGTGTCAAGCGTACCCAGTGTCATGCACAGCTTATTATTTAATTTTCTGCTGTATTTCTCTATGCATTCTCAATGCAAGAGTATTTATTATAAGACACTGTATTTTTACTCCAATAAAAACACTGGGTAGTTGTTGTTATGGTGCTTATTGCTGGTAAAGTTTAGTGGAACCAAAGTCCGCCTGCAAACTGTGGTGGAAAATTTCTTCAAATTAAAGAATCGTGCAGGGAAACTAGCACCGGCTCGCAGCAGCTCATCTTGAAAATTAAAGTCAATGGGTACATACACCATTGATTGGACCACGTGAGAGAGTTGCACACGGGCTGAACTTTTATCTGCTCAACTTGCCTGATTAAGAAATGTGTTCTGCCTTGTTAATTCAAGCAATAATGCAGATCCTCATTTTCGTGGTCCACATGCAACGCCAAATTATGTTTAATCAATAATCACCATCAATGATGATGTGTCGGGCGGAGGAGGAGATCTCAGCACGAAGAATAGGATATCCATACCCCATAGAAGTGTTCAACAACGAGAAAATGGCATCATTCTGAGTCGTCACCCCCGAAGTTGAGCTTTTGGACAAATTTGCAAGCTAATCAAGCCAACCAGCTAGGAACTAAGAAGCTACTATCCTCTCTTTTTCTTCCAGCAGCTGGTTTGGCACATTGGAGTGCCACGAATACAACATATTTTAATGAGCTAGGACATGTCACGCAAACTATGGATCCTTTTTGGCATTGCTTGTTTTTTTTAAAGGCACTTATTTATTTATGTTCATGTGTAACGTTTAGATGATAGCATGTGTTAAATTTGTTAAGCCAAATCAAGAAAAAAATATGACACTAATGAGTAAATGTTCTCTAGTTAATTATATTGACAAATTCAAGGCATCACGTGATAGGTAGGTAGAAGAAAATTACTAGACTAGGGATGTTCAATTATAATGCTCTTATTCGCTTTTGCTCTTCCTCAAAGTCCAAGAATTATATTTATAACAAACTGGCAACTGTAAAATGGAAAATAATCTTGAGATTTGCCAAAAGTTCAAACCCAAATCTATGCAGAATAAGAACGAACAATTTTCTCGATAAGGAAATATTTCGGTGCATGTCTTCGTCTGCCTACCGTTCTGGTTCGTGCACCAATGTTCTGCCGTAGCACATGTTTTTTGAACCTTTTTTTTCACTTGGGTTCATGTTCATCCCTAGGAAATATAGCAAGGCCAAAGTTTAGAAAATTTATTTTTCCCATTAGCCGTTGCCCATTTGTCATCCTTGGGTGCCCCTACAATTTCCTCTCCCACCATCCAAACCCATCAAAAGTGACGAAGCCGCGCGTCGCACAAAACCGCCACGGCGCGAGATATCGTCGTCGGGAATATTCTGACCTTCCCCATCACCACCCGCGCATATCCTCGTTCGTCCTCCTCTGCATCCACCCCCTTATTTATCTCGCCTCCTCTCCGGCCTCCCCCACAGCCGCATTCCACCACGAATTCCCCCACAACTCGATCCAATTCCGGTTCCTCCCACAACCGCAATGAAGTTCGGCAAGAGCCTGAACAACCAGATCGTGGAGACGCTCCCCGAGTGGCGCGACAAGTTCCTGTCCTACAAGGACCTCAAGAAGCGGCTCAAGCAGATCGGCGCCGGCGACGTGGACCGCGAGCGGCGGAGCAAGCGCCAGCGCGTGGGGGGCGACGGCTCCCCGCCGGCGATGACCGCGGACGAGGCCGGGTTCGTCGCCCTCCTCGACGCCGAGCTCGACAAGTTCAACGCCTTCTTCCTCGAGAAGGAGGAGGAGTACGTCATCCGGCAGAAGGTAATTGCTTGACCGCCACCGATTCGATCGATCCAATTCACATATCCTTTACGTTTCTTCTCCGCGAATATCGGTCTGATTCGTGTGGTGGGTCGGGTTGACGGGATGCAGGAGCTGCAGGACAGGGCGGTGAGCGCGGCGGAGACGGGGTCGGCGGAGGAGCTGCTGCGGGTGCGGAAGGAGATCGTCGACTTACACGGCGAGATGGTGCTGCTCGAGAACTACAGCGCGCTCAACTACACCGGTGAGCACGTCCTCACCTCTTCGTGGTTGCAGCTTGTTGAGTGTGTGTGTGTGTGTTTTTATCGAGATCCGTGGTGGGCTAAGTTGGCCACGTGGTCTTTTGGTGTCGGGATCTAGGAATATTCTGTGGTATCATATGACATGCCATCTTTGTATGATTGAAAATGATATGGTCAATCTTTTACTAAAGTGCACGTAAGAATCTTCTTTATTAATTTATTAATTTATTTAAAGTAACTTAATCTAATAAATTTGAGTTGCGTCCAAGTGGGGCACAAAGGTAGATTCCATATAGTTCCTTTTAGAAAAAGTATTAGATAATAATATGATGTCATCTGCGAACCACACGGTTCGTTTTGTAAATGTAGTAATTCTCTCGTGCTTCAAAGTGTAGTTTTTATCTATTTTTTCATTCCCCCCAATGTTTCATCGATTGGTCATACTCATTGATCCATGTAACCATCACAATATCACTATGTTCCAAAATTTTTAACTCCCCATTTCATTTGTAAGGCGAGAGCATTAGTGAAACATGAATTGTTAAGGACCACTGTTCAACATAATCAGTGCCTTTTGCAATATGGGAGTTCAATTTCTTAAAAACAACAATCATTTATGGACTACCACGGGTCACGTGATAAGAAGGTGTGGTTCCCACTGAAGTTGTGGGATTCCAACAACACATATGAACATGAAAATATTGGACTGAGAACTTGCTATTCCAGTGGGACGAACACTGGACGGAGGACACTCTTTTTGACTCTTTTAAGTTTTAACTAGACACTTGGGACAGCAGAATGGTACTGTCTCTTAGTTGAAGAATTGCTTTGTTATTTTGGACTAGGGACCAGAGGGCATTCTGGTTATATACATGTCAAATATAAAACCTTTTTCCATTTGAAGAAGTTCTAGTAAGCTTATTCATGCTTAAAAGTTAGGTGGGTACCTACACATAATCTTCGCAGATTTCCATTCTTTTCCCTCCTACATTTTAAGGTGCAACAATGGACGGTTCTATTTGTAACTCTACTTGTGAACTTGAGCAAAAAAGATACCAAGTTGCTCTGACAGTTCCTTCTGTACTGCCGATTGCCGTTATGCTGATGAAGTCGTCCTCTCTTTAACCAGGGCTGGTCAAGATCCTCAAGAAGTACGACAAGAGGACCGGCGCGCTGATCCGGCTGCCCTTCATCCAGAACGTGATGCAGGAGCCCTTCTTCACCACCGACCTCCTGTACAAGCTCGTGAAGGAGTGCGAGGCGATGCTGGAGCAGCTCCTGCCGAGGAGCCAGCCGCCCGCGCCACCGAGCGACGACGGGAGGGAAGACAGCGACGGCGACGGCGACGACAAGCCCGTGGATGCCGCCGGCTCCTCATTGGCCAACGGCGGCGAGGCCCTGGAGCTGGAGGAGATCGAGGACATGGAGAGCACGTACATGAAGAGCACCGTGGCCGCGCTCAGGTCGCTCCGGGAGATCCGGAGCGGGAGCTCCACGGTGAGCGCCTTCTCCCTGCCGCCGTTGCACGGCGCCAATGGGCATGCGGAGCAGGAGGGCTGACGGGCTGCCGCCGTTTGCGTGGATCGAGATGACGGAGCAGCCTTTGTCGTCAGATGGCTGGGCCGATTGATGTGTGTAAAATGCTTCTTGCTTGCAATGCTCAGAGAAGATTTTCTTACTTCGGTTCTGCGCCATGCACACACACAGTGATTGTTTTCGCACATAATGTGGCAACTGATGTAAAAGTGGGATAATATCTTATAGGGTATATATATAAATCTTGAGAAGGATTCAATATGGATTTGGCGCTACATCCCTGAAGATACGCCGGTGAGCTCACTGACAGGCAAGCGGCCTCCCTCCGTGCAATGTACCAATGTCCAATCAATGGCGGAGAACCATGAATATGAATAGAAGAACCGAGCTACACAACGTAACTTCTGTCGATAAGAAAGACTAAATACACGAGCTATAAAATAAGTATGACCGCATTAACTTATTGTACAAGCTAAGATAGCACTTATCTCGTATCTGTGAGGCTTGTAGACGGCCCTAACGCGGGACGAACACATTCAGGAGAAGAGCAAGAGGGCTGGGGTTTACATGTCAGCAGGGACCAGCCAACAGGACAGGGAAAACGCATTAATGCACGTGAAACCATGCCCATCCATATAGAATAATAGAAGACACTCCCGAACAAACAACAAACCCAGCAAACATGCCATGTAACATAAAACTGACCGCCTCAGGGCAGTCCAAGTTATTAATGTAATTCAATAAGTGAGCTAGCACAACAACAATGTTTTACATCTACAAATCAAGCGAAGTGTAGCTATCATACAAAACACGTATATTGTACAACACACACCTCCGTCATATGGTCATGCTTCTGATAGTCATCTCTTTCAGTGTGGTCACAGATCTGTGGAACAACTTTAGACTACGTCCAACTTTATCCTGAAAAGCAAACAAATGTATTAAATTTTATGGACAAAATTAATCACGCTTAAACACGGTTTCCCTTTAAACTCCAGTTTAATTATTGAATGATTAAATATATATTGATCTCATGGTACAAAATAGCAGTCATATTTCAACCTTAACTCCAGAACTGTGGAAGCCTATAACTGAAAGCAGAGTGAACATAACATGGCAAACTACTTGGTCCTTGGAGCAATAGTGACAATATCAATTTATGCGAACTTCATACCTCTTTAAAATGTTCAAGCCTCTCCAGTACAGGAAGTAGCTCATCAGAAAATGGAGAAAGATCTTTTGCGCAAGCCCTGCAAATGCAGAGAAAAATGTTGGATTTCTAATGTAATAAGAACAGAATCGTGAGATATAGAGCCTTTATTTACACTAATAATAAGCATTCTTACTCGTCCTGGAAATGAACAAGGAGAATGGTAATGGCACATTCCGCTATTTGAAGCAGAAGGGTTATAAGCTGATCTCGGTTCCCAGCCATGCAAGACAAATCTATCATTGCAATGTACCTCCTGCAAATAAAGAAACGTGTTACCTAATAGCACATATTGTTGAAGGATTAACTAGACAAAAGCAGCAAGTGTTAGAACCAAGAATATTGCAAAGAATCTATAAGGCAGAAAAAAGGTAACCTTTTACGGATGTTATCATTGGGAGAGATGCAATCTTGCTTCATACATAATTTTATTATCTCATCGACCTCTTTTCTGGATAACTCATTCAAGTCACGAACCTAAACAACAAAATCAGACAAGTTAGCTATTGAGGAAAAAGTATGAACTACTTCAGAATTCCTAATAATAGCGACCATTTCAATCAATTCTGGATCTGTGTTCCTAGTCAGGTTACCAAGCATAACTTATCTTCTCCATACTTCAATATTCCATTCAAAAGAAAATCCGCAAGTAAATTTGTGAACATGCAGGTCAGAAACAGCAATACCTTGTTTAATAGCATACATTTTTCTTCAGCTACTCTTTCAAGGGCTCGTGTTATTGAATTCAGAAGATCAGAAACCATTTGTAGTGTTGGTTGTTGTTGGTCATTATTATGGTCATACGAAACCTGCAAAACCAAGGTGTTGGGAAGACATCAGTGTCAAAGATTTCACAAAAGAACTAATCCCTGTGCCCCTTCATTTGTGCTACCTGAATTTTTCTTTTAAGAAAAACTCAACTTGCAGCACGTACCAGAACCAAACTGCAAGTTTTTTTTTCCCTCTCTCTTCCTTTTTTTCATTTGATAAGGGTAGGTTTAAAGTACTCACTTGAAATCGCATGTTCTTCTTTGTAGCCAGAACATACAAGTAAGATATAAGGCTGAAGCAAAGACCAAACGCTATGAATTCTGACTTCTGATTCTGGTAAGCAGCAACATGTATAAGTATTAAAAAAAGACATGTGGGTGCATAAAGTCATCATTATAATATGTCTATTATAAAGAGGACTAGGCTTACCTCAATCATGTTGGGCGATTGCATAAAATTCAGAGACCCAAAGTCAAGGCTAAAAAGAGAATGCATCAAGGCAAATAGATCTTGGATATAGCTGCATTCCTCATTTTCCTCGTATGCCCACACCTACAAAGTTTTTAGCACCCGTGAACCTCTAAAACAGATTAAGAGTGACCAAAATCAAATAAGAAGTGAACAGTAAACCTTGCTGAGAATAGAAACCACCAAGCTAAGGCGCTCCAATGTGAACAAATTAGCTCCAGAAACGTTCTCCCTTAAAATGCTATTAAAAACCGACTGATGCTGCTTTGAGAAGTCCACTATCTCTCGTACAATTTTGTTCTTCACCTGAAGTAACACGATTCAAAAGGCCAGATTCTTAAAATGTTGGTACAGTACAGCAGTAAAGATATGTAGTATCCAGTTATCATAACTAAACGCATAAAAAATAGTGTTTCCTCGTAGTTGATTGCTTGTTGTAATGTTAAATTACTTTTACTGCAGAATCAGCAATGAACAACAGATAAAAATTTTACTCATTGATGTTCTCCCTTTTAATCACACAATTGAATGTGCACTATACTGCCACCCAAAATCAGCTAACCTCAAGAAAATCAGCCGAGTCCACGAGTGATGTAAAAGAGGTGACTATTCGCAGTACGGGTGCAATAAGTGACTTCTTCTTATCAATTTCACCAGCCCGTTCTTTTATGATATTGGAGATTGCCCTTGAATTTCCCTGACAGTATACCAAACTGTAAGTGTGAATTCATAAAAACATTTAGTTATAGTTGCAAATAAAGGGCACCTTTTTTTGCACACCCATGAGATTGCATGATGAAAGGTTTTGTAAAACACCCATGGACAACAAAATCTGAGAGCCATGATTGCCATACTGATGACTTATTCTCAGCAGTAATGAGAACCGAGCATCGACAGTGCAAAACCGTTGTGAAGATTCTGATGTGAATGATGAATCCTGAAAAACACCCATAAAACTGATGACACCACATATCAGGGTAAAATGCTAGACACAGTGACACGACAAATAGATTATCACAACAAAACCTGCATGAGGCATTCTCTAGGCAGACCTTTTTTTATTTTGGAGCGATATTCATCGAATTATAGGTCATCTTTAGCATATACGTGTACTGCAACACATGTTAATGAAAAATCTATGTCCAGGTTTCATAAAACAAGACACGCAGATGTTTGTGCGCTGTCTTTCAGAAAAAAACAAAATGAGCATAAGTGCATAACTAAAGTTCAGGAAACTATGAATATGCTCGAATAAAGTTATCAATCAAATATATAACCATTTCAAGCAAGTTCCAATATCCAAATACCTAGTATAGCAGTAAAAATATATCCAGCCTCATAATAAACTAAACATTACACTTCATTATTCAAGTTAAAGAATCAAAAACATATTTTTTTGAAAAAAAAATCCCAACGTACTCGTTACAACAAAGCATAAAGCTACGCACATAAGTATAGCTCAAATAAATATGACAATGGAAAAGGCCCAAAGCGCATTTGCAGCCATACTGTTTGTCGTGAAAACAAGCACAAGCTGGACCAGGAATAGGATACTAAATCAATAGATAGAATTGTCTGTTATACATCCCTTTTTGGAACAAGAAAATCAAAACTAGCAACCTTGGCAATTGGGAATCCCTAGATATAATTTCAACTTCAAAGCCATATTCTCCCTTCCCACCATCTACAGGAATGGCAGTCCCAACATTAACACCTTAGCCTGCACTGTGCAAGTCTTACAAGGTTGCCTACAAAAGTTCTATAATTCACCTATTTTGACATTACCCACCCAAGCATGCACAATAAGAAAAGAAGTCCACAAAGACTGATCCATTTTTCAAGAAAATCAGCAATATCAAAATGATGTGAATGTATGATAGCATGAAGTCTGCACTTGGGATCAGCAGGTTGAAAAATGAAAAAAAGAAAAGAAAAGAATAGAGCAGTGGCAGTACAGACCTTTGACAAATAGTTTGTAACATCACTTAGACATGATCTAAGAATCCCTCGACTTTGAAGCTGGTTTAAGAAATACTTTTCATGATCAATACTAATTAGTGCATCAAGAACATAGAAGGAAATTGCTTTGCCAGCTTCACTCCCATGGACAGCATCCTTAGTAACCTGTAACAAGAATGAAAAAAAAACGGATTATCAGATTACCTATATGGCCAACCATTTAACTGGTTCATTTAATCATCTCCAAAACTCCTGAAGATGGGATATTACAGTTGGGCAAAAGCATAAAGAGCATTGCACAATTAAAATATGTCTCTGGACCTCATAAATAATAATCAAGAAACATCGTATGGTAATTGAATAATGCTAGCTGCTAGCATGCACAAGCATTTCAATTATAAAGATGCAATAGGGTTTGGCAAAAATAAGCATAATAATGTTGGAACTACTGTGCTATTATCTCAAGTCACAAATTAGATCACATTTTAAGTTTTTTTTTGCATGCAAATATACAAAGGTGTATCTCTGAGTTTCCTTAGCAAGATACAAAAATCTGTTTATTGCCTATTGCAGCATGGAAAATAGATGGATTCATTATTAATTGGGGTAAAACATGCTGACAGAAGTAAAGCAGTAACTCCATTCCTGGACTACGTGCCTAGAGCTAAAAGGACAAATGACTGGAACCAAAGGTGATGTAAAAGAAAACAGTAGGCAAGAGAAGTTATCTGTTGTACAAAATTCAGAATAGTTTTGCACTACGCAATCACAAGAATGTGATGTAACACACAACATGGTCTTTACTGATCTGTTAATGGCTTCGTTCTAGGAACGTTTAGTTTATGTATCCTTAATAGAAATGTGACTGGGAATTAAACCTTGTAATCGCAATTATTTCAGAACTGCTAGGCAACTTCTATATAAACACCTGTCATGGTTGACCAGCACTACACGTGCCAGGCTAAGCAGGTTGGCAGGTGGACCTCACCTAGGACTGCATGGATATTCTATTTAGAGTAAAATGCACCAGAGGTCCATCAACTTGTAAGAGAGTGTCACTTAGGTCCATCAACTTGGAAATTGCATTTCTGGGTCCATAAACTTGTAATTTATGTCACTTAGGTCCACAAACTCTGAAAGTCCATTCCTAGGTCCATAAACTTATAATTTGTGTCACCTAGGTCCATACTCCGCCACCTAGTCTTCATGCACTAATATCGCACCAACATAAATCTACACGGTGCTCGCACGCTGCTGGGTTTTCGCCAGAAGGGTCAAATTTGAGCC
The DNA here is from genome assembly GCA_032594955.1 of Panicum miliaceum. NCBI lineage: Eukaryota > Viridiplantae > Streptophyta > Magnoliopsida > Poales > Poaceae > Panicum > Panicum miliaceum. The sequence continues at coordinate 4,658,275 of CM064067.1, forward strand.
CCAATTTCGAATCAAGTGCATAGGGAGAGGAGAGAGGAGGGATGAAAGACTTATCTTGGAGGTTATTGGCATGTATTAGGATTCAAAGGGGGGCTTACAGACTATGATTGGTGAGTTCTGGAGCTTAGATCTAGATATGACCTCGTAATATGGATGGAGAGCAGGGGGTGATGGCTTGGGAAAGGTGGAGGAGGTCACAGAGGGACTCAACAACATGTATACCGTGGTAGGGGATATTATGTCTTCCGTGGCGTGGGTGGCCGGATATGGTGGCGCTAGGTTTGTGGCGAAAAATCTCGTGACGACGTTAGACTTGGGTCAACCCAGAGTGGTTCTCGGTAAGGGATTGAAAGATATTCATGGACAGCGATATCGGGGCGACCTTTGTGGGCGCTGTAGCCACACGACTGCTCATGGGTGAAGTTCATGGACCTAAAAATGCACTTTCGGAGTTTATGGACCTAAGTGATACAAATTACAAGTTTATGGACCCAAAAATGCACTTTCAGAGTTTATGGACCTATGTTTTCAAAGTTTATGGACCTAAATGACACAAATTACAAGTTGATGGACCTAAAAATGCACTTTTGGAGTTCGTGGACCTAAATGACACACCCTTACAAGTTGGTGAACCTCTGGTGCATTTTACTCTTCTATTTATGTAATTCCTTTTATAATTGGGATATTTCAAATATGATTGTAACTAAATTGGATTATATCTATAAGATCCAATCTAGGTAGAGAAGTAGAGTGAGGATGCTATCCGTAAAGGTTAAGCAAATAGAAGGGATTTCCTTCTATCATCTCTCTCCCACGGCACTGTTTGTGCAGTAGTGCTCATGTCAACAGTACATGCTGCTGCCCTCCTCTCATTCTCCAACCAATCTCAAGCCCATAACAATACCTTTTGCTGTTTATCTCAAATTTAGCATATTAGGGAAATGCTGCTAAAATTCCGCGTAATGGTTGAAATTTGGAATGATTATGGATAGTAGATGTGATGACGGGCTCAGTTAGTGATACCATATCCATGCCATGAGGCAGACGTGCTACAAATTTTACAGTAAGTTATGTTTCCCTCGCACAAACAAAAATAAACTGCACAAGTTTCACATAAACAAAAGAATGGCTTACCAAATCGACGATAGCTTGAGCTTCCTTCCTTATGATGGAAAAATTGGCCAGTGCTAATTCATTGTGCTCCTTGAGAACCTTTTAAAAGCCAAAAGAATGATAAGGGAAGAGTCACATTACAAAGGGGAAAAAAAGTAATGCAACAGAAAAGGACCTTTTGAAGAGTGAAGTCATCATCATCGGCCTCTTGTTCCTCCAGTAGCAAGAACCGTAGAACTGATGGAGGGACATCAGAGTCAAGAATGCTACGACAATACTGAAAATAACTCAGTAATAATGCATATTGTCTGCAGAAGACGATTAAAGGTCAGTATTCACAGAAGGGACGGAGAAGGTGTGAAGCAAGGAGTGGGTTAGTGGTGCTCAAAGTCACCAACTACAATGAAGTTACCGTCTTCTCAAGGTTTCAGATGATTCGTTTCTTAGTATTGCCGTCACAAGCTTGAATAACAATGAGTTACAAGCAGCATTTGGCAGCTGCTTCGACGAAATAATGTCAAGGCAAGTAACTGCATCAGAATCTGCACCAGCTGGGCATATGAATCTTTCATCGCGCAGTTTAGCCATACAGGTCAATGATACCTTAAAATGACCAACAAATTAAATTGAGAACATAGATACAAAGGGTATGGCGCTTGATTAAGACATTAGTGTTTGCTACATAACAACATGCTTCTCACATTGGTTAAAATATATGCCATTTTGACTGAACAATCTGGAGATGTTGTTGCACTCAATGAAGCATCAAGCAGCCTGCATCAAGCAAGATTAGTACAGTTATCCAAATTTTTTAAAATTTTATGTGAAGGGAGGCACAACTTACTCAAACAATAGCTGAGAACGGTCATCAAGTAATGACATTCTTCTTGATACAGCAACCTAGTTTTCACAAATAGTAATCAGCATATCACATAAAATTTCCCAACCTACACAAATGATAAGCCAACAAGCAAATACACAACTCACTTCAACAATCTGTGACCAGCCAGTCAACATGTGAAGTTGGGCAGCCTGCTCTTCAAGATTTTTATTATATCGCCAAGCCCATTTCAGCAAATGATGAACTGATTCTTTTAGTTCACTTTTCTCAGGCTCGCTTAATTGTGAGTTCAATTCTTGTGATATCTGACAAAATAATAGATCCATCAAACACAAAATCATTTTTGAAGTGATCATTTTTAAAGAAGTATAACATAACAAGGATGCATAGGAATGGACATACAACCTGGAGAAGTTTTCCATGAAAAGCATCCAGATCAATCAGTCGATCACCTCTCTCTGAATAATAATATACACCACCAAATTCACATGTCGCAGAGTTCCTTAGGATCTCCTCAATCTGTGCATACCAAAATCTAATGAGAACTAAAAAGAATTAAGGAACTGGAAGGTGTAAAGGGCATACCTTTGATTCGACTCCCAGGTTGGAAAGCAGCTGCGGATACTTCATTGAAGTGTCCGGACATCTGAACTGTAGAACCTCAAGTAAGTCCAGAACCTAGGTGCAAAGTTACAAGTAATATAAGGTTCTGGAGCATGGAAATGTAGATAAAATACCACATTTGAGCACTTGACCAGAACCATGAAAGCTTAACGAGGTTTTAAACACCCACATTTGAAACTAGTATACAGAAAAAGGTTAGCTTAACCAGCATAACCAGGCTTTGCTCAACGAAGCTTCGCACAAACAAAACTCAAGGGCTAAACAATCAAAGTATAAGACACTATTCATTCATCACCAAGAAAAAAAATAACAAATCCTTTGTCCCAAGCAAGTTGGGGTAGGCTAGAGATGAAAATATGAATGCAACAAGAGATACGACCAACAAGACATAATACAAGTTAAGAAGTAGAAGGTAGTAAGAATAATGATGATGATAGTAAAAGCAGATCAATAGGTTAAGTCAAGGATCGGGCATGTGGATTGCTGATTTCCACGTTCTCCAATCCAAGGATGATTCATCAACTAGGGAAAAAAGCCAAATGAGAAAAATGCAGATGCCATATGTTACCTTATTTCTATTTGCTGGTTCATTGCCAATGCCAGTTGAAGCATCACGTGAATGAACCAAACTTGTACTCTGGAAGTTATCGGCACACTGACCAAAAGTATGATAAAGAATAGCCACACAGGCTTCCCGGTACGCAGGTGATGATATATCGGATAGATGTAATGCCAGTGCTAACATCTTTAGCAACCATGCCCTCTGAAAATAAAGAAATCATGGTTTCAACAGAATGAAAAATACCAAAATAGATATAGCAGGCAACAATCAAAAGCAATAGATCCCTAAAAAGGCATCTAAATTTGCCGTCCAAATGCACAGAATTTCAACATTTCAAATATGTGCTCTTATATTTCAGGAGCATTGTTACCAGTGTGCCGATGTGGTGCCAAGGTGCTCGAAGCCAGGGCTGACACCCCGCCCCCCACCACACACACACACACCTGTCAGCTCACTTTGCTCCCATATGGCACAGCCAAGGGAGGGGCAAGTTCTTGGAGGCAAAGATTATTGGAAAGACAGGTGGATCGCATCACCATCCATAGCACTCCAAGATCCAATCACAACCCTGGTTGCGATCTTGTTTCAAGTCAAGGACTAAGACATTGAAATGAGATAAGCAGCAAGGTAATGCATGGGTTCAGCATGAGAAGGGGATGTTGGGACTGGGGGTCAGCTGGGCCAGCATGGTGAGATCGCCTTCCCCTCTTCTTTTTTTTCCTTTCTCTTCCGTATGTACCCTCCTCAGCCTTTTGGCCATATGGCATTGCCACAAGTAACAAGGCATTGTTCAAGCGTGCAGGACTCCAGATGATCCAGTCAAGAGGGCAGCTGATCAGCAATTTGATAACTATAATGTTCTAACTTCCAAGAGTTCAGTTCCTACTTATGAAACACTGTTGTTTACCTCACCTCATTATTTATCTTAAGTATATCAAGATAATGCATAAATGTAGCACATCCACAGAAAATGAATAGCAGAAAACAACAGTGGCTATCCAAACGTGGCAGACATGTCGAATAAATCACCATGTATCAAAAATAATTCAAATATAAGGTTTATTTTACAGTATGTTGGAATCATAAAACACTAGCCATTAGTTGCACTTCTATTAGTTTCTGCATGTTCTCCAAACTAAAATTTTGGCGGAAGATGGAAGCTCAATGTATACCTCATGGAGCATGCTGATACGAAGAGATTGGTTAGTGTTCCTTTTCGGAAGTGGTGTAACTCCAATGGTTCCAACATGCTGACATAAGTTGGCAAGGAAAATATGAGTTCTAATTGAAACTTTTAGCAAACAATGATTCAAAAGAACAGAGAAGAATGAAAACCTTAGAAAAGAACTGGTACTTCTTTGTACTTAGGAGATCCATAACAGGTCCGCAAGTTAAAGGGTCAAGACATAACTCGTACAGAAGCTGAATTCAGAAGGAGAGAAAAATGTAATGTTATGATATAAAAGTAAATAAGGTGGAAAATCTCATATCTGACTACTAAGCAAAAATACCAAACCTGAAAACTGAACTCGTGCAGTAAGGCATTTATATCTGGCTTTGTCACCTTTTCAAGATTGTCAAGAATTACCTTCAAACAACTGAGATATAACGAGGTGAGTTCAATTAACAAAGTATATCATTACACATAAAGGCACAGTCTGGAGCTAACCTATAGTGAGATTTTGGTTTTAGAGCAGTTCGCTCAATGGATCCGTTGACATCAAATCTCAAGAGCAAATGTGTTATGTTTGGAGCTGGACGACAAATATTGTCCACAAGCAACTGCATATATGATTGGCTAGCATAATTAAAACACAGGTCAATAAATAGCTCAACAAACAAGGTCAATGGGAATGAAATCACAACCTGCAGTATTAGAACTCCAATATCATCTTTTGTGTCCTCTATAACCTGAAAATCATCAAACCGGAACTCCAAGCAAGCGGCATAATCTTCTATTACAGTTTTTCCAACATCAGCTTCCAGAAGCAACTGTACCAGTCCAACTATTCTAGAACTGCCATAAATAAATAAGTTGTAAGAATATATATATGCAAACTAGCACACTTGAATTCATTACAGAAATTTCATGTCTTAATATTGAACGAGAACTAGACACGCAGCAAAAGGAAAAAATAAAAATAATTTGGATATACCTCAGGATGCCCATAATTTTTATTGAACACTGTTGAATTTGGGGAAGATAGTCATATCGTATAAACTCTAGCAATGCTATTATCTGCCTATGATTTTTTGCTAAAATAACATCCAATGGCTGCATAATCCATAAAAAAACAGAAAAGCAATTAGATGAAGATATGGCCAGGCAAAACCCCACAACCGAAATAAGCAAAGTACAAAACCTGGTAGAGCGGCCGGAAAACATCGGCAAGAGCCAGATCTTTCTCCATAACAAGAATAAATATTTCAAGAGATAGATGGACAGTTTTCTCCAAAAGAATACCATATGTTTGGGTAGTCCGCTCATTGATAATAGAGTCAACACCCACTAATATTATGTTCATGATATTGCGGAATGCAACTTTCCCACTCATGAAATCCTGGTCAGAATTCCACAACCACAAATTATTCATAATGTACAACTAGAGGTGAAATAGAAACTGATGCAAAAATGTTATATCTTTAAACAGACATATATATCTGGGATAACATGCACTCCACAAAGAAAACAAGCAAGCAAATCCACTGAAGCAAAGCATATTAATACAGGTAATCTGAAGGATAAAAACACATACTTATCTGCTAAAAAAGAAAAGTTTTTTAAACCAGAGCATCACCATAAAACTGGGCATGAAAAATCAAATTGCAATACATTCCAGAAAGTATTGCTATTTTTGTTATGGTATTGCTATTTATTTTTTTAGATGATACTATTCCTATGAAGATAGTATACGTAGAAAGAAAGCTCACTATTTCACTGGTGACCCTAGTGCTATCTCGCCTACAGTTGTGAATATAGTAGAACAATATGAATTCATGTATGTTTATAAGCAATATTCAGATAATTTTTCAGCCATCCAAGTTCCATATAATGCAAACAATAACTCAATAAAATGATGCTGCAAACATGCTAAATACCATCCAATACTAGCTATGGAATATTATACACACATCGCTAAAGGATCACTGTTCTAGACTCCTGACATCAAGTAGGGAATCTGTAGTAAGGACTGTGCGATGTTCACAATGAAAAGTGGCTCCCATTGCAACATGATGGTCAATGAACTTCCAGGTACAGTAAATAATCCCACATTGAGCATATGTAATATGTTAGCAGTTAGGACTTCTCAAAATGAGTACATGGACATACTTTGAGTAGTTCTAGCAGAGGGAGCTGTCTCTCAATGGATGAAGGGGCTGATGTGTTAACAGAAGCATAAATGTCATCATCATTTATGTCATACATGCTCAAAACCCTGTAAAAACAATAGCCAATTTGTTACTGAGTGCACCACTGCATTTTATGGCAAACAAAGCAAGAGACTGGAAGATCAAAGAAACTATCCCAGATAAAAAGGGATATCTGGATCAAGGGTTCACATTCCATTGTTCCCTATTCCAAAAAGAAAAAAAAATAATTTTCAAACAAAAAAAATTCACACTCTACTCACATGCGGAAATGCTCCAGGCAGGCAAGTGCAAGCTCCCATTTTTCCTGAGGGTCAGCGTAGGCTCTTTGAGGAAAAGGACCAAAGACATCCTCATAAACAAACTTAAAGATACCCATGAACCTGTTAGAAAAACGTATCTTACTCTCAGAAACTGTTGAAGGTCAGAAAATGACAATAACTAGTAAAAAAGTAAGCACCTCCGGCCTTTGTCACTTATGTTTCTTTCTTCTGCAATAAGTGCATTGATCAATTTGAGAAAAGATATGGTCGAGGGGTAACTCTCCCTCCTTGCTTCCACTTCATTCAACTCAAATCGCATATCATAGATCTGCCGCCAACATAGAAGAAACATCATGCTGAATTGAGATTATAGTGGTATTTTCATATGAGCATGGCAGACTAGTAGATTGTATGTCAGATTCTGCTGAAGGTTGGCTTTACATCCAAGATCAAACAAAAGAAAGAAAAGCACCTATCATGAAGGGTTTTGCAAGCATAGGTTGAATTCAAGTGTTCCGTGTATTTGTTGCCCCATATGTTGAAGCAAAAACAAACGAGCAAAAACGAATCGAGTAGCATTATCAACAATTCAACACTCTTTAGTTGCTGCTTTCCAATGCATCAGACGACGGGCACCAAAGCCTTCCACAATAGAGGAAGCTATAGTTGTTTAAGACTTAAGAAGCAGACCTTGTTTCACCTAAGTGTTGTGCTAACTTTGCCATTAAGAACATTGGGGGATTAGGCAACTAATAAAATGCACCACGGTATCAACAAACTTTAGTTGCTACTTTCCAGTGCATCAGATAATGGGCATCACCTAGAGGAAGCTGATCATTTCAGAATAGGATCTTGCATCACCTAACTAAAGTGTTTGCCAGTTTTGACATAAATAACAGGCATTCTCACAAAGTTGTGGCTCCAGAGACTGAATATAAGGTAACCAAAACAGGATAACATAAAGAAATATACATCAATAGTAAAATCAGATAAACTGAGAAAATAGTGCCGAGTCATAACTAAACCAAACATAGCATCTAGCTGCCAGCACTAAGGGAAAAGGTAAGATCAAGGTGCAAGATTGGCAGCTATATGAAATAAGTAAATGTATAATTACGAATACAGCACAGGTTCATTGTTTGTCACAACAGAAAAATAAAACTATTTGTATACCAGGTTAATTTACGATAAACAGTACTTCATAAACATATGTAAAAAGATGAAAATAGGTTTTTTTTATTTCTTTCTTTATACTCCCTCAAACAATAGTGTGGCCTTTGGAGTTGCATTCAATCAACACTGACCATAAATATCGTTGGTAACATCTCAGTTTAACTTTTCGAAGCGGTGTAGTTAGATTTTATCTTGAAAAAAATTGTCTCATAATGTATCAATATTACAACTTTGCTATATTTTACAATAGCAATTAGTGGTCAAAGTAGTGGGTTGGTGGTTGTGCCGATGTCCAAAACGGCACTTTTGTGACTTGAGGAAGTATGTTAATTTGCTTGAGGACCAAAAAATGAATTAGAAAGTAGACAGTAAATATAGGAAATTAATGAAACGGTAAACATATGTACCTGGGTTGCTGTATGGTGGCCTACTGGAGCTGTAACCACCGGAAGGTCATATTGCTCAAGATAATTCCAAATAGCATCTTTTAGTAGGGGTGACACTTTGATAAATGCAGCTATTGAATTTCGCAAAGCCCCCTGCATATGTTTCAAGAACATGTTACGAGAAATCATAAACGCCACCCAACCAAACAATAAAAAGCAGATATACATATGTACTCAGAACATAAAGGCTTGTACCTTCAAGTACGGAGGCACATTTTCATAGCTTAGAAGCTTAAATAAAGGTTCAATGTCAGGGAACCATTTCCTTCGTTCCATAGGATTCCCATTTTCCACAACCTACAGCATGTTCACAGTTTCTTTAGTCACAGCAGCAACAGTAATCTGTATAACATTATGCATGATGAAAAGAGCATTTTATAACACACATAGCATCTGATCAAAGTGTTGCTACTTAGTACACATTTATGGCCAGTACAGCTGAGGGACCAGAAGAGTTTTGTCTCAATGAAAATTCTACTAAGTTTCCAAAACCTCGATATAGAGCTGTAAGCATGTAAAAGAACCTACTCAATGGGTTATAAGATAAGAAAGATTGAGAATTTGCTAAGAAAAAGGCTGATTCAATTTCTGATTTTTTTCAAAGAAACATGTGATATAGCCATAGAAAATGGAAGGTAACGCTGAAACTAATATACTCGTATAATGATTCCAAAATCATCAGAAGTGCAAGTTTTACTATGAACACTGCTAGGCAAGACAAGCAAAACAAATGAATAAGAAATGCAAGAAATTTCACACCTTCTGAAGAACTGCTAAATAAGCAACAAGTGCCTGTGCATCCCCCTCAGGAAAGTCAGGTAGTATGCTTGCAGAAGATTGAATGGATTTTTTAAACTTCTCCTCATAGATAGATAAGCAATCAAACAAAGTGCTCCACCCAACTGAGCGATAAATTTTTCCCTGAAGCAGCTCATAGACTTTGGCAGCACCAACTTCAGTGGAAGCCTGACAAGTCCAATAGTTCAGTCACAGAAAAAGATGAAAAAACAGAACAGCGCAGTAACCATAATGCATACCAAAGTACTGAGAAGTCCAAGGAAGGCCACAAGAGTTTGTGTGTTAGTATGGTCTTCTCCTGCATATATAACAAAGGTCCACAGTTCCTCGTTTCCATGCACTAGCTCAGGCTCTTTCTGATGAGCACACACACACACAAAAAAAAGATGTGATTATCATACAAACTTCTCAAACCAAAAGCAAAGTAAAAAAGAAGAGCATGTAAGACATCATTCAAATAGCATGCCTTAGTAACAACAAGGCTAATCAAATAATGTGTTCAGCAGAAATGAGATAACCTTATTGGATCTAGTGCACTGTCAAAATTTATATACTATTGCAAGTACATTTGTAAGATCAAAAAATGGGGTTTAAAGTGGAACCCGAGAAAACTTTAAACTTCACAAATAAAAATGCATTATCATCCTTTTGGTGATCACAATTACAACAGATGAAAGTAGTTACTAGACTAGAGGGAAGAACATTTCTTAACCTTGAATCGAAAACAAGGCCAAGGCTCACCTTTGATAAAGCACTTAACAATGTCCATAAAATATGCTAAATATAAAGTGGCAAACAAAGTAAGAAATTACAAACTAGCTTAGCCACATGATAGCCTGACAAGTTAGCCGGCAATGAGCAAGACCAGGCTCTTTCATAATGAACTCCATTGAGGCCTAGCGAAACTTGTTTGATGCGTACCAAGATTATAAAAAGTCTATCAAACATTCAAACTAAAGGTTGCGTTCTACTATGGAAACTAATTGTGGTTGAATTAGATGTGTCAATAACATCTCATCACATTCTTGAACATAAACACGAGTGTCTGACTGACCCGAGACTATCCAACATGGTAAAAGAAGCATTGGTCCTGGGAAATGACACTCAAACTCGGACACATGTTGCCGGAATCTGACTCGGATTTGAATTCTGGTGTTCAAGGAACACTTGATAGACATGCAATTTATGGTTCCTATGCCCCAGAATGGTATATGGAATGTGTGTGTACACCCCAAAATAGATCATGAGTACAATGTTGTGCGCACATGCAAAATGTTTGTCCATTTTGCTCAGGACACAGAGAAGCAAGAAGAAAAGCGATGCAAGAATAATGCATGATGCAGCATTCCATTTCTACATTTTTTTTCCTTGCAACAATGCACTGCAACCGTTGTCTTGGGAAGCACTATCAGCTTTGCCATTAACAAGTGGTCACAGAAGATTATCATTATAAAACAGAACAAGCTCACACATATGAGGATGCAACACCCATGTCAAGCTATATGAATGGCAGAAGCATTACCTGATAGATTTCTCTAATTAGTTCCAGCAAGGATACAAAAGGCTCATTAGTAGGCTGACCACCTTGTTCCCCATTTCTAGCAGGATCTTCTCGATGATCTCGCGGTGGCCCATATGGACTGAGGGCAGTCATTGCTTTTTTCTTAATTTCCTTTATCTGTTAATTAAAGAAGATAATATTATCATTTTTGCACAAGTAATTAAGTTACTTGGCATGTAATCCCAATCGTAGATCTCCATCAGCTGCAACACAGGAAAATAGATAATATACTAGGTTATTATGGTTCCATGAAGTACTCTAACCTTATCTCTAGAAGTTGGGTGGGAAATAAAGCACATCATTAACTTGTGTGTGTAGCCAGTGTACATGTAGACAATGTCCTCATCATCATTCTGCATTAGATGAGAAAAAATAAGGATAACCAAGAAAAATATGGTAATATCATGTCTGGATAAAATACGTTTGACATTGTTGGGAACGAACTTTGACCACTAATACCCGAATTATCAAAATTGACAACAAGAAATACTAGAACTTTAGGACCAACCATAATTTTACATATATTAAGGTGTGTCGATGTGTCAGATCGAGATCAACAGGGTACAAAGTGTAAAAAAGATGCATAACCGCACATGGTGTGTTTTGTTGCCTATACAAAGGGCCACGATGAAATTATACAAGTTTTTGGGTGCTTGGTTAGGTCACCCTGCCAGCCTGCCCTATGTAGATGTTTGGTTGGCAGCAGAAAGACAAGACACATAATACAACGTGAAAAATAAGGCATCACCATGGCGTATATTTGCAGAAATATACTCTACTAGCCCTTAGTTTTTACCTTTATACTTTCATATACACAAATATCACCTAATAACCACCTGTCATTAACTAGTAAACACGGCTAGCGGAACCTGCTCTCTCGCTAATACATCTGGCTGGCCTAGGTCCTTGCATGCAGACAAACGGGTTCAACCAAAAGATTCTGCATGCCATGGGCCTGACCTGACCTCTTGCAGGAAACCAAACATGGCTTCAGCTGCTGTAAATTAATACGGCCTAAGCAAGCTCCACTCGTGGACTTATATCTGTTATGGTCGAGCAGAAGCATATCACATTTTAGGATTTGGACATGAATACTCCGTAAAGCATATTTTAACTAGATACTTTGTAACACACAATCTTTCTGATTTCCACGCACTCCTATCCAAAGTTACCTAAAGAATTAGCTCTGGTACCTCCGAATTGGAGTGTGTGAAATCAGTAATCGACATGCCCAAACCTGCAAATCATGGCCTTTGATATTCATCCGCATCTACCATTATTATTATACTTTTATTACTATTATTAGTACCTTTTACTTTTTATTCTCTATATTTGTGATTTCTTGTTTAGATGAATCTTAGATTGTCAAATCATTCATGTCCAGATCTTCCCCTAGTTATCCAGGCATCCTAATCTACCAACAGTGTTTCATAAACTCAAATCCCAAGCGAGATACAGAAATAAGGATATCTTATGCTTCACAGGGAAATAGGCAAGCATCTTCTCGCAATCAGGATGGATGCGAAGCTTTTCTCTGCACAGAGTACCAACATATACTTCATAGTTTGGGCATCAACTACGGATAACAGGAAGAAAAGTTAATGAAGTACATGTACTACATTCATAAACTCGTTAATCAAGTTTTTCCTTCTTAGTTTCTTACGTCCTGCTCCCCCTACTATCACTCCACGCTTCCGCAGTATGAGGTTTGGAAAAGATCAACAATATCAGATAATAAATATGCTTGAACTTCGAGAGCACAAGGATTCCGAAATCAGTGAGATAAAGGTTATGAGTGGAATGAAGTTAGAGACAGCAACTAAAAAACTAATGGAACGAACAGAATTCAACTAAATAAAGATGAGCCGCTGTAGCTTTGCTTCTAGCATGCCTCAGCGAAAATCAAACTAATATAATTTGGTAGAGGCAACAGATAAGCATGACAAAACAGAAGGGACATATACAGAGAAACATATTGGAGGCAAGATTACGTGGACATATTAGAGGATTCTTTTTTGAAACGATAATGTAATACGTACAGAACATAGACTATTTCAAACTTCAAAAAATTATTAGTTATTTGCACAACCAGCAGGACCATGAATAATTAAGCATGGAGTTGAAAGAGATTACATTGAAATACAGATTTTCGATACCTGGTATGCAGCTGTTTTCAAAACTTGCTCCAGCAAAAACTCAAAAGAATTTTGACGACAGATAATTTCCAGACATGACCAAATATCTGACATTTCTCTTGAATTACTTCGATCTTGAGTTAGCATCAAATGAACAGACCATGCAAGTCGCACAACACCAACAAATCCTTCAACAGTCATATTGTTTCCTGTCCTCATCACCTGAAAAAAAAATCATAGGTTGCAATGGTAAAAAAAATGCTGATGTTCAATCAAAGTATTAAACAGTGATTAGTGAAAATACATAAATTAAAGCTTACAAGTTCATGAAATTCATGTCTAAATGAGGAATCATACGATGACAATGATCCTTTCTCATGAGAAGTACTTAGGGCATCAGAAATAAAAGTTGCTACAAGAGAAAACAGAACTCCATAGGTGATCTGCAATGATGAAAGTAAGTAAGCTTTTGTTTGACAACAACCATTATACAGATCTGCACAACATGTCTACAACCATCATATCATTCCAAAGTAACTTGTTCAAACTTCAAACCTGAAGCTCCACACTTGTATTTTGATTTACTTCAGCTGCACAGTCTTTCAATATTGAAAATACATCCTTAACCTCCTTGGGGCCTAAATGAAGTTGCATAAAACATTATTGTTTGCTTTCCATAAAGTGACATGAACAAAAGGTAACACACACACAGCAAGTAGGCTGATGCACGCGAATGAATGATTAAAATCACTTGGTAAGTGTTAGAAAAAAATCATTTGATAAAGGCCATATAACTGAAGGTTTAGCTTACTCATTAGTTTAATAAGTGCAGAAAGAGCAAGGCAGTGGCTTAAACTTAATCTCTCTCTCGAGACTATTGCCCTTCTTTCCACAAGAGCACCTCTGAAATCAAGCACATATCGCTCAGAGCTTGGTCGGCCAATTCCAGCTGGTTCTTCACGGTTCAACTCCTTTATGGAAAAAGTAGTTATACCTCAGTCATCATTTCCCACAAAGAAAAAAGACTAAACTTTTGGAGCATTTTTAAACAGATTTTTTAGCTGTACTGGTTGCTAAGAAATAGCTGGAACGAAGAATGAACTAGCTTAGGATATAACAGCAAATAAAACAATGAACAAATGAACAGGGGCAAGCTAGCAACTCAAGACCAACATAAGCCCACCTAGCTTAGCGCAAAATCTCTACCTCTGTCCTTGTACACTATTTAACATGTATTTAAGCTTTTTAAATTTAAACTTGAGCTCAAAGGGTTAATTTAGAACCATTATTTGAAGAAGATCTGAGTTTACTGGATATGGCCTTAAGCTCACCGTGGTCATTTTATTTTAATATGTCCAATGCAATTCATTGAATAAAAGGCATGCATAGGGTATATATTCAAGTTTCATCAGGTCCAACCTTTACAAGCGCAATTATCCGTTGCCGGAGACCATCATTAAATAAAGGCTGCAATTGCTCTTCAATTTCAGACATCAGATCAGCATCAAGACCTTGGTCAAGTGCAACAGACTACAAAAGATGAAAGAAAAACATCAAAATCATCCTTCAAGTCAAGTTATTCTACAACTGTAATCAAAATGATTAGTAGATTACTCGCAACAGAATGTACAACGAGGTTATAAGATCCCTTCTCTCCATGTACCAGAGGCCAGCTGCAAGTCTATATATTTCCAATGGTTCTCGACCATATAAAACCCACTGCAAAATCACCACCGTGAATGCATGTAAGATGGTCAGATAGCAATCCAAACATGGCTGACAATAGAATAAGAAAAAGTTCGATTCTGCAAAGAATACCTCTCTGTTAGCATCAACTAGCAAACGAACACACTCAATCTCATTAAGATTGAGTTCATCACTCAACTTAAGGGCCTGAAAATTACAGAGAAGCAGATTTAAGTCTTGAAAAAAGCAAAAGTGAAACTACTACATACTGCTGTCATAAATCAAAGGGCGTAAGTAGATTTATAAACAAAAAGATAAAGCCGTGCCCTCATGGGGATTCATAGACGCAAGTACAACCACAGAAAACATTACAGATCTGAGCCTCAGGAATAATTAAGAGAGTGTGATAATGAATTGTGGGTTCAACCACAGGTAAGAATCCAACCAGCACAGTAGAGTGCGGAATGTATTGTACTTGTTTTCTATCACAGATTTATCAATTAAAGGAAAAGGACGGACATCATAAGTCATGCAGTAAACATTTGTTGCACAACTTAACACATGTGATATGAGAAGATAAAGCCTACAGAAAACTGGAGCGGTAGTTTGAACATTGCTCTTTGCTTAACAGTAACAATGTAGCATCAAGCCAGGAATCTATGAGCCTAGTCATACACTCACACTTTTACTACCTGGTGCCCAAGCTAGCAACATCCTAGCATTTAATTAGCAAGGTATTGATGTGACACATTATTTTCCCATTCGTGTCAAGATGGTCAGATGTGGTCTCAGTTCATCATCTTAGGCTAGGTGCTACCAAGTACCAAAAGTAAACCTATCTGTCCACAGAACATTGTAGTAGAAACCACACCCAACCATCATCCTCAAAAGAAAAAAGAATCACCAGACCGTAATCCTCCACAATATAAAATCCTATAGTACTATAACACAAAGAAAATTGAGCTTCACCATTTCAAATGTTTGATACCAAACCACTGATACTGAGAAAATGAAACATTGAAGTAAACCATAGCTCATCTCAGCCGAAGTCAGAAGTCACATTGTTACAAATGACAATCTCATCTATTGGAGACTAGTTTTTTTTTTGAGATATATTGGAGACTAGTTCAAAAGTACAGGTTTGCACCAAGATGTACCAACTCCTAGAGTGCCATTCTCATTCTAAAGCTCCAATCAAGAGAACAAGCATTCACTCGGAGCTTATCCTGAACGGTACGATTAAGCAACTCGTGCGCACACCCAGGGCAAAACTAGCTAAATGATTGTGAATCCACAAAAATATTGGGGAGGAAGGGAGCTTACAGTCTGCACATCAGTGTCGTCGAGAGTGATGGGCGGCATGTCCGGCAGCCGCACCTCCTTGCTCTCCACCTGAGTCCGGTCGGACGCCTTCGGCCCCTGCCCACACACACAGAAAAAGACGCCCAGACCCAAATTAAGCAAACCCGAGTCACCAGGCGGCACCGGCGAATCCTAGCACACAACCAAGCGAATGTCCGGCACAGGGGGGCGCACCGGGAAGGAGAGGAGCGCGCGGAACGCGGGGGCGGCATCGCGGACGGCGTGGAGGAGCTCCACGCGCTGCGACGGCGACGGCGGCGCGGGGCCGAGCAGCGCCTCCTCGAAGACGGCCAGGAGCTCGCGCGGCGGAGGCGGCGCCATCGCCGGAGAGCAAACCCGCTCGCCGGCCGGAACCCTAGCGGGGAGTCGGCGGTGGTCGGCGGAATGGGAGGGGAACGGAAAGCGATTTAAAACCCTAGTACACGAGCACGGGGCGTGCAGGCGGGCGGGCTTCTGGGTTTTGGGCGCTCTGTGTTTTTAGCGACGGGGAGACAAGCTGTGTGGTCGCGTAGCAAGACGCACGACGGCGGCCAAGGCCGTGGCATCTGGGCCGTTCGCAACTTTTCAAGGCTCGCCACGCGCCGTCCGAAACAAGTGAGGTTTCCCATTTGCGTAGATGGATTCCTCAAAAAAAAATTGCGTAGATGGATGGCCGGATGGGTAACAATGAGAACTCGAATGTTTATCGTACTTTTCCTTTCTAAGGACTTTCTTGTGAAATTCCTTCCTGCGCCGTCCAAAACTAGTGGAATTTTTGCAACTTGTAATAAAAAAATTGAGCCTGCCAAAATGAATTTTAACAAATGAAGGTGTTTTGAATTATTTTGTAGGAATCAGAAAAATGTAGTAATTATAATAGTGAGGCTAAAACGTAGGATCATGTTTCGAACCAATGTATTACAGCACCCATTTTAAAAGGCGTTAGATCTTTCTTTTAAGATTTGTGCTGAAAGTTAATTAGTAAAGTCCTTGAGTTAGTTAATATTTAAAGCTAATAAGGTGGGGCTAAGGAACATTCAAATAGATTTGTTTTTAGATTGAGATGGTCCCTCCACTTTCTTTGAAACAATAACGCATCAAGTCACCAACTAAGGAATAATGCCTATGTTAACGGTGAGTACGGTTAAAGAAATTCTATTTTTGAAGTTGGTCTGAGAAATGAGATATAATTAGTTATTAGTCTCTAGCTCTAACTTTAAATGACTTTGTGAAGAATGAAATTAGGTGAGCCACCATGTTATTTTTAAGTAAATCTATCGGATACATGAGAGAAATGTTTCTATTTTACCAAATGTTGCTTTCATAATGGAGAATAGTATGGGTAATGAATTTACTTCTCCAACAAATGCCCCACTGTATAAAAGATGTGTCTCAACCAACTTCAGATAAGTGGATTGATACATCTATGCCACGTAATTTCCTACTCCAGAGACGATGACACGTCAATAATGGAAAACAATAATGGTAGAACTAAAGAAGGTAGTGACTATGTAGATCATACTATACCCATACTTCCATGGTTCCAACATTGCATTCTCTAGGCTATAATAAAGGACTAGTTTCTCATGCAACGAGCAACATCATGCCAAAAAAATAGGGAAACATTAATATGATGGTTGCTACAATTATCTCTGTTTTGCTCCCTTACATTGAAACAATCACAAAACATACACATGGAAGAAATTTTTAGTGTAGACTTGTAACAACATCACGGCAATATTCATGGTTAAATATATTATTTGTGTGGTTATTTCAAGAATTATGATGGTGGTTGAATATTAGATCATAGCTACAACATATAATTGACTCGTTTGATTGAGGAATGTCACAAGAAAGCCTCTTATAAAATGTGAGCAATGCTCCTATCTCTACTAAAGGGTGATTTGATAATGGAAGAATAGTGATGAAAAGTTTATTTCTGAAACAATTCTTACTAGCAAAGTTAGATTTATACACCAATGCCATGTAAGTACCTCCTATGAGTGCATGACATGTCATCCATGCAAAATCACGCCACACAACGCCCAAAAAAATCTCTAAAAAATGCCAAAATGAAGATGTCACCAATCACCATCCATGGATCGCAAGGTGATATAAGGCTCCAACCATGCTTGCCTTAGCCACCATCTCAGGCTCCACATGAAGCGTGACACCAGGAGCAATGCACGGTGAGTGAGAACGTGTCATACACGCACCACACCTGCCCTAGCAATGCACACAAGCCCTAGCACTCAACAACCGTCTAGAACATTGCCTCACACACGACAATACCATTTTTACATAAAAGCATTTAAGTTGATGATCCCTCTATTCAGGGGCGGATATAGGACCCGGGCTGGGGTGCTGCAGCCCGGGTCCAGCAAACAAAACTCCATTAACCTCCATGTAGTATATAGTGAAAAATTAGCCTATGTATCTTTAAGTATGTGCATGTAACTCAATCTCCACTGGTGCAGCCCAGGCCCAACTCGATTTCTAGCTCCGCCCCTGCCTCTATTTCTTCTTCCCCACCTTGACATTGGAACAACAACAATAGAAAATAGTAGGAGGCGAAGCTAGGTAGGCTTAACTCTTCACTTCTACAACATCATAGCAATTCCTAGCTCAATACAATTAGTGATTTGAGGTCCTTGACAATGGACTTCTAGATTTAACCTTAATGTACTTGTTTGATCGATGAATGAAATTAACTGATCTGTCACCAACATATTCGCTAGGCAATTTTTTATATGCAAATGTGAGAAATGCTCCTATGTGCTATAGATGCGTGATTTGATGATATAACCTAACATGGTGGATGAGTTTATTGCTAAGACAAATGCTCCATATATGAAAAGTGTATTAACATTTGGGAGAAACCAAGCAAGATTTACACGGCGGTGCCACCTTACTGCCTACTCATCAGTGGATGACAAATCAGCCATGCAAAGACCTCGTGAACGATAACGAAGAAGGTGGCCACACTGTACCCATAGATTACACAAGGCTCCAACCATGTGTTCCCCAAGCAACCCTACAAGATACGTGAGATCCTCATGTGGAAAGCGATGCAGTGACAGAGCAACAACATGATGGTGCAGGTGAGCACCTGTTGTATGTGTACCGGCCCCTACCTACGAGCTCACCATTCACGCGTGCCTCAACACCCAACGGACTTCTAGAACTTCACACATCTCGATACTAATGAATCGACTTTTACCTCTAAACAATAGCCAGTTTAGATACATCAATCTAAAACGACTTGTTTGATTAAATAATAAAATAAAATTAGTTGATTTATCTGCACCTTATTCCTAAGCAAATTTTTGGTGTAAATATTAAGAATGGTCATATTGCATGGAGACCATATTTGGTACTAGAACATAAGGTGGGATGAGATGATTGCTGAAACAAATGCTACATATAAGAAAATTGTGTTACCAATTTGGACGACAAGCCATGCAATATTTACAAATCAATGCCATGCACTTTGTTGTCGAGTGAACAACATGCACAATGTGATAGAGAAGAAGACTTGTATAAGATGTCCTATGGTGTTTTTTTGGTTAAAAAAGCATCAACGTTGAATAAACAAATAATAGCCATAGATCGTACAACATCACTTCGTGTATGTCTCCAACCACGTGTGCCCCAATGCACATCAAAGAACACATGTAAAGTCAGTAAAGAGCAACATCAAGTAACACATGCCACGAACAAGGAATCTAGCATTATACGTATAGGCATCTGTATGACGACGGCACCGTGCACGAATGCCTTGGGGTCTTAATGGCCATCTAGAACAACACCTCACATATCGTGACAAATGGAACCTTGTTGTATTTGTCTCATGCCAATACAAAAAGGTGCCTTTACATGTTCTCCATCTCCAACAACAGCTCAAGCAAAGACAATTCATTCAGAGGTGTCATCTTCCTTACCGGTTGCATGTTGTTCATATACCACCTTGCAATCAGGAAAGACACTTTTACGTTGTTCATATACCAACACAAAGTGCCTTTACACGCTCACCATGTCCAATAACAACAAAAACTCAAGCAAAGACAATCGATCCATAGGTGTCATCGTCTTTACTGATTGTGTGCTATTCATATACCACCTTACTTTATAGCCGCAAAGCACTCATAATCATCCTCCCAAACGCCACGAAAAGTTTCACGTTGTAGAACACATGCATCCTTCATCACTAACCAACATGGCTGTCTCACACCTAGTGGCATCCAGAATGTGATCACTGCTCACGACTGTCGCCAGTGTGCTAAGGATCGGTGGGTGCTCTTGGCCTCATCCTCACGGGGTTCAATAACTGAAGCTCCAAAGCGTGTTGGCACCACTTCTGTTGTAGGTGAGTCCAAGAACCCAACAAACACTGCAAGATGCCATGCAATTCAGGCAAGATTTTTGACACGTACACACAAGTACACCGCTGATGTGCACGCCAAGTAGATGAATCCTTGCAGCTGGAAAGGCAACCCACAGGAGAACTGCCACATCAGCAATTTGGCACCCCCAGGAATCCAAGCCACTTATAAAAGGCACCCTCCCCATGGTTCGAGAACAAGGGAAGTCATCTCCTCATTGAGATAGCCATTAGATTGGACTTCCTCACTCAAGGTAATTCTTAATTTGTTGCCTTTTTCTAACATTGATCATAAGATTGATTGCATGGACAGTTCTGTTGATGCGTTGTCATGGTGTTTTTAGGCAAGGATCTGCTTTGAATTGACTGATGGCGGCGACAATGGCGGTGACAACGATGGTGACCAAGAGCAAGGAGAGCTGGTCCCTGCAGCTCCCGAAGCTGGCTCTCCCTTGGAAGCCACTAGACGGCAAGACCGAGCTGGAGTTCCCTCGTCGGGTGATGTTCGCCAGTGTCAACCTCAACGCGTGCTCAGGAGTCGCGCCAGGGCGCGACCCGCTAGAGCACAACACGAAGGCTCGGCCTGCTGACAACTGCGACATCGCACGCCAACTTGGCGTCACCGTGCCGGGGGAACATGATAGGGAGGATACGGAGGAGGTAGCGAAGAAGAAGAAGAAGGGTGGCAAGAAGCAGTTAGTGGGCGGTCTGAGGAAGGTAAGGGTCAAGATCGCCAACCCGCATCTGCGACGCCTGGTTAGCGGCGCCATCGCTGGTGCAGTGTCGAGGACGTTCGTGGCGCCGCTGGAGACGATCCGGACACACCTAATGGTCGGTTGCATCGGCGCCAACTCCATGGCTGGGGTGTTCCAGTGGATCATGCAAAACGAGGGGTGGACGGGCCTATTCCGCGGCAATGCCGTCAACGTTCTTCGTGTTGCTCCTAGCAAGGCTATAGAGGTACCACATCCATCTACACTCTTGAAACATCTCAAATTCATGGTGATCATTTTTGTCGTTTGTTTGTATGGTGGTTGTGTGCAGCATTTCACCTATGACACGGCCAAGAAGTTTCTAACCCCCAAGGCTGACGAGCCACCAAAGGTCCCAATCCCCACGCCACTAGTCGCTGGAGCTATGGCAGGAGTTGCCTCTACCTTGTGCACCTATCCCATGGAGTTGATCAAGACCCGGGTTACCATCGAGGTGAACCAAACCGCAAGCCATTTTCTCCTAATCACAAGCAATGACAACTAGCAGCTTGCAAGGCTAACCATCATGTCATGGCTTGCAGAAGGATGCATACGACAATGTGGCACACGCGTTCGTGAAGATCCTGCGCAACGAGGGCCCGTCGGAGCTGTACCGCGGGTTGGCGCCAAGCCTGATCGGCGTGGTGCCGTACGCAGCCTGCAACTTCTACGCCTACGAGACGCTTAAACGGCTCTACCGCCGCGCGACCGGGCGACGCCCTGGCGCAGACGTGGGCGCGGCGGCAACGCTGCTCATTGGGTCGGCGGCTGGCGCCATCGCCAGCACGGCCACGTTCCCGCTAGAGGTGGCGCGCAAGCAAATGCAGGTGGGCGCCGTGGGTGGCAGGCAGGTTTATCGTCACGTCTTGCATGCCATGTATTGCATCCTCAAGAAGGAGGGCGCCACCGGCCTGTACCGCGGCCTGGGTCCTAGCTGCATCAAGCTCATGCCTGCCGCCGGCATCTCCTTCATGTGCTATGAGGCTTGCAAGAAGATCCTAGTCGACAAGGAGGACGAGGAGGAAGAGGAGGAAGGTGATGAAGCTGGTGTCGGGGACAAGAACAAGGTAGCATGATCAAGTGTTGGTATTAAGACCATCTTGTTCTGAAGCCTGGGAGAGGAAAATAATGGACAAGTATATTTGGAGTTTGATTTGGTTCCTCTAGGTATTATGCTTTGTTTGTATTCAAAACAAGTACTAAGTTCGGAGTTGAGGTTTGTGTTTTCATGTCGCATGTTTGTATTAGTTCTCTATTGGCCTATTTGGAGTTCAATTTGTTGTCATGTTTGCAAGTTTGTGTTTGTACTATATCTTCATATCTTACTTTGGTTTGTCATGTTATGTTTGCATTATTAGTACTATATTTTCATATCTTGAGTTCAAGTTGGTGTGTTTCGACTATAGATGGCCAAACGTGCCGCACGACACTACACGGCACTAGCACGATCCTAGCACGGCATGAACCAGCACGACACGACTGCGCACTAAGCCTTAGTCGTGACGTGTCGTGTCGTGCCGGCCCGCCGCACGGCAGCCTCCACCGCCGTTGCGTCGATGTCGGTGAAGGTCATGGCGGCGGTGGCGCGGGAGAGGCTGCGGCCTCGGCAACCAAGGCAAAGGGAGGGGGAGGCCGCGGCGGCAGCCGGGACGGCGAGGGGCGGGGAAGGCCGCGGCGGCGGCGGCCGGGACAGTGACGGCGCATGGAAGGCCACGGTGGCGGCAGTCGGGACGGCAACGGCGCGGCGAAGGTCACGGCGGCGGCAGATGGGACGGCGACAGCACGGGAAAGGCTACGGTGGCGGTGGGCACCATGCCGGTCCATTAATCGTGTCGCGGCCATACCGGCATTTCGTGCTGAGGTTTCAGCCCACGCACGACACTACGGCTGTGCCGTGCTGGCACTATATCCATCGTGTAGGGCCATGTTCGTGTAGTGCTTTTTAATATCGTGCTGAGGTTGGCACTATATCCATCGTGTAGGGCCATGTTCGTGTAGTGCTTTTTAATATCATATCCCGTGCGGCCCATCGAGCACGGCGTTTGGCCATCTATAGTTTCGACGTTTGGCAAACATTGCATCGAGGAAGTGATGTGTTCACATTGAATCGGAGTAAACATTTTATCTTAATTGGCAATTGTTACTGATCTCCGCACAATAATCAGGTAAGATGTGAATGGATGTAGCATGCACTGTCCTTCCGATTCCGATACCTTAGAGAGAATTTCAAAGTTTGCAACACCACCACAAAAGATTTACGGGCCGAACAAGGGGATATCTTCTGAATGGAAATAGGGACAGGACAAAACAAGAGTATCATACTGAACACAAGTTGTACCATCCAGAACTAATGAATCAAGTAAAAGCGCACTAAATAAGCTGCACCCTTAATTGATTATACAAGCACACGACTCTTACGACTCGACTAAGAACTGAGCAAATCTAGCTCCAGAACAGTAAAATAAGCTACAACAGGGGCCCTGCAGGTATTTAGCTTTGCTCTTCAGCCTCAGCGGCCTCCCTCTCTTCCGCAGCCGCAGCCATCAGCTCATCAAATTTCTCCGTCTTGCCGAGCAATATTTCAATCTGACCAGGGCACACATTAGTTAGGTGTAAGTAAAAGCCCCTACAATAATCTTGAAAAAACGCATAAGCATTGCCATAGGAAACAAATTTACCTTGGCCTTCTGCATAGGGCGGCTCCTAGTTTCATCTTTTACATCAACAGTAGATGTCATGATCTCTGCAAGTGATTTTTGGTAAGATTAGGCTGAAAAGAGAATGGAATTCATTGAACATTATTACCCATTCATCAAGACTCACTCTTCTCGACAGCAAGGCCATTATTTTTCAGAATTTCTGCAACAGTCACCACCGTTGCAATGGCTGAAAGGACAAAGTTACCACATTGAGTACACAAAAAAGGTCATGTACATACACAATGGCAGAGGTGAATAGGAGGGGGAAGAGGGGGAGGCAAATAAACCAGGTATGCAATACAACAATTCCCAGAGTGTAAATTAACAATACAACAATGCCTGAAGTGTAAATTAACAAACTCCAATAATATTTGACTTTGGTTAGATAAATTATGAACTGACCAAAAATAAAATAGAACGGAGGTAGTAACATACATCAATGCAAATTTGATTTTAGAAATTGTTTGCAAGGAAATTTATGGCAACTTACTGCACAAGGTGATTAAAGCAAGTCATATGACAAGCTAAGGACGGATAATTTGAACATGTATATTGGTAGTCTCAGAACACATTTAAATGACCAACTCAGCCCACATATGGCCCTTTAAACAAAATCAGTAATGCAAAATGCAGTTAGGATCAGCCTAGGTTGTATAGGTGAATACCACCTCGCACTCCCGTGTGGCCCAAATTCAACACCCATGTCTGTGCCTTCCTCCATATAATCTACTATGTGGCCTACCCAACAGCCCATCACCTCCTAATGTCCCTGGCACCATCCCTATCAGCATCCATTGTGCCACCTTAGTACACAAGCTTACCTCTGTCACCATTTGGTACACTCTACCTTGATAACTCCCAAACCACATGAAGCCAGACGAAACGCCTGCCACGGACTATGCCAATATGGAGTAGGGTTATCTGTGTGCTAGTTGCTCCCCATTCCCCAATTACTCTGGGTCTGCTACTTGGTTCTTTAGTTAACGAATTTACCAGCAATCCACTCACAGATGTAGAACTGAAGAAAGTTGTGCAGGAACGAAAGCTCAGTAGCCCCCAACAGGACATCTAAATAATTATGCTAACCAAAAAGAAAGATGAGCAATAAACTAAAAACAAGTACGGAAGTAACCATCCACGACTTTGGCAAGTACAAAAGATAACACACAATGACAATCAATAACATAAAGATGGAATCAATCACCGCTACTGCTACACATCTTTCCACATTTTTTTTGCAAACACGCAAAATCTTTAAGCTTAATTTTGTAAAAGAAGAGGCTCAAAATAAGCTGATGAGCACAATGAGCTCAGGCCTAGCGCCCACAGCCGCAAATGGTCTACTACAAAAATATCAATCAATCGCAACATACTAGCATAGCTCTGCGGAGCTCCAATTAACGGATAAAGGTGTTTAATAAATAAAAAGAAAAACTTTCTGGAGGACAAGATTTACCCATGCCGAGGGCCGAGAGCTCCACTTCGTTGTGCAGCTGCATGTACCTCTGCACAAGAACATCACACAACAGATTAGCGCCTCCGTTTGCATTGTCTATCCTCGGAAGCATCCCCAAATCCAGTCAAATCGCCCGCCAATACATCTCAAACTCAAGCAAGGGGAGGCTGTTTTTTCAAGAGTTTAACCCCGCGAGCAGAGCAAAATCCCCCCCAAGAAACTATAACGAAACCCAAACAGGCGCAACCCCCGGTGTTCTCCTCCACCACAAAGATAAAAGGTCGGGTTTATAACACCCCCCCCCCCCCCCCCCCCGGCGCGCGCTCACCTTTGCGAGGTTGACATAGAAGAAGAGGGGCTTCTTGGTGTTGGAGACCTGGATGCGGTTCTTCTTGTGCCCCTCCGCGCCGCCACCGGCCGCCGCGGCCCCTCCGCCCGAGATGCTAAGGTTGTTCACGGCCTCGGTGACCTCCTCCATCGCCGCCGCCGCCGCCGCCGCCGCGAGGAAACTTGAGAGCTCGGTGAAGCGCGAGAGGGGTCAATGGGATTTCGGCGGCGGATGGATGGAATCGGAGGGGAACCCCTATCGCTGAGCTGGATTTTATACGGGGTAGGGTTACGGCCGCGGCCTGAGGGGTTTCCGGGGTTTTTGCCTAAAATAGGGTCCGTGTCTGGCTCCAACGCCGGCTAGACAGGCGCGGCTAAGGTAGTCCCAACCCAATACTAAATGTAGTTTTTATATTGGGTTAATTTATTCTGTGCCATTACAAGTATACAATTTCGGAGTTCTACTGTTAAATTTCATCTATTTTGGATCGTGCCATTACAATTCATGCATACATCAGCTCGTGCTATTTTTCACGGCTGCCGCGCTCTTGGGCCCACGTGCAGGCTCGGGTATTTCCGTATTGCCGCTTCTGCCCCTGGCCGGCGTGGATACATGCCCGACTTGGGCTGCACCTAACCAGCCGGCCTCCATTCCTCCCCCTTCCCCCGAATCCTAGATCCCCAAATCGACGGCGGCGAGAGGAGGCGGAGGTCGCCTGTCAGGCATCTGCATCGGGTGCTTCGTTAAGCTGAGGCCTTCGACGACTTGTATGGTTCACGACATCTAGTAGAGATGGATGACGGTAACGAGAGGTATGCATTCTCGATCCATGTATCTGACTGCATGTGGTTGCGAATCACCTTGGATTAATGTCTTGGCGTAGGTTTGAATCGAAGTTTTCCGCTCCAGGATTTGCTATCTTTGATTTGCTTAGCTTTAGTTTTTGCGGTTCTGTGTTGGTGGTGAAACGAGTTGTTCGCGCTACAGATTAAGGTCCAAGGATTTGTGACGATGGACTCGAATGGTAGAAAAACTTTCACGGAAGGCACAGTGATACGATAGGAAATGGAGATAGGCTCATTTTCTCTGAATTTGCTGATGTCAAGCTTAGTGAAAGAGGTGAAATGGGGCAGTAACCAGTGTGCCGCCGTGTGGTTCTATGACAAGAGAATAGGAGAGGATGTTAGATTAGATAATGAGATTCAGATGATTGACATGTTTGAAATGTACAAGACCGAGATGAGCTGCACGATAGTGGTAGGAATCTTTGACAAATTAGTTGTGGAGAGCTAAATAGAACATGAGCTCAATGATCTAACACCTTTGTATGTGATACCTCCACTTGATGATCCACCTCTTAATGTACCCACTAGTACACAGCTTGATCCTAACACAGCTACCAGACAGCCTGGACCTAACATAACTAGCACATAGTATGAATGTGCTGGAGTGTCTGCATCTTATGTTCCTGCAGTTAAAGAGGCAGATGCTTCAATGCCTAACCCATTTGACCATGAGGAGGAGTACGTTGGTGTTGATGATGAACACATTTACATGCCAACACCTCCTGCTCCACCTCCTACACAAGATGGGCCTATGCAGCCAACACAACCCACACAGTCAGCTGACAATGACAGTCCTCCATATGCTAATCTTGAGGCAAAGGTGAATGATGCAGATCCAAAGGAGCTCCATGTGCTTCATGACCCTGAACATCCAAACATTGTGAAGGGTGCTTTATTTCCTGACATCGTAGCATTCAGGAAAGCAGTGATGCATTATGCCATTGTTAAAGGTTTTGAGTTTGTTGACCTGAAGACAGACCCAACAAGATTGATTGCCAAGTGTGCACATAAGGGCTGCCCATGGCGCATCCATGCTTCTAGGGTACAAGGTCAAAGAGCAATTCAGGTATAATTGTTAGTTGGCTTCTTTGTTTGTTGTCTACTATCCTTTTTTGTTGTTGTGCAAAGCCTAATAAGATATATGTTCATGTGCAGATCAAAGTGCTACCTGCAGAGCATAACTGCCCAACAACCAAGCTTGTGGAAGGCAAGATGGCTACACAGGACTGGGTTGCAGACAAGCTGTCTGACTGGGTGAAGAAGAACCCTCACAAGGGGACAAAGATGCAAAGGAAAAGTTAGGGTCAGACTATGGAATAAAGTTGAAGTATTCCAAAGCCTGGTCAGGTATGAAGGTTGCCCTTGAGCAAATTCATGGTAAATATGAAGAAAGTTTCCAGTTGTTGTTTAACTGGAAGGCACAAATGGACATAAATCAGCCAGGTAGCATAATTGAAATAGATGTAGAGAAGATAGGAAAAAAGATGTGTTTCAAGAGAATGTTTGTTGCATTGAGGCCCTGTATAGATGGGTTTTTGGCTGGCTGTAGACCATACATAGGAGTGGATGCATCTAGTTTGAAAGGCAAGTACACTGGACAGTTGGCTAGTGCCACCTCAGTAGATGGATACAATTGGTTATACTATGTTGCTTTTGGCATTTTTCATTCTGATACTGAAGACAACTGGGTGTGGTTCATACAGCAGTTGCAAAGAGCTATAGGCTCCCCACCTGGTTTAGTCATATCAACTGATGCATGCAAAGGTTTGGAAACTGCTGTTGGTACTATGTTCCCTAAAGTAGAACACAGGGAATGCATGAGACACCTGTATGGAAATTTTCTCAAGCATTACCAAGGTCATGTTTTCACTGAGCACCTATATCCAGCAGCAAGAGCTTACACTGAATGGTTGTTCAAATGGCATATTGGGAAGATATATGAAGTTGCCCCAGATGCTATTGAGTACCTTGAAGAACATCACAACAGGTTGTGGTACAAGTGTGGGTTTTCAGAAGTAAGCAAATGTGATTACCTGACAAATAATGTCTCTGAGAGTTTTAATAGCCAGATTAGACACTTAAAGGGCCTGTTGCTTTATGAGTTAGTTGATGGGTTAAGTGAGCTCATAATGGAGAAGAGGTACCTTAGAAAGCAAATAGCAAATAAGATGGCAGATGGGATACTGCCAAATGTGCTAAAGGAGTTGAATCAAGTAAGCAACAACCTCAGGGTTGTCAAGGTTGCAAAAGGTGATGATGACTGTGCAGAGGTTACTCTAGTGGATGCCTACAACAACACTAGAAGGCACTCAGTTGACCTGAAGAATCATAAATGCTCTTGCAGAGTTTGGTAGGTAATTGGAAAACCATGTCATCATGCGTTGGCCTGGATTTTGTCTAATAGAGGTGTAGAGATCTATAGATTTGTACATCACTACTACTCTGTGGCTAAGTTCAAGGCAACATATGAAGGCAAAGTCACTACAATGCCAGATAGGTCCCAATGGCCTGTAGTTGATCTGGGTTTCAAAATGTGGCCACCACTGCAGAAAAGAGCAGTAGGCCGACCAAAAGTCCAGAGAATCAGAGGAGCTCTTGAGAAAGGACCCAAAAGGAAGGTTAGATGTAGTAGATGCAAAGGATATGGAAACTTTGCCAAGTCTTGCAAGCTTGCAGAACCAGCAGAAGATGTTGCAGAAACGCCAAGCAAGAGGTATGGCATTCATGGTAAACTTTCTGAATATTTCATAACATTGTAGCTGATACATAGATGTTTGATGTTTTTTTAGGAAGAGGCAGCCAGAAGATGAAGGCACCTCTACTCAACAAAAGAAGAAGAAGCAAACACCAAAGAAGAAGCCACCTAAGAAAAAGAAGACTCCTAAGAAGAAAAAGACACCTAAGAAGAAGAAGCAGGCTCAAGCAGCAACTACTCCACCTCCTATAGCAGTTAGAAGCCTGAGAGATTGGTTGGGCATGTAGTTCATGTTCTATGAAAGGCTGTGAACCTTACGTAATGATGTCAACCTGTTGATGTCTATGCTTTTGTAGTTCAACCTGTTGTGAACTTGATGTGTTAAGGGTACTCTAAACATGCTATGTTAAGGATATTATGAACCACTTGTTAAGTGCTATTTGTGAACCTATTCTCAAGTGATAATTGCATATCAAATCACAAGATACAATGTTACCAGAAAATGAACATTTTATTGTTGCCACAAGATACAATGATAGGATTCAGGTTTCACTTGCAAAATATAGCCACAACTAGACCAATTACAATACCCACAACTGCTAAAACTGCATTGTTCACTATAAACACTTTTCCCTGGCATAATTGTTGCTTCAGCTCTACAATATGTTGCATCAGCTCTCCTATCTGTTGCTTGACATCCCATATCTGCTGCTTCATCTCCATCATCTGCTGCTTCATATCCATCAACTGCCGTTTCAGCTCTTCAGATTCAACTGCTCCATCTTTGACAACTTCATCCGCTTCGGCCATTTGGAGTTCCTTCATCCTTCTTCCTCGCAAAAACTTCACATAGTTAGCTTCCCACCAGTAGTTACCACAAGTTTCATCCTCCTGAGACAAATCAGAAAGAAGGGTTTGTAGAAGATCAACCCGAAATCAAACTCAAGCTGTCTTTGCTAACAATTAGAATCAAACTCACCATGAAGTTGTTAGGACATTTGTAGAAGATCCTCCCGTAAGATTCAGTTTTCTTGCTTCGAAGCTGAACAACTGGAATCTGACATTTCGGGCAATCAATCAACAGAAGTGGTTCACCGTCAGCCCTGTTCCAGCTCCTGCTAACCGATGACGATATAGACCTCATCAGACTGCCGACAGGACTGAACCTCGACATGGCCCCGTCACCCGATGCAGGCCTCAGCTCAATGAAGCACCCGATGCAGATGCCTGGCAGGCGACCTCCGCCTCCTCTCGCCGCCATCAGTCGATTTGGGGATCTAGGGTTGGAGGGAAGGGGGACGAATGGAGGCCGACTGGTTAGGTGCAACCCGAGTCGGGCGTGTATCCGCGCCGGCCGGGGGCAGAAGCGGCAATACGGAAATACCCGAGCCTGCACGTGGGCCCAAGAGCGCGGCAGCCGTGGAAAATGGCACGAGCCGGTGTATTCGTGAATTGTAATGGCACGATTCGAAATAGATGAAGTTTAATGGAAGAACTCCGAACTTGCATATTTGTAATGGCCCAGAACAAATTAACCCTTCTATATTTGCCATGTCACATAGACACTCTATATAGAAACTACACTTCCCATGCATAGTTTCTTCAAAATAAATTGCTATCCAATCATATCTTTTCTCTCTCTTTTCTCCCCCCTATCATCTCTTCTTTTATCTTGGTTTTCACGTAGACATGGTTTCTCTCACGAGACACAATTTTTTCATATTTTTCCTCCTCTCCTCATTAACTTTTCCATCACCTCACCTTTTTGCTTACATGGCAACGTATTTAATGCTATGAAAACCAACTGAGGTGGAGGGTTGGGACTGCCCTAAAGCTAGTAAATACGGTTCTCTCGTTGATGCTTGTGTACTGCTTGACAGTGTTTCAACTAAAAAGGTGAGTCGTAAAAAAGATAGATAAAATTAGGAGGGGGTTTCTATGGAAAGCTCCTCTGAAGCTAAAGGTGGGCAATGTTTGGTGAGAAATTTCGATATTTGACATTAAATTCGCGCACCTCATTTTTTTTGACATCCAATTCGCGAGCCTTTCGAAATATAATCCTCCGCACGCAAATTGTTTTCATTTGGGGATTTCTCTTCCTTTTCTTGATTTTGCGATTTTCTTTTTCGTTTTCATTTTTCAGGGCACTTGAACTGCCGGTTTTACCCCTCTCTTTCACCCGTCCCTGTCTCTCTCGCTCGCAAGAACTTCTCGTCACCGCCAGGAGCTCCACCGTCGCCGCCCACGTGAGGCCCCCGCCACCTCCGCCCGCTCGGCTGCCCAACAGTGGTCTCCTCCCGTCGTCATCCTCCTCCCGCTGTGCGGCCGCTAGGGGCTCCCACCCCCGCCAGTTCCGCCGCCGCGCAGGCCTTTGCGGCGCCCTGTACCCGGCGGGGCAGGGAGACGACGACGGAGAGGGTGGATGGCGAGGAGGAGCCCGCGGTGGAGGAGGCGAGAAGCATGGAGGCCGGTGTGGTGCAGGCGACGCGGATGGCGCCGTCGAAGACGCGGGAGGCGAGGTCCCGCAAGGCAGAGGGGAACAACAGGCTGGATGTGCTCACCATTTCGGGAGAGCGGGGACCTCGCGACCTACTGCGGCGACACGGCGTGCAATGCGTGAGGCTGGCGTCCAATGCAGCCTCCGCCGCCAAGGCCGTCGGCGCCCTCTTCGGCTCGTCCTCACGAGCCTCGAGTTCGGGATGGCCATTAATGGCTTTCACTACGACAACCCCGTCCCGCTCGCTTCCCCGTCCGCCCTCCGCCTCCACTTCATCCTCGTGAACCCTGGATACGAGGCGCCTACCAGCAAGATGCGCACGCAACTCCAGCACACAGTCATGGCCGGCGAGCTCCTTCACAGCGGCGCAGAGGACCTCCAGCACGGGGAGCATCTCCACGACATCCCCTGGGCCCTGGCCTTGGGCTGGTCAGCAGCGTCTGCAGCAGCGACGCCATAGTTCTGGCCTCGCATCCTCACGGTGAGAGACGAGAGAGAAAGGGATGAGTGAGACCAGAGAAAGGGGCGAGCGAGAGAGACCTCTGGGATCCAATCAGCAGTGCAAAAGCTCAGGGGTAAAACCGTCTATTCACTAGGCCTGTAGAATGAAAAAGAGAAAGAAAATAAGAGAAATAGAGAAGAGGAGATGGAATTCCCAAATAAAAAAATTCCCCTGCTCAGTGTCATATTTAGAAAGGCCTGCGAACTGAGGGTTAAAAGAAGTGAGGCGTGCAAATTGAATGTCAAATATTGAAATTTTTCATGTTTGGTGGCCTGGCATAAAGTCAAACGGCCGAAAGTATGTGGGTGGGTGGGTGGGTGTGTGTGTGGTGGGTGGGGGGGGGGGGGGGGGGGTGGGGGGTGGGTTAGGAGTCCTTGATTTGGAAAGATTTAGCCGTGCTCTGCGGCTAAGGTGGTTGTGGTACAGTTGGGTACACCCTAACCGTCCGTGGGTTGGTTCTGCTGTTCCGTGCTCCGAGGTAGACAAGCAATTGTTCCGGTGCAGCACGTCAGTAGCAATTGGTGATGGTAGGACAGCCTTGTTCTGGGATTCATCTTGGGCCAGTGGCCATGCTCCAAGGGATATTGCCCCGCACCTGTATAAGTTAGCATGGAGGAAGGGATTGACGGTCAGAGAGGAAGTGCAGAATCAGACTTGGACAACAAGCTTATGGCGGATGTCAACAGCAACTGAAATGGCAGAATTTGTGGCGCTGTGGGATGTGGTGCAGGAGGTGCAATTTTCTGAAGTGCCGGATCAGATAACTTGGAAGTGGACTTGAAATGGGATATATTCTTCAAAATCAGCTTATGCTATTCAGTTCAGTGGCTCTTACTGCACTTTCAACAGCAAGGCTATTTGGAAAGCCAAGACAGAAGGCAAACATCGCTTCTTTGCCTGGCTGCTGTTCAAGGGAGAATTCAGTCGGCCCACAACCTCATGCAGAAAGGGATTGTTTGTGATCCGATCTGTTGTTTGTGTGACCAAGAGATGGAAACGGCAGCTCATCTGTGTTTGCATTGTTGTCTCGCGAAGGAAGTGTGGTGTCTGGTACACACTTGGTCAGAAGGTCTGATCAGCATACCGGCTCAAGGTGTTGACATCCAAAACTGGTGGAACTTGACGCTGCAGTTAGCTAGTGCAGAAAACAGAAACCGGGTTGCAGCATTACTCATCTACACGGCATGGAATGTCTGGAACGAACGGAATAGGAGAATTTTCCAAGGAGTTTCACAGTCACCGACACGAGTCCTCGGTTTGATCAAGGAAGAGACGGAGGTTCGACGACAAGCGTGTGAGGCCCGGGCAGCCATTCCAGTTTCTTAATGTATCTTTCTAATTTGAGTTTGAGTTCTCTAGTTAGTTATTTATGTAATCAAAACCTATGTACGGACTGTATTGCTTCTCCTTCTTGTATGATCGGGCAGCGCTCCTGCCTTTTACTTAAAAAGAAGATTCTTAAAGGCTCAAAGCAGCTTCCGACTAGAATTCGACGCTTTTTCCTGTAAACGTTCGAAACTTCGAATCGTAGCAAAATCAAAAGAAGACACCCCTTATCGTCGGCGGTCATTGGGAGTGCAAGGACGAATGGTTAAGATTCCACTTCCTTGTGCTAGATTTTTTTTTGAAGGTCCTTGTGCTAGATTGTTACATCAGAGATTAGACTTATCAGTTCGTGAATCGTAAGGGACTGGAGATTAAAACGATGATACTGTATTTTTTGGAGTTAAAAAAGATGATCATACTATACAATGTTTGCTTGAATCGTGAATTTTTTTTGTTGGTGTGTCGACTGATTTTTTTTCATTGGTTTATGAAGCCTACTTATAGTATATACTGTAGAGAAATACCGCACACCCTAATCAGGGGGGTGACCTTCATTATATAGCCTAATAGGCTAGGGTTACAATGTGTACAAGGCCAATGGGCCGGGCTGTTACTAATACATTCTAACACCCTCCCTCAGTCTAAGCGGGAGTGTCACGAACACAAAGACTGGACCTAAAGTCAGTGAACAACTGTACAGGCAACTCTTTGGTCATAATGTCCGCGAACTGATGAGACGATGGAACATGGAGCACTCGGACCTGTCTCAAAATAACCTTCTCATGGACGAAGTGAATATCTATCTCAATATGCTTCGTGCGACGATGATGAACTGGATTGGCGGTCATATAGACAGCACTGACATTATCGCAGTAGACGATCGTCGCTAAAGAGATGGGTGCGTGGAGCTCCTGAAGTAATTGACGAAGCCAACAAGTCTCAGCCACAGCGTGCGCAACAGCACGATACTCAGCCTCCGCACTCGAACGAGAGACAGTAGTCTGTCGTTTGGAGGACCAAGAGACTAAGTTGTCGTCGAGGAAGACGCAGTAGCCTGATGTGGAGCGCCGAGAGTCTGGACAACCAGCCCAATCAGCATCGGAGTAGGCGGTCAAGCTGGTGATGCTGCCTGTGCCGATGTGAAGCCCAGTGGACAGAGTGCCCTTGACATACCGCAGGACGCGCTTGAGCAGCGCAAGGTGAGGCTCTCGCGGGTCGTGCATGAAGAGACACACCTGCTGAACTGCATAGGCGAGATCCGGACGAGTCAGCGTGAGATACTGTAGAGCACCGGCGAGGCTGCGATACTGAGTGGCATCCGCCACCGGAGCACCGTCCGTAGCAGAGAGCTTGGCATGAGTGTCCACAGGAGTCGCTGTAGAGTGACACTCAGCCATGCCGGCGCGCTGGAGCAGATCCACAGCATATTGGCGCTGGGAGAGGAAGAGGCCGTCAACAGAGCGCGTGACAGAGATCCCGAGGAAGTGGTGAAGGTCCCCGAGATCTGTCATGGCGAACTTAGAGTGAAGGAGCTCGGTGATGCGACGAAGAAGTGAGGTCGACGAGGCTGTCAGGATGATGTCATTGACGTAGAGCAGCAAGTAGGCGATGTCGACACCCTTACAAAGAGGGAGGTGTCGGAAGTCGAAGCAGTGAAGCCGGATTGCTGGACGAAGCCGGAGAACCGCTAGTGCCATGCCCTGGGCGCCTGCTTGAGTCCTTACAAGGACTTTTGCAGGAGACAGACGTGGTCGGGAGCGGCCAGGTCGACGAAGCCGAGCGGCTGCTGGCAATAGACCGTCTTCACGTCCAGCTGATGTATTGGCCAGGAGCGAGAAGCGGCGATGCTGAGGACGACCCGGATGGTGGCCGGTTTGACAACGGGGCTGAACGTCTCGTCGTAGTCGATGCCGTACCGCTGCGAAAAACCACGAACGACCCATCTGGCTTTATGACGAGCCAGGGAGCCGTCAGCACGATACTTGTGCTTGAAGACCCACTTGCCGGTGATGACGTTGGCACGAGGCGGTCGAGGAACGAGACGCCAGGTACCATTGTCCACGAGCGCCTTGTATTCTTCGGTCATTGCCGCGTGCCAATTTGCATCGGCGAGTGCGGCGTGAGAGTTGCCTGGCAGCGGAGAAGCCAGACTGGAGGCCGCCGCGGTGAAGCCATACCGCTGCATGGGCGGCGGCAGTGAACCCGTCCGGGAACGAGTCTCCCGCGCAGGGGGCTCTGGAGCCTGGGGCGCCGCCGCCTGCGGTGCTGGGGCTGGGGGCACCTCTACCTGCGGCTCTGGAGCCGCAGGTACCTCCGGCTGCGGCTGAGGAGCCGGTGCCGGATGCGAACGACGAGTGCAGTGGAGGCCATACCGCTGCTGGTCAGCTGCAACGGGTGCAACGGCGGGGGCACCTGCTGGCGTAGGAGATGCCGAAGCCGAGGGAGCAGGCGTGGCCTGCCGGGGCACCTGGGGTAGCCGGTAGGCGGTACCATGCCACAGGATGGCAGGGTCCAGCCCGACGGGGTCGCCGGCATCGTCCGGGGTAGACGAAGCAGGCGCAACCGAGGCCCGCGAGAACCAAACGTCTGAGGGAGACAGGGCAGGCGCAAGGAGTATATCCTGTAACAAAAAATCAAAAGAATCCGGTTGTGGCTTCGAGGCCGCAAACGGAAAGTGAGTCTCATCGAAAACGACGTGTCGCGAGATGATGATCTTGCGATTGGAGAGGTCAAGACACCGGTAGCCCTTCTGAGAAGGAGGGTAACCGAGGAAGACACACGCCGAGGAGCGAGGATATAATTTTGTTGTGAGTCGTGGCACTAAGGTTCGGGTAGCACAGGCAGCCAAAAACCCGAAGGATAGAGTAATCTGGCATCTTGTGATGAAGAAGATAGTAAGGAATACCGTTATTGATGGACGAGGATGGCCGCTGGTTGATCAGAAACACGGTGGTGGAGAGAGCTTCGACCCAATAGGAGGGAGGCATGGCGGCATGAATCAGAAGCATGCGAACGGCATTGTTCAAGGTGCGAAGCATCCGCTCAGCTTTGCCATTCTGGGCGGATGTGTAAGGGCACGAGGTACGGAGGAGGATGCCGCGGCCAGCCAATAAGGTGGCGGTGGCATTGTTGAGGAACTCGGTACCATTATCTGCCTTAAAATAGCGCACAGGAAGACTGAACTGTGTGTGAGCGTAAGCAATAAACTGAACAATGTGTTCATGAACTTCTGATTTATGGCGAAGAGGAAACATCCAATAATAATGTGTATAATCATCAACTAGTACAAGATAGAATTTATAGCCAGAAATACTCAAAACTGGAGAGGTCCAGGCATCACAATGAACGAGTTCAAAGGGGGCTGATGTACTAGAAACCGAACGAGCGAAGGGCAGCCTAGCGTGCTTGCCAAGCTGGCGGGCATGACAAATGCGGCGAGCTGCTTTATTACACCGGATAGCTGATAGCTTATTAAGAGTGTTGACGACGGCAGGTGCAGGATGACCAAGGCGGGAGTGCCACAACTTTGGGGAGATGACGGTGACATGGCAGCGAGGTGGCATGTGATGTGAAATGGTGTAGAGATCCCCATTGCTATTGCACCGAAGGAGGACCGTCTTGGTCTGGAGATCCTTAACAGAAAAACCAGAAGCGTCAAACTCAATAGAACAATTATTGTCGCGAGTAAGCTGTCGAACAGATAACAGATTACGAGTGAGTTTTGGAGCGACAAGAACATTATCAAGATGAAAATGACGATCAGCTATTTGTATAATAGAAATGCCACGACTAAGAACAGGAATAGATTGGCCGTTGCCGACCGTAATGGAGGACGGTGGCGACGGTAGACGAGAGAGTAAAATACCGTCGTTGGAGGACATGTGGGATGTCTCTCCACTATCCATGACCCAGGGTGCAGACCCACCCTGAACCGCCATCTGGTTGAGGGCGGCAATCAAGCTGGTCGAATCCCAGCTGCCCGGAGGCCCGTACGCCGGGGGACCGCCGGCAGTGGAGAACTGGGGCGGCGCGAAGGCGGTGTGTGCCTGTGGAGGAGGCGCAGGTGGCGCACCCCACTGCTGCTGCTGCTGAGGTGGCCACTGAGCGGCCCAAGGGTTGTAGCAAACCCAAGGGCCGGCCGGCTGAGGAACCTGACGCCCGCCGAAGCCGCCGCCTTGCTGCTGGTTGCGCCCGCCGCCGCTACTGCCACCGCTGCCATTGCCGCTGCGCCCACCCTTGCCCTTGCCCCCCTTGCCTTTGCCACCGCCCCCACGATTGGTGGACGCAGAAGAGGTGGACCGGCAGGACGGCGACGTGCAGGAGGAGGTGGTGGAGGCGGCAAGGGCTGAGGCCGAGGCCTCTTTGCCCTCGGTGCCAAGGCGGAGTTCCTTGACGCGGAGCATGTTTGTGGCAGACTTGAAGTCGGGAAGCGGCAACGTGTTGGAGATGATGTCGGCGGTGTTGGCGAAACGGGAGTTGAGGCCGTGCAGAAGATTGAGCACGAGCTGCGCGGGGGAGATGGTGTGACTGACCTCCTGGAGGGCATCAGCGGTGCGCTTCATCTGCTGGGGTAAGCGTCGACGGAGAGGTCGCCCTAGGACAGGTTGTGGAACTCCTGCTCAAGGACGACGGCACGGGACTCCTTGTTCGCCTGGAACAGGGCCTCGATGGAGACGTACAGGGCGCGTGCATCCTGATCGGGCTCCATGGTGAGGTCGAGGATGGCGTCGTCGACGGAGCCGTACATCCAGCCGCGGATGCATGCATCGGGTTGAGACCACAGGGGGTCAGCCGGGCGCGCGGCCTCCGTGCCATCGATGTGGCCGAGCAGCCCGTACTTGGCGCAGAGGGCGGTGAAGAACGCCTTCCACTTGGAGTAGTTGGGGCGCTCGAGGCTGAGGGCGATCGGCACATGCTGCTTCACGTTGACGGAGGCGTAGGCGGCGTAGAAGGAAGCGACGAAGGCGTTCTCGGAGGCCTGGGAGCCCAGAACGCCGGAGGTGGCAGAGGCACCCGAGGAACTCGTCATCGCAGCTCGGCCAAGACGGAGCAGCGCAGCCTGATCAGATTGAAGCAGGGGCGCGGCTCGTGGGCGGCGGCACGACAGAAGTCGTGCGGCGGCCTGGGCCCTGGGCGGCGTGACTGTGAGCGCGGCCTGCGGCGCGGGTACACGGAGCAGGGGCTCGCGCGACCTGGCGGGCGATCAAGACGACGACGCGGGCAGGGCGGCGGCGCGGCTGAACTCGCGCGGCCTGGTGGTGTGGTGGCGCACGCCCTCGGACGGAGGACGTACGGGCAGGGGAGAGGCGCGCCGGGCAGAGAGCGGCGGCGCCGCGAGCGGAAGAAGGGAAAGAGGATCGGAGATTGGCGTGATATCATGTAGAGAAACACCGCACACCCTAATCAGTGGGGGTGACCTTCATTATATAGCCTAATAGGCTAGGGTTACAATGTGTACAAGGCCAATGGGCCGGGCTGTTACTAATACATTCTAACATATCCAGGGAGCTTCTTTATTTTTTTCTTCGTATGCCTGGAACCGTAATCCTCGCATGGTAATTGGTAAATTGGATAAGTTCATCAGATAAACATATTTGATTTACGTAACATGGTAGTAATAAAAAAAGGCATGTTCAGATGACACGCTAGTTACCGTGGAAAAGTTGGAAACCAAAAACCTATATAAGCTATTAAGCTGATAGTGCGTGATACAAAATTTCTAGTATGCTCTTGCATGTTTCGAATGCGTGGAACTTTAACCATTATGTAGTCCTATGCCTTTTCTCCTAGCATCGGTTAGCAATAGCATACAGCATGGATTGATAAATCTGAAGATGGCCAATCTGGCTCATAGTGAAGGATATGTCTTGAGCCCCTTGCTATCGGCAATGGTCAAGGCAAACCAAGCTCCACCAACCAATTATCATCCTAAACTTCCCGACCGCTCTAGCATCTAGAACTGATTGCCAGTTTACCATTAGTTGTGTCACATTGTATTGGCATACGTAGAGGTGGTAAAGGAATTTAAACTTTAGCCTAGATAATCTAAGGGCCGAGCCTATAAAGATCGGGTTCTAATCTAATATAATTTTAAGCAAAAATATATAAGAGCCACGTTATATTGTGAAGAGAGCACCGGAGCTATAATTAGGGATGCAAGTTATATTTATTTTGGGTTATTGGGTCGCCAAAAACTCGATAAAATGAACTAGGTGGCATTGTGCATAATTAATTTAGGAGGAGAAATGAACTAGGATGACATACCATCATAATTATTTAGTTGACCCATAAAATACCATTGGGTACCCACGTACATCTTTAGCAATGGTCCATTACCACCCCTAGGCACATGACAACATAGGAACTTCAGCACTTGATGCCACTTATTGAAGGATTATTTAACAATTTGCCACCTATTTGTTTAAATACTCTCTCTGACTCAAATTCAGTGTTTTAAAATCGAGGACAATAGTGGCTCCACAGAGCTGGCGCAATGCACACGACCATTGCAACAAAAATTCTGGGCTACATTGGTTGGAGAAGGGTGCCCCTAAATACTACATCCCGCCATGTAAAACATTGCTCAAATGCATGTCATTTAGCACATCTACAAGGTGTTTTTTTTAACCGACGTTTTAAAATAAATAGAAAGAATAATGAAATGTTCTATAAGTACTTTCATGGTAATCTATGCAACTCTTTATACATTGACGTTCATAATAAAAAAAACGACTGGCAAGAATTCATCACGTCATTGAGATTTGAGAGCGAGCAAATGCAACTCAAAGATAGTGATAAACATTTTCATTTTCCAAATGTATTCAATTATCCAAGGCCACCTCAGGAACAAGTAACATTAATACAGATTAGGGGGATTATTACACGCGGCAAAATTATTACAAAATTCAAATCCTTGCGATCATAGTTACCAGTAATGACACCACTACACATGATGAATAGGGATCCATTCAGGCCGCTACAGTTCAACCAGTTAGCCTAGAGATCAAAACTTCCGTTTATCTTTCGTGCAATTTCAATTGACCCGAACATTCTAGAATCAAATTGCTTTCTACATTGTGAAAGGCAGAATGCAACTTCAAGGTATATCTGTGTGCACAGATCACCGCGCGAAAGTGCAATATGATTCTTTCAGAGGATGTCATTGTTGGATTTGCTTTAGCTTTTCTTCTTGGTTTTCATAATCTTCAAGCCTCTTCAACCACCGCAAACCTAAATCACATCCTGCCTCAGCTGCAATTTGAAACTGCTCCTTTGCTAGCTTTATGGGATCCTGCTGTATGGTCCTTTTCCGCACCTTGCCAGTTGATGGACTCTTACCTGAGTTAAACCTGGTAATCACTTCAGGCACTTCAGCACCTGAAGAAATTGCAATGTTAGACCGCATATAATTAATTCGCAATTTGATGTTACCTGCTTTACAGTGTTAAATAACCAATATTCCATTATGAATAGCACAATGATATGTAATTAGCTACTCAGACACTACAGTTATTTCACAAACCTTTAAGAAGCAAGGATCCATATGCAATGGCAGCTCCAGCATGTCCCTGAAGATGGCCAAAACTCAAAAGTCAGAACACAAAACCTGAAATAAGTTATGTATACGTAAAAGAAACAGAACCTTGAGCGTCCAATTCATATTTCATACTACTAATTCTGAGGGAAAAATTTGACACCTTTTCTGAAGCTCTATGAAAACACCACATTGCAGAAGCTATATCCCTCTTAACACAGTCCCCAGTTAGATATACAGCGCCTAGTAGATACAAAGCGCCAGGGTGCAGCTGCAATCAAGGATTCAGGTGAAAAATAAAGGAGGCCCACCTAATGGCACATCAGAAAAAATATGATCAGCATTCAAGTATGTAGCGTACTGCATACCTGGTCAACAGCTTGCTCAATGTAATTGAAAGCCTGTTGATCAGACTGAACATAGTCATTCTGCAAGAGCAGCAAGGGCAAACGATCAATTAAAGTGAACATAAATTCCATGAATATCAAAAGCCCATTCCCTAGCAGAAAACTGGGTGATTGACTCATTTAGTAGAAGGGACAAAGGGTACGATGTGAAAACCTCAATTCTTAGTCGACATCCAAGTTCATACTGTGCATCTGGATCACCCATATTTGCTGCTTCAACTAACAAAGCAGCACCGCTGCAGCATAGTTTAATTCAGATGACAAATATATTGATGCCAATTTGCCAAGTCATGTGTCATGAGATGGCTGCAAAGAACAAATTTTCTAAACTGAAGACAGCCAAAGGCAAGCCAAGGCCAACTTTACTTCCTATAGTATTTTAGGGTCTAATTGTGTGAACAGTGTTTAAGACACTCCAGCCAATTTCAATACATGTTCTAAACCTTATCTTCCAGTGTTGCGGTGCCAATTTCAATACATGTGTATCCCAATGTCTATCAGTTAATGCTGTCGTAGCAAATTTTAATAATGCAACTAATGATGCAAATACTATTCTTATGAACTCCGTAATCCAATATACTGTTTGCAGCAGTGAGCTCCAATAGCAAATTCCAACAGCTTTAGACAGAATACAAATCAGTGGTTAGTGGTTACTGCTGAAACTTTTCACTGGTAGTGGATGCTGAGACAAGGAACAGACTAAACTTGCTCACCACCCTATTTCTCAAATGCTACCCTATAGGCTGTAGCTTGTATCGCTCAATCTAGACAAAGTTGCACCACAATACACAGTTCCATAATTCCACACACTAAAGTTTCAGGTGACTCTTTGTGAGTGGGGACTCCAACACAAATGTTCTGCTCAGCATACCAGATACAGCAATAACAAGATCAATATGCAAATGCATGTTATGAAGCAAAAAGAAAAAAAGAACTGACTATAACTGGTCTTATAGTTTGAAATAGACTTGAAGCAAATAATGTCCTGTTGAAACAGATTTGATAGACCAATCTGGTGAGTATCGGTCACACTTATAAGATACCAGCTCTGCTTTGCTAATTCACAATGTTAGAAGCCTAATATGGTAATATAAGTATCATTTAATCTGGTACATCGTAGTATCATCAGGCACCAAACATCTGGTGAGAAATATGCCAGCTAATGCAGAGTGCATAATCAATATTAAGTTTCCCAAACCAGCATTGACATACTTCTACCATGCAAATTATCAAGGATTTAGGACTCCATCAACTTAAAAGGTGTATGGCTGTATGTCACATATGTAACAGATGTGTCAACACATTAAGACAGCAACAAAAGCATTGACAAGACTATTTTCATAGATTTCCCATGTTCCTGGAACAGCAACAGAACAGGCAAACAAAACATGGAAGCAAACTAAGTCACTCACATTGCCTTACAAGCTCCAAGAACATGATACTTGAAATGCATCTTCCCCAGCCAATATCTCGCGTGGGTATTATCATTATCGATCTCCAGAGCGAGCTCAAAGTTCTCCTTAGCACCCTTTTCACATGAAGAAAGATTTGGACAACAAAATGTTAAGACTGTTGGTAAAAAACCAGCAGTGTCAGTGTCACCACAAATCAATGAAACAGGTCACCATGATAAGTACAACTTAGAGGAATAAGCCATTAAAAGAATAAGCCCAATGTGAACTACCACTCCAGAACTCCAACCGATGGTCTCACGGAATATCTAGAGAACTTGTCGATAGAGGAATGAGTGAATGAGGTAAGCACCAACATGGCACTACCGCAAGTTCTCTGCCAATGCTGCAGGAGAGATCACAAATTTCACCTACTAGGCTACTATTATAAAAGTGAACCCTTTTTTTCGGATTAGGTGCTCCCTCATCTTATTGTGGAAAAATGGGGACAGCAAGGAAGATAAACCCTAAGTACCCTTAGAAGGGGGATGAGGCGTTTGTCGTTGTGGTCGGCGTAGTCGATGACGCGGTCGACCTCCTGGAGCGCGCTCCACCCTTTGGCTATCAGCTCCATCGCCTTCTTGTTCCTGTCGTGCATCCACCTCTGCAACCACACGCGCGAAAAGAAAAAATCGTATCAGCATTTCCGCTCGTCACCAGCTCCACCAGAATGAAACGCAGCTATCATCAGATGAGATCCACCTACGCGCCAATATACGCTGCCCTCACCTGCGGGTTCAGTGCGGCGGCGAGCTTGCTGGCGCGCGTGGATGTAGAGGAAGACGAGGCGGCCGCGGAGAGCCGCCGCGCCGCCGCGGCGAGCATGGCGGCG
The DNA here is from genome assembly GCA_032594955.1 of Panicum miliaceum. Taxonomy (NCBI): domain Eukaryota; kingdom Viridiplantae; phylum Streptophyta; class Magnoliopsida; order Poales; family Poaceae; genus Panicum; species Panicum miliaceum. Next base: position 4,701,892 of record CM064067.1, read on the forward strand.
CGTCACCCGTCCCGGGAGGAAGGAGAGCGGCGTGGGGGCCTAGCCGCGGGCTACGGTTGGCGCTCTGGCGCCGGCACCACCCCGCGCGCCCTCGTCGTCTTCGTCTCTTCCTGCGGCTGCGGGCGGCGGGGAGCGTGCAAGCTGTGGCGGCCGCTCAGGCCGTCGAGAGCCGGAGTCGCTGACCGGTGGACCCCGCGTGACGGCAGCTGGGGCTTCGTCGCTTCGAAGAAGGCAGCCGGATATATGGGCCGGGCTGAGCGTACTCGAGGCCTAAAATTTCACCGTGGCACTGGACCGGTTATACGGGCCTTGCGCAAACTCCTTTTTCCTTTTTTTTCCTTTTTAATTAGAGACGCGTTCAAAATTCTGAATCGTTTTAACATTTAAAAGCATTTCACTTTTATCAATCATCATAAGTATCAATTAGAATCCTTACATAGACTAGTAGGTACTGCTGTCTATTGAGTGTGTCCTAACATAAGAATGACTCGTATCTGTGCACAGAATAGACCATGCAGTAAGAGGTCAGGAGCAAAGGGGACAATATCTGCATTTCATTCAACAGTAAGCTCACTTCATCGCTGCCCAATCAAGGTATCCATAGTCTGCAATTGAACAGGCACTCGTTCCTTCTCCGTGTATGTCGTCCTGCTTGTTCCAGTCACCGAAATCCAATTGCGGTTTTCCGGTGCAGCAGATAGCTTATTCAGAATTACGACACTCGGGATAGCATTTAAGTGAACGATCCCTGAATCAGAGAGCAGGAAAACAAAAACTCTGAAGCAATTGAAGCGGCTGTTTACTGCATCTATCGTTTCATTTACAATTAGTTGCAGCAATGAGCCAAATTGATACTATCTGTCTTTTTCGAAAATATGCAGAAGACTACGTATCATTGCATTAAGAAAAAAAAATAGAATCGCATTCTTTACAACACGGGCTTTAAGGGACGCACGAACACCTTGAGACGGATTAGAGGATTATACAGCACTAGATTACAACCGGGTAACACTCGGGAAAAAGTTTTAACTAGAGAGGACCCTTGTAGACATCACGCTGCAAGGGCAACCGATGGTCGCGAGCTTCCTAGCGCCTGCTTGAATCCACTGATACTATCTGACATTTTCGGGTTGGCCTCATGCTCTTCTTAGCTTGGAGGCACAGATTTGGAGAGACCCTACACCCGTGTGCAGGTTGCTGTGGTGCGCTGTGACGCCTCGTTGACGGTGCGGAGATGCTTAGTTGGATACTATTGTTGTGGTGGTTTGTCTTGCTAATCGCTATCATCATGTGTGCATTGTCTTGTTGTTGTTTGTTGTAATACTCCTTCTCTATATGCGCGATAGAACTATTGCCACCCGCAAAAAAAAAAGAACTCTTGCCGGTTGCTTTTCAAGGGGAAAAGGAAAGGTTTAGTGTTACACGTATGAAGCCATGGCGCTGTAGGTTGGGTTCAAAACGAAATTTACTAAAGGGCAACAACTGAGCTGTGGCGAGAGTTGAACAAAGAAACGGATGAATCCCCATTCTGATTCTTGCATTACTACAAAATTCTTATATTCCATGAAAAGAATCACTATACCATGAATTCATTCGGTGCAAGGAACAATACAGGTGTGCAATTTCAGACAAAGTATGGTTGAATACAGTGGATTTTCAGTCGTCACTATCTTCTTCAATATCGGAGTTGTTAACCTTGTGGATTCTCTATTGTTATCTTCTTCGTTTTGAACTCGTAGTTTGTGGCTGTGCATGGTCCTTACGATAACAATTCTCCAACTGCTCCACTTCCTGGAGTGACAAGGACTGCATTGCCAACGCAAGAAGCGGAGAAAAATGCTTTTTCATCTATTTCTTCAGAGAAAATGCAAGAGAAGGTCGCATTCAGATGTGAGGGCGTGAGGATGAGACCACCAATCCATGGCAGCTTCACCTAATTCCGGACGCTGACCTGGAACCGGAACAACTTGCCAGGTCAGGGATAAATGGGCAGTTAATACCAGGTCAAATCTTCTCTTGAAGATACAGCATGAGCAAGCAAAAACGACTGAAGGAAAGAAAAATCAATTAAATTTTTTGGATAACTAAGGAGTAGAAAGTAACTGTGTGTGCTATGAACTTTTCAAATATCAATATATCATATGAACTGTATGTACAATGATCACTTCCTTCAGATGTAATTCTCACTTTTTTTCAAAACTCTACAGCAAACATGTAGATTTTCTCACTGATCAAAAGTCCTCAGCAAAGATGGAAGAATTTCTCTTTTTTTTCGGTGTGTGATTCTACATAGAACACATGGAGCAGCAAGTCATCAGCTAGGCCTCAAGAACTTGGCAATGGAGGATGTGGTTCTTGGCGCGGCCACGGCCGGCGAGGTTGGACAAGAGGTCCGTGACGAAGCTCTTAGCATGTGCTTTGCCGGCGAGGGCTTCCCAGCTCTGTTGGTTCCCCTCCCCGGCCGTGACGTCGACGGCCGAGACGCTCCTGTCTTTGCGGACGACGCAGAGCCTGCCGTGGAGCGCGACAATGGCGGCCGCCTCCGCTGCCTGGGAGCTCCCCTGGTGCTGCTTGCTGTCGACGCAGGTGGTCCACGCGTCCGCGGCCTCGTCGTAGGCCCTCAGCCGGCAGCCGTCCTTGCAGTCGGCGGCGTAGATCCTGCCGTCGAGGCACGCGCTGGGGCTCCGCCAGCCGGTGACCATGCCGTCGAGCACGACGGACCACGAGTCTGTCTCCGGCGAGTACGCTTGGCTCAGCACCTCCTGCTGCGTGCCGAGGCCCTTGACGTACCACCGCCCGCCGTGCACCGCGCTGACGAACGGCACCATCGCCGCGGCCATCTCGGCCACGAACGACCACCGGTTCTTGGCGGGGTCGAACACCTCGGCGGACCTGAGTCCGCCGCCGCCGCCGCTCTCGCCGCCCGCGACGTACAGGCGGTTGCCCATCACGCACGCGCCGAAGCACTGCCGCCGGCGCAGCATGTCCGGCGCGCGGTGCCACCGGTTGCTTCGGGCGCTGTAGAATACCACCCGCCGCATGGCGACGCCCCTGCGCGGGTCCGTGCCGCCGACCAGGTACAGGTGACAGCCGCCGAGCACGGCGCAGCCGAACCCGTCGGCGTCGGCGTACTCGCGCGGTACGGGCGGCAGCGCGCGCCACACGCCGCGCGACGGGTCAAGCACGTCCCACGACACGCGCCCGTCCTTGCCGTCGCGCTTCACGGCGTACAGCCACTGCTCGGCGAGCCCGAGCCGGCGGCGGAGGCCGTAGAAGTAGTTGCCGGCGAGCAGGCGGCACCACCTCCGGCACACCAGCCTCAGCTTACAGTGATCAGCCCTGGGCACCCGGATGAGACAGGCAATGGCGAGATCGTCGGGAAGGCCGGGGAGCAGCGGGCATTGCCCACCGCCGCTCCGATCGGCCGGCCGCGGCGACGCCTTCGGCTTCAGCGGGTGGATGGACGCCCTGAGGCTCGGTTGCACGCACGCCTTGGACACCGGGATGCGCCTCGCCGCGGCGGCGGCGGATGATCTGTCCACTCGGCACAAGCACGACGAGGTATCAACCTACGCAAAAACATCACAAGAAACGAAAATTTTCAGGTTGTTGAACAGATCATTAACAAGTTGGCCAAACCATAACAGGAAGACAGTGAGCATCATAATTCGGTGCAGTTGGGGGTTCAATTGAGCATGTTATTTCTCCACAAAACTCATTGGTCGATGATACTTTAGAGTGATCAGACACTGAATGGTGTCATGAAACAGCAGCTACTTACAGAAGTAGTTGAACAACTACTTTGTAGGGGACCAAGTTTGATGGTATCGCCATGCAAAAGTTTCACCATGGATGGCATTAGCAAAGGTGCTAATTTTATTACACTATATAATAAGTTTTTCCCCAAAAAAAAAAAGAGAGAGAACGAACTGAAAGTATTACAGTATTATGCGAGTATTACAGTATTATGCGACTAAGTAACTGATCGACAACTTGCATTTCTTCTCCTTGGAAAGGAACCTCTGAACTCAGATGAAACCGAACCAAATAAAGACACCTGACTTGCCCATATTTTCTATAGGTCAAGTGACTTGCACACAGAATTGACCAGTTTATCTCCGTCCAGGCTTCTTGGTAATTATATGATAAAAAGCATAATTTTTTAGAGCAAACGTCTATAATTCTCAAGTGGAAAAAGTCGCTGAAAGAGAACATCTAGATGGCCAAACACGCCATCAGACTTCCTCCGACTTCAAAACAAGTGGTGCATGCTCAATTTTCTGGCAGTTTTTTCCTCCCGTGTTTCTTCTATAATCAGATGAACTAGTCGATCAACCAAAACACCTACAAACCGATCAGTCGATGACTTGGTATGAAGAACTGATGGTCTAATGTCTATCTGACGAACAGCAACAACGCAAGTAATACTCCCCTATGATGGCTTGGTAAACATCTTCAGAGCGAGACTTCAAACAGGGGAAGAAGAGAAGAGAGACTCACCAGCGGAGCTGTTCGGTTCCTCGTATCCATGGCTGCTCCCGGCCGGAGCAACGAATCGATTAGCTGCCTTGCAACTGCAAGAACCGGTCACCGACCCGACATCACACCATTGCTATCCTCCCTCTCCTCCTCTCAGCTCGCCTCTGAACCGTGCGAAGAAGCTGGCCGAGGAGGAGAGGGAAGGTGGCGAGTGGCAACTGCCGACTGGCGACGATAAATGGAGATTGGAGGCCGCCCCTCGCATTAAATCCTGGGCGTGTGTGCCTGCCGGTGGACCCGGTCCACAGCCGCGGCCTGCGGCATACAGCACTTGGCTGGCTTTGAGAACCCTTTCCGTTGCTGTCGTTTCCGTCTCCTCATCTCAGTCAACCACCCCTGTTCGCTTGCATGGCTGTTTGCTGACGATCAAAGATCACAATCCTCCAGATTATCCGGATGCTTCGCACTCGCAGCCGTGTTCTCTTTTTGCTGCTCGAATTAAAGATGAGCATTTTAAAATCTAGCAGCGTAACAACCGTCCGTTCCTGCTGCTGCTGCTGCTGCTCGTTTTGTTTCTTTGTCTGACGGCTGCTCTGAAGATTCAGCAGATAACATTGTCTAGCACAGACCATCCGTCACTGCCTTGCAACTCGACGTATCCATCCATGCTTAACGATCTTAATCTTTTTTCTGGACACAGCTAACTGCAGCTGCAGAACTTTCACGAACACGTTCCTCCATACGTGGTCACGGTGTGTGATCGCGTTCAGATCGTGTGGCAGCGGAGTGAGAACAGAACAGAGCAGAGCAGAACAAAACAGAAGGTTGCCCACGATGATGACAGAACCTGCGGAAGCGGCGAAACAGACAAGAGGGAGCGGCGAGCGGTGGCGTGAACTGTCGAGATCAGGCGGGCGCAAAAACAAACGCGTGCGGTCGGATCGCGTGGAGTCGCTTGGAATCGAAACAAGGGGAAGGAGGTGAGCTGGTGATCGGCCCCTGTCATCGCTGAGAGTTGAGCGGTCGGCTTGCAGGAGCAATCATACCGACGATAGGGCTGCAGGGCCAGCAGAGTAATATAGTATCGATGGTAATATGCGCCATCCTTTTCCTTGGAAGGAAGCAATAGAGATGCCTTCCATGGAGGGAGGATGCCAGGAGGAGGAGTTCTTCTCCTGCCGGGAGTTTCCCGTGTCAAGGGAAGGGATGGGTTTGCGTCCCACGGGCGGCAATAATCATTTGACTGCCTTTTCCAATCGAAACTCGAAGGTTGGCCATAATTTGGCCTAGCAAAATGTATATGATACGGATATGGTTTTAGATGCTTGGCAAATAGTCCAACCAAAAAGAAAGAAAAAACGATACATAAAACAATTTGCTGATAATTTTAGAGTGTTCTAATAAAACCTAAGCACTCATCCATTCCACTGTCTATTGAGGTGGAGTTAAGTGCATTGCCATTGTATATAATTGGAAAAAGTCCGGTTTACACTTTTAAATTATAGTAAAAGTCCGATTTTCAACCTTAAACTACAAAATCGGATAAGAGAGACCATCCAACTGTTGAAACCGGGCAAATTTGGCCCTTAGAGTTTTTTCGAAGATGTTTTTGTATTTTTTATAAAAAAAATTCTAATTAGATCTAAAAAATCAAAACTAATTTATTGTAAATCAGAAAAATATGAAACTAGTACCAAAAATTTTCTAAAAATGTAACCTATCTATTATTGCTCTATTTGAATCTCATTTATTTAAAAATAATAGGCATAACTATAAGCATCTAAATACTATGAACATAAAAAACTGAATCTAAATAACTGACAAGTAAAGTGCCAATAGATAGGTTACATTTTTAGAAAACTTTTGATACCCATTTCATATTTTTTGGATTTAAAATGAATTACTTATGAATTTTTTAGTTTAAATTTGAATATTTTTAATTTTCAAAAAATGGAAAACCACCTTTGAAACCACCCTAAGGGTCAAATTTATCCGGTTTCAACAGTTGGATGGTCTTTCTTACCCGGTTTTGTAGTTTTAGGTTGAAAATCAGACTTTTGCGATAGTTCAAAGGTATAAACCAGACTTTTTCCTATACAATATATAATCTCATGGTATCCCTTTTCGTATCACTACAGGGTATTGTGTGAAGTTGAGCGCCTGTGTCGATACTGTGCCACACGTTATGGCAATACAACAGCCACCAAATGCTACCACATCCGTACGGGGAGGCTATCCTCTTCTCCTTTATTTAGCATTGGTCAAGAAATAGTACGAGGTTGATATTTGACTCTACTGCCCATACCTTTCTCCACGGGTGGCTAGCCAGATCCTTGTCAATGTGCGATACCGCCCACCAGCAACCACCCATGGGCATCACCGGTTGTGCTCGCCACATAAGCCGCCCCTAATTGAGAGAGTGCATGCCTGCATGGGGCCATATGCCCTTAAGACCTTGTTCTACTCTTCTCATTTTCTTTTTGCGAGGATTTTTTTTTCACTAAGCTTGATTAGGTGAATTACAATCCAGAAGCACAGCAAGTTCAATACAACTGGGAACACTTCCTAACCAAACAGTCGAGTTGAAAACTCGTCTAGCATGTTGTGCCAATCCATATGCTACTCTATTTTGCTCTCGAGTAACCTTTATTATTGAATCCTTAATAAGGGGGACAAGTGACTATACTAAGGCTACTTGCGTTTTCAATTGAACAACGGCACATGGTTTTCAAAACATGCAAAAAAAAAGTCATAAATATTTGGTTTCATATAGCCTAGCACTATTATATCACAAGCCAAACAATTTGATCTATAAGACAAAGAGAGTTTGTTCATAGATTTTTACATGTTTCTAGACAGATTTCTTATATCATGCTCTCGTCATAGCTATGTGAAACATCCTACCGTAGAACACGTAACCTCTCTTTTCTCAACTACTTAGTTATAGGCTAAATTAAAATGGTTAAAAATATTAGATTTAATCTAAACTATAAATAAAATGATTCATCTAAGCGCCTCCGCCCTCCAGCTCCAGATCCACGAATTTTCTAGAGCTATCAATACCTACCTTAGTTCCAAGACATCCATAATTTTGAGCTCTACCAAACAAGGTCGTAGTATGTATCCGAGCGAGTGCTGACCTGGTACGGTAATTATATTTTTATTTTGATGACTGGGTGTGAAGAAGATGTGATGCACTAAGAGAGAAACGCGGACGTGGAATAGAGACGACTTGGTTTGAGAACAAAGATTTTTCTTATCGAAAAACCAATGCAACCATGCAAGATGTGGAAGATTTTTTTAATTACACCGTGCAACTCAGATACTCACAACGCAGGTACGCTCACCTTTATGAGCATAAGTACGCAAATACTACCCCTATGACTGAGCTGGCAAATCCTCGAGATCTATGCTATATGCCCTTTCGTGATATGGAAGACTTTATTTGCTCTGTATTTTTTACTTAATGAGGAACCGGGAATTTTTTACTTAATGAGGAACCGGAAAAAATATGTTAGGCTTTGTCACTTGTGAGACAACACAAAAAATCAGGCAGGGATTATGGCCCTATTGTTTATAAGCAAGATTATATACTCTAGCTTATAGGTGATGGATTATATATAATCTAAAATAAGCATGTTTTCAGCAGCTTATGAATTATTATAATCTAGGGGATGCAGATTATATAATTTGATGAATAAGCTGGAGTTTTTATTTTCTTCTTAGATTATTTTTCAGAGTATAAGTTGGATTATATAATCTCATGGGCAAACAAACAGGACCTATGTTGTCTCTATGCGAGGAAAATCCCACTCTTAGGAGCGTTTGCCCGTTTCCCTTGCAGCTGACATGATGCCATCTACTACTAGCGGATCTCTGATCAGAATGTTACAGCCATAAACGCACACCCTGCAGTACTGTTCTGCTGGTTTTGCACACTAGTTCCAGAACTGGTATTGATTACTCCAATGCACAATCTCATTTACAAACTAATTGCAGACCATGGGGTATGTAAACCATGTTAAATGCCTCAAAATGATACGATATATGTTAAAGCATTCCACAAGGTTTTTTTTTCCTGAACCGTCTGCACATCAGGTACGGATAGTAATACAGTGAGATACTATATGACCGTCCGCACCATTTCTTCACCCCAGTTTTTTTGGGGTTCTCTTCTTTGGCCAGAAAACGCCCTGACCAAATCCATTCCACATAAGTGTATATTTTTTTTTGCATAAAAGCATCACTATTTTGTCCTCATCTTCTGTGCTATTGGCCCTCTCCACTAGCAGTGCTGCCTGGGCCTCTTCTGCTTACAGTGGTGTTCTTCAGTATCTGCACAGGGAGAAAAACTCCAATCAGAAAATGTTATATATATGCCTGCATTATACCACCAGTGCTCTGTCAGACTGTCACAAACAAAAAACCTTGCACCCCTGTATAATTCCAAATTGCAAGGTCATTTAGAATACAACCCATTAGCCAGCAAATCTTGCTGGTGCACCAGCTGACCAGCAGGCACTAAAGGAGAAACAGAATAAAATATCACCAGTGCTCTGTCACAAAGAAGAAGAAGAAGAAGCTTTGATGGTACAAACATACTGATGAAGCTTAACAAGTCCCAAACAAAATCAACAGAATTCTAAAGCACCAAACAGACGAATTTTACGTGCCAAATACATAGACAATGCAAAATGTACCTGTCGGAGCATCTGGTTCTCGTTCTGGAGGGTGGAGAGCTTCTCTTCCATCTCTGAGTTCTTCTTCTCCAGGTCTTTTACCTTCACCTCTAGGTCAGTCAGATAAGCCTTCTTCCTCTCTCTTGCCTGTTGGGCTGACACCCGGTTCCTCAGTAATCTTCACAAGTCACAAACATATGTAGCAAATCAAGACAACTTCCAGACCCAAGATGGGATTAACTACAGTGCGTGCACTGTAGTTAAATGGAAAGAGGAGAGGATTGAGGACTTCTTAAATGGAGAAATAACGAATATTTTGGATCAGGATAAATTTGACATTGTCTCCCATAATCCATATTAATCCAACACAATCCATCTAAGAGTTCAAATTTAACACACAAAAAATGTTTTCGGTAATATGAGATGATATAAAGTAATTTCCATTGTTGATTGAAATAGAATGATACACTTGCATATCAACTGAACGCTTAGTTGGAATATTATGCTTGTCCACTCCAATGTCGAACATTGCTTCTTTAGGGTCATCACTAGCATTAATGTGCTGTCCATGTTTGGTGACATAGCTAAGTTTCATATATCAGCACATATGAATATAAGGATGCTGCACAGTACTGCTGGAAGGATCATACCAACGCCACCGAGGTTTTGCACTCAAATGTTGCATCGCGAGAGTTGTGGGATCAATATAGATGCTATTAGCATATATGAATCATATGATATGTCCAAAACTGTTATCTGCCCCCACTCCGCTTGTTGTACCCCACCAAACTATTTAGCTGAGCAGGTAGCACATCACGCAGCGTTCATGGAGATAGATAGCCCAACGCATTGATTTATTTCAGCAGGCGCCTTTCAATACCTTTTCCTACTGTTGGCCCTAGAAAGGCACAATCACAATTCCAACAAATTTTAAATTGAGCATCACTATCTACGATCTTACTTATTAGCAACTAACAATCCTCGCAATTAGATTCATGTTTTTGAAAACTTAATCTTCCCACCACACCTAGCTCCACAAGCACTCGTTTCTTATCTAAACTCCACAAAGGGGACCTAACTCTGATGTTGATGCAATATGGTCCACCACTAGATCCAAAACATGCATGGCTAGCATACATGAAACATCACCAAAGATATTTTATTTTGTCAACAGATGGGCCAGCCCTCCAAACAAACTGAATTCCTTACTATCTGCAAAAAAATGACCAGACGTGTAGCAGTATAACATGGTATGGGTATTCCTGATTAATTATACTTCAACACAGGTTGAAGCCTTGCAAGTGTTTTTTCTTTTGAACTGAAGTGGCAGGTGGTGCCTTTTTTTTTTTTTTGGTTAACTGGAAGTCTCAGATGATGCTATTATGCTATTACTATTACTAGGATTACAGCAAATCTCACACCTTTTGAGGCGCTTGTGCTCCTTGTCGGCGGGGCTGCGCACGCGGCGGCGCGAGCTGGCCTGCGCCGTGGACGACTGGGCGCGCTCCGGGCCGCCGGCGCCAGGGCCGGCCTCCCTGCCCGACGTGGAAGCGCCGCCGGGGAGCTCCAGGCCCAGCTCCGGCACTCTCCTTATCTCCTCGTCACTCTCCATCCCTGCAATCCAATGGCACATAGCTCAACTCAGCAAACTATTCGAGATCTTCGCTTCGCTCGGGTCGACAACTTGCCATGGCATGGTTTGCATGAAAAAGGAAACGAAAAGATGTCAAAAAAGAACTCTGCTGCATGAGCAGAGATCCAAGAACCATATAAACAGCCCAAACGGGACGGTGGTAGAGAACTGGCTTGCCTTCCTTGGCCTCCATGTCCATGTGGTGCGCGGAGCTGGACGACCTCTCGCTGCTCGACGGCCGCGAGCTCGCCGCCTGCTCCTGCATTCTCGGTCTCCCTTCTCCGTCTCAGGTCCTGCAGATTTTTGCCTGCGCGCGCACTCTGCTTCTCCTTCCCTATCTCCTCTGCTCTGCTGGGAGCCTGGGATCCTCCCTGTCGCTCCTCGCCGCTTGGCTGCCTGCTTCTATGGACCAAAGGGTACTTTTTGGCACCACACAAACTCTACGGAACAGCACCCTAACTTTTTCAAAAACTGTACATCAACACTTTTCTGTTTACATCTAAGGTCCCCAGGCAGCACTAGCAGATCGGCCCTAGCGCCAAGACCATGATTTCCAGATGCAAGCTGGAGCTTTCTGCGAAACCGGCTCCCATCGGCGGCATTAATTGCCCGACACGCCGCGGGGAGGTTTGGGGTTTTAGCCGCGGCGCCCGAGCCGTCCGCCCCGCGCAGATCGCACGGCCGCGAGCCCGCCCGCGTGGCCGCCGCCGCGACCACGCGTTCGCCGGCGTCATCGCGAGGCGCCCGGCCCCGCTACGTGGCGCGCTCCGGCCCTCCCGCTCCCCGCCCGGGGCACCGACGCGCGGGCCACCAGGTCCCACGGGGCCCGCCCGTCGGCGGCGGCGCCCCGGGTGGCGCTTACGCGTGAGAGGCGGAGCGCGCTGGCTTGACGTCGGCCACGCGAGGGAGCACACACGGGGCGCGTGAAGTGGACGGGCTCAGGTCAGCCGGCACCGTGGAGCCGCCGAGGCTGATGCCCGGACCGGCCGTGCGGCGCGGCGTCGGTAGGGTAGGAGCCTGGCTTCGCGACTGATCACCACGAATTTCTGTTCCCTTTGTTTTTTGCGAGAGGTCCCAGTTCTGTTCCTAGGAGAAAGAATAAACTGATGGATCTGTTCGTCGCTAACCTATCAGTTTTTCCCTCATGGCATAATAAGATCTGAGCGAGCAGTGCGTGACAAAGATGCCATGTGCTGGAGACTCAAACAGTCGAACGTGGACACGGGTTGGATTCGACGCAGAAGGGCCGAACGAGGGTAGGTGGGCTATGGCCTATCACCTATGGCCTCCTAGAAAGATATCGTTGGGCTGGCGCTTGGTGCTCGTATGTTGTCTGGGCTGCTGCTCCCCACAGTTGCGGTGGCGGCCCAAACGGCGCGTGCCCCTTTTTTCCCCTTTGTTGTTGTAGTAGGCTTTTGGTTGTTGCTTCAAGCGTGCGTCGATGTGAAATCGTCAACCGTATGAACTTGGAAGCAAAGCTGCAAATTCTGCAGGTATGAAAGCAAGCATGGCTCGAGAGTACCGTGACCACGACGAACAGTGCCGCACACCTGTTATTCGAACAGGAATTCGCAAAGAATTCGAAATGTTTCCTTCGAAACTTATTCAAAAACCTAGGAGTTCCAAACGCGCGGGGCCTCGAAGCGTGCGCGCACGATTGATTGCTCCTGGTCACCAGAGACCACCACTCGATTACACCTCGTCACCTAGCGCTTCCGGTGCTTGGCTAGGCGCGCCAGCGGCGAGGCGGTGCCGGCGCCGGCGGAGCCCGGAAGATGGCGCAGGGCGCGCAGCAGCCGGCGGGCAGCCTCGGCGACGGCGGCTCGGCGGCCGGGGCCACGTCCCTCGTCCGGAACGCCGTCCCGCCAGCAGGCACCGCCTCCTGCTGCTGCTGCTGCTTCTGCTGGTCCTTTTGCGTCGGCTTGGCGAGCACCAGCTTCCGCTTCTTGTCGTCGTGTCCCGCTCCCTCCTCGCCGCGCCGCAGCACGCTGCCGACGCTCCGCGAGTGCCGGAGCTCCGGTTGCCGGCGTCCCGTCCCCCGCGCGCCGCCGCCGCCGTCCTCGGCGCCCTCGGTGAGGAAGCGCTCGTCCCAGACCAGCCCCGACGAGCCCGACCGCCGGAAGGTCTGCGCCGACCTCTGCAGCCCGGCCATCTCGACCTCCCTTCCCTTCCCTTCCGCCCTGCTGGAAGCATGCGATCGATGGCGCAATATATAACGACGCGGAAAGGGTGGGCGATTTTGAGAGAAAAGCTGGCGGCGGCCGGAGTGGCGGGCATCAGAAGCAGCCGAATGATGGTGTCCGTGGAAAGCAAGCCGGGCTTGCCTGGAAGCCACTAACCGACTGGGATTAGCTTAATGCCAACGGCTAAATCGCCGTACGGCCGTGCCGTTCCCTGCCCCAGGTCCGTTCGCCGCCGGCAGGGTGGCAAAAATACCGGCGGCCTGCAGGGTACCTAGCTGGTTTGGGGCTCTGGTGTCCAGGACCTCCCCTGCGTCGGTAATGGGATCCGCCGTCGCTGACCTCGCATCGCATCAACGGAGCAGCACAAAACGATGAACAAAGAACGCGAAGAAAGATACACGGACTAGTCACGATGTTTCAGTCAGGGCGCGAGGTGGGTCCTTACCCGTAGTGAGTAGCATACGTCACTCGACCCTGCATCTTCTTCAGCTTTCATTGGTTCCTGAGTTGTCAGCGCTGAAACCCACATCTGCAGAAGACCAACGCCAGATGCCAAAAGGGTCATGAAGAAGTAGCAGCGTACGCAAAACATCAGCAATGTTGAAGAAGTATTTAGGGCTGTTTGGTTTCAGGATTAAACTTTAGTCCTGTTACATCGAATATTTGACACCAATTAGAAGTATTAAATATAGGCTAATTATAAAATATTTTGCTTGCATAAATGGAGGCTAACTTCGAGACGAATCCAATTAACCTAGTTAGTCGATGATTTGATAATGTTGCTATATTAAACATGTGGTAATCATGGATTATTTAGGCTTAATAGATTCTTCTCGTGAATTAGTTTCCATTTATGCAATTGGTTTACAGCCGTTTGGTGGGGGGTAATTGGTGTAAGGGAATGGGAGTTAAAAATATGAGACTAAAATTCTCTTGTTTCGTGGGAGGGGGAGTTCATTTGGGATGGAGAAAGGGAGTTTAGAGACTCAATTCGCACCGATCCCTTCCCATAGGGAGGGGTGGGAATTGTAAGAGAATTCTACTTTAAGATGAAAACAAATTATCTTAACCGTTCATCATGACTTATGATATGATTTCCTACATCAAAATTCACGTACCAAATAGTGGATATGAATTTCCTCTCCAACTCCCTCCCTTAATTCCCTCCACGAACCAAATAAAATAAAGGATGAACTAAAAGTCAAACTTCCAAGTGAATTCTCTCCATCAACTCCCACGACTAATTCCCATTCCCCTTCCTATTCAGTTGCCAAACACACCCTTAGCTCATATTTAGTCCCTCCAATTCGCGTTTAAATATCCAATGTGATCCGGACTAAAAATTAATCTCTGGATCAACCACCCCCCTTACATTGACGAGCTATTATCTGAACAATCAATTAGCATTAAGCGAAAAAACTGCATGTTCTAGTTGCTGAAATGCACAGCGAAACGCTACTTCTTTTTCCTGCTACTACTGCTCGCACCTTTCGAGCCTTCGGCGATGCAGGCCTCTACGGAGGCCACAAGGCTCGCCTCCAGCTTATGGCCTCTCACAGCCGACCTCACCTTCCTCAGGATATGCTGCTTCATCACCGCCCTCTCCGCGCACTGGACGTTCTTGCACATGTTCAACCCCTGGATGTACCTCGACACTGCGCCGCTGAAAGGCTCGCCGGTTTTCTCAGGGCCACGAGCTTCTCGACGACCTGGGAGGCGAGCATCCTCTCGATGCAGGGCTTGGTCCCGACCACCGCGATGTCCACCAGGAGCTGCATGGCCAGGTCCTTCGTCTTCAGGGACTTGCGGTCGAGCAGGTTCAGCAGTTTCTCGATGGTTCCTAGTTGCAGAAACCTTTGCAGGACAAGGGATCCGCCCTTTGCGAAGACAATCTGGTGGAGAGCGTAGTATGCTGAGTCCTGGAGCTCGTCGATGTTGCACTGCATCATGTCAATGAGGTCGTGAACGATATTGAGCTCCAGGAACCTGCGGACGTATGGCTCTCCTCCGGTGCAGGCCAATTTCATCACCAGAAAGGCAGTCTGAGACCTCACTTGGTTGCTTTCGACTTCTTTGCGTTGAAGCAGCAACGCCAGCCTGTCAAACAGATTGCTCCCCAAGAGGAGATCTTGCACCCTTGAATCGTTTGCCCTCTCAGCAAGAGGTAGCAAACCTTGGATGGCTTCAATGATCTCTTTGCTGTCTCTTTGTAGGATCTTGTGAAGAATCACCTCAAATGATTGCTGAGGCTTTGGTGATGGAGGTACACTTTGGTCAAATAAAACGAATCTTTCCAGACTGATCCGAGCATGCCAGGGCAGATGAATCAGCACTCCAGGCCCCATGCACCCTTGAAGTGGAGCACCAAGTTCACAGAACGTTTTCAGCATGATAATCGCATGGTGCTGTGAGATCTCAGAACCATTGCCTAGAAGCACAAGAAGTTTCTTGTCAACTCCTGATTCAATCATGATCTCAACATCATTCAACTTTCCAACTTTCGTCAAAGATGCAAGAGTTGTAAACACAATTTCGTGACACTGTTCATTTTCTGGAGACGAGATCTGCAATTCGATCCATGGGAATTCTCGACAAAATTTCATCAGCGACTGTGGCAACTACATGCTCGGATATCTTGGCAAGAACAGAAGAGAAGTTGGCTAGAGTTGAAGTATCTTCGCAGACACCAAGAAGATCAATTAGTTTATCTATGGAACCTGCTGTTTCAAGAGACTGGGCAAGATTTATGTAGTCTGCTTGGAAAAATATAACTGTAATAGCCTTAATGGTTGTAAAAATGAGATCTGGCGACCCTACTGAAATTATCTCTGCTATTCGAGGGCCAAGTATTTTGCTGAACCCAAGTCTGCTTGCCTCAAAGTCAGATATGGATCTGCACGCCATGAGAGCTTGAGTTGTGCTTCCCAATAAAATCTCAATCTCCATGAATTCTAGCTGAGAAAAGAAAGATCTGATCTTCTGTTCGGCTGGCCCTTTCACACACTCTTTGCCAAAAACAAAAAGCCAAGGAGCAACTAAGGCAGCACAATCAGAAATTGATTCGGATAAAAGGGTACGGACAGCATCATTTGTTTTGTTTTCAAGGTAGAGCGAAACCATGTCATGCATATGGTACAACAGTTGGTCCTCCAGTTTTATGATGAGTGAGCCTTCTACTAATTTTGAAACCACGAGAGAGAACAAACTGTCCTGCAGAAGTGCTGACCAAATGGATTCCAGACAAGCCTCTGGAACAGGTTCCTCCAAGAGATAGCTGCAAGAACCATGAAAAAACTTCTTGAATTCTCTGGCATTGCTTCTAAGCTGTACTCAAAAGATCCAAATATGGTCAATGTGCTCTCCACGTCTTTCTCATTGACATATAAAACTGGCCCAGGTGCACAAGTGGCATATGTTGAGAGGTTGGATATAGCTTTCTCCCATTTCTCCACTCTGGTCTCCTTCCTGAGAGCCTTGCCCATGACAGCAACTGTAAGGGGATTGGTGACCACAACGATCCAGCAAGACTTCTGCAACAGGCTGTGAAGTATAGAGAAGTTAAGCACCCAAAAGCCACAGGGTTTTGGATTTTGGAATTCGGAGTGATTCTAATTTCTGAAACATATATTTTTTCTTGAAAATAAATCATAACAAAATGCATATAACATCTCTTTGTAAGTATTAGCATAAACGGTCACTTATAAAAGATTGCATGAAAACATATATCCATGTGAAAAATACTGTGTGTATTTGTCAAGCTAAACATGACGTTACCTAAGAAAACATGTTAAAAGAATAAGATTAATCTTGAATTGCAAACATATGTACAGGTGGAGATTTTTACAGCAGGGATGCCTTCATTAAAGCAGCAAACAAGCATATGCAAACTAGTATCTGCGAAGGAAGATAGGAGATTTGAAAGTACAGCTGAAACTAATGAACTGCCATTAACACAAACAGCAAAGCATACCGGAAGCTCTCCAACGCTAAGAAGGCTGTGATAGAGAAGAATTTCCTTGCTGATCTCCTTGATATCATCTTTGCATATTTCTACCTTTTCAGCTTCTGCAATCTCGTAGATTGCTTCATCCCTTGTTGTCACGAGATACCGGCAATCATTATCATATAGTTTTGTGAAGCGATCAACAATGTCTTGCTCCCAAACATCATCAAGTAGGATCAGCATGCTCCTTCCGACCAATGCTGTCTGGAGCAAGCAGCAAACATCATCAAGATCTTTCCCCCTCTCCTCGTTAACAGTCATGGAACCGATCTGCACAAGGAACTTGCAAATCTTCCTAACCAGACGATTATGGTATTCACTTCTGCTCCCATTACATGCTGCCCTGCTGCACCACCGCCCGAAACTGATCTCAATTGCCCCATCTACAAAGTTACCCGGTGGATCAGAAGCTATCTGTCGAGCGAGACAAGACTTCCCAATGCCGGATAACCCGACGATGAGGACAACCCGATGACCCCCATCCTTCTCCAATAGCTCCCTGACATAGTTGCACTTCTTCGACACCGGATAGCCACGCTCGGACTTGACCCTCACCAACGAGGGCGTGCTCTTGGCGGTGGACGCTATGACGTCGCCGACGCTCTGGGTCAGCTCCTGCAGCTCCAGCCACCAGTTGAGGTCGTCCCTGATCAGCTTGACGTACCTCATGAGCGGGTCGCCCACCACGGAGCTTCGCACCACCCTGGCGAACCCCTTCCCTCTGCCTTTCTTGCTCAGGACCTGCCTCGCCTTGCCGATGTTGGTGCGGAGCTGGTCCATGAGCCTGCCCAGGCTCTGGAACTGTCGCTCCAGCTGCGGGCTGTGCATCTTGTGCGCGTGCCGCTGGCGCGCCTGCTGCGCCAGCGCGTCGAGGTCGGACACGAAGTCCTCCAGCACCTGGAGCCGCCTGGGCGCCTCGGCGAGGTCCGCGGCCGCCTGCTCCAGCGCCCCGACCGCGGTCACCATGGCCGAGACCAGCTGCGCCGCCGAGGCGAGGACCTGCACCGCGTCCATGGTCCCTCGCTTCGAGAACCTGGCCTCGGATCACAAGGCAGCTCCTGAGGAAATCCGAGGACTCAGCAGCGCTGACTACCGCAATCCCACAAACACATGGCCTGCGCCGGGGCCCTCCTGCTCGCCGCTGCTGAACAGATTTGCCATCAGAAATTTGGTGGTGCCACCAGGGAATTGGATTCTCCGCCTAAAAGCGACGTGAGAATTCGCAGAGGCATTGGGCCATGGCGGGGCCGGAGGGCGTCACCGTCATCGATGGCCACGGAAGCTTCAGCGAAGGAGACGCGCCATGCCCGCGCGGCCGCTGCCCCCTTTGCGCGAGAGTCAACAGGGCAAGTGAGAAAGGAGGTGTGGCTGGCGTCGCGAGTCGGCTGACTGATTGGTTGGTCGCGCGCGGCGGCGAGGCGAGGAAATCCACCGGCCGCATGGCGGCATCCCCTCAACGCGTGGGCCGTGGCAATGGCCGCAGGCCGCAGCTTCACGCGTCCTGCCTGGGCCTGCGAGGCGCTCCCCACCTGGGCTTCCTCGCGCGAGGCGAGGGAGCCTGTTTTTCATGTGCGGCGTCGAAAATGGGCCATCTGTTTGGGCTGTTCAGTGGGGGATACAAAGCTAACTGGGCTTTTCGTGAACCAGCAACGCGCGCTCGCAAAAAACCAATAAAAAAGGCCCAATTGAGGCCCTTTAAGAAACCGCAGAGGAGAGATGGACAAATCGAACACAAAACTTTTCAGTGGCGGAATATTTTTTCTTTTCGTGCTGGTGGAACATATCGCCTCGATCATCAGTTCATCACTAATCATCCTTGGGCCGGAACAAATTTCACGATTGTCATACTGTTTGTTCTAGCATAAGGAAAAAAAAAACATTCACGGGTTTCAACATTGTGATTTTTAAAAGAGTTTAAATGGAGCATATAGTCGTTCTTGTTAGACATTTCATAGAACTGGTAATTATACACCCTCAAATTATTCTTTAGACAAAAAATTCTTTATTCCGGCTTGTACACAACGCATACGCTCAACCATCCATTATTACAATCTCAATTTCTCAAATCATGTTCTCGTAGAGTACTCCCTCCGTTTCAAAATGTAAGTTGTTTTAACTTTTTTAGATTCGTTGATTTTGCTATGCACCTAGATATACATTATATCTAGACACATAGCAAAATCTATGAATCTAAAAATGCCAAAACGAACTATATTTTGAAACAGAGGGAATAATAACCAAGATGGAATTGCCAACAAATAGAAGAGGTTCGAAGCAACTAAGTCCAAAGCAAAATTCAAGCACATCGCCTTTAGTAAACATCTACCCATGTTTGATGAAGATGCACCCAATATACGCACTTGCTCCCACCAAGACAGTGGCCTAATTTTTTAGCTTACGCCGTGCAATCAGTTTTCGAATAAACGAGCTATCCTAGTTGGAGGTCGTACTCAAATGCAACTTGTGCAGATCTCCAATTAAATATCGCAAAGTGGCAATAACAAAAAGGAAACAGATAATGGATATAGTTTTTTTGCCATTACGAAAACAACACTGATGATTGCCTTGCCAATTACACCTAGCAGATCCTAACTTTTAAGTGGTGCGGAGTTTCCACAGTGTGTTATGTATAACAAAGAGAAGGGCATTGTTTTCAGGAGCCGTGGGTCTAATCCATTTATCCTCCATAACCACCCTATTTGAGAGCCATTTGTTCCGTCGTATTTATCATCAGTTTATGAGGTCGACAGTGTTGTAGAACGCGCGATAGGGCTTGTAGCAGGACGATCCCTCTCCGAGCTCTCCACCCCTTTCCCGTTCTCCCAAATCTTGAATCACTTCGCGATGCTCCAGAACGTAAGAGCGGGCACGCGCAAAACGAAACCCACGGGGCTCCCTTCCCATCTTCGCCAAAATCTGCGAAACGGCTACTGCACGCGGGTCGTCTCTTCTTCCTTTTTCTTGCAGCAAGCTGCAGCCAAATTTCGCAGGAAGATAGCACACGCAGGCACGGCCATGCATGGTCCTCTCCGGCCCGGCACCCATCCCCTGCTCCCATCATCTTGAAAACCCGTGCGATGTGCTCGCGTGTGGGGGAGCCGCGCGGAAGAATCGCCGGGGAAAAAGAGACGGCAGCGGCCAGCCTCCAAAGGCACGGCACGGCGAGCGAGCCGTACTACCCATACAAGATACAACGCAGCGCTGCTAGCCCTGGATGCGCTGCCCCTGCCGCAGGGTTCTCGCCAGTCGCCACGATAAAAGGCGGCCGCGGCCGGGGCAAAGGGAGAAAAGGAGCAAGCCCGCGGGCAAAGCGAGCCAAAGCGGGGGCGGCAGGCGGGCAGCGGCAGCGCACGTATAAAGCAGCGAGCTCAAAGGGGGGCGGGCCGGCGAGGCGACCGAAGAAGGAATCTCTCTCGCCGGGACTGCCAATGCCAGTGCCGCGCCGCGGCGGCGAGGTGCGTGGCAGGGATGCCGACGAGGGGGCCGGCCGCTTTTGACTGGGATCTTTTCCCTGCCACGCCGCGGCACTATCCATGGATCACTTGGGCCGCACATGCCTGCCTTCCCTTGAGCTCATGGCATGCATGGTGCTTTCCTTTTAACCGCAAAGAGCTAAAGACAAGGCATGGCCGCGATAAAGAGTTCAGAGACAAGCAGAGCATCCAATGCAATGCAACACCTGAGACGCTACTACTGGTCTTGCCGATGCCTGCCTGCGCCTGTGTGTTTGTGTTTATGTTGCGCACGTGCTGGCGCGCGCTCCAATTCTTGATCTTGAGAGAGAGAGAGAAAAGAAGCGCCACATGTGGACGCACGAAATGGCTCTGGGACCTGCGTCAGACCTGGGGACGGGAGGTTTTGGTTCGCCGCACGTGCATGCCCGTTGCTGGCACTACTCGTCAATCTCACAAGCTCTCGATTTCTGCTAGTAAAACATTATCACGACCAATCACCGAGAGGTTTAGATGTTTAGTCAAGTAGGTTCCTCATCCGTTTGAATCTGTGGCTGCAAAAAAAAAAAAAGACCAATGCTTCCCAGCAGTCTTCTTGTGTTCTTGCCGTCTTCCCCCGGCCAAGCAACAAGACACCAAAGGCGCTTGTTTCTCACAATGCACACGCACATCAACAACGCACGAGACCCAGGAAATATTAAGAAGCAACAGTACTAGTTAATACTTGTGAAGCAAGCGTTTTGGGGTTACATCACATGACTCGATGCAAAGCGCAAACATTGCGGAAAACAACGGGAATAATAAAACAGCAAACATAGGTCCGAGGGGGAATGAGACGAGAACCAAATTCTAAAAGGAAACGGTAGGGGTGGAACAAAACTAGTAATAGAGCATCGGGGATGCCTTTTGCAAATCTACTACTCTTCTTATCATGTTGAGGGACTCTTCTTCTTGCTGCTTCTGCTCGTCCGGGGTCCATTCGAAGCGTCAGCTCCGATCCTACACCTCAGTGCCTGCCAAGGAGTAACACGCGGAGGTCAGGTCGTGAACGCTGGGCATGAGAGGAGGAAAGATATGATAATTTACAAGTTGTAAGTATCGTAGGTCATGGCAGCGCTACCGGAGTCCCGTGGTGCGTTGCACCTGAAACATTCCATCCTGCTGGCAAAGTTGTGCTCGTTGCATCCGGACCTGCAAGCGTTATAGTTAGAGAGGCACATATGCATTAGCAGAAAGCAGAATTCACAGGACATGAAACTTCAAATGATATGCCTACTTTAACATTGGAAGATCAGGACGCACTGCTACTAAAGTTGAAACATGATGATAGGGACAACCAATCCCGACCTAATTATCCACTAGTATGAGACAGTAGATATGCATCAGCAACTAGTAGGAGAAGATAAAGCCACTCTAGCAGTATCACCCACGCGGACAGAAAGGATAGCCAGATGATTCTGCTGTCTCTTGATCCAGAACGTTGCTGATAAAATAATTCTCTTTTCTAACATAGGCCCATCCTCCTTTTCGAAAATAAAGCCCCAAAACATGGAAGAATAGCCTAAAACACAAGATGTAATAAGCATACATAGGGCGCAACTACCGCAAGACCATGTGTATCCAAGTTGATAAACAAAAGGGCACGGATTCATGGAAGAGTTATAGCGAAATAATTAAGCCAGTTCATTGGCTGCGCATAACCGAAAACAAGAAAGGATAGCACTATTTTATTCTTGTAGGGCAGGACGACAAGGGTTAAGTGATACACACCTGGTGCAGATCCAGTCTCCAGACTTCCAACCAGGGCGGTTGGTGCGGGCAGCGCCGCCACCGAAGCCGTAGCGTGAGCGTGACATGTCACCATCAAAGCCACCAGCACCACTGTTGACAGCAGCCTCCTCCTTGAAGACGGAACACTTGAAGCAGTTGGAGCGGCTGGCGAAGTTGTGCGCGCCGCAGGAACATAACCAGTCACCAGGGCGGACATCAGAGCCAGCACCAAAGCCACCGCCGAAGGAGGAGCCACCACGGCCACCGAAGTTGGCATAGTCACCTCCACCGCCGTTGCCGCGGTCAGCAGCTCCACGTGGCTCACCACAGCGCTGGCATAGGTCCCGCCGGCTGAAGTTGAGGTGCTGGCAAGCCCTGCAGTCCCAGTCTCCAGGCTTCCTGTTCATCTTGCCTGCAGAAGTTGCACAATCAAAACAATGCGAAAAATGGGCACATCTAGCCAGATAAAACTTGATACGATCAAACTGTAGCTAGAACGAAAACACGCATCATGCTTGAACGACCCAACTGTTATCCCTTAGGTCAAGGAACAGAATTCAGCCAAGATATAAATGAAGTTACACACTAACACAAAGCTAAGTTACCTAAACAAAGAGCAGACGTTTGTGTTTCTGGGGCCTAGGACAAGGAGTGCTGTGAAGCGAAATGGTGATGCAGCAAGGTGCGTATGTGCAGGGGTATTTATAGTGAAGTTTGGAGGGGATGCTGAAACCGAGGGTTGAGCTATCTTTGTGCCTTTGATTCTTGGTGCACTTTGGCCGGGAAGAACAAGGGAATCACGTAAAACTAGAAAGAAGAGGGGAGTTAAAGAAAAGAAAAGAAGAGAAAGCCATTAAAGGGAAAAGAATTATGGGAGTTTGAATGCCTCCTTTGCCCTGCATCTCTGCCTGCCTTGGCAACATCTTTTGAGACATTGGATGGAGTGTGCACTTCTGAGTGTTCTTGTGCTTAGGAAATTTGGTATGCACTAGTCTTTGTAGCGGTGATTAGAATATTTTGAGAAATGCTCCAAAATAAAAGGTTGTGACATTAATCGGAATTTCAGGGGATCATTAGTATAACATTCAGACAAGCCAATGTTAATGGTCGGTAAAAGTATTCTCTGTTTCCATGGCACATTTGAATAGACCCAGCTAAGCTATGGTTAACTGCTGAATGACAGAGTCCTCTTTTTGTAAGGGGAACATAGCAACCATTTCTTTTCCTCGTTGCAAAACCACAGCCATATCTATGCCAAAAGGCAGAAAATCTAATCCCATGCCAGCAGTCCAGCTTATCACACTAACTTGAGAAATTGTGCTGGCTACCCTCCAGCGCTACCCACACACGTGTGATGGAACATTGCATGCACAAGACCGAGTCAAGCCATAGCAAATATATGGAAAGAAAAGCAATACCTAAAATTAGCACTTACTAAATTCTGAGCAAAGATGAGTGCAGATGTAAATAAGCAAATGTTTGAGGTGTAGAGAATGGTGCCCACCATTCTGAACTTATGCTTATTTATTGCCATGTAACTATTGATTCCTGCAACTAAGAAAAGACTATTCCTGTTCCTGATATTCGACACTAACTTTACCTTCTTTTACTATCAATAATTGAGAAAAGACCATGGAATCCATTCCAACCAACCATCACATCAACTCAAGGCTATACCCATTTCTGTCGAGCAATCTACAACAAGATGATGGCTCAACTATTCAGTATAACTTGAAAGCCTTTTTAAACTGGAACATCTTTCCTTTTATTTAGAAGTCCCTTCCATGTAACTGGCTAAACGTAATCAACTTGCTGAAAGCTATTTTATCATTAAGATGACAGAAACAAGTCCCATAATCAGTAGACAAGTTCACCAAAAAAAATAGGAAAACAGTATCAACCTAGCTTCAATAAATTGCCCTTTTTATTTTGCATGGATAAGAAATGGACTAGCTGAAATTTCGGATAAGAATGAACAAGTATGAATACAGGGACATTACAGCACCAAGTGAATATTCCAAATGCCAGGAGAGAAAGGAGCATAAAGCATCAACAGCTTGCCAACAACATAAACAGCTAGAACGTGATGTGCAGGTGACAAAACAAAACTCACAGTAGTGAAACCACGAACATAGTGTCTTATCAACTATGTTGATCCAATAAGTTGGAAACTTTTATTGCAAAAAGGAAAAACAAAAGAGAGAAGACCCCTGATGGATATGATTTATGTCGTGAATAAAGTCATGAATGCAGTTCATGCAATGAAAGGAAAACACGCTTAAACAAATAATTGGTTTAAAAACAAATATTTGTTACCCTACGCGCAAATAACCTTAGTTTTCCTTTAGCAACATCCTCAGAACCTTTCAGGATTCATGTGCCACTTGGGCCCCGAGGTCCTAGGGGGTGAACAAAGGGGGTTACTGATACAAACCTTTGTCCACGTTTACTAAAAATAGCAGTCTCTACTCATATCCATAACAGAGGTGCGCATTGTTGTCTAATCTAATGCAAAAAGCATACTGGCAGATGGTTACACTGCTTTGTTACATAATACCAAAATAAATGGATGAAAGTGACAGAAGATAAGAGAAAGAAAAGGTAACACTTCAAATCAAGACAGAGCCAATTGGATTCCTGAGCTGTAAGCGTTGAGCACTTGGCTTTACCTTTTTCGTTATAAGAGAGGGGATTTTCGAATACAGAGAAAGATGGCATTGTCTCATAATGAACTCCCAATGCGTAAAACAAGATGAAAATGATTCATCGGCAGAAAGCAAAGGGTGAGGAGCCTGATGCATTACTGGTGACCACGCTTGAATGATAAGGCGAATTCAAGATGGTAGTACTCCTCGAGGCTGGTGTTGACCGCACTCTTTAGAACTCTTTTAAGACCCCTTTAATTTTCAGTTGTTTTGCATCTCCTGTGTTGTTTCCCTAACCCTTTACTTATGCCCATCCGTGAGGCTTTTACATCAGTGGATTTACTTTAGCTTCTTATCTACTCCAGCTATGTCCTTTTCTCTTATGTCACTGTGCTAGTTACTAGTCCTAGCAGTGGTGCTAGTAGATACTAGGAGGGAAGATATAGGTTTCAAAACCACAGGATGATATGCCTTCTCTTCCATTCCATTCTCTTGGGTGAAGTGAAAGGAGTAGCAGATGCAAATCATGGAGTCGTGTAAAAAACTGGGGCCAAAAGCTAGTTTGGATTCTCTCCTAGGGAAGTGCTTCCATGCATGAGTGCATGACCATGACCAAACCCCAAAGGAAGTGATCACTTGATAGCCCCTAACATGCTTTGATTCTCTGCTTTTGCACAACCAAGAAGAAACAGTTCATGCCTTTAGCTTTGTCTTAACAAGCATACTCAGATTATAATTAAAACTTGTAACAGAGCACATATAACCTTGAGCAACGAACCTAGTCACTAATTGGTTTTTGACTGGTAGGACCAACAACGGACCTTTAAAATACCTAGACTTTAATGGAATGGTTTGGGCATATAAACTAATAAACTATCAAGTGGAAGCTGAAGGTTGATCAGTATCTGTAGTAGGACTGGATCTAAATTTTGATTACATATGCTGAAACAGATGTTAATGCTAAATGATCTAAATAATTTGTTATGTTTACGACAATTGCACATTTATGTTTCAACTGTAAGTTTCTTTCATACTACATATTGAAGAACGAGTAGTTACAAAATACAGAATTTACAACTTATAAATCATCTTTGCACAGAGACAGTCCATGACCCATAAGATACATTGAATATATGTATCAGCAGAACGGGATATATACTACTGATAAATAATTATTTCATTGCATCCAGCCCCTACCTATTAGAGCCTGCATACTAGTCAAACATTCATAAATAATTCTCTGCTGTCCCAAGGCATGAAATTTCTGAACTGAAACCCCACTTTTGCAAGGATTGGTTTAAGTACGCTCTCGTTCCTAGAAAATGAATCATTAGGTGCACTTGCATGCTATATCTTTGTATCTAGGATTCCAAAGACGATGGTACAATTTTGCAGAGCACCTCTTTCTGGTTTGTACTCTCTCACTGACATGAGTAATGAAATATATTGGTTGTTTTGTTCCCTTTTGAGCTGCCTGCCTGCCTTGAACCACAAAGCAATGAGTCGGCACACGAGTGGGCCACGATGGGAGCACTACCTAAGACAGAGTAATATAATAGGTGCATGAACTTTAATTATATTGCTACAGATTGTATGCACACGCCAGTGAGTCTGGAAGTGCAATAGATTCCATGGCATGTGTGGTGTGTTCATGCAGCACACTTGCAATCCTGTAGTTTCTTCATGACGTAATGGCTCCTCTACGAGGCTAAAGTCGGTCAGTCAGCCAGTTTGGCTGACCAGCTTTTTTGTATAGTCTCGAGGCAGATTCAGTGATGGGGTACGTTGCATTGCATCATAGAGGTACGCATAAAGATAAGACCAGAATGGTGCTCAGCATGATTGCACAACACAACTGAATGACTGATGCAATGGGGCCAGAATGGTCTCATCCAGTGTTGGATTTCATCCAGGGGGCCAAACATTCAAGCAGCAAACAGACAACAGTACAAGATCAAACCAACCAACCACCAGAACTGGTAACACTATAAACAGAACTGATAACACTATAAACAGAGAAACCATCACGCTCACAGCTCTGTGATTACAGAAGAAGCAAGTTCCCTCAAGAGCAAACGGCACTACCGCACTACTGAAATCCTCAGATCTCCCCCCTAAAGAAGAAATCACCCATACGGCCATACCCCGAGTGGCGACAAAGATTGCATCAAAGCAGCAAAACTGAGCACCACCATGCCCCACCGCTCGCGGCGCAAAAGCCCAAAGATCCCCAGTTCCCCACCTCGCATCAGATGCAATGCCATAGCTGTCGACCCATCCGCGGCCGCACGAATCTCAAGGACGCGCGCCCTCAACCCCGGCCCCAAAACCCTACCGCGCGCAAACGAGGCGGTCGACCCGCCAAGGGCTCGATCACGAACCAGATTACAACCATACAACCAAGCCACGGGAAATTCGTAGTTCGTGATCCCAGCGTTTTGAATCGAATCGCTACCGATCGATCCAACAAAAAAAATAACAAGCAATCCAGAAAAAAAAAGACCGATCGCGTGACGCAATCAACAGCAACAGATCGAAATCGCGGAACCCGACCAACAAACCCAACCACGATCGCACAAAGAGGGAAAGCGGCGGACGTGTACCTGACCTCGGATCCTCCTCGACTCCTCGCGACTGGGAGACGGCGGCGCGTCGGGAGAGAAGGAGCAATCTCGTCAGGATCGGCGGCGGGGGAACCCGAACGAAACGAAACGAGTGGGGGATTGGGGAGGGATTTCGAAAAACCTACCTGCTATTCCGCTCCTCGCGTCGTCGCCGGGAGGAACAGAACGGGAGGGGGGTTTTTTTATATTTTTTTTCTGCTGCTGTTTCGCCTGATCGGTGGGAGAGGGAGGAGGGTACGCGCGGCACCGACGTCGAGGCGGGTCAAAGGGCAGCGTCCACGGGGCCCACGTGTCGGCGGCAGCGGGAAGGGGCGCGCCGTGCCGTGGCTTTCCTGGAGGCCAAGTGCCCAGCCGGCGATGTTGATCTGCGTGGCTCACTGACAGGTGGGACGGTTCGCTGGGTCCACACGGAGACGTGGTGCACGTGCTTGGGCCGGCGTGTTTGGGTGACATCAGCGTTCCACGAGTTTATCCACCATCTGTGCTCGTCTTTGGATTCATACAATCGCAATTACAAAAATGACGTGAATTTTATTTTTTTCGGCAAAAACAATGAATTTTATGAACACACAAGAAGAAAAGCAGTATACGTCTAACAGCGGTTAACCTCGAATTTGGTTTACGTAAATCGTAAAACTTTATGATCGCTCAGTTAGAGGTATTAACAGATATTACAGCTGTCCCAGCAGGAAGGTTAGAAAAGGATTTCGAGAGAATTTAATATCATTTATGACCATTTATGTTATAGATTTTGACAGCTCTTTGTGGAAACTCTCTCTTAAAACGAAAGTAGATTTCGCAGCACATGGTTAACATGTGTCCAGTCGTTTCCAGAAAAAAGAAGTGTCCAGGAAATGGCGTGCAAGTGCCGTGTTCCCCCGTGCAGCATGGCGAGCAGCGACGCGATGCCACGGTTTTGCCATGGTTCACGTCTCGTGTCTTCCCGACTCACAACCTCAGCATCGGTGTCTCTGACCAGCAACTTCACTGCTCACAACTTCATTCTTGCAAAGGGAACACGGAGAGGTTCCAAAATGAGTGGGGGCGTGCAGACCAGAACCACCGATTCGACGATGACTTGAGGTAGTTTTCAGATTGGCTATTTGAGAATAAGGATGACAGAAGGACATGTTTGGTTAAACTTTAATCCCATCACATAGATGTTTGATACCAGTTATAAGTATTAAATATAGCTTAATGAAAAAACCAATTGCATAAATGGAGTGTGATAAGTATTAAATATAGCTTAATGAAAAAACCAATTGCATAAATGGAGTGTGATTCGTGAGACGAATTCATTAAACCTAATTAGTCTATGATTTGATAGTATTATGCTATATTAAATATATGTTAATGATGGATTAATTAGACTTAATAGATTCGTCTCGTGAATTAGCATCAGCTTACGCAATTAGTTTTATAGGTAGTTTATGTTTAATCTATCTATTTGGCATCCAAACATTCGACTGGTTTAAAAATTAATCCTGAATCCAAACACCTCCGAAGTTGCAAGTTACTGCAAGCAGCAGACTGTGAGAGCGAAGAGAGGACAAACGATCCACTTGTTACCAAAGAACGGCCAGCAAAAGCATCCTCTTCCATCCTACCATGGCGCAACTGACTGCTGCTCAGCTCAGCGATTGTAGGACAGGGTTGGATGCGGTGGCTGTGCTGCAGAAATATCTTGCAGCAACAAAACTTGCCTTTGGGTAGCACATTACTTCACGTCTCACACCAAAACGGTCGTTGTAGACATGCCAAATATCTCTCAGCTAGCACCTACCTTGCTGCGATCTCAAAGTCTCGATGGAGTAGACTATCTGCACATCTGTTTTTCTTTCCCCAAAGACAGTACAAATCAGCATTTGAGCTCTTGCAAGAGTGAAGAATGAGGATACATTATCTAGAAAGATACATGTTGCACCAAATAAAGGTATCATATCACAGCACTGGATCAAGGTTGTCACTTTGTCAGATGTCAGCTGTCAATGAAAGAATCTGAAAGCAATTCATGACAAGATTTCTCCAGAAAAATCTATTTTGTATTCATAGAAAAGATGAATGAATACCAATAATATTTCCAATACAGATTCAAATAAACAACCTCGATAATCCTTATAAGACGAAAACCCACAAGGTTCATCAGGACCTGGACATATACAATCTTTTTGGTGGTTGATTGATGGGCAGGCAAAAATGCAAGTATCTATATTATCCATATAATTAGACTTCCTCAATGTATGATGGGTGTTCTCTTTTACTAAACAGGAGGTACGGATAGACCAGTAATGCAAAAGGCTGTCGATCGCCATGAATCATCTGTTGTCGAGTGCCAGATTATCCAAAACCAAAATTGAAAAGAACAGAGACAATGTATAAAAGGAACATCCAACCCTGAAAATAGATACCATTAGACACTAGCTATGCAATCATTTCATCCTTCACTAGAGTCTAGACAAGCATTCAGGAACAGTACAGGGGAAATGTAAATAGAGCATACTTAAGATGAATCAATACTGGCAGAGCCAACAAATGAGCCATAACTCATAAACTCCATTAAACTAAAAATGCAAATCCATTCATCCACAATGGTGAACCAAGGTAAGTACCATTTTCAAAGTAATGGGTTACAGAAAGACTACATGACATATCATCACATTTACCACTTTTGGACCTCAAGGTTAACTGGACACACTGACGTGCACTCCACCCCAAATATACAGCAGAAGTTAATGTTCACCCGTAGCAAGGTTTCTGGAAACAAAGAAAATTTGCAGTTATAGTTTTCGATTAAAAATCAAGCACAAGCAGATACTGTGTGCGCGTGCATTGGGGTTCCAGTCGCAAAAAGGAGAAATCAGTTGCCCTTGCTCGAGGTAGTTAAAGCAAGTCTTAACAAAATTCGCTTGCAAAGAATGGTTGGGCCTTTTTTTGGATGTTGTGGACTGAAACTGTTGTATCTCAGTCTTTCAAAAATTAACAATGTTTTTCACACTATCACAGATAAGAGGGTCTTGAAGTCTTGTTGTAAGCTGTCAAAGATAACAGACTCTAACAATACGAGCATATCGCTCATTGGGCATCAATACTGTATCAATGGAACTAAAAGTCTTATAATTTGTAATCAAGTAACCAGTATTAATTCTGAATAGATATAGTATTCTCAGTAAAATATTTGTTATCAAGCAGCAGGTACTCATCATGATAAAATGTGGCGACTGGGAAGGCCCCCTTATTTATGCTGGTAAGAAACAGTTGCCGAAAGCTTGAAGTGCAGCAATTTAAGTCCCACCAAATAAACACGTAAGCTTAACTATTCTGAATTTCGGAGGGTTCTGTTTAGGACAAAAAAGCTTGGATCCATGTTCACTCCATCGAGAAGAAGAATCAGCCAAGACAGTACAAATAATCATTTGAACTAGGTAATAGGGTGAAGTAATGTTGCTGGCTTGCAGCCCTCATGCTATGGACTATGGTGAAATATTGTTTTCGTACTTGTAAAAAAAAATAGTCTTGGTATGGAATAACTTACAAGCTTACCAGTATTGTACCAAAAGGACTTTCCTTTTCATGTGCATATTATGTGATTTTTTATATCGTACAAATCTTCAATATTTTGCGGTTGCAGGCCACAGTTCAAAACTAAGAATTGAGGTTACAAGTTTGCTTACATCAGTCACTTCCATTGCCTTCGTCGCCCTCGTCTATCCGACGGAGGCCGTCGAGAGCAGCGGCGAGCTTTGGGTCGATAGATGCGGCGGTCTTGAAGGCATCCCGGGCCTGGGCGGTCAGGCCCTTCTTCTCGTAGCACTCGCCGAGCATCGCGTGGGCGCGGGCGTTCTCAGGACTGAGGCGGACGGCCTCCGCGAGATCCGCGGCAGCCTGGTCGAGCCGCCGGCGGCGGTGCAGCGCGAGCGCGATCTCGGCGCGCTTGGCGAGAGCGTCCCCTCGCTCGCGCGGCTCGAGCGAGCGGGCGAGCAGCGGGGCGAGGGCGGCGTCGAGGGCGCGCAGCGCCGGGAGGCGGTGGCCCTGGAGGTCGAGGGCGAGGGCCTTGAGGATGAGCGGCGCGGCGTCGCGGGGGTCGAGGGCGATGGCGAGGTCGGCCTCGGCGACGGCCGCGCGGGCGAGCGGGCCGGGGGGCTTGGGTGCCGCGGCGCGCGCGCGGGCGAGGAGCTGCGCGCCCTGCGCGAAGTGCCGCCGCGACTGGGCCGCGGAGGAGCCGCCGCCGCCGGAGCGGCGCAGGCGGAGGGCGGCGCGGCGGGGGAGGGAGTGGAGCGCGACGAGCATGCCCGCGGCGAGGAGGAAGAGGAGGCACTGGACCACGGCCTCCGGCCAGGTGCCGGGGGCGCCCAGTGCCAAGGCCGACATGGCTCGGTGCTGGTGGCTTGGTGCGGCTCGAGTTGGACTGCGCGACGGGGTCCGGCAATAGCGCGGTTCGTCGGGCGGCCCGATCTAGGCGGACATGGCTCGGTCTTGCTTGGCTTGGACCCTTGGTGCGGCGAGCCGGTCGATGTTCACGAGTGTCCTGACTTTTCATGTGCCAGTGCCACATTGTATTCCTTCATTTTTACACGGGAGAATAATTGGTTTTTCTGATTTTCGATGGGGGAGGAAGCTCTGTCGGAGTGTCGGTGCAGTTTGCACATAATCACTTCATTCAAAAGAACTAAGTTTAGGTACTTTTTATACACTTTCTGGGAGATAAAGTTTAAATGCTTCTTATACACTTTCTGCGCAAACTATTTCGTTGGCGACTTTTTTCTAGACAAATATTTTTAGGCACAAAATCATTAACGTTTTTGCTAGAGAAACATTTTTAGGCGCACGAAATCACCTAACTTTCAAAATGTTTTTCCATCTTCCTGCAAATCACGATTATCTCCCAGATTGGTTCGTCCACAACCACAACATCACATTTCAATAGAATAGCTACATATTAAATTGCTAATGGAGTAATGCGTCATCAAGTCTCGTGTGTCAATTTAGATAAAGGAAAGGTCCATTTTTTATCCACCAAACTCAAAAACCAGACCATTGAACCCTGGAAATGAGATAAAATTAGTTCCTTACCTTGATTCAGAAGGTGATTTTTCCCTATATTTGGTTGAATCTATAAAAATCATAACTAATTCATTTTCAATCATAAAAATACCAAACTAGTACCCAAAAAATTCCAATAATATATAGATCTTGAATGGGACACACACACACACATCCTATACATCTTCATGAATGTCTTCAAGAAATTGGTGCGACATACCTTAAAATTGATGAAATTACCATAAGCATATCCTTACCCATGAGCACGGAATGAATATTTTAGCACACTTGCACTAACTTAATGAAACAACCCACCAAGCCAAAAAAAAACATACTAGATCGTTATGTACTCTAGTAAGGATATTTCCATTACGATCTATATATAGCAAGATTTTTCACACCAGCTTCGCATGTTTCCTCCAAAAAGGTTCAATTATCATTTCTTTAAGACCATCCTTTCACCAGCTGGAATCCATGTGCCATCATTCAAAGGTTAAATAATATGTGGTTTTACTTGGACAAATATTTGGTGCCATCCTACATGGAATCTTCTGATTGACATGTAATCTTGAGATGGTCTAATATACAATTTCTTTATTACGTAACCTTGTAAATGGTCTCCCAATAATAATCAAATTTGTGGACAAAATAAATGAAAGTTTTGAGTTGCATGGCAATCACAAGTCTCGCGCTTAAAATTTAACTTATGGGACTATTGCTTCAAAAAAATGATATCCTTTTTCTCGCTTACACCCTAATTGTCGACAAACTTACTACCTGATACTTACATAAACAATTGAGACCAAGACACTGCCCTTTTCCAAAGGTGTTGCGAGGTATAAAATTTGGTTTGTTATACCTCTATGCTATAGTTGTGTTTGTGATGTATGGTGCGTGTGTGTTTGCGCTAGTGGCAATGTGCAAACTGTGATGCCTCTGAGTGAGTTCGATAAGCCGCCTTTAACTTAAATTCCAGAATGTATTATTTTGTACCCCCTCCGTTCTAAAATGTAGTTCTTTTTAGCTTTCATAGATTCATAATATTTGCTATGCATCTAAATATAATGTATGTCTAGATGTATATCAAAATCTATAAACTAAAAACGCCAAAACGAATTACATTTTGAAACATAAGCGAAAATCCTCCTTATAATTGAACGAAGGCTGACTATTTTTTTATGAGGAAATGGAGTGAAGTTATTAAAGGGATAAGGTTAAAACAATAATTCTCTTACAGTACTGGGCTTGGGCTGGTTGCTAGCGCGCGGGTTGGAGGCGGAAGGGCCATCGGGCCATTTTCACGGCCCGGCGTCATTCACGACACGCCCCTGGAGCCCCACACCTCCTCGGCTCCTCGGCCCACATGCAGTGCAGTAGCATTCAACGGCCCCCTCCGCGGGGGGCAAAACCGTACTTGCCCCCGTCGCAAGCGCAGGGGGGTAGGGCAATACTTGGCCGCCGCTGCTCTCCTCCACTCTCCAATACCCACCTCACTCCGCTTGTGCGGCCGCGTGGAGGCTGCCTGCCGCGGCGCTCCGGCTGCGCTCCGATCCAGAGCGAGAGCAAGGACCCCATCGCCCCCCGCCGCGAGACCTCTCGCGGTTCCGACGCGATCGGCGCCGTCGAGCCACCCCGGAGCATCCCCTCGCGGTTCGTGCTCTCTCGCTGCTCCGCTCCGCCTCGTCGTCGCCGGATCACGCGCCGCTGGCCCTGGATTACTCGTTCCGATCTGAGTGACCCGGGCGTTTTGCGCGCGTTTGTGCTGAGGGGTATGGATAGGGAGGGGAGGTTCTAGGGCTGGGGGCTGTGCTCGCGGTAGGGTTTTGGTGGGGTTTTCAGGGTTTGCGGTGCGGTGCATGGATCCTGATGTAGGATCGAAGTGCGTTTGCCTCGTGTTACGAGCTCCGTTCGTTCGCTAGGCGGCTCACCTGGATGCTGCTCTGCGTGATCGATCGAATTAGTGTTGCCTGGCGCTAAGTGATGTAGACTGCGGTGGAAGTGGAACAGGCGTGCAGAGCTTGAACAGGCATTGCGATATATAATTACGTGGTTTGTACAAAGGCTGGGGTTTGCCAGATGGATGGCTTTGGGTGTTCTTGTTGCTTGTCTGCTTGCAATGGGTGATTTTAGAAACTGGTTAGATAGTGGAATTGTGTATTATGGTAGTTGCATTTGCAACTCTCTTCTCCATTCTGGCGAGTTTCTGCTAGAAGTCTGCAAAAGAAATTGCATTTATGTATTGGAAGTACACTTCCACCCCCAGGAGGCCTCACAAGAAGACACCGGGACTGTCCTACTGCACTGAGGATGCTAGGGGTTCTGATCCTCAAAGACCGCAGGCGATGGCAATCTTGAATCTTGGCATCCTTGCTGCGTGTGATCCTTTTCTATCTATGCGTCCACCAGTTTCTTTTGTTCCGGGTTCTCTTGTTTTGATACTCCTCTGTGGTACTGTAATAATCTAGTTACTTCGGTGGCGTTAGTCACGTTTAGCTCGACTTGCTTGCAGCCGTTTGCTTCAGCCCTCTGTGCTGATCGCGCGCTGTAGTTTGTTTTTCTGTTGCTGGAACTGGTTATGTGGCTGAACTAAATATGTAATTTCGTTGCTCTAAATAATGAAATTCGGGTTCGTCCTGCTATGGAAAAAGTATTGGAAGTAGGTTCTTGAAGCTATTGATTATGTAAAGACATGCAAATTTTAAGGTATAGTATCATTAAAGAGGGAAATCTATGCTATTGTGATGGCAAATTTTCTTTTGAAAAGGATGGTTACTGACAACTGTTTTCTGGGGTGCAGCAATGCCATATTTACCACTCTCTTTTACCGAATGCTTACTTCGTTCATATCTTTCGATTTATTCAGTGCGAAGCTACCCAGTTTGCTCAGGGATTGTGTCGAGAATATGGCTAGAAAGAGGAACCCAATTGTCTTTCTGGATGTATCCATAGGCGATGAACTAGATGGAAGAATGATCTTTGAGGTATATTTCTTGTTGCCATTTCTCTAATACATATTCAAGTGGGAGTGCATTGGTGCATGCGTGACTTTTAGCTTGGGCGAGGGTTACAGAGATCAGTATCTGCAGCTGTGTCCTTTTATATCAAGGCTAAATATGGTATTGGTTTGTTCGATCGGTTGACCAGCATGAATAACCTTTCCTTGCAGTTATTTGCTGATGTCGCGCCCCTGACGTCTGAGAACTTCAGAGCTTTATGCACAGGTAATCTTTATTTCACTTTTTTTTTTGTAAATTAATACAAATTCATCTGTTGGTTAGTGTTACGTGCAAATGATTATTTGTGATAACTACTATAGGATGACATACTTGAACTTGTGTACATATTATGCCATCTTGGGCATTAGGAAATATGAAATGTGATCGTCAACCAAGTTATTTGGTTTATTGAATTAGATTTCGTAATGTTTGTGGTGTCGCGAATGCATCCATAAAACATACTGAAGCTTTTGTTATGTTGTTCACACTAAGAAATATTTTTAGTAACAATGCTTCAAAGCTTTTTAGTAGTACAATAAATGTAGTAAATTCACAAAACTACCTAGTCATCCTAAATTATTAAAAGTTCGACATTGTTAAGAACTTGCTGTGAGTATGGGGGAATACGACGATCTCAATTCTAACCAAATTGCTAGGTTTATGCGGCAATTGTGCTTGTTTTTCTAGATGTGGCTCTTACCAGTGAGAGTCAGGTGTGCCGATATACCCTCCAAACAGTCACAATAAGCACTGTCTCACTGCACAAGGTTCTGCGATCGGTAATGTTCCAGTGTAAATTGTAATTCTATTACCTTTAGGAAGCTACAAGCACAGTTTCAAGTTCTAAGTGTAGTTCTTTTAATTACTTCGGGATTATTGAGTTGCATGCGCCAACCAATTTAATCCAAAAGCTTAAGCTGATGGGGAGAGGTGGGCAATTCACTTATACTTCAACAGGGATGTTTTGTGAAATTTCACTCTTTCAAATATGGCTGCAAACCACTTCTGCTTTTTTGATTTTGCTGCAACGATTTCAGTTGAAAATGCGTTGCCTATTTGGAAATTGGAAGCACAAATGTTGCACTTCCTTTGATTACAAATATAAGTTCATTAGGACATCGGCACTTCTCTAATATGCCACTTTGGCTAGCAATATCTATAATACTATATAATCTTAAATAAAAGGAGTTCTGTATTATGAGTTCACTTTTCATGATGAAACTACTAGCACCAGTCTTCAGATGCCAATCTAAGTGAATTTTAAATATTAATTGTCAAAGATGAAAAGAATCTGGCTTAGGTCAAACCTAAAGTGGACTTGTATTTGTGGTCAGTGGAAGTAGTGAGTAACATCTTTCCAACATGGAAGAATAACGTATTTTGTATGTTTTTATTACTGCTTTTACTAAAGTTTATTTTAGTTATCTGCACGGAGCAATTATCACTGAAGCTATGGTGCTACTAGTACCTTTTGTTGTCACTTAGCAGTCCTAATGATCTTTACTGGTATTTGCTTGAAATCACTTTTTCGGCAATATTATTCGAATCTCAATTCTGTGATCTGCATCCAGCCATATCCGATATGCCGTTCTGTGACTACGTTTGAATATTCCTGAAATCTGAGAACCTAATCTAATTTTGCAGTCTGATGATTAACTACAAGTGAGTCTCTTATTCATTTGAAGTAGAACAGAATGCATAATACACCTTGGATGATGTTTCTATTTCTTCTTTGGCAGTTATAATTTGGCAGACAATTTCTGATATTATTTTTGGTTATAATCTATAAAAGTAAAATTAAGATGTGAGATGAAGATTCCGAACCTGTGTACACCAATCAGCACAAACATACTCGTATGCTATTATAACTTCAGCTGTAGACTTCTTATCCATATCTTCTGTTCTAAACACTAGTGTTTATTTTTGCAACAAAAAATGCAATGATGATGAGTGGCTAATATACTAATATTCTTTGCGGAAATCATTTTATAATGTAGTGGGTACTTGTCTTTTTGCTACACCCCACCTTGTGCAGCTTGAGCTTACAGATTATATTCAAATTTGATCTTAAAATTAACTCCTCCCTAATTGCTAGCATTGTTGCTCTTGATAATTGATGTTGCATGCTTTAGGTGAGCTGGGAAAGACTAAGAAGCCATTATGTTACAAGGGATCAACCTTCCACCGTGTCATCAAGGGGTTCATGGCACAAGTTAGTTTTTCTTCTTCTTCTTCTTCTTCTTCTTCTTCTTCTTCTTCTTCTTCTTCTTCTGTGTAATTTTGTGTTTGTCCATTATGCTTCATAATCTGTAATAAGGTACAATTTTTGTCTTTGGTGGTTAGCATTTGGTTAGCTTTGTCTTGTTCTGTTTTTAGTCAGTTTCCTGTTTCCTTTTTTCATGATGTAGGATGCGAGAGAGATGATATCGACTGCTTTTCATATCATATAGTATTTAAGGTTGTATGCTGAATTATTTATGTTTGCTATTCTAATAATTGGTGGAAAAAATCACTTAACGGTTTTCTTAATCTTAGCTACTGATGGGTGCTTTATTTTTTCAGGGAGGTGACTTCGCAAAAGGAAATGGTGAGTTACACAATTAATTCTTTATTTTACAATTTCTATTTCTTTTCCTTCTGAGAAAAATAGTGGCAACTCCCCTCCTCACATTCCATGATATTTCTCATTTTGTCGTGTTGATAAATTGATGCTCTTATCTCTACCTAAATTGCTTGCATGCACATAACACTCCTTGTAAGTCATGTGGTTACAGCTTGCTATTGCTAATCTTGATTATCTTTGCTGTTGTTTTTTCATCTCACAATGACCCTACCCTTGATTTTGTGATATACTGTGCCACTTCTCTCTAGCACATGATGTTCTTTGTCATATACTCTTCTTCTGAAGAGTATTGTAGCAGCCTCAATTTTTTTCATGTCTGACCCTGGTATAATGGCTTTATAATGGTTTTTAAAATTTTCAAATTTGCTTAGGAATAGTTTTGCTTCCATGTTCCATGATTTGTTGCTGGATCCTGCTGTATACGTCGCCCTATAGATTTCTTTATTATTACCTATTAATGTTGCATGATGATGCATGCTGGCTGTGTTTAGTTTTTTTGTAAGCGTTTCTGTCATACATTAGGTTTGTTTGTTTGATGTGATTCTACCTTGCACGCATAGGCATATGTTCCTGTTTTACATCTCATCTGTGGTAAACTGGTAATGACTATTATTGATCTGTGTTACAGGGTCTGGTGGAGAAAGCATATATAGTGGGAAATTTGGAGGTATTAATCATTTAACTTGGTGTGATATCCGTTATATGATGGATGTTTTGAATACAAATAACCTCGCAACCTTTTCTGTAAGGATTTGGAGTGTGGGCTACGAACCGGTCGAATTTTGTTATTAGAAGTGTATAGTGAATGGATCCAGATTCTAAGAATTAGCACTCCCTCTGCTTCACTATGTTTGTCTATGGCCTTGGGAGAATACCTCTCTTGTCCAATGAGGATATCATAAGTGTAGTTGTTGCAATATTTCCACTCCATACCTCTATTAAGTGCTTTGAAAGAGTTTTAGCAGTTCTATTAGGTGCATGGATGGTCATTTCACATTGATTTGTTCTTTGAACTCATACATTGTTTGTTTGTGCCCACGATATGCTATGGACAAACATAGTAAATGGAGGGAATACAAGTTACTGCTGTGTTTTTTTTTTGCTCTAGAAACACTGTAGATCTCATCCACCTGTTCTGGTAAGGTCTAAGCAAGAAGTTTGTATCATTTGCATTTCAGATGAAGCTTGTGTCCTACGCCATGATGATTGTGGTCTCTTGACAACGGCAGATACTGGCTCCCAATTCTGTATTACTTTCAAGCCTAATTCTCATCTTGACAGGTTTGTTCCAGATCAATTCCATTTAAATGATAGTGTGATTCAGTATTGTACAAAATAAATCTTTAGACCACATGAATTGAGCCTCTAATCTTACAGCCACTTGCCCATCCATATTGCCTCTTTGGAGAATACTTGTCCGTAATCTAAACACTGCACATTCGTCTGTTGGACTGCTGTTGTTTTCAGTAGGATTGTTCAAAATCCCTAAACTGGCCACTAGCCAAACTGGATGAGGGAAAACTACACTACTCCTATGTTGCTTCTTCTCTAGTTGATGTTCATAATTAGTGTATTCCCCCACCTCTGGTTTGGGTTGCTTTGACTGGATTAGGGTTTTGGACACCCTTAGTTTTTAGTACCAAACTGTATTTATTCATTGTTCCCCCATCCTAATTAAAGTTCTAAGCTGTAATAGTAAGCGATACATTATTTCTAGAATAGAACATGAACACCATTTGCTTAATTTTTTTTTTCAAGGATTGGAACTACAGAAGAATAGTTCTTTGTTACTTCTTTTACTTGTTGACTTGTAGGGTCTTTGGATCTCCACTGTTGCCTAATTCAAATTGAACAACCCTGCTTGTAGAAATGTAAGAATTTGGTAGTTTTGTATTGTATGCGTCATCCTTTCAGTTTTACTTTCTGGAGTACCGTTCGTATATTTATTAGATTTGGGTTGGTGAATGGAATATGCACTACGCCTGTGTGGAATTTTGCATCCGTTTCCTGTTATATGAATGCCTTTTTTTGAGAAAATACACTAGAAGTGAACCTGTCCGGCAGATGCATGTACGGAAGTTATGAAGCTTCGTTTTTGTTTTGCTGTTTTTCCCCCTTTGTTTGCAACGTAGCTTGATTGTGACAAAAACCGTTAACTAGGCATATCGTTTAGTTTTTAGAAGCCTCTAGAATGTCTTAACTCTTAACACAAAT
Organism: Panicum miliaceum; assembly: GCA_032594955.1. Lineage (NCBI taxonomy): Eukaryota > Viridiplantae > Streptophyta > Magnoliopsida > Poales > Poaceae > Panicum > Panicum miliaceum. The sequence continues at coordinate 4,742,233 of CM064067.1, forward strand.
TCATTTGTGAATTCCATGGTTTTCTGACTCAGTACATTTTGGTGGTAATATGATCTTCTACTGTGTTCCAGAAAACACACTGTTTTTGGCAAGCTTGTTGTTGGAAATGATGTGTTGAAGAGGATCGAACAAGTTGATGTGCATGAACCTGATTCGACTCCCGTTGTTCCGGTTAGGATAGTAGATTGTGGGGAGCTCACTGACCGCAAACATCATGATTCTGTGACAACTGAAAATGGTATGTCTTGTCAACTGCTTGAAATTTTGCCGCAAATGTCAGTCATTTTAAGTCATTTCTGCATATAGGTAAGGTAGGCCACCAATATCCTTACCTTTTTAACATAATTTTCATGTGATTATGGTCATATAGATAAAAAGAGGGCTGCCAAATCAAAGTTGTTGAAAGATATATCTTCCGATGAGGAAAGTAATGAAGGACAACACAAGGGACGTCATAAGAAGTCATCAAAAAGGAAAAGGAAGAAGAGGAGATATTCTTACTCGGAATCAGATAGCTCTTCTGAGTCAGAGACTGAATCATCGGATTCTGAGAGCGACTCTGATACTTACTCCAGTGACTCATCTGATGTCAGCAGCTCAAGTGATGACAGACGAAGGCGCAGAAAAAGACACTCAAAGAAAAATAAGCGCAAGCGTTCAAGAAGAAAGCGTGACCATAGGCGCGAGAGAAGGCGTAGGAAGCGTGATAGGAAAGCAAAACAGAAGTTAAAAAGGTATGATATCATTGTTGAATTGAACATTTCAGACCTTTTATCCGTAACATATATTCTTTCATTAACAGGATGATAGAGAGTGACAGTGAAGCTGAAAGTACGAGTGATAGCAGCTCTGAGGATGCCAGAAGCAAGCGACACCGTCGTGGGCGGAAGTCCAAGGCATCATCTCAAGTTTCTGGTAATTTCTTTTCTTTTTTCCTATATATTCTTTACACCTATGCATGTTGATCTTGCTTTATTTCACTAACAGTAAAATGAAGTGGTTTCTGGACTTTTTCTCATTTCTCAATTCGGTTTATGAACTCGGTCTGGGTAACATGCCCATAAACTTAGACTATGTACCCACATCAGGCAATTCTTTGTAATGCAAGATTAGGGTGGCATCACTCATCATTATTGAACTGTATAGGCACAATATGATAGTTCTTCTCCATTGTATTTCTAGAAATCGATAGAATGATTTTTAAAGTAATGAAAGGGTAGAGATCTCCATGGAGATCTCAAATTAGAAATTAATGCAATTTCTGGCATGCAGGGCCCAACTTTGTAGTTAAGATGATGTGGTGTGTATGATCTGTTTGGATGTCTTATCAGTACCCTTGACTGTTAGTTAACTTCCTCTTCACAAATACTTCACATTTCACACTAGATCTGGCCAGTGTTTTCATACTGGCTATCAATAGCTTTTAAAATACTTAGATTGGAAATATGAGAATCATATGCGTAAATTTGTCTTAAAAAATATTTTCACAATCTCATAATTTTGCTAGATTTTATAAACAAATTCTAGTGAAAAACAGTGGCCAAAGAGACCGTGTCATGTCCAAACATCCAAGTATTTCTTACTGGTGGTGTATTCTTTTAGGCTTTAAATCATGGTTGCATGTTTTTGTCTGTGGTGTAGTTATTCCATTATCTGTATGACATGTTGTAGCATCTGTACTGTACTAATTGGCTACCTAATCAAACCCACTGTTCGAGAAGCAGCACAGGGTAGCTGCGTCTGTGCAGAAGGGATTTATAGTGAGTTGTTTGGTTTGTGGCATATGTTTAGTTCAACTTTTAATTGATGTGTACTCTTTTGTTTTCAGCGGAAAATCTTGCTGCGGTAGCTGTTTTGAAGGAAGCCACATCAACTCAACAAATGAGTGGAATGCCAAGGAGTCTGGCACAAGAAGATAACTCCCCCCTGCAAAATGGGGAGATCCATACAAATGGTGTTAATGAATCAAAAACTGAAAGGAATGCTGCTACCATGCCTGTTCTAGCTGGCAATCGAAGCAAATCTAGGTTTCCTATACTTCTTCACACATCAATCATTCTTTGTGCTTACTGCTTCTGCAAGCGGTGTTTCATCTGACATTGATAAGCAGGAGCCAGAGCATGAGTGCTAATCACTCAATGAGCAAGAGTATGAGTATCAGTCCAAGGAGAAGCCCGATCAAAAGGTCAATTACCACCCCGAAGAGATCAGCTAGCAGGAGCCCTGTTCATCATAGTCGCAGTAGAAGCCCTGTCCGTGTTCCCAAAACAAGTAAAAGCGGGAGTCCAGCTAGGCGGAGCATCACCAGGAGCCCTGCTAGAAGAAGCCCCAGCAAGAGCTCACCTAGAGATGCAAGCAGAAGCGCGACTCCCCGCACAAGCAGGAGTCCTGTTAAAGGTCAAAGAAGAAGCATTAGCAGGAGCTCAGCTAGGTCTATGCAACGAAGAACTCCAAGCAGGAGCCCAGAGAGAACTCATCTACGTAAAAGTGTCAGCCCAAGCCCACCTGTGGAGAAGAGAAGAAGCATTACCCGGACCTCTGCAAGATCTCCATTGCGAAGTGTTAGCCGGAGCCCTGCTAGGTTTTCAAGGAGCCCACATAGGCCTTCCAGGAGAAGCCCAATCAGAAGTCCTCGAAGGAACATACGTAGAAGCGTGAGCAGGAGCCCTGTGAGAATACCTAGAAGAAGCGTGAGCAGAAGCCCTGTAAGAGGTGGTCGACCTCGGAGGAACATTAGCAGAAGTCCCAGTCCACCTCGCAGGGCAATATCACCCCCTCCAAACAATGGGAGGAGCCCATCAAGGACTGGCTCTCCTGATGGGTCTCCAAAACGCATAAGGCGGGGACGTGGTTTTACTCAGCGGTACTCATTTGCAAGACAATATCGCTCACCTTCTGCCGATCGCTCGCATCGATATGGTGGAAGAAGTGACCGTGACAGGTAATTTAATCAAACTTTGAGCTTTGACTTATTTATTTTAGATTTTTCATTTATTATTCTCCTTCTGTAGATACATGGGTTACCGGGGTTCCCGCCACCGATCACCTCCTCGACGGTATAGAAGCCCACCCAGAGGCAGACCATCATCACCAAGGTAAATGAACTGTTGTTATATGTGATAATTTAGCATCCTGTCATTTTCATGGATGTCAAGCTTCTGGTATTATTTGTGATGCACATATCATTGGACCAAATTCTGAGCAAGAGGTTATATTTATGTGGATGCTTAACTTAGATTATTATTTATGACGCACATGATCTAATCACTTTTATTTCAAGTTGTTTCTGAATTGGTGTGCTTACCCCATTCTAGAGTTGGTTCCATGTCATGATTTCTTTTATTTTGACACTTGAGGCGAAGTAGGTACAGGAGGAGGAGCCGAAGCACCTCACGCAGCCCTGTCCACAGAGAGCGAGGTAGGGGAGGTGGCTACAGCAGAAGCCCTGTACGGAGTCGTTCGCCCCCTGCCGGGAAACCTAGGTCACATGGTGAGCGTGCACGGTCAGTCTCCAGGAGCCGCCTGTCCAGATCGAGATCAAGGTCTCCACCACCAGCGCATGATCGGTCTCCACCCGATTCCCCATCTCCTAAGTGTGCAAGTGATGAGAAGTCCCGGTCCCCATCCCCGTCCCGCTCGCGCTCCCTGTCTGCAAGCCCTAGTCCTGGAGGCAAGAAAGGCCTGGTTTCCTACGGAGATGGCTCCCCAGATTCTGCTGGAAAGTAGGGGGGCAGTGAAATGTTTCTACTACCTTTGGGCATTGGCTGTTGATCTATCCATCGGCTCTTTATGTTAAAAATTGCAACTGGTAGTCTGTAGTGAAGCTGTTTTGATTCTTGAGCCCCTGGTGGTGTTATCGCTGTAGAAGTGTTAAATATGTTGTTTGGGATGATCGCGGATGTGGTTCAGTTATCTTCAGACAAATAATCTGAGCCTAGTATATGGTTTTGTAGAACATGTTGCACGGTTTCTATTCGTTGGTGGAATTAAAAGAGAATCGTAATAATATTTTGTTCTTGATACCGATACCTTGTGCTCTTGTTTCCTTTTTGCATTTTTCTGGCATATATTATATTATCTCGGCAAAATAACCGTGTGTTTTTATGTAACGTTTACTTGTTACTGCATGGTGACACAGCTTTGCTGTACCTTGCATTGCTGAAATTTATTGCATAGATGCAGCTTGGAACACGCTGATTTTGCATTAGTCGAAAGTTCTACGGTATGATGCTTTGTCGCGATTTCTACTAGGAAAGCACGAGCATACTCGGCAGTGGTGGTACGAGGCCACCACAGTGCTGGACGCTGTGGCTTTGTTTTCCCTCGTGCGGCCGGCAGCACTGTGGCCTCTAAATTCAAGTACCCGCACCGGATCCCGTGTGGCGCGACGGGAACGGCCAATGGGAAACCGACGTGGCCACTCGCCGCGCCACTCGCTACGGTTACCCTGCCTTGTTCAAACCTCTGCCGCCCATTCTTCCATCAACGGCCAGCACCCTCTCTCCACCCCGACACCGGCGAAATTCCCCAATTCTGAGCACCCCACACCGGCCGCGATGGAGGCCGCGACCGCCGCGACGGCGGCGATGGTGTGGTTCCGGAAGGGGCTGCGCATGCACGACAACCCGGCGCTCGACGCGGCCCGCCGCGGCGCCGGGCGGCTGTACCCGGTGTTCGTGCTCGACCCGCGGTACCTGCGCCCGGACCCCGCCGCGGCGTCCCCAGGCTCCGCGCGCGCCGGGGTCGCCCGCGTCCGCTTCCTCCTCGAGAGCCTCGGCGACCTCGACGCCCGCCTCCGCCGCCTCGGGTCCCGCCTCCTCCTCCTCCGCGCCCGCGATGACGTCGCCGGCGCCGTCTGCGCCGCCCTCAAGGACGTGAGCATCCGCCCTCGATGCAAATTTAACGCCTTCTTTCCCCCCCTCCGGCCATCGGGTACATACTGACAACCGCATCGCAGTGGAACATCGGCAAGCTGTGCTTCGAGTCCGACACCGAGCCATACGCGCTGGCCCGCGACAAGAAAGTCACGGTGAGGCTCATGATCGCTTATCTCTAGTACTAGTTTTCTTACAAGTACTTACCTGACGAAGATTTTTGTACGTGCAGGACTTTGCGATGGCTTCGGGGATCGAGGTGTTCACGCCGGTCAGCCACACCCTCTTCGACCCAGCAGAAATCATAAGCAAGGTGCTCGTGATCGAACACTCAGCCACTCAGGCACTAGGTACCAGCAAAGTGACCAGATGCTTGGAGTTCACCGCGTACCTAATTTTTGTTTTGCCAACTTGCAGAACGGTGGCCGGCCGCCTTTGACGTACCAATCATTCATCGCCATTGCCGGGGAACCGCCTGAGCCTGTTTTGGAGGAATACTCTGAACTCCCACCGGTTGGAGACACGGGAGAGTACGAGTTGTTGCCCGTGCCCACAGTGGAGGAGCTTGGGTATGGGGATATCAGCCAGGTACAAGCGGACTCACGATTGGTCCAAAGAAGTAGTATTTCAGTTGCTGCTGGATCGAGCTTGAACTTCGTGATGGCCAATTGCAGGAGGAGATTCTTGGGTGGCGCTGGCATGGCGGCCGGCCAAATTCCGGCGAGGGGAAAAGGGTCGGGGAGATTCAGGAAGGTAAGAGCTACCTTGTGGGGCTTTGGTTGGGGTTGGGATGGCCGGAGGTGGCTCGTCGGCGCGGAGCAGGGGAGCGGTGGTGGTGCTGTGCGTCGGCGACAGCGCTCCGGCGAGGCTAGGAGGGTGTGGTCGGGTCGGGGAGCTTCGGTGGGACGTGGGGTATCCGTTCCGAGGCTTGGTTCGAGCGGAGGAGGGCCGGAGGCGGCGTGTCCATGGCGGACAGGGGCGGTGGCGGTGGTCGCTAGCTGCGGCCTTGCTCCGGCGGGTCTGGGCGGCGATGGGTGGGGCAGTAAGCTTCGGTGGGGCGGTGTGGTGGTGTTTGGATGCTTAGTTCTGGCAATGGGTGGCCGGAGAGGCGAGCTCCACGGCAAGTTTGGCACGGCGGCAGCAATGGCAACGGCGGGGAGCTTCTGGTGAGTCTGGCGCGCGCGAGCGGCTTCGTGCTGCCTTTTATAGGCGGCAGGAGGGAGGGAGAAGGCCAGGGCTGGACTGCGAGGCTCGGACGCGGGTGGCACGACATTGGCCGCGGTGGGCGGCAAGCAGAGTGCCGGCGTGGCGTGCGGCGGGCGCGGCCAGGGGGTTGGACGCCGGGGATTTGACGTGGGGGAGGGGAAGATCACGCGGACGTGGGTTGGGCAAGCAGCTGCAGCAGCTGGCTTGTCGGGCGGCAAGCGCTGGGGTTGGCGGGGCGCGGCAGAGGCTCGAGCACGGCGCGGCCTCGCCATTGGGTCGGCGGGCGGCGAGCAGAGGCGTTGCGTCGCCGTCATGCGCGTGGCACGCGCGGGCTAGGCGGCTTCGCGGCGTGGGGGAGGGGCGCGTGCGGTAGGGGCGCGGCCAGCCATTGGCTTGGCACGACGTGGGCTGCAGGGATTGCCGGCGACGTGGCGGCCGGCTCTGCTGGTTGTCGGGGCAGAGCAGGGGAAGGGAGGGACTGAAAGGGAAAATAGAAGAAAACCAAGGGGCTGAACTGTAAAACTATATTTTTCTTCTATTTTTGTGTTGCAACTCGAAAATCTCTAAACATGAAAGTTGTTCAAAATGAAAAGTTGCGAAAGTTTGGTTTCGGGCTAAAGTTCATTTGAGTTCTAGTTTGAAAGTTAATTTGAAAACTCAAAAAAGTTTGATTCGGAGGGTACGCCATTTCCTGGGCAAAAATTTGTATTCTCTCCTAGGCTTTAACTAGACTTTTGTTTATCATGTTACTGATGGTGTGCCTATTCAATTTTGTAGTCATATTTTCTTTGATATGAAAGTTATTTAATTTGTTTAATTATAGTACATGTACTTATGCACATATACACATACTTTCAAATCCAAGCAAAACCTACTCATAATTTATTTCCTTTAAATTTTTCTTAGTTAGTTAAGCATATTGTTATGCCAATGAGACTTGTTTAGTAATTTAAACACCTAAGGTGTCACAGGGAGGTCTTGATTATGTTTTTCAGACGTCTTGTCGGTACGCCACAGTTGACTCGCACTTTTATCGTGGCCCTTCTAATCTTGATATCATATCTTAAAGCAAGTACATTGCTATATCAGCGGTCCCATATGTCGTGCAAGTATATTGCTACACATCAACGGTCTTATATGTCATTTCATGTAAGTCCACGTAGTATTTTTGATTAGGGGGTGGAGAGAGAGGAAGGAGAGAGAACAAGGTGGTTGTTTCGCAAGACAACCGTCTCATTGGCTAAAATTTAGGACTGTGTGACCACTTTCTCACCACTTTATGAGTTGTTGTTGCCATGCAACTCACAATATTCTTTTTCTATGCACAAATTATGGAAATTGTGTATTTACTACGAGACAACTTATAAGACAACTCATATTACATCATCTCAAGATGACGTGGCGATGCATGACAGCGAATATTAGACTGACTCTTAGACTAGATACTTGCTTTGCGTATCGGTAGCCGCGTTCACGGACGTTTTTTCCTCACACAAAGATCGTACCATTGCTTCAGGTTGTCAGAACCTGAAGTCAGAAACCGACCGGAGTAGGGCTCCATTTCATCCCGCATCTCCTCAATGCAGTGGAATCCAAGCACCACATTTCTTTCTCAGAAACGAGCTGTTCTGTTTTCTTTTTTTTGAAGTAAGAGCTGTTCTGTTAGGCCTTCTCCAACAGTTAAAGATAGTTGCTATCTTTAAGTTATGCTATGCCAGTTAGAGATAGTATAAAAGATCATGCATCCAACAATCTAGCTGTTGATCTGCATCCCAACAAAGCAAGAGAAAGACATGAGCAGTGAGCACGGGTCCACACTGCCTTGATTGATGTGCTATAAGCTAGCGATTCTTCCACCGCTAGCGATTTGCTTTTTTGCTGTTTCTCGCTCCTACATGGCGCTCCTGACCAGCGACATCGCTGGCCGTTGGTTCCGCGTTTGTTTCCTTGTGGCAGGGTCCATCCTTTTGATGCAGTAGCAGAGCTGCCAAACAGCCAGAGCACCTGAAGCAGCCCTGTTCACCATGCAACAGCAGCCCTTTTCCACTGCGTCGTCCATTGGCATGTCAAGAGCGCAGATGTATTCAGATAAAGCTAGCAGTTAGCGGACGGCTCCAAGGAGATGTGCCAGATGGCTGGGAAGCCACCATGATCTGAGTTCCGAGGGTCTGTGGAGTCAGCCATCAGGTTCAGGTAGGCATCTGCAGTGTACCGCCTGGCTGTTTCTTCCACATGGTTTCAGTGCGGTGGCTCGATGCCCCCATCGCTCCGTGGATGCGCGCGTTCAGAGGCAAAGATTTGCTCCCTGTTCGCTGCTCCCTCCGTCCCATAATATTTGCACGTTTGGACTGATGGTGCGCATATCAATGCAGCAGCAAAATTACATTACTACCCCTACAAAAGGGTCTGACAATTTTCTCAGAAGAAGTCTCATTGTACTTTTACAACAAAATATGTGGCCAGGAATTTCAGAGCTCAAAAGGAAAGACAAGATAACAACACAACACGTGTCCACACATGTGGCCACGAATGAGGAAAGCTAATAAACAAAGCTTTTTTGGAACAGAGAGACTATTAGATTCTAGCACTACTACTCAGGCGCCAGCTGATCCAAAATTTGAATTGGCGCCATTGCCCCACTATAAAAAGGCTTCAGGTCATCAGGTGCTTGACATTCTCCAAACTAATCCAACTTCACGGCCTGCAATTCATTCGACCTTCAACCATGACCATAGATCTAAATATAGTACCAGATGGAGGAAGTGGAGAGTCCTTGCCTGACCTGAATGAACAACCTGCTGATGATGGAGATGGCATGCACCATCTTCAGGAAAATGAAGTCCATCCACTCACCGAAGGTCAGTCCTACTATCTCCAAGAAGAGGAACACGCTGGTGCCCATGCAATAGATCTCAATGTTCCTGCTTGTCAAGGACATGAAGAATTTCATCAAGGTAATGTTGCTCTTAATACCATCACTGCAAGTAAATATATTGTGCCTACACACAACTTTCAGCCCCCATATTATTGCAGTCGTAGCTGTTCATGAAGACCATCAACAAGATGGAGATATCAGCTTTCATGGTCCACATTATTTTGGCCTCGACTTAGAAGCTGTTCATCAGCAACAAGAGATGCAACAAATGATCAGTAAGTCTCATATCAACAACTATTTGCACAGAATTAAACAACATTTTGGTACTGCTGCCTAACCTGATTTTTCTGTTCTAGATATGATCGATGACATGCATGACTATGGTGTGTACGCTGATGCTGTGGATGTAGTCTTCGATGAGGAGAAGTTGGAGGACTCAGATGTTGACGAAGATGAACATGCAAACACAAATAATTCCCATAAGTACAGACATTTGACAAACACCGAAAGGCAATAAATATATGAAGCATTGCTTGAGAGAAGCATTCGTGGAAAATTAAAAAAGAACACTACAAATATAGTAGCTGAGATGTTTCAAGTCAGTAAGTATCAAGTGCGTGGTGTTTGGCGAAGAGCTAAGCAGTGTCGTGCACAAGGCATACCAGTAGATGTTACATCATGGAGGAAGAATTGTGGACGCAAAAGGATACAAATTGATCTATCAGATATTCTTAGAGTCCCCTTGCATAGGAGGAGGACTATACGATCTCTAGCTAATGCTATCGGTGTCAAAAAGAGCACTCTGCATAGATGGTTCAAGGCAGGCCTACTACGACGCCATTCCAGCACACTAAAGCCTCTGTTGAGAGAAGATAACAAGAAAGGCTACGATGGTGCCATTCCATGTTAGATCATCGAACATTGCCAAATGATCCCAAGTTCATTGAAATGGACAAAATCATCCACATGGACGAGAAGTGGTTCAACATACATGCAATTACATGAAGTGTTACTTGCTTCCCGAGGAGGAGGATCCACACAGGACTGTGCACAATAAAAACAACATTGGCAAAGTTATGTTTTTAGCAGCAGTTGCAAGACCAATATATGATGATGCAGGTAATTGTATTTTTGATGGGAAGATAGGAGTGTGGGCATTTGTTAGAAAGGTACAACGTACACTTATTGCACTTTCTTGCATAAGTTTTTGTGCTATGAATTTGTGGTCCTTACTTGGTTTCATGTCCTATAGGAACCAGCAAAAAGAAGAAGTCGTAATAGAGGAAGGGGCGCTGAAGTCACCAAACCTATCAAGGTAGATCGGGCTACTATGAGGTCTTATCTGATCGGTGATTCTGGATGCTATTGTTCGACGGTGGCCACAACAATATGCTGGAAAAACCATTTGGATTCAGCAAGATAATGCCCCTTTACATGTGCCAGTAAATGATGAGGAGTTTGCTGCTGCAGTTGCACAAACAGGTCTTGACATACGACTCATCAATCAACCTGCCCCCAGATTTGAATGTACTGGACCTAGGATTCTTCAATTCTCTTCAATCCTTGACCTATGATAGGATCTCTAGGAACTTGGATGATCCAGACACTTTGAATAGGGTGTTCCTGACACTACAAGGGTGTTTGATTGAGGTGATGAAGGATGGTGGAGGAAATAGATACAAGATTCCTCACATCGACAAAGATCGACTCGAGGCCATAGGCATGCTTCCTAGAAGACTTGGTTGTGATAGGAAGCTATATGAGGATGTGTTGGCATCGTTGGGAAACTAATTATATCGTTATGTACAGAAAGTGACAACCTACACCTAGTACACAAAAGCACTTCAGCCAAACTACATCGTCGCACAAGCATAGTTTATCATGGCACCAAAAGCACCTCATCTACCCACAGCAACACAATTTCAATTCATACTTGCAACCAACGGCAGATAACTAGGGAGGAGGGGTGAAGAACAGTGGCACCATAACCTTATACATGGCGATGAGCAATTCGTGGTAGAAAGGTTCTATATCAAAAGGCACCTCAGCTAGGCGCGCAGCCACATCTGGATGGAGATCCTCACGAAGCACCTTTTTTGCCAGGCGCCCAGCTACCTCCGGGTTCATCTCGACGCCGGCAACTCCATCCGCGGCCACCGCAGGGGCCACATCGACGCTGGCAGCCCCGGCCGCGGTCACCGTAGGGGCCACATCCACGCCGGCAGCCCCATCCGCAGCATCCACAAGGGTCAGATCCACACCAGCAACCCTGTCCGAGGCCACCGCAGGGGCCAGCTCCACGTCGACTGCCCCATTCGCGGCCACCTCAGGGCCCACATCTTCATCTTCAGAGTCAGGGACGTACACGTCGCCCTGGGAGTTGAAGCGCAGGCCAGCCCTCTCTATTCGGCACCCACGTACGCAGATCCACGCCTCAGTCGAGTTGGTTCCACATGGCTTCACCACTGATTTGGCGGCGCCTGGCTTGACGACGGGGCCGCCGATCCCGCTTGCGCCGGCGTGCGTTCTAATCCCGCAAGCAGCAAACTCGCCGCTGCAGCCGGGCCGACTTCACGAGGTCGCCGATCTCTCCGCGGGGCTTCATCAGGTCAGCACCGCCGGCGCCGGCCACCTTGCTGCCTCCACGCATCTGCAGCCTACGGCGGCGGCCGCCTGCAGCCATCCCCGCGCAGGGATGAGATCTTTCGAGGGATGGAGAGATGCGTGCGCTCGCTCCGTGGATGGAAGCCTGGGCAAGAAAGCTTTCAGAAGGGAAAGGAGCAGAGGGAGATGAGCTTATCCGCTCGGTGGGGATTTTTTTTTGTCCTCCGCTTGGTGGGGACTGAAACGAGTGGACGAGAGCACTCCGGCAGCCTTGCATTTTTTTATGTCAACGTGAGCAGCGGTTCGAGCTAGCAGCAGCGAGTGCAGTCTAGCACTTCTATGCCATCTCGTCACTTTATTTTGGGATTTTTTTTTAAAATTGCAAAGATGCAATTAAATTGGGACGGAGGGAGTATGTACGGGAGTATGTAAGAATCCTGACGGCCTGAAGGCGACCTGTGGCTTTGTGTGCCGCCTTGGCCGTTATCCTTTGATTGTTGTCAACTTGTCATGGTGATGCAGAGCCCAAGAGTTTGGCATTCTGTTGAAGTCTTGATCTCATCTACAATGCACAACACCAGTCACATAGTCTCTGTAGACTGTAGTGCCAAAAACCCAAGCATTCTTGGACATTTTCGCTGTTAAACCACAGTGACAGACATTGCTCAGTTAACTTCTGCTCTTTCGTTTTTCAGGTGATCACTCTTCTCTTTGGAATTTGCTATGGTTTGTATCCAATATCCATCCCATGTCTAGTGAAGAAACAAGAACAGTTACAGTTTGTTTTTCCATGGACGGCATGCAAAGGCCTTCTACTTTTTGCAACAACAGCGGTTCGATCTTATTGCTTATGGGGCCCTGCACCCTGCATGTAAGATGTGCAATTATCGAGCTAACTCACTAGCCATACTCCCCCCCCTTTTCTTTGGATTTGACAGCCATGTCCTTTTTCTCCACATGCACACAAAGATGCGCGCATATTCACATCATCTAAATCAGATATGCCTGCAAGATTCCGACTTCAGAATTCAGACTACCTCATAGATAGGAACAAGAAAAAGAGCACACACGGAATCAAGTCAGGTGCTCTAGAGAAATCTTTGGGCTGTTCATGTCTTGTCAAAATTTCAAGTGAAACAATATACCTCTAGAAAGAATGTCATCAAATTTGCACGTCTCAATACGAACTAAACACAGCTCACTTAATTAGGTTTCTGTGATAAGACCTCGCCCGTCCCGCATTGAGTCTCCGATTAAGCACATCCCTTGCATTTTTTGTCTAATTATTATTTTAGTGGTAGGCAACGTGCCAACATGTCCGTGGATAAGTGAAGCACCATGATTTCATCTAGTTCAAGGTCCGTCGAATAAATCTCTCGAATATGGACGAGTGCGCGCGCTTATACGTGCGCCGACATCTAGTCTATAATGTGTTTTGGAAGATGCACATTTTAATTATCTTAGTACATGTCGCTTTAAACAATATCTCATACGGCCATGGAACCATGATTTTGCATCAGGGTTGGAATATGATAGACCGAAACCCGCTAAAATCAGAGAGCCAAAAAAAACATGGGCAAATGCTAGAGAGCTAATCCGTTCATTTCACATTATTTCATCTGAAGGTTCACGAAGTTTCTAGTATCTAGTGAAGGGGATTTCTTTTTTGGAGTTACTGTCCAGTGCACCAAATATTTGGAGCAGAGCCAAATCTGTATATGTTACTAGACTTTTTTTTTATCCCGATGCTATTTTTAGAAAATGTACATGGATAATAGAAGTTCATGGACATGCTCCACTTCACCATAATTTCAGAAATCCGAACCAACCATTAAGCTCAACTCGATGTCCCGAGAATTAATCCAGGAGCTCTTGAGAATTAGTCTAGGAGCTTAGAAGGACTGCAGTAGCAGCATGATTTGCATGTGAAAAAGGAGGAATTTGTTCTATATGTTTGAGCCACTTTTTAGCGATACTTCTCCAATTAGTCATCAGAGATTCAGAGTGAAGTGCTTAAGGCCTTATTTGTTTGGACTCTTGAGTTTGGAGCGTAGACGGCGGGCGGAGCGAACACGGGCACGACCAAGCCGCCAAGCCGGGGACCAGGCGACGCCCTCCCCCTGCCACGACATGGACATTCACCAGCCGCTGCAGCCTGCCGCTCCCTGCCACACCGGCCGGCCGGCGTAACGAACCTCATGAATGATGTGATGGCACTGGCCCTGCCCCTGCCGCAGCCGTCGCGTCGCCCTGCCTCGCCTTGTTTCGCGTGCCGGCCATTGGTGGCCGCCGTGCCTGCGCAGTGGCGCCTGCCCCTGCCGCATGGGGCTTTCCTCTCCCTCCGTCCTCTAGCCGCCGCCTGCCTGCCTGCCGCCGCTGCAGCAAATGCTCTGAACCCTCTGCTCGCTGACGCAACGTAAAGCAAGTGCCGCCGCTGGCGCTGGGCGACGGATCAGGCGCAGCAAGCAGTACCACCACCTGGCCATGCCCACATGAATCTTCTGTTCATCTGTACGTGCGTACGCTGCCGTCTACTGGCCTGGCCTCTGTAGCTTCCTGCGCCGATCCATGCATCCTCATCCTTCTGCCATGGAAAAGAAAAGCTGCCTGCTTCCATCACTGGCTCGGGCAAAGGTAGGCTGCCATGCAGCCTGCTGCGGCCATGATCGCATTACATTCATGTGGTGCGCGTCCTGCGCCGCCGCGCCCAGGCACGTACCGGTACCATGGCACGGCGAGATGCGAGGCGCGAGCTACCCGTAGAGTGAACGCGACAAGGGTCGCCGCGCCGGCCGCGAGCAAGATCTAATGATCCGACCTTGATCGATCGATCGAGGTATCGGCTGGGGTACACGGCCGGTTACGCAACGCCATGCCACCGCTGCTGGCCTGCTGTGCAGCAGCAGCAGCCAGGCAGCCTCTCATGTGCCGCGCATGTGACGACGGATCGATCAGAATGGTACGCAGATGGAGCTAAACGAGTACGACCACCGCTCGCAGCCATCCATGCCGTCCGTGGCACCGCATGGAGAGAAGGTGGCCGGACCGCCGGAGTGGAGGCGGCGCCAGTGGCCAGTGGCCACCGTGTCCTCTGGCCTCCGGCCACTGCCAGCAGCCCACGGCACCCGTCAACTCACTCAATCCCCTCAATCATTCGCGCCCTTAACCGCGATGGGCATCCCGCGGCTGCTCAAGGGCCAGCAGGGAGGGAGAGCCGGGGTGGCCTTTACTGCCCTTGGGATCGATCGATCACGTCTTGCCCTGCGCAATCTTGGCGTCTCGGCGGCTGCAGCCTGCCTTTTCGGTAGTGCCCGCCAGATCCCCAGCAGACGTCGCGCTGCGTCCTTCCCTGACGCGCCCAAGTCTGATCTGGCGATGGATGGGCCAGTGCTTGCTGCTTCAGTTAAAAGATTCCTGCCCGCGCCATTACACTGACTGACTGAGCAGGCGCAATGGCAAGCTCAGCTCAGTTGCAGTGCTTCACTGCTTCCTCAGTGCCTGTGTGTGCGCGCGCGCGCGCAGATTAACTGCCACGCCATGTTCAGCAGCATCACTGACCCATGACTGATTAACTAACTAATAACTAACTGGTTAGCTAACTGATCAGAGTAGCAGACATATACTAAGCAGTCTAGGGCGTGACAAGCATTCCATCCATTGGGAGCCTGAAATTTCTGGAACCTAGTAGCAGTGGCAGTTCAGCAGCAAAGTTTGTCTGTTCTTCTAGGTTCACTGCCCTCTGATTCTTAATTTCTTCACAAAGACGCATCACACATCGTTTGAAGAACAAGAAAAAAAAAACTATTCGCCGCGATTAGGTTATTTGATCCAACTCTCTGTCAAATCCGGTCGCCGACGAACGATCGGCCATCTTCTCTGGCCGAGTAAACAACGAGGTTTTCCCCCCTCCAAAGAAGAGCGAGTGTGGATGTTGTGTGACACAAAGCCAGATGCTACACATCTACCAGAATATAGTAACTGTCTGGTGCTGGCAGCATGGATCCTTCTCATTCCGTAGGATGGCAGCGGCAGAGGGGCTCTTCTTTTAAATTCAAATCCGGAGGGGGCGGGGGGCGAGGACCGGAGCTAGCGGACACTTTTAAATTTGCCGCGGCTTTCCGGGGCAGATTCATCGGCACAAATCAAGGGCACACTCTACTCTACTGTACCACCACCACCACTGGCTGAGAATGAAGATGGAGCCAGGTGCAAATGGCGAGAGCGAGCTCTGTCAGATAGAGATTAGGGCAGCAGGCCCGCGAGCTTGGCTGCTGACGTGGACGGATTTACCTGGGGGGCCGTGCCGCCATTATAGCCGGTGGTGGCGATCGTAATCAAGTGGTTAGCGCCTCTCATGTGGCCTATTAATTGGGCCTCGGATGTCTCTCACGCCGAGCTGGAAACCATGAGGGAGGGAGGGAGCGGGGGTGGACGCCCGAGCCTGCCCGTGTCACGCCCGCTTGGCGCCATGTGCGCGCGGAGGACCCTTCCTTATTCCGTGGGCAACGGCCGCGGCCGCCGGCCCGGGGATCGGCGCCGCGGCCGATCTCGATCGGAACAGCTGCGCCGCCGCCGCCACCCGGACGTCTGTCTGGTAGGCGAAGAGCCACGGTGGTGCATCGTACTGCGCTGTTCCTGGCGCTGATCATTTGGCCATTGCTGGTCAGTGAAATACTAGTGGTACGGTTGAAGGGCCGTTTGGCGACGGAGAGGATGCGATCGTAGCAGCGCTAAAATTCTACGGCAAGGCTGTGGTTTCTTGCTCAGCTCCGGTAGTTACGGTGAAGTTTATTCCATGGACAGTGCAAGGATTATAGCTCGCCGAGGCCGAGCATCGGGCCCGAGGCGCCGGCTTCTCTGCAATCTAGGAGGAGCCATGGATGTTGTTCTGGGGACGTGAAAACTGGAACCCGAGTTGGGATCTCGATTTCCTCGAGACCAGTAATGTATGGGCCGATGTAGCAACGGTTAAAGTTGTTTATCTCGCGGTTACAGCTTCCACGAAGCAATGGAGGCTGCACTCGGAAGCTTCTGAGCTGCCGTCTCCTGGCACCACGCGTACTGTTGCGATCAGGCAAAGCGTGCAGATTCGTGAGCCTTCCGAGGCGTGATCGAGTGGAGATCGAGGATTTCTAGCAGCAACTTGGTTTTTGAGGTCTCGAGGGAGGAAGAACATCTGAGACGGACAGCTTTTGAGGAGTTTTTAAGCTTCTGCAAGTACAGTGCTAACTCAGGCCAAGAGTACCTGATCGACCTATTCGAGCTTCAAACAGAGGCAAATACAAATGTGCAGGTTTGGGAGGCCGTCAGGACTCAGGACATGTTGTGGCAAGTACGGCGGCAGTACATGTCTGCAGCCTTGTGTTCTTGATGGTTTCAGCTTGTTTAATGGTTGACTTCAGCAGCCAGCGATGTTTTTTCAGCTGACATCGATGAGCTTGGGATCATAGTCTGCAGGGTTCCATATCTTACCTGCTTCATTAAGAATAGTGAAATAAGTCTTAAAGTCTGTTCTAGAGGAGATTGGGAAGATCAAAACAGAGAAGTCAATGTGCAGACTGCAGAGAGACTTTGCACTCATTTTATCGAGCTAATCTCTGTTGTCGTTTTTCTCGTGCAAGCGCAATACTTTCAGGATCATTTCTTGCCAAGTAGACACTAAATAATTTGATTCTTCTAGTCTTAATCTATCTTGTGAAGGCGGAGTATAAATAAGGAATTACGTTCATAAATAAAAGAAACTGCAATCAACAATAGAAAAATCTGAAGAAGGGCCAAACTACAGAATACAACACATTAGATTGTAGAACTTGACATACAGCATGGTTTCCATTTTTTAACCTAGTACTGATTCAAAAAAGAAGTATTTTTACACAATCTGTCTCAACTCTTATTTCTTCAAATCAAATGAAGTAAACTTAAATAAACTTTTTGTCCTCGCTTACTAGATATGAATAATTGTCTCTGATTGACGCATTTCCAGCTCAATAGGTTCGAGTAGAGAATCAAGCTTGAACATAGGGGGTCAACCTCCAATTTTTGTTGGTTACGCGATCCTTTAATAGCATACTAGTTATCGTCGCTAATCATTCTTAGAGTTGACCTACGGAATCCCGGTTTCCAAAGCCATGGGCTGGTTTTGAGTGATTCAGAATCCTTTCTCCGTGGTGATCATGCGTTTGCCAGTTCAAGGTCTCTGGTGTGCTGACTAAGCACACCAATCCCTGAAGCATGTCAGTGCTGTTGCTTGCTGGTGAATCATCCCAATTGCCACCTGGACTGTGTGTGTCCTCCAGTTCTGCATATGCATCAGAACTTGCTACTGAAGATGATTGCATTGGAAGTTAGAAATGAAAAGAAAATGTGCTCAAGACAACTAACTCCTTAATTGCACATGTTGCCTTGCCGGTTGTGTTGCTTAAAAATATATCAGGAGTCAAACCTTGCTTGCTTCCTTGATGTCATGAGCATGGCACTGCCATCTCAGAAGGCAGAAGGAAGCTATGACTTGTGTAGCCCTGGAGTTACTGACAGCCTTCATGTCCAAATATTTTTTTATATGCGATTTCCTATATCTTTAATAGTACGTAAATGCATTAGCGGAGTGCAGCAGACATTATTATAAACGTCAGAATCGATAGGTGTCATTCTGTTTGCTGAATTCTGCACAAGTGGAGGATCCTAGTCAGTTGATGCAAGGTGACTCACTGTGAGGCATTGCTTTCTGTATTCATCAGAGTTGTCTGATGAATATTCTACTTGTGCATCATTCATGCTTCTGTTTGTATATGTCATGTCATAGCACAGCATTGTGCATATATATATATATATATATATATATATATATATATATATATATATATATCTTCAAACATATATAACTGGGATACTGGTGAGCTGCTGAAATGGAATCATGGAATATTAGCATCATCCATGCATCCATATTCTGATCTGCCACAGTTGAACTTTGGGATAGGCATGAGATGTGCCCTCCAAATATAGAATTGCAGAGGGGTTGTGATGGTGTAGGGGCCTCAAGGAGCAACAGAATCAGAGGGAGCATTATACTAATGGCCCCTTGTGGGTGACTAGTGAGTAGGACAAAATGCTAGTGCCTGCCTGTGAGGCACCAGAGTGAGCTCCTGCTTCCTACCAGCCATCCCTTCCCTGCCATCAAGGGTTAGTTTTGCATCTGAAAGCACCACCCTATCTCCTATGTGAACTGTGAACAATAATGCATCCAAGATGCTTTCTTGATTTGTCCTCACCACCTCATTACCTTTTTTTTTTCACTGCAAGATCATGCTTTTTTGCCATTAGGAATGCTGTTCCCTAAAGCAAGGGAACAAGCAATGCATACTAGAGTACAAACTGTACCCTTTCAGATTGTTGTCCTGAACAAAAGTTCATGCACCTAAATTCTACACCATCCTAATCTGCTCTTTCCCCCCACATTTCCAGGCCACCGTTGCGAAAAGGACGTGCCTCGCTTCTTCTTATCACCGCCGTCGATGATCGCATCGAGCCTTACTACGCATGTCGGCGGAGGACAGCCACCACGAACAAGAAGACAATGGCATTGCCCTCAAGAACCTTTTAAACATGGAAACCCAGGCCCCCAAAGATCTTGAAGCTACAGCCAGCTAAACAATAATTAGAGGCTTGGAGCATTGGGTCACATGGCTCCCTCCTCTATTTTATGCACTAGGAGGTGCTAGGGCTGTAACTGCAAGTAACAAGGAATCCATCCCCCCACATGCCTTTCCAGGGGACCAGAATTAACCCACATGACAAACAAGAAGAAGCTGCTGCTGCAGCCTCACCCCATCCCATCTCCTTCTCACCTCACATTGTGAGCAGCCAAATTATTGGGGATCCCTCAGAGGCAAGAGGACAGCAGGCAGGGCCCCCTTGCCAAAATGTCTGCAGCCAGATGGCCAGCAGGCCAAACACACACAAGGAAATGAGGGGAAGATGTCAAGATGTGCTGCAGCAGCTGCAGTAAACTGAACTGCACAGGCTAGCTGTAGCGTTTAGTGCAGGCTTATCAGGATCACCTGGTGAGAAACGTGAGGGCTTGCCAATGCGTCGCGGTCGCGGCCATGGTGGCGCTGCGCGCGGCACTGTGCGCCAGCCACCGGCCTCTGCTCTCTGCGCGTCAATGATTGACGGAATTGGCATTCCATTGGACCAGTGGCCTGGAATGCCAGGAAAGATGTGTACTTTTCCGGTGGATAGCATGATCGCAATGGTGGCCTGGGCTCACCGGCTGCTGCATGCTGGCTCCTGGCAAATATGGGCACTCCTCCTATCCTGGGACCGTTCGTCTTTTATCAGGCCTATCCACCGGAAACATCGCAATCCAGGCTAGCCTATGCATAAGGTGTGTGCGGCTCGTTGATAGGTTTCTCATCTTGCTCCTAGTGATGATACAAGAATTAAGTGCCAATGGCTTGCAGATCTCGGTGATCATGTCGGAATCGCAAGAGGTAATGGGTGAGAATTCTGAAGTTTTTATGCCTCACCTTTCAGAAAAGACTTTTGATTTTAAATTTCTGTTACTAGTCATCTTTCAAGAGAAAATAATGTAAGTAGTCAAGAAGGCGTTAGACCTTGCAGTACACGACATTCTGGTAGGCTGACTTGAGGAGTATATTTTTTGAAGCTAAAAATAGAGGAATATGTAACTTCTAACTTCCTCATCATGTGGTTGGACCAGTGAATGAACAACTAAATTTCATTTTCATGATGGTCCAACAGAAATACAGTCGTTTTTTTTCTTCCATTGAACAATTGATCGATGGAAAACGAAAGTGTTCGGACTATCGAGCACATGCATGACTATTTCCCCCCTGAAATTGATGAATACTTTTTGTCTCATGCCGTGCCTCCCTAGTAGGATGCAAGATCGACCCAAACAAAACTAAGAAAATTCGAATGAGCTCGTCTGGATTTCGAAGCAGGAGAAATTGGACGCAATAAACCGACGAATTTTTTTGACTTTTTCCAAAGAAAAAAAACTCACTGGAATGATGTTTGCAAAAAAAAAAAAAAAAAAAACGCCAGCATGGTCCATGGGAAAATTTTGCTAGCTGCCAAAGGATCGGACGAGATGTGACAATGCCCTTGGAGCATTTCCCTGGCCATGACTTGTGGTCATCTGCACCGAAATCGGCTCAGAAACTTTGGCGTTTGAAGGCAACGGGCGTCACAAACCAGTAAAGCTTGGCACGGAGCCACTCCGAAGGTTGGAAGAAGGCTGCTGCGTGCTCGGTCCGTTCCGTCAGCAAGAAGAAATACCCGGTGGACCAAGCACGCGGCCACGACTCACGACCGCGATCAGCTTGGGGCTGACGAGTCCATACGAATCCTCTTGGGATAGAAATTCAAAGCGGTGGATAGGCCGGGCAGCATCGCTACAAAAAGGTGATGCCACGCGAAGCGAAAATCACGTATCGACCCTACTTTGTTTCGAAAAGGCGCACGATAACGACGTCGGGGATAGCAACTAATTGAGAAAATATGTGCGTTCCAAAGAGGTGGTTCGCCTACTCGCAACGGTCTAAGACAGACATTCTCATCTGAAAAGGAAATGTGGTGCCATGGACTCTGGATGGGTTGACGCCACCGGATTCACAATCACCTACTTCAAAAATCCGAGAAAATCCTTTCATATGTATCCACTAGATTCCATAGATTAATTCAAGTTTCTCAAATCTCTGACGTAGTAAAAAGAAATTCATAATTACCATACTCCCTTCGTTCTGAAATATGTGGCATACATTTAAAATTTATCCTCGGATGTAAGAGATTTTAAGTAGTACTAGTTTTTGCTGATTGAGGAATTTGTTGAAGTAGGCTCCTTGTTAGGCGCCGCTGTCATTAAAATTGACAAATAACTCCACACATTATTCTCTTAATTAAGAAAAATCCTGACATTGAACATTTACAGGCGAATGTCTACAGCTAAAACTTTACGTATGATAGGAGGAGTGCATACATCTTTTGCCAGTTCCCCGATACGTTGCGAAAAATATTTCAAGATTGAATGAGTAACTAGTGAAATCCTGACCGTAAATATTACATCACCGATTACCCCCACCACCGTTCACTGTGGAGTGCCAGAAATCTGGAACTTTGGGGCGTGGAAGAACGGTGGAGGGGAAAAAGGAAAACGAACCAGGGTGGATGCTGTGGATCTTGCGGCCTTGTCTTGTCCGTTAGCGTAACTGTTGGGAATGCTGGTTGCGGCAGTGACAGCTAGCCCCCAAGGACAGGCAGGCGCCGCACACCAATCCCCGCCGGCCCGGCCGCCCCCACCCCGGTTTGGCTGCTGCTGCTCCCCCGCCCCGCCCGGCCGGGCCCCACGCGACATGTCCCCCACCGCGCGGACCCACGCCTCACCACCTGGTTTCTTCCTGCCATCTTGCCGTGGGTTGGTTAATTCGCACTTGCCTGCAAATAATGGCTCCGTCTATTTTTTTTCTTAAAAATAATTATTCCCTATGTGTGGATGTTCCAACGTTTATCCCTTTTTGCGGATAGCGTCTTGCTAATGCAACAAGCTGGAATTGAATCCTATGCGTAGATGTGATTAGCACAGAAACTTAGCACCAGCGGGAGTAGGATCGCGATTATTACCCGCAATCTAACCGGGGTTCCGATCTCGGGGCATAATGCTTTGTCCAGTGAAATCAAGACACGATGATGGGGAAATGAAAATTGATCAAGAATCTGTGTGATCACCAGAGACAAAGCCGCAATTTGTTATCATTAAGAACGGAAGATCACCGGCCACAAACCGAAAGAGGCCGGCAGAAAGGGAGGAGGAATGCCGTGTAGAAGGTGGACAGGTGCCAGTGCATTTCTCTGCCATCTCAATCTCTCCTCCTTCCATTTCTTTTCTCCATTGCATTTTCGTCTCTACCAGCGTAGGAGACGGGAACAAACAAACCACTATACAGAATACATACACCGGCTGCCATGGGCAAGGAAAAAAAAACAGGGGAGGGGAGGGGAGGAGGGGGTTGGGGCCCTCCCCGTCGTGTGTCATCAAATCTTAAAAAAGGCTGGGCCTGATCCGGTCTGTTAAGGAGGGCATTTCCGGGCAACCTGGGTGGGGGCCCGAGGCGCAGGCTAGGACAAAAAGTTAGCGCTTCTTGGCTTTTAGTATCACTTGGCATATACACAGGGGTGGCTGGGAGGGGCATTTGGGTCATTCTAGACATGTCCTATGGGTTTTTTTTAGGCACCGGGGTGACCCACAGGTTCTCAGCCCTGCCTCATGGAAACCTTTTTGTCAATTTTGACAAAAGAGTGTGGGGGCTTGGGACAGGGGAAGCTGTAGTCGGCTATGAGGCCGCCGGATCCGCCGGATGAGCTGACCGTGGCCGGAAGATCACCGGCGCTCCGTATTGCGGGTAGAGGAGCATCAGGACCGTCGGCGCGTGGATGTAGTTCGGAGAGGTCCGCATCTCGAAGCGCTGGAGCAGGATCGCCATGGTGAGCTTGGCTTCGAGCCGGGCCAGGTTCTGGCCGATGCACATCCGGGAGCCCAGGCCGAAGGGGATGAACGCCAGGGGGTGCTTCGCCGCCCTGGCCGTGCCGTCAGCGAACCGCGCAGGGTTGAACTGCGCCGCGTCCTGGCCCCAGAACCGAGTGTCGTGGTGGATGGCCATGATCGGGATGAGCAGCTCCATGTCGCGGGGGATCATGCACCCGTCGGAGAGCTGGACGTCGGTCTTGGCGCGGCGGATGGTGGCCACCGCCGGCGGGTAGAGCCGGAGGGTCTCGTTCATGATCATGCCGAGCTGCCACACGAGGAACACGAAGGGCACTGTATGTCAGCGGCTGAAATGACCGGAATGCCCATTGTTGAAAATTCGAAAAATCGACCGCAGCGGTCACTGCTGTGGGAGGGACTCACCGTCTTCAGCTTGGGGAGGTGCTCCTTGGAGGGGAGCTCGTCGGAGCCGCAGACGTCGAGGACCTCGCGGCGGGCGCGCTCCTGCCACTCCGGGTGCATGGCGAGGAGCACGGTGGCCCAGGTGAGGAGGTTCGTCGTGGTCTGCTTGCCGGCGAAGAAGAACGTCTTGCATTCCTCCAGCATGTCCTCCACCGGGATCGCCGCCGTCGGCGACGGCGCCCGCGTCTTCCTGTCGCCGGCATTGATCATGGCGCCGAGAAGGTCGCGGAAGGCGCCGTCGTCGCCGGCCTTCTCCGCCTCGGCCTCGTCGCTGCGCCGGGCGATGAGCCGGGTCAGGCTCCGCCGTATCTCCCTGTCCAGCTTCCACGATTGCCAGTTCTTCTTGGTCGGCAAGAACCTGGAACAAAGAGCATCTTTTTGGTCAGTCGCTGTCTTTCAAATCAGCAGAGCCGGGTTGGCGGGTATCGATCAATGGCGCCGGAGCCGGAGGGGGAGCGCGTACCGGTAGCCGGGGACGAGGACCTTGCGGAAGGCCTCAGAGGCGAAGGCCATCAGCCGGCCCTGCATGGCGAACACGACGCGGCCGTCGTCGTAGCTACGGCCGAAGGTGGCGCGCGTGATGGCCTCCTCCGTGACCGCCTGGAACCACTCGGCGACGTCCACCTCCACCTCGCCGCTCCCGCCGGCGGCCGCCATGGTGCGCCACTTCCCCGCCAGCGCCGCCACCGACCTGCCGACGTGGGGCACCAGCCGCTGCAAGGAAAACGAGACCAACATCGAGGCGCGCGTCAGCCATCTCCGCCGGCGCACGAACACTAGAAGAGCAGGGCGCCGCGGCACGGCGCGGGCACTCACGTTGAGGTTGTCCGGGTAGAAGGCGTCGGTGAGGACGCGGCGGTGGAGCGCCCACTTGTCGTCGTGGAGGCTGACGAGGCCGTCGCCCTCGAGCTGGCGCACGACGGGGTGCGCCTCGTAGCGGTCGAACGCCTCGGCGCGCGTGAGGAAGATCTCCCGCACCAGCTCCGGCTCCGCCACCGTGAGCCGCGGCGTCGGCCCGAACCAGATCAAGAACGTCGGCCCTGCACATGCGACATGCCGCCGATCAATCAACCGTCCGATCCGTCGACACCTCGATCGCCAGCAAGAACACGGAAACCAACCAAAGAAGAAGAAGAAGAAAGAAAGAAAAGAAAAGGAAAAGACTTGTACTGCACAGGTTTTCTCCCATGTGCTCCGCTCATGATCCAAGCCCAGCCTCATTGAATGCAAGAAGCCAGCCAGATGGGCAAGGCGAGCAGGGGAAGGACAAGAGCAGAGCTGCTGCAGCAATGGCGGCATGGCAGGTGAGATTACTGAGGTGTCCGTGGAGGAAGAAGGAAGAGGGAGACGACGCAAATGGAAGGAGATGGAGAGAGAGAAGCTGCGCTGTGCTGACAAGAAGAGACAAAAGCTGAGCCCCTGGCGGCAAACGGACAGGCACAGGGAGCAATTCTGCAGGAGGAGAGAGAGGGGAGGAGAGAGGGGGTGCCGGGAAAGCGGACAGGGAGGGAACAGATCACGGAGGCGCAACCGAAACCGGCCAAAAAGATGAGCGAGCAATCAGGCGGCGGGGGAGGGCGCGCGACACATGCCCGGCGACGCAACACATGGGCGAAAGCGAGAGGTGGGAGAAGGAGGAGGAGGGCACGCACCGTAGATCTTCCGCCAGTAGTGGTAGAAGGCGAGCACGCGGGGGAGCGCGTTGTGGGAGGTGGCCGGCGACATGGGCTTGGCGGAGGCCTCCGCCATGAGCCCCACCATCTCCTTCACGGACCCCAGCAGGAACCGGTACGGCGGGCCGCGCACCCCCTGCGCCGCGAAGTGCGCCTCCAGGCGCCGGGGCCGCCACCACAGCGCGTCAGCGACGCGCGCCGCCACGTGCAGCGCCAGCCACGCCGCCACGGCGAGCGCCGCCGCCGCGCGCCACGTCAGCCAGCCCGCGCCGGGCGCGCCCATCTCCTCCCCCATTGCCGCCGCCGGCCGCTGGTCCTCCCGCCGCTCCCCTGTTTCTTGGAACGAAACAGGGCAGAGCTGGAGACGGAGAGAGCGTCCGCTCCGCTTGCTCCTGGTAATGGCCGCGCGTGTCAGTTGTGACGGACAGGCAGAGAGAGGGGGGGATTTCGGAAGGGACAGAGGAAGGTGGTGGTAATGGCGGGGGGTTTTGGGGTGAGAAGGGAAGTCGAGGGAGGGAAGGGGAGGGCGGTTATATAGTGTGGAGGGGGGGACGGGGAGAGGCCGCGTTCCGGCGGCGATGGGGCCGGAGAGCGCGGGGGAGGGGAGGGGGGGAGGGAGGTGACCGGGGGGGGGGGGGGGGGGGGGGGGGGGGCGGCGTCGTTTTTGTTTGGGAGCTTGGTGGGTTGGGAGGGTCAACGAGGTGGGCTTTGGCACTTTTGTTTAATTGACCATCTTGTTTGGATGGATGGTGTGTGGTGTGGCTTGTGATGTTTCATACCTTCATGTTTCGTGGGGGAAAGGAACAAGCATATTCATTTCTATTATTAATGGCAATTGCCCTCTATTAACCTTGGTATATATTTAAGGGTGGCATGTATTTAAGATGAATATAGAGTATGGTTGGTTGGCTTCCAATTTTTGCGAACCAAAATCAAGACATGCCAATAAAATTTGCCTATCAATTGGTTTATGTCTAAGAATTGGCCACTTCAATATTTGTGATAAAAAATCATGGTAAGTTATTAGAAACTTCTTAAACCTTATAAGAGGGAAAGATATTGGTTGTCTTATTTTGGCACGAAACCAAATGAGTACCTAATTTTTTTACGCACAATTTGGCAATGCCCATAATTTAGCTTGCCATGATTTTAACTTGGCAAAACTTGGCATCCAACCAATCAGGCTCATAGAGCCAAAACTCAACCCAAGCTACACGAGTTCATCTAAGTTTGTCCTAGGTAATTTTTTCTACTAGCTTTCACTAGCAATCTCTGTAAAAAAATATATTACCCTAAATAAAAATAATTTACTCGCTCCAGTCACAATAATAAAGTTTTGGCTGTCCACAAATATACATCTTTGACTGGTACCTGCTTTTGTTATAACAAATTTTAGACGTGGATATAGTATACTTTTTATGAAATTAAACTTAGAGACAAATTTACTCGGTCTATTCTCAAATATTCAAGCTTAACATATACAAGTAATTTAAAATCATATTCATAAAAAGTTGAGTTAGCTACGAACTTTACTTATTTGTGACAGGGAGTACCTACATGCAGTGTGTATGCCAAGCCAGAAATTTCTTTCATTATCTTTTTTAAAAAGCAAATAGCTAATAATGCTGATAAATCGGCAAAAAGATGAACATTGATATGTGATAATCTGATCAGATTCTCTGCGAAGAGCATGAATCGCTTTTAATTTTGGAAGGAGCGCCACATTGCCATCTTTTTGAGCACTCACATGGCCTGCTGGTGACAGCCTGCTGTTTGTACGACGAGCGCTAGGTGACCAGGGCTGTCTGATGTGAACGATGTGATGTCCAGCCCTGCGATACACCGTGTACATTTTGGGACGGCAATGTGTTTGTGTGGTGAGTGTTGCTGTGATCTGCTCCATGATCATCGATCCCCTCCTGGCTTGCATGTATGATGAATCCTCTGAAAATGTGTATATAACCGAATTTTTTGTACATGTACATACATCGTCGAGCTAGCCAACATATATAGTTAAGCGTTGCAATATGTGTAGCAAAGACTATATCTCTTCATATTTTTAGAATGCACATGTGAGAAATGAGAAGCACTTCATGTACTGTTGGATATGTTTCTTTTTCTCTTAATGAAATACGTGCTAATGAAATACGTGCTAAGCACGTTCCAAAAAAAAAAAACCATTCCAAAGCACTTTCATAATAAACAATGAAAATTTTGTTATTTTTTGTTTCAACAAAATTATTACCCTTCATATATTTTTTAGACATAATGAAAACAAGGCTCTCTATCCTGTCATGGTTATAAGGCATATGTTGATTTGAGAAATTCTTTGTAAACATGTTTTAACCTTTAATTTCTCTTATATTGTAGCATCAATTCTTATATAATTATATTGCCTCAAATAAAATTACTATGAATGTAGTGATATAATTTCTGTAGACCAACAAAATCTTGCATGTGTTCTGATTAATTGCTGACCAGAGTTTAGGAAGTTTGACTTTTCCAGTCAAAATGTATGTTCTGAATGTAAAAATTCACTTTTTACATACCACCTTAAATCTTTGTTCCAATGATGTACTCCCTCCATCCTTAAATATAAGACATTCTAGTATTTTCATGACAGATTAAGGAGATGAGGAAACAACGCATGTACCCCTATTAAATGCCTTATTTGGTTGTCATCTTGCTGATTCCATGGCTAGCTGGGGAATAATTAGTTTACAAAACGCCTTAGGATGCCTTATATTTGGATACAAGTTTTGAACCCTTCAATACCTTATAATTCGGCATGGAGGAAGCAGGGATGTTCTGTACGGTTCCCTCTATATGTCACTATAAATCCACATTCTTTTTTGCCCCCCTCCCCCCATCCCAAAAAAAAACACACACGCAAACTTCTATATGGCATTTGTTGTCTCACTAGCTTGCCATCCCACGGTGATTCTACAATGAGTAAAAAATAATGAGTGCTTTCACTAAGATTCAGTGGTACATATGCAAAATCATTCCCTACTCTATACATACACCCTATCATTGACCTAAACGTACAGAAGACGATTATTATTGTGCTAGATTTAATGCTGCAATATTATTGCCATGGGGAAACCTTTCTTGCATGTTATAAAATTTAAAAAACAAGAAATTTTAATATATATACAATATTCAAATTTTCAGGATACATATCCAGATAATACAGTGCATATACAGCACTATTATTCCCAACCCAATTAATACGGCGCATATACGTCTGCTGCCGGCACTGTACAACAGGTATAGCTAGCTCAACACTGATAGCGAGATCACAGCGTTGACAGTAGAGCAATAAGCCAATAATCCTTATCCGTGGTATAGCCAGCCAGCAGACGCTTTGTATGATCGATTTTAAGGTTACTTTGTGCGCTCTGGTTCTCATAATTGAACTGTTTCCACAGTGTCCTTATCCCAATTAATACGTACACGTGGCTTCATCAGCATCGCAATTCGCAAATGGCAGGTACTCCTACCTTTTTCTGAACCTAATTATTATTTTTTTGCATAAAAAGGGACGCGGCAGCGCTGCCATTCGATGAAGAGAAGAAAGAGCTTTCAAAGATACAAGCACCCGTCAGACTGAAACCAAAACGGGTAACAACAAAAGAAGGATGTAATGGCCTTTTGTGTTTGCACAAAGGTTGTCACCTAACAAATAGGAGAAAGACCTTAGTCGGTTGCATTTTAGCATTTCGTAAAGAGCTCAGTCCCAACGAGAACCGAGATTTTCATTCTTAGAAAATTTCTATATATACACATTTCAAACCTTTCATTCTTAGAAAACTAGCAAGGTGCCCCGCGCTAATAGCGCGGGTACCTTATCTTTTCCCCCAAATTTTAGATCTTTTTACTTAAAAAATTTGAGTTTTGTTTAGTTGTATCTTTGTAATTGTTTTGTCCTAATGATCGTGGTCTAGATACATATGCAATCTTTGTTTGTTTTATTATATTTTATGCTGTATTTTTGGATAATAATTTAGAAAAAATGAATGCTTGATATAGAAATACATCTTTTAGGTATTTATTGAAAGTAACTAAATATTTATATATTTTATTTTGATATTAATATTACTTTTTAAAAAATACTTGCGATGTACGATTTTTCTTAAGTGTTCTAGTTATCGTGCATGATAAATAAATTATCCCTAAACCTGTAGAAGAAGATTCGGGTAAGTGGTTCAATATAGACGCCAACAGAAGTATAATATACTTTCTTCTCATTATCCTCCAATTACTCCTTGATATAGCACCGTAATGCATACTCTCATATTGTCTTAGGTATAGCTATCTCCATGATGCTCCCGAGAATCTTTGCCTGCTATACCATACTAACTGAAGATGCATCACTGATGGTGCACACCATTACTTTTGAACACTACCCGTGGCTTGCAATGAACGGACATATATGTCAAACATCAATTTTCAAGTTGCTTTGTTCTAGATCTCGCATCATCACTCCACAGTGGTTTTATCATCTATCGTTCCTTCTCTTATAAAATCTTTTAGCTCTCGACCATCATCAAATGACAATACTACGTAGCAAAATATCACCGTCTCAGTTCTTCTCGTTGTCGCTAGTGATGATCGCCATGCTTTGGCAATAGAGATCATGCAATCCATGTTGAGTAATCGTCAACTTGGTGACTCGGCTAAGATTATATCGTGGCTACGATATGGCTGCACCACCGTGCAATCATTGCTATGCCTCTAATTATGTTAGGCTAGTTACCTATGTGTTTTCCATGTTTAGAGACTCTCATCTGCTCATCATTTTCCAGATCAAAATCACGTCTTAGCAACTTTTTTATCTTCTGATTATGCAGAGTATGCTACTATTCGGCAAGCTTCTTCGTGGATAACACATCAATTTTCTCTTTTTAATTAATGTGGTAATTTTTAAACACTCTCGGCGAACATGATGACTTCTTTTAACATTTTGTTCAAAAATCATATACAAATTAACTACTAATTTTATTAATATAATTCTAAATTTAGCTATTTATTAACTATATTTGATATGAAATGTTTGTAAACTTGTAGTCCATTTATAACTCAAATTTGGAATTTTATTATTTGCATTTGACCTATACTATTTATTTAGTGCTTCTTAATTACTGTACAAATTAACTACTATTTTTTTCTATATTTTAATTCTTATATTTATCTATTTATTAGTTATATTCGATATGGACTCTTCGATCAAATGCTAATTTTCTTATATTTTTAATTTCGAATTTAGCTATTTTGCTAATAGTAACTCTTTTTTTTATCAAGTGCTAATGCTAATGCTAATGCTAATCTTGTTATTTTTTATAATTCTGAGTTTAGCTATTTACTAATTGTGTTCGATATGGACCGTTTGGTTATGTCCTAATTTTCTCATTTTTCTAATTTTGAATTTACCTATTTACTAATCGTATTCGGCATGGACTCTTTGGTCATATCCTAATTTTTCTTAATTTTTAAATCCGAAAATAGTTATTTATCATCGTATTTGATATGGACTTTTGAGTTAATCTAGACCGTCAGATCTTCATAAAATCCAACGGTACAAATCCTTCTCTTTTTTAGATTAATATGGGAATTTCTAAACCCTTTCAACGAACATATTGACTTCTTTTAACACTTCCTTATTAATATAATAGATACCTATATATACACATTTCAAACCTGTCTTGATTTCATAGAGCCGGGATTGGTCGCTGACTCCACCATAAAAAGTGTGATCCATTGCCTAAATTCAACTAATGCAATGCTTGACTGATGAACAAGCCCAACCTCAGCTCAACCTGATGATGTTTGAGATGACTGAATTGACCATTCAGTTCGGTAGCACAAAAATGAATATGAATAACCTGCGGAACCGGTTCCTACTTGGGTCACTGACGTATGAGCCTGGTTAAACTTGGTCCCACATGTAAGTGGAAGTGAGTTCCTCTCCAGTACTGCAGAGAAGACTCATCCATAACCTGTGCTATATCCACATGAATGTGCCACGTAAACCTTTCATATGATCATGCCATGCTAATAAGAGCAGGCAGCTACACGCATTCAATCAACAAGTGTTGTCCTCTCATAGTATATCCTGATGTGATTTCCCCGGAAATCTCATGATTATTGTCGTGTATGTAGTGAGGGACAACTAATCAAAAATCATTTCGATTTCTCCGACACTAAGCAATGCAGTGCTGATGACTTGCCCAACTAACCTTGATGTGTACATGTATCTAGGTTTCTGGTACGATGCAAGCTAGTTAGCTAGCACCAGGAGCGAGCTGAGAAACAACACATGGACCGGCCGGGAACGTGGCCCCTGTCTCTGGGCTAAGCTGATCTAACCACACATTGATTGTAGCCAGCCACACATATAGCTTCTGATCAGGTGATCTAACAACACCACCGTACCTAAGTGTGGCATGGCACTTCACCGGCCACATCTGTAGCCTGCATTGATCTGCATGCGTGTCAGACCAGGTGATCTTTCCTTTGAATTGTACTAGGTGTTAGTTAAGCTAGTACTAGTAGTATATTATTATTTCAGTGAAATTAAACAAAAGTCATTTGGGAAGATAAATTATTATATATATTATTGGACGCTTCGCGGTAGAAAGGGTATATTGTTGACCTCTTCACTCATTCTTATTCGAGTAAAATGCACTGTCGGTTCTCGAACTTGGCTCAGGCTGTCATCCCAGTCCCCAAACTTTCAAAATGCATATTCAAAACCTTAAATTTGCTAATCATATCATGGGAGATTTAAATCACAGTTGTTTAAGCTAAATCAAAAGTTATATAATTTGTTGAAACCAAAAATTATATACACATAAAAATAATTTATACCAATTTACTTGTATAAATATATTTAAATACAAAAGATCTATATAAAAAATTATAAAATAAGAAGCTCATATGATAAAATTTGTAAAAGAAAAAGAAAATAAAAATACAAAATTTTGAGGAAATATTGGAAAAAAATTCAGCATAAAGTTTTGAAATAATATTTTGGAAAAAATAGAAAATATAAGAGTTGAGCAGAAAATTTTAAAAATAAAATTTGAACCCATATGTAAGCTCCACGTAAGTTGAACACTTCTACTTTATAACTTAAAACTGATGATTTAAACTTCAAGTGATACGATTAGCAAGTTTGAACAAATTATATAACTTTCGATTTAGCTATTCCATTCGAAGACCGGCGGTGTATTTTACTCTTCTTATTCCATTAGTAAGGTCAATTGTTATGCACATCTGTCACTTTCGTGAATCCAAGAAGAAAGCTTCTGATCAGTAAAAAAATTTATCACCAGGATCAATCATCCAGTAAGAATGGTTAGTATTTTTTATGTAAACTTTAGTGTCAAGAGCTTGCTGGGTACTGAATCTCTTTATTGTCAGTACCTGTCAAGCTAGCCCAAGATAGAAGGTATGTCAATTATTCAACTACCACGGTGACGATGGAGATGATAATTCCCTTTTTTTTTACAGAAGTTGCAAACCTAGCAAAGTTGCATACTGCAAAGCTAAAATTTTAAAAAGTTAAATATTATTTTCTTCTTCTTTATTTTGCAAAAAAAACCAATGAGAGCGACGGTTACATGTCCTAGGACAGCAAGCTTTTTTTTCCTAGTAGCTTCTGCTTGCCTTTCGCCTTCTCTTTTGTCACGTACTACTGACCAGCAGGGCAGGGATAAGCAGGGACCAGCATATATACAAGTGTAGAGTGTCAGTAACTTGTAGAGAGGGCCAACAAAAAAAAAGTGCAATCAGTTGGGTATTTAATTTTCGAAAAGAAAAATGCAATTATGAGTTTAGAAGAACAACGCACCTCGCTCTGCCATGAAGTCAAATACGTGCGCCGAAAAGGAAACGAGCACTAGCTTCTCCTGCAACGGACAAGGCAGAGATCTTTATCCCAAGGTCAGTCGGGCACGGCCAGCAGCAGAAAAAGTAGAGAGCGACGGAGGCCGGCCGGGAAGAACGAACGAGAGATCCCGGACGCGCCAGCAGGAGGCTCGACCGGTGACCTGTGCCGCTGTGCGAGATCGAGAGTCCGGGTGTCTTGGTCTTGGTCTCGCCAAACGAAGCCGTGCAAGCCACGCCAGGAGACGGAGATCACTTGCATGCCCCGGAGGCCGGCCGAGGCGTATCAGTTCGGTTCCTTGACGCTTAACTCTAGCTTGCTAGAAAAAGGAACCGAAGCGCAGCAACAAGCGCTTTTGGACTTTGGTGCCTTTTCGATCGATCTCTTCAGGAAACCACGTCGACCGGAAGATTGCAAATAAAACAAAATCGATTCTTGAGCAGACTGTCGTGGTAGAGCATGCATGCAGAAACCGAACGGAATTCTGCCGTTGGAGACTGTGGCACGGTCACACCGGTCGTACGTGTAGGTTGTTAGGACAGGAAAAATGTAGAGGAGCAGATCCGAACGAGTCGTTGGCCTGGCAGCTCCCGATGCCCGGCCGGCCCGTGCCCGTGTCCTCGGCGCACGCAAAAGTCTCCACGAAATGTGCGATGCGATCGATCCCGCATATGCATGGGAACCCGAGCGGCACCGGCGGTGGAGCGAGGCAGGGCAGCGTAGCAGCGCTAGCGCGCGATCGCGGCAACCAACCGCGGCCGATCGAGACAGCAGTCGCAGTTCGGCGCGCGGCCCCATGGCGAGCGGAGCGCAGGGAGGGAGATCCATCGCGCGCGCCACGGCTCCGTTGGGCAGCCGGCACGGCGCGGCGCGCGGCCCGGTGTGTGCCGCGGGCACGCGCGCGGGCGGAGCACGATGCTCGGGTTCCCGGCCTCGTCGCGCGGCGGCACCGGCGCCTCGCCTCGCATGCACGTCTAAGAAAGGAACATTCTTAGGCAGTCTCGCTCGCCGCGGTCCCGGCCTCGGGCTTCTCGAGCCGCAGGAATGTGTGGTGGGAGCCGGCCGGCTGGCTACTAGCAGATCGAGCTGATCATGGCCCACGCTATGGGACGGGGGAGAACGTTCTTTATCGGCCGCCTGCAACTTTTTTGGCGCGCGCGCGCTTCCTTTTGGACGAGCTCGCCGGGGCGCCGGGTGGAACGGATCGAGATCGGGAGGGGCGGTCGCCGCGCGCGCCGGCGGTGGCGTGGTCACCGGACTGATGGATGGATGGATGGATGGATGGTCCTGCCTGCATGAGTGAGTCCTTACACTCCGGATGGGGATGGCTCGGATGGCGGGGATTTCCTCGTATATTATATATGCATGCCACGTCGTCATCCTTTTGCATGATCCATCGACCATCAGGGCACCGCTTGGCGACGTAGTGGAGTGATCTGCTCACTGAGTGCTGCGTTCTTCGGTGCGCCCATGTACGCGTGATGCATGCATGCATCTGTGGAGTGTGGACGATGCAGATATAATCGGTGTGTTCTGGATGCATGAAGCCAGCTTCCATTAAGATAACAAGGTGGTCGAGCTGCTTGCATATCTTTTTTTTTTGAAAAAAATAAGTACTACCTTCCATCCCAAATTATAATTCGTTTTGACGTTTCTAAGTACATATATTTTACTATGCATCTAGATATATTGCAAAAGGTATTTATCTAAAAAAGTTAAAATGAATTGTAATTTGAGACGGAGGGAATAGATTTTAAGAACCTTAACTTCAACTGTTTTGACGCATGTCGAAAACCTCCAGGACGACAAACCCCTTTTTATTTAACTTTGACCATTTCTTTAAGCAATATTATTCAGGTTCGCAACTTTGACCACTTGATTTATCGTGGAAAATACTTTCATGATAGATTCATGCTAACCTGTTGTTACGATTTGCATACGAATAGTAGCAGTTGAAGGTGTATTAGTATGTTGGAGATCGTGCCGACTGCCGAGATCCAATGTGTTGCTTCCAGACATTTACGTAACCCAAAAAGAAGTTATATGCATGTAGAAAGGTGTATGTTGATTTGCATACAAATAGTAGCTGTTGATGTCCGCATTGGTCGATCATCTCAACATGCTTTGATGTTACACGCATGTAGAAAGGTGTATGTTGACTTGCTTGAGGCATGGAAGGTCAGGCTTTGTGTCACCTGCCAAGAAACTTGTACGAACAACCATTGACAAAACAAACCACGCATCCATCCAAGAGACTTGTATGAACAACCATTGACGAGCGAGACAAACCACGCATGCGGTTACCGATTGCACGCCGAACCCTCACTTTTAATCTAATTCAGAGAACGGTTTCATGATAGAATATGATTAGCTAGGCGCTAGCTAGGTAAAGGCGTGCAAGTTCAGCTAGCTTGTCAACGATCATCTTTTTTTGCGTGCGTGCTGACGTTCATTTCTAATTTGGAAGGCTACGAACTTGTATTTCTGCTAGAATTTGGTCCAGGATGAATTTGTAACTTTGAATTGTTAGGCCATAAATATCCAAA
Organism: Panicum miliaceum; assembly: GCA_032594955.1. NCBI lineage: Eukaryota > Viridiplantae > Streptophyta > Magnoliopsida > Poales > Poaceae > Panicum > Panicum miliaceum. The sequence goes on from CM064067.1 coordinate 4,777,867, forward strand.
ATTTCGGGTTCATTTTGGATGTGGAAATTTGATGATTAATTAAGATTCAACACTTACTCCTAAGGAAAAAAAATTCCTGCACTCGAAATAGGGCCTTAAAATTTCGAAAGTGTTTGTGTTCAGCTTCTACCACGGCCTTTGCATTGCATTATTTTGCGACAGTGACAGTGATCACATCGAATGGCTCGATAAGTCAATAAACTAATTAAAGATTACTAAAAACGATGATTGATCCGACCTAACTTTGCTACGCTTACGTATGGGCAGTATAGCCCTTCTAACTGGACTATATATAATATGCATTTGAGGCTACATCATATTCATACAGCTTACTATATTGTCCATGCAAGACATCAGGCAAACATATAAACATTCAATAAGTACGTACATGACAGCCAAGGGGGAAAACTAAGTTCAAATTCTGTTCCAATCGAACTTTAATCACCATAATGAACTTGGAAAGGAGTTGCAAATGTAGTTATTGGCATGAAATACAAATATTGAACAATATTTACCTCAAAACAAAAACTAGGACTTATCTAACTAAGAAAACAGATTTGTAATGGTCGTATCATTAACTTGAGCATAACGTACATGGATGCTCTCTCTCTCTCTCTCTCTCTCTCTCTCTCTCTCTCTCTCGACATGCATGTATCTGATATACTGTAAAGTAAGTGTTTTTGAACTTGATCGAGCAACTTAAACTAAACCAGACTCATCTTCACCTAGGCGTCACTGTAAAAGGACACTATACTGCCATTTTTATTTTCAGACTCTTCAATTCTATACTGCAATCTGGAAATACATAGATATATACGAAAGAAGATAATTTAGTTGTTAGAACTTAGCAGAGAGCCATTTTTTTTTGGAAAAAAAAGGAAATGGTCCAACCTATATATTATTCTTACTTCAGAATCTCTTAGGGCGTACCCTTTTCATGAATGCTCCTTGTGTGTTACGTCAGGAGAAACATTTTTCATCTCCGCTGAAATCACTATCACAGCAGTAAGGTGGAAGTTCAGTTCACAGTGAGTGAGAATAGCTACACCTACATTACCACCAAATTGGCAATTACACGTCGTCTTTCATTCGCAAAACCTAATATAACTAGTAGAATATAATCAAAAGGAAACGGACGACCAGGTCTGAAGTCATAATGCCCTTGACTCTTGCAAGAACTAGACCTGATAAGACATGTTAGAAAAGTTGGTGTTACGTTGGATTCAAACCAAAGTTAACATTTCGCTGATGTGACCTATATATAGCTCACACTCATACTGCAAGCCAGTAGCTGGCTGGCTCATCCATCATGATGGTTCATGAAGGGAGAGGATACACCAACCTTGAATAAGGAAATGGATGTTTGGAACATGATTGAGTATGGCCGTGGTCTTAATTAGTTTCTCGTGCATGGGTCAAACGATACACGAGGACTCGAAAAATTGGATTAGATTATGTCATGAGTTTGCTCTCAAAGTCTTTGTGGGCCAGTTGTCAGTATTTATGCCTCTATCTTGATGATGTATTGTTCTGAGAATTTGTGCACTGACATACTCAAACTCATGAGTCTCATTACGACATAAGCCACACACTATTGGTTTCATTGTTTGAATATATGCAATAATTTTGGAAGAGATAGCTAGGGCTGTTGGTCGGTGTCAGCTGACATCGACGATTTTCTGTAAAATCAGTGAGAAAATACTGTTCCACACTATTTATTTATGGAGCTTGACATCGGTTTCTAATGGAGCTGACACCGGTGGCTCCCACGGCTGGCTCCGCCTATCCTTATATGAACCAAGACAGTGAACACAGATTTAACCTATTTTTTCCTTTTCTTCTGGAGACTAGAAATTGAAGTGCGATAGTGCCAAGCCCGTTTGTTCTGCTTACGTATTAGGTTACCAAAAATGTATGAACTCATCTAAATTCCCTATATACCACAAAAAAGCTACTTTGGCAAGCACAATAGCCCAAGTATTGTGTTTACGTACACAAAACTTCTGCTGATCCGAAGCCACTAAAGTACGTGGTTAAACTTACTGCTCATCTGTTCATACATTTTTAAAACAAAACTCAAGCTGAACAACAATCAAATTGAACAGCGTGTCCACGAACACTAGTTAGGCGCGCGGCAGGTTCACGTACGCTTCACCTAGACACGATGAAGACAAAAGAATCGTACTTAGCTGATGAGCATATTATTGTTTCATAAGTCCCATTCGAGGAGTATCTTCTAATGATTAGTAGGAAGCTCACAATCCATCTGGAATAAGATGAATTTCTCTTTGTTAATAGGAAAGCAGGTGTACGATTCCAAAGAAAAGAAAAGAAAAGAAAAGAAGAGCTAGCTAGGCAAACATAAACAAACACACATCTCTGGAGTCGCATGGATTAACTGCAAATAAACAAGCTCAAATGCATGTCTCCTCTTGGCGAGTTCCTCGATATGACTAACCGCAGAAAGTGCTGATACGCACCAGCAATTAAATAATTTAAAAAATTATAAAGATGAAAAAAAAAAGCCATTCTAGAGACCCAAGTTCACAGCGTGTACACGAAAGCTGAGGCCGGAGACACGGCCGTGGTAAGACGACAAGATCAGGTTGGCATGGAAAGCCGCAAGTGGGCGTACGGCCACCGCCAGATCGAGCACGGCGGGCTACAGGCAACGGCCAGAGGCGCTGTCGCCGGACCTGCCCCCGGCCCCTGGCGCGTAGCGCGGCGGCTCGCTCGATCGCTTTCCCCGGCCGTTTCCCGAGCGCCGCCGGTCGACAGCTCCGCGCCACGGCGCGGCGCAGGGGCTCGCCCAGGAGGCAGTGGCCGGCACGGATCGAGAGCGAGAGCGAGACGGCGCGCGTCCGTCCAGCGCCCTCGACGCTGCCAGCGTCCATGTGCTCCCCCCTGCGCCGCGCGCCCGCAGGCCGGGGGGCCGGGGCGAAGATGCCGCGCCCGTCCCGCTCCCGCATGTGATCTCCTCGTGGCCGCGCCGTGCCGTGAGAGAGCTGCGACGGCTAACACTAACAGTGGCCGCGATGGCGCCCGTGTCCGGCGATCCCGTGTGCCTCCGAGGACAGCGCGTCCCCGTCAGCAGTAGCCGGGGCAGTTCTGGTGTCTCGCTCTCGTGCGACGACGCTAGGGCTGGGGGAGCTTGACCTCTCGAGTTGTTGTCACTTGTCAGTGGATCATCAGCTCACTGTGCTCTCGATGCAATGGACGATAGATGGCTTGAACTGGGGGCGCAAGTCGCAACTATACGAAGACGACGGTCGACTTCTTGTTAGGTTAGATCGATATGTATCGTGTCACTGCCACCCTTAGACGTACAGCAGCTTAATTTTGGATAATGATATGCGTGGCTAATAATTTGTAATGAGTTTGCAATTTTGGACGTATTCTTTTGTCGGACTGGGACGTTGCAAAACCAAATTGGCACGTGAAGTCCGCGTGAAACAAGTACAGGGCACCATGAGTAAGGTTCACCCCACAATCCCAGTGTCTCGTAGCTGCAGGGTCACGTCTTTCCAAGATCACTGTAAGCGTACTTTTCAGCACGTGCCATTTTCATGTGTCAAATCCGATGTGCATGAGCAAAATATCAAAGTCTGTCACCGTCTATCGGAGAAACTCATAGAGTTAAGGAGCGCATGCATGTACGATGTATTACCTATATGAGTATTTGTGTATGTACGTGAGTGTCCGAGCCAATACCGTGTTTCACAAAAAAATAAGTTTAATAATTTGATTTTTATTTAGAGACAAAAGGGAAAAAAGTTGAATATTGCACACCCTCATAATGAGAAAAGTACTTCGCAAAAGCTGTCCTTTTTGGAAGCTGCGTAGAAGCATTCCAGTTAATTTGTTTTCAGTTGGGATGTGGAAGCATTTCTGACGATTCTCTCTTTCATGGAAGAATACCATTGAAGCATCAATTGGCCGGTCCATTATATTAATCAGTTAGTCCATGATCCGTATGCCCCTATTTTTTGTAGATCATATATACCATGTCGTGCAGTTTCCTCCCATGATCAAGTGAATCTTCCCTCTCCAACAACCAACTGCCACCACTTCTGTGGCGGATAAAAAGAGCACAAATCGTGTTGCCTGGAAGCTAAGGTGAGATTCTACCATTCCAAACTAATTCCATATCCGCCTAATATGATCTGATATTAAAGTTCACATTCTTCTTGCTTAGCCGCAGGATCATTCAAAAAGAGAGAGGGAAAAGACCACACTAGAGAGAGGTCCTTCACTTTACATGAGTTTCATGAGCCGAGATGCATTTTCTTATCAGCATTTATCTGATAGACTGATTCTGCTAGATAGAGAATAGATGCACATTTGCTGGCTAGTTAGTTACACATGAGTATGGCCATGCATGCAGGCATGACTCTGCATGATTCCTAGATCACATATAATACTCTCTCCGTGTTGAAAGAACGCAAAGCATTTCCAAAGAATCCAATTCCTTCGCATGTAGTGTTTATCTATCCATAAAAAAAATTCTGGTTGTGAATCACAATGAATCAGTGTAGTTAGAACGTCACCATCTAAGTTACTCTTGTCGTCTGCTGTGGATAATAATGTAGGGTTTTTTCTTCCTTGTAATCTATATTACTTTGAGCATTAATGTCTAGAAATATTAAATGAAATGTCATGATAAATCTGCATCCAACATACTGTTTTATCTCTCATGATAAATAGTATATAATATATTTTAGTCATTCGTAGCTTTAGCTGGTATATATTCTTTTTGTAAGAATTTCTTATTTGGCTTCTCAAATTTATCCTTTTGATTGATTTCTTCATTAGTCACAGTCTGAATTAAAAAAAAATTGGCAAGGTGATCATAGAGAACTTGGTCGTTACAGACAGTGAAGTCAAAACTCTTATGTAAACAACGTATCAGGACCTGCAAATTGACTTGGTGATGGCTCACTTGTGGCACAAAAACAAAATGTAGAAATGATGTCTTTGTCACAAAAGTCTTATCACCCAGTAAGAAGAAAAGGATTAATCTCCGACCGGTTGAAATGGACACAACGGATTCGTTGCTTGACATGGAACCAGTCCAAAGCTGGGGGCCTCCGGTCCGGTTCCGCTAATAATTTCTTTGGTCATACTCACTTTACTTCCAAGAAAGGGCGTACGCTTTCTGTTATCTCTGCAATCATCGCATGAGTTCATGATTACAGTTTACAAGAAAGGATTACAGCTTAAGCTGAATTGTGATCCCTTTCCCACTTACAGCTGTGCTACTGTACATATACGCTATCTGACTAGATCAAATTTCCGATTCCATGATGGTACGCACATCACACTCCATTCCTCACAAAACCACATCTAACTTGTTTTCATTATGTTGATCATTTAGATGTTCCCCACTCACTCATATATTCGTAGCCAGGGACACATTCTGGTTCTCCTATACATACACTCTATTATTATCTATTTTTCCTGAAATGAACTGCTAGGAGAACAAGAAGTAAAATCTAGAGAGCCGAAATACAAAAGTCTGAAAGGCCTCTGAAAAAAAACAAAAAGAGAATTTTCTTACAAAAAATCGTTCATGATTTATGTTAACGTATTTTGTTACCATAGAACAAAATTCCCCCGCTAGCTATATTGACGACGACGCAACATATTATAAAACAAAATGTTTCTTTTCATTCAGTGCATGCATTAGAAGATGGACTTGGTTGACATCTTCCACTTCCACCGTGTTGGGGGCAATGGTCATACATGTGTGATACAAGTACAGATAGATTTTGCGTGTTTGACTGGACCAAAGCATATCAGCGTTGAAACATGCACGGCCCTGACTGCTCCAAAGCTTAACGAACTACGTAGTCGTTAGTCTAAGACGCCACGTCCTTTAGGCTAAACCATAGTCTAATTCTCACGCAGACCGGCGTTGATCATGAAAGAGTCTTTCGTTCTAGGCTTTTTCTTTAAAGGGAGATGTTGACGGCAGCGGCGGATCGAGAAGCTTAATTTGTAGTCTAGTCGTTGGTGTTTCTAATTTATTGTGTGGGTCTAAATTGCGTGATACGAACTAATAAGATGTTTTTAATACATAGGATAGGAGTTTGTATATATCTTGTCATTAACACCATGTTTAATAATTGCATAACCTTTTTACACTGTTCATATGCGCCTTACGCTTGCATACCTGTAATGTTCTTGGTGGAAAAAAATTTGGATCGGCCGGCAATCACCGCCGGCTGCTGGATTTGTTTTCATACGTCAATCACTTTGTGGTGCGAACTTAGATGTTTTTAATCAATACAAACGAGTGTGTATGTTGTCATTAACAGCAGGTTTAATTGCATAACCTTTTGACACTACTATTCATATGAGCTTTAGTTACGTATTTATTTAGAAGTATGTATCGGCAATCACCGCCGACTGAATTTGTTTTCATACGTCAGTCAGAAGGGGAACGTTGTTGCACCACCAGCCGCGCGTCTTCAGTGACCGGGAGAAACTAAACAATTTAAACAAACGCCAAACCAACCGTTTTCTAACATTTCGTTTCTTCAGGAAAAAAAATAAAAAGGCGTATGAAAAAAAAAAACCTGCAAACGTACAGTGCCGTGGATAATAATCAACAAACGAGCCAAAGAACTTTTCGATGGCATGAGACAAGAAGCTGCACCAGCCCTGATCGTCTCATCTGAATCGATCCAAGCAGCTGCTGCTTGGAGAAGGGTGGGTTCAGGCATGCCCTTTTGACGCGCCCTTGCCTGCCTACCTGCACTACAAAAACAAAAACATGCTCTCCGGCCGGTCAGAGGGATGCATCTGAAACCGATCAGATCGCAGGCCTTTTTGTTCGCATTTGCCCGTTGGGTCGGCGACACGGCCCCGGATGCCGATCGATCACGCGGTGTTGGTTCAGTGGATGAGGGAAAGGTTGGTTCAGAGGTTGCCTTGGCTTTGTGCTAGCGCCGAGTGAAAGAAAGAACTCAGAAGAAGCCGGCTGGCCGGCGGATGGAGGGGGAGGCGTCAGAGGGAAGTGGTTACGGGCCGGGCTGCTCTGTTGTTTAATCCGCGTGGGATTGGATTGGAGTCGTGTTGCGCTGCGTCCGCGACAGCAAGATGCCAAACTAAAGTGGTCACCTGATCGACCTGGGGGAGTTAGTTGAAGCTTCGCGTGTCAGGGGCCGGTCTCCTCCTGGCTGTGGCGTCAGAGATGAGCGCAAGATCCTCTCTTGTTTTGTGAAATTGAGCACGAGCTTTTCTCGACAGGTTTGAATCGGATGAGACGAGTGGCCGGCCGTGGTCGCGCCGGGAAAACGCAGTCTCGTGTTCCCATGGTTACGAACTCGTACAAAGGAGAAACGTAGAAGTCCCATCCTATCCTTCCTACCTCAGTTTACCTGCAGGTTTAAACCCGTAAATTGTGTTTAAAAAAACAAAAAAAATGTTGTGTTTGTTGCAACCAGAATGAAGGCACGGATATGGTACTGGCATAACGCGAGCGGCGAGGTGATTGACGCAATCATGGACCAAACTGATGGAGTGGCGGCGTCAGGATGGTACCGGGGGTACAGGGATTGATTTTCCTGTCCAAAATTTGTTTGCTCCATGACGGACCGCCTGGAGCAGCCGGCGGGCCCACGCGTAGCCCACGGACCGGACACGGCCGGTAATCCGACCCAGGCGCTCGCCCGCCACCCCGCGCGGTCGCCGCCCCTGTCGGCTCGGCGCCATTCCGCGGTCCGCGTCCGGTCCGCGTCACCGGCCATCACGGCCCAGGTAATGTGAGGCCGGAGCCCCGACGGAAATAAGAAAGAAAACTGATGGCGAATTCGGCGCATGCTGCGGCACGTGCGCTACGATCCTCTTGATTGATACCAGGGCATGCAGGCGCGGCGGCGTGTGGGAATGGCGCGGCGCTGCCAGCAGAGGCGTGGCGTACGGCGGTGCGGCCGGCCGGTACGCGTGCAGGCGGGCATGTAGCCGACACGGCGGCGCGCGCGGGGATGTCTGCCTGTGCAGGCGCCATGCGCGCCGTGCAGGGCCCCGGCCCACCGCGAGAAGTGGACGCTGGAAACCCCCAGGCGCCGCCGCGCCGGCCGGCCGGCTGGCGGCTATCCGCCTGCTGCACGCGCCGCGCGGTGGGACGATGGCCCCAACGGTTTGTGCGGCGCGCCCGTACGTCCGGCCGAAATGAATCGATCGGCCCGTGATGGGCGGGCGGCACGGCCGGAACCGGGGACGAGACGCGCGACGCGAGAGCGACGAGCCTTCTGATTTGACGCGAAACGACGGCGCGCGGACGGACCGGGTGCTACGGCTCGTTCGCGGCGCGGCGCGACAAGCGGCGGGGTGACCGTCCCGGGCGGCCTTGGTGCGGCGCGGCGCGGCGCGTCCTCACCGCACGGCTGGCGGGTGCGCATGGCGCGTAGCGCGAGCTCCATGCACGGCGACGGTCGAGGCCCGTGGGTGCCACGTACCACGCACCAGCTGCTCGATCGGGTGGGGATGATATCGATACGCAGCATGGACACGACAAGCTACCGGTCCACTCCGTGGTGTCGGGAGACGGCCGGGTCTGTACCACAACGCTCTCGCATCCCCGTCCATGTCCCGTTATTACGTCCGCGGCTCAACTCTTTAAATGGCGTGTGGGCAGGTGCACGTCTTGCATGTCTCGTGTGGGCCGGTGCACGGTGCAACCAAGCTAACTAGCTAAGAAACCCACGTCGCGAGTTTCGCCCAAGGACTTCCCATATTGTCACGGCATCTCCGAATTACCCGAACTAGTAATTATCTTGATGACACTAATTAGCTGAATGATAGACAAGGTCAAAGATGCTTCAAGCCTACTCCCTCCAAGAGCTCTCAGTTTACCAACATAATTAAAATTGTTAAGAGTAAAAGAACATTAAATGATTTCATTTAATATTTATCCAAAAATTATAGAATATCTTATATTAGAGTATAAATTTTAAGTACTTACCTGGTCTAAGAACTGAATATGGGTACAAAATTTGCAACAACAGCGCCACAGTGGAACAGGAACGGAAAAAGGAGCCCCGATCAAAAAAAAATTAAAAGAACGATGAAAAAATAGCCACATGGGCCTAATGGGCTAACCGATCTGTTCCGTCCCGTCTCCCCTCTCTCTCTCGACTCCGATGGGCCTTGAGCGACGATAGAGAGAGAAATCAAGAATACGCTCAAGATGGGCTGGTTTATTTTCCAATGGGCTACAAAATTTCTCCGAATTTTATTGACCCTTATGGGCTTTTTAGTTTTGATGGTTCCGGCCAAGTTACGTATCTGGGCTTAGATCCGTACATGGGCCTTATTACAGACCAGCCCAACCTCAAAAACAACAAACGTGCTTCCCATTTCTTTTCCATCCTATATCTCCATGATTTTGAAGTGTTTTTATTTTGGCTTCCGTCGCCACATGTGGCCACGTGATAATTCGAGTGAATACCTCAATATTTTGATGCGTATCAAAGTATCATTTTACTTTTCGCGGTACCAAAGTATCACTAACAAATTTGATTTTCTTTTTTTTTCGAGTCTAGGTATATCCCACGGAACCGAGGACTTGTTAGGAGCACTAAATATAACTGATAGCATTTTTCTCTCGTACAGACACACATGCCTATGCAATATTTACATCCTACTCTTCTCAATATTTTGAAAATTGGATTGATAGATCTCGAGATCGACCGAACTGTGTCACAATCAGCAAAAACACTTATTCCGCTGTGAAAATAATAGTTAACCCAGAATACAAGTATTTGTTATTATGTATAAGTTGAAAAATAATCCGGCTGAGTAGATTCCATCTCAACAACATAACTAACTGAGCTCTTAAGTGGGAGTTGGAAGTCATAGCTCCTGACGATCCTCCCTTTTTTTTTAAAGAAAAAGGCTCTATGGAACATTCTCCCCTCAAGTTCCATTCTCCCCTCAAGAAGGCGAGACAGGACCATATGGAAGTATGGACACAAGAAGATAGCCATGTGTAATTTGAGAACCCTCCCAGGTCCGAACAATTTTTTTTTTATGGTCCAACGAGCAGCCAGCTAACACAGGCTGCCGGCAAGTAACCGCCGCCATAACAACAGCAAGAAGAACGACTCCGGCCGTCGATCCGGCTCGCCCTCTAGCCGCGCTTGGCGCGCACGCTGACGACGGCGACGTCGTCGAGCACGGGCCCGCAGAGCGAGCTGAGGTCGTCGCTCCTGGTGCTGTAGAAGGAGCTGAAGAAGACGAGGCGCGTGCGCGCGGAGGCGGCGCGGAACGGCAGCACGGCGCGCTTCACGCCGCCCTTCCCCGCCGACTCGTACGCCACCCTGGTGGACTCCCGCCCCGCGTAGGCCTCCACCATGAGCGACCCGCGGCAGGCGTTGCTGGCGTCCCCCACCGTGAAGGACAGCGCGTACCGCCGCCCCGGCACGGTGCGGATCACCTGCGCCACCGCGCTCTCCCTCCCCGCCAGCAGCTCCACGGCGCGCCGCCCCCGCGGCACCGCGAAGCTGCCGCCGTCGATGTACTTGACGGCCTTGAGCGACTCCACCATCCACCCGGGCAGCGGCGAGTGGTCGTCCACCACGCGCGACGGGATCAGCACGCCCCACTTGGTCCCCGGGATGATGTACGGGCCCTCCTCGAAGTCGCCGTTCTTCACCAGGTTCTCTGCGCACAACATTCAGATTTCAGAGTCATCGATCGTGTTGTTGTTAGGTGAGTCCCCACCGCCGACGACATTGGCACGGCGGCGGCTTACTGTTTGTGCGGCGAGGCGGGTTGAGCGTCTTGATGGCCACGGAGTCGATGAGCGGGCCGCAGGCGGGGTCCTCGGTGACGCCGGGGTTGTGGATGACGACCTCGACCTCGTCGGCGTCGGCGACCCAGGCCCAGGCGTACGAGTCCCACCCGTTGCTGCTGTACATGGTCTGCATGGCCAGCAGGCCCGACTGCCGGGACGCCGACACGTTCAGCTGCTCCGCCTGCGCGCACGTCCGCGCCGCGCTGAACGTCAGCGAGTAGCGCGCGCCGCGGGCGGCGCCCCGTAGCCGCTGCCGGATCGACGCCTCGTTCCCGAGCCGCACGGCGTAGGCGCCCTCCGGCACCACCAGCAGCATGTCCCCCTGCTTCTTCCCCGACGGGATGTACTCCACGAACCCCGACGTCTGCCACGACGGGATCGCCGACGAGCCCAGCACCCGCGTCCCCCGCAGCTGCGACGGCACCGGCCCGCGCTCGAAGTTGCCGTTCGGGAGCAGCCCTGCGTTCATCAAAAATCAATCAGAGATGACGCCAAGAAACCTCACCCGGTCGCGAACATCAAAGATAAGTGTAAATTTAAGCAAGTCCGGGAATGCGAGTTACCGTCTGTAATTCCGAGCGCCAGTCTGCACACTGTGCAGAGCAGCAGGAGCATCGCCGGCCCAGCCATGGCTAACCTTCCCATCCTGCTCCGCTTTGCAAGGAACCAAGGATACCTCTCGATCTAAGAGACGAACAGGCCCGCTGCCCTTTTGGATCGTGTCGTTCTGGTGGATCGATGTGGCGGCCTGCAGCAGAGCGAGGAGGGCGCGGTGCTTAAATGGAGTGAAACCCTGCCTCCCGGACTGCACCTCGATTTGGGACCAATCTACTGTTCTGCCACTGGGGCGTTACCACTGGCCAGGTTCAGTTATGTCAGAGCCTGCAACGTGCGGTCTCCGTGATCTGGCAGGGTCAAGAACATGAGTCCATGCTCATGATCAAACAGGAACGTTTCTTGTTTTTTTTAAAAAAAATCGATCAATTTGCAGGGGTTTTTAACCAGTTTACAGCTTACAACATGGAGCAAGCATTCATCCACCTTATTCTGATTTCAAGAAAAAAGAACTGATCAGTTTCCTGAAGTTTGAGCAGCGAGTCAAAGAAAAAAAAGTTTGAGCAGCGACTCAGTGACAAACCGTCAGAAAAATCGGCATGTCGGTACGCTCTTCTTGGGTCTGGTTTCGTCATGTTACGAATGCTAACGGGAGTACGCGGCACTTTCTGACATTATAGGAGATGCCAAGCTTTGGATAGGTAGATCTGAAGCGCATCTGCACCATAATGGAGCAGGCATGAAATGAGATCCAAAGAGAGGGTGAGCTGCTGGAATGCTGGAACTGAATTAAAGCTTGGCTTATCGGTACGCCTTTCTGGCCTATTTTTGGACGCATCCTCATATATGATGAGATCTCGCTGCGTACAGGCACTGAAGAGAGGATTCTTCTAATCAGATTTTCTTTGGCATACCAAGCCTGAAGTGGTGTAGATCATAAGCATCTGTGGAAAACGTCTGTGGTTAGCCTGCTACTCTGCTTGTTCAATCGCTGAACCTGAGGAAGAGGGCAGTTTTGCCCTCGTTTTATGTAGCAGAAGAATTTTTTTCTTTCCTTTTGGCACGTCGTCAGCAAAAGCTTTGCCCTCTGGTCAGTCATGAGTGCTCCACGTGATGATCGAAAGAGGCAAAGACCTCTGTTCCTTGTATCCACCGACTGTCTGATTTGACTAAAATTTACATACAGTACTCACAGATCACTCCTGCGATGCTCTCAACATGCATCAGTCCTGTAGTCTTTCCTTTATCCTTTTCAGCTCTGCCCACTTCATCTCGCTTAACCTCTGCAAACTTTCCACTGATCGCGTCCACGTGGCTTCGATTAGAAGACTAACAAGCTGTCTGTCAGAGTAGTACTCTTTCTCCATCTGTAAAACACCAAACATTCAGAGCACGATAGAGACTCCACTGCAATTATTCGGGGGATATGATATGAATCGTCCTCTTATCTTCACGGCATTACTGCCAATGAGTGACTCGTCCTGTTCTGATGAATTCAGCAAATTCTTCTTCTTCTTCTTCTCTGATCCCTCTCCCAACAGGTCGGCATCGACGCATGCAGGGCCCCCGGGTATGGGATGGGTTCCTGCATGTGAGCGCATCTGGGGTTGTCATGTGCCCGGAGGTGATCGGAGGGGCAGATGCTGGGCAGTCGCATGTGCACTTGCATGTGGCGTTTATTTTAAAACTTTTGTGCTCATGTGGGCATGTGTCTCGCCACTTCTCCAGCGTTGCTTGCTCTCCGTATACACACGCCCAGTTTCAGTATCCACGAGTTGATCGAATCGGATGTGCGTGCTGTTCAGTTTTACCGGACTGGTTGCACCGACAGGGCTGCGAGTTTGCAGTAATTCTGCTATTTTGTGACCAGTTGGAGCTGCTATTGGTCAAAAAATTTATGGAAATGGAGTGGATGCCCACAGCAAAGATCAATGTTTGAGCTTGATTTCAGTATGTCGAGTTGTGGTTACTTTGTAAAGGAGAACTACCTAGAAATTTAAGGTCGCCAAAGTTTAAAGATTTTGATATGTTGCAGAAATTCTTTATCTCTCCTCGCAAGTTCAACTTTACAATGAGATAAAGATCTTCAGGTTTTCATTCTTGATTTGTTTGTTTCTGCAAGTTCAAACCATTGAAAGCAGAGGAGTAAAGCCGGTCTGCAGATGGTAGGAGGACGCACTAAATACAAAGCGGGTACGTGTTTGTACAGTGCAGATGCATGATAGCCTGCCCTGGAACTGAGAATGTAATAGGAGTACAAGATGAATCCTGGACATAATGGATCATACAGAGAATATTCAATTCGTGAATGGTCGCCCATGCTGCCATGCATGAGATGTTGTTGTCCTGCAGGATCTGAATGTCTGTGCTGTCCCCGCTCTCTCTTCGGTGCTTTAAGGGCTTGCCTGTTTTGTTATGGTCATGGGAGGTGTGTGGGATGCATTGCGTTCAGTCCAATCAGTGGTCCCTTCCACTCTCAATCTGCTGCATGTAGTCCTGACTGTACTCCTATTTTCTCTCCCAAAAATAAACGCTAGTGCTTGTGACCTTGTTCATTCCGAATTTTACTTCTTATCAGTTGCTTCCCATAGCTATCCTGTCAGTGAAAGGTGTGCTCAGGCAAATTTCTGAACACAACCGGATATGAGCAGCTTCTCTGGACAATTTTTAAATTTCAGTGTCTGTTGAAACTATGTGTTGGTGATTCACAGTTTTCATGAATCTGCATCTTAATTTGTTGACTCACATAGTCACATGCATGTTTAGTCTGTTAGAAATTTAAGCAATTTCAATAGCAATTTAATCCAAAAAATATAATCAACAGGTCCGTGACATCAGATATGTGCACGTGTGATCTAAGCGTGATAAACATATATCATGAATTTAATCCAGTACATATGAGAAACTTACCCAACGGCAGAGCCGGATGCACTAGTCGACATAGTGTCTGTTGGTGTAGTCGTCCCGCTAGATGCAGTACAGAAAGGAAGCAGTGCCGATCACCAGAAACGCCGTGAAGAAGAAGATCACCGCACCACCAGGAAAGAGAGGACGAAGCGAGTAGTCGTGCCGCTTGCGGAAGTACCCAAAAACGTGATTGCCAGCCTTCACATGAGTAGGTGAACTCGCGTACAGCAACATTTTGGAGGCCTACTCTTCCCGTACTTGTGCGCGCAATAACCGGAACGGAGAATCGTTGGATGCAGCAGAAGTGTGGAGACCAGTGCGCGTTAGAAAGAAAACCGTAAGCGAGTCTTGCTTTTTATCTCGCAGCTCAGGAAGCTGAATGGGGGACAGACGCTACGGAAAGGCCAGCAGCCTGGAGCGGAGGAGTCGCGACGCTACGGAGTAAAAACTCCCGTAACCTTCCTCATTAACTTTCCTCATTAGGGTCCAGAAACTCCCGTACGTTACTCCTGCCCGTAATTAGCTTGAGTGGCAAAACCAATTCCATGCCCACTTGGGCTGGCATCATCACGGCGCGTCTAACGTTCTCAATGCGCAATATTTAATACGGGCCTTAGAATTTATTCGATTTAATTAAATAAAATATGGGCTAAGCCCACATTAAATCTAACATAGTCTTGGGCACAGGGCAATGCCGCAAAAAATGATGAATACAAGTTCCAACTCACGATGAATATGAATGTTGAAGCTTCATGGTTTACAATCTGCCTTTTGCTAGTGACATTACTTCCTATGGTTAGGCAATAAATACTTTCTTTGAGGAAGTATCAGATTGTACTTTGAAATATATTTTTGTTATTGATATTACTTGCATACTGATCGATTTGGTTGGACACATTTGCTAGAGTTTAACTTGGTCTGTACTGCAGTTATATGTTATTGACAACGGATCTTTTTGTTACAGGTCTCCTTCAGTTCTGCCAAGAGCATGTCTGCTTCATGCCGTTGCTTTTTACAAGTCCTCACTCATTCGGCTATGATGTAAATGGAGCACTTTTGAATAGTGCTCAGCGATGATGTAATAAGAATTGGATTATACTTCTTGTGTTGAATTATCAACATAATGCTTCATAGGCAAGTTAGAATTGTAGCAATGGTTATAGGACAGAGATATTGGCATGTAATGCATTACAAGTGTATGCTACTAGGCCACTTCAAATTTCAACGCTAACATCTGATGTTTTCCTGTGAGATAAAGTTAACTCGAGTGCCTTCGGATTTATCTTTTTATATATTTTTCTTCTGATTTTTTAATGCTGATTTGATTGAATTTACAGCAGCATGGGACAATCCACCAATCCAAGTTTAGCCAAATAATAATTAACATATGAGGAATTGAACTCCGCATGGACAGCCAAATAATAATTAGCATATGAGGGATTGGATCCCCGCATGGACGTGGATTGGGTGGGAGGGGATCCACCCACTCTCCTTGGATCGTTTCTCCCGTGGATTCAACCCTCAAACTTGGCAAACAAACCACTGGCACAGCAAAGGTGCAAATACTAAATTCAGCTACGCGCAGGGTGACAGACGGAAATATGGAATGGATCAGGACATGACATCTATGCATATTTGCAAAAAATATGGGCACCATTTGGCACCATCAGAAGACAACACAACATGGAGAATCAGAGACCAGTAGGCAGTGTTCATTACGAGTGGGTCATCAAAATGCAAACCGAGTAGGCATTTTAACGTGGTACATCGCGAGCGAGCAATGCATTATCCCGTATCTAGCTGATTTAATAAATTTGAACTTGGCAACAACATACTACATCTGTTATCAGAAAACTTTAAACATAGGCATGCACGGCATATAAACTTAAAAAGCACAGGGCGAAGGTCCGGAGCATGCGGTTACACCATTCCACTGTTTGGCAAGGCGTAAAAAAGCTCTGGATATGACGGCAGGAGCTTTGGTGAGGCCATGAAAGGTCGGAGACATCTTGGCATGGATCCTCACTTCCAGAGCTTGCGCAGGGACATGTTCTTCTCCGTGTCTTTCTTCATCACCTTGGCCACCGCCATCTCGAAGTCCTCCTGGGTAACGTGTACCCTTCTCTCACGAAGGGCAAACATTCCAGCTTCTGTGCAGACAGCCTGAACAAAAAGAAATGAATGGGAAGAGATTGAGTCACTTTGCATCAGCAGAAGGTGCACAAAACAAATAGCAGCATTGAGCAACTGAAACACACGGCAATGGACTGATGCATATAAGATCACATAGGCTTTGTGGTCATAAGCATGTTTGCCATCCCAGTTAGAACTGAAGGTATCTTAAAAAATTCTAGTACAAACACCAGTTGTAATGATCAAGTATATGGATTTGGTTGGCTTATAACAAGAATATCTAAGGTTACCCTAAACTGAACAATCTGATTCAATTTTTTATGGACCTTTTGATTATTGTAGTGCATACATTTCAATGATCCAACACTGTAGTTCAAAAGGCTCAAATAAAACCACATAGCTAACAAACTCCTTTAGATTCTTGAACTCATACCGATGGTGAATTGGTGATTAAGTACACTAAACAAATGTAGTGGAACTTTGATGTGAATCATATACTGAGGCCCCAGATGCATCAGCTAGAGATTGCGAGCATGCTTTCTGAACTCTCAAAGTCTATAATCATGAGCACGCTTGCATGATGATTCAGTGCAAACGATGCCTAAACATAATTCTCTGCTTAAATTGATGGACAGGCAAAGTAACGAAACAAAAATTATAATAAGAGGTCGCACGTAGTTCATGAGATGCAAGTCTAGATTTAAACCAACCTTCAGCTCAGCTCCTGAGGCTCCATTCATCTTTTCCGCGATCTTTTTCAGATCAATACCACGCATCAAGTTCATTTTTCTTGAATGAATCTTCAAGATATCGAAACGTGACTGCAAGGGCAAAGGATTTAGCACCCTGGTCAGCACAAGTAATCATGCAAAATCAACAGGCATTACAGGCAGATCAGTAGAACATACATCCTCATTGGGATTTGGGAATTCAATCTTCCTGTCTATGCGTCCAGGCCTCAGAAGGGCTTGATCCAAGATGTCAATTCTGTTCGTTGCCATCAGAACCTGCAACAAATATTTAAAACATCACAAAGATGTTCCTTCCCCTATTATATTTATAAATAAGTAAACTCAGCACACAGGAACCAAAAGTGAAGCATACCTTAATTTTGTTTGATGCTTCAAAACCATCAAGCTGGTTCAGAAGCTCAAGCATGGTACGCTGCACTTCACTATCACCATTGCCAGTTCCAGACTCCATTCTAGCAGATCCGATAGAGTCTATTTCGTCCATAAATATAATGGATGGTGCGTGTTCCCTGCAGTAAGTTAACCAGATAATTAAGGTCACATTGAGAGATATGAACAGAAAATGTATAAAACTATGCATCCAACTCACAGAAAACTAATGCTTCAGCTATAACAGAAAAAAATGTTAATAAAAAGTCAGCCTACCTGGCCATAACGAAGAGTTCACGAACCATACGGGAGCCCTCACCAATATACTTCTGAACCAGCTCAGAACCAGAAACCCTGATGAAGGTGCAATCAGTGTGATGAGCAACTGCACGTGCCAGCAATGTCTTTCCAGTGCCTGGAGGTCCATAAAGGAGGACACCCTGGAAAATAAGTAAGATTAGTCTCTCTTCCTTTCCATGCAGAGTTCAAATCAGTTAACATGGTCTTCAGGGGAGAAAATGAACCTTTGGCTGGGCAATTCCGAGGCTCTCAAACAGCTCAGGATGTTTGATTGGAAGCTCGATGACCTGAAAGTTGACTTCACAAATAAGAATGGGCATATTTTGATTCATTCATAGCACACTGAAGTTCAAAACAAACCTCTTTGATCTCTTTAATTTGCTGGTCAAGGCCTCCAATCATATCATAAGTAGAATCAGGAACCTTCTCAACCTTCATGAGATTGACCAATGGATCAACTTTGCTTGGCAGGATCAGATGGAGCATATAGCTGTCATTTCGAAGAGCAACTCTTGTTGAAGGTGTGATCTTCGTAATATCAATGCTCTTATCAATATCCACAACATATTTGCCTTCTGGATGCACCTGTGTGATTGCATTTAGAAAGTTAATATCACTTCAATAACCATGAAGTTCGAACTCCTGTTTAGAGCTTTCAGACCAGGAGTCTGATAACAAGATGAAAATTAGAAACAACTAGGCAACTAGAACACCCAATCTGCCACAGCTATAAACATAATTGACAGCTCATCTGAGCTTTGCCATATAATTGGAACAACAACAAAAAAAAAACATATACAGCATAACAGGAGTTACAAAACATTTCTATTATGCAGAGTTGGCTACAAGTAAATACAGAATTTTCAGTTGCTACTCAATTACAATGTAATCTGGAAACCATAAAAAATTTGTTTAGCCGGACTAGACTGTTATGCTGTATATAGCATCTAAGGATTATCGAGAGTGTACATAGAAACTATATAGCAGCAACAATGCGATAGGTTTACACAGCCAAGATAGAAAAAATTGACGATTGATGCAAGCTTTACATTGGCCAAATAATTCTTTTACTTGTAAATTCTTGTTTACATGTTTCAAATATGTGATGGGTCACGTTAGTTAAGTGATGAACATTTGTTCTTTGTAAGCATAGCTTTGGACAGGCGTGCAATATGAAAGTCACAACTTCCACAGGTAAACTGATCTTAAGAATGTAGACCTGGTTACTGCTCATTTATAGGTGCTACATAATAAAGAAGGCAGCAGAGACCACTCTTCTACACTATTTAGAAGCTATGCTTCAGCTATTCCGAATAAAGTGGTAAACCCAACCTAGAGAGACCTTATGAGATCTAATTCTAAGAACTTTGTTTGATCCCACAGCAAGAACAATTCTAAGCAGAGAAAAATATGCATACAAGGTACTGGACTACTGGTAGTTAAACAGGAAAAAATTACCTTCACCAGAACCTTTGATTTGCCCATGACCTTCACCACCTCACCGACATATGATCCAGGCTCTTGAAGCAACTGCAGCTCTTCCCTGAGCATTCTAACTGCAAAATTAAAATTGCCAGGCCAAATTTAGAGAATGAAGAATAGAGCACAAAATAAGCAGTAGGGTGCTCCTGAAACAGAGACAGGAGGAGTTAACACATCCTAATTAGATGCATCACAGTACAACCGTGCAAACCAGTATTCCTAAACTTGCTGCTATCCTTGAACTATTTTCACACTGCAAATGTTCAACTAGAGGTGAATTCAGTAAATATTACCATGTTCATACATTACACGACCACAACATCACAACCTTATCATGTCAGATAATGGCAGGCATTCAATGATAATGGATAATCTTAGGAGAGAAAAAAAAACTGGTGTGACATAATCTCCTAACAACCCCAGAAGTAAATGTGATAGAACAACACTGAGAGACAACACAGAAAAATAATAGCAATGCACAATTTACTATCAAATTTGATATCCAAACACAGCTTAATAACAGTTACCACTACCACCAACATGATATCCACAATTGGAACTCATCGCTACTAGTCAGCCTGGTGCTTAAGAAGTTGAACATCTAAGCACATCTATTTGGAGCTAAGCTTCAGTCCATCTAACACACTAATTAGTAATCAACAGGCCACCTTTCGCAGATCGGATAATTTGGCAAAAGCATTTCAGCTCGTCGAACCTTAGTAACTAGAAGTCTAAAACTCACGCCTTTCGCTAGGACTCATAGACAGCTAGGGTTTCCACTGACGCGATCGGGTATCAGCCCCACCAGACTGCGCACCTGGGAGGCACATCGATCCTAGGGTTAGGGGGCGAGCGGGATCGAGCAGAAAGGTCACCTCGGGAGTTGAGGTCGTTGCGCTGGGCCTCGAGGCGGTTGAGGTTGTGGGTCTTCTGCCGGATCTGGAGCTGCAGGTCGTGGATGTGCTGCAGGTAGTACTGGCGGAGGCCCTCGCCTCCGCCGCCGCTCCTCCCCTTCGCCGCCGCCGCGGCCTCGTCGCCGGACGCCGCCGGCGTGGGCTTCGTGATGTCCATCGCCACCGTCGCCATCGCCGGCTCGGGGGTGGGTCGGTGCGGGATTGGGGTTCTTCTTGCGTTCGAAGAAAGGTTTCGGCCCGGATGCAGAAGTGGTGGGTTTGCTTGTTGGGTTGGGTCTGGCCGTCTGGTCCGGTCGGCGCTTGGGTTTATAGAGGTAGTCGGGCCCCTGCGCGGCGAGAGAGTTGGCCACGCCGTCTCGGACTCGAAGTCGGAACTCGCCAGAGAAAACACCCCGACTCGTCTTTGGAACTGTTTCTCTTGAAATTTGACTGACACGTGTATTACCTTGTGAAAAAGTAGGATCGAAAATCATAAATTTGTCAAACTGAACGAGAATTTGGTGTAATAGTTAGGGCATACTTAAAAGATAAACGGAAATAAAATGGTAATTTTAAATATATATGTATATATGCCTTTGGATTTTTCATTGAAGGACTACAATATTTCTCCTTTCTTTGCATTGTTTTGCATGTGCCTCAATCTATATCTTCCTATCAATAGATCCATCATCATGCTTACCGGAATGTCACGACAAAGTACTATTTAAAACTATCTAATTGATCGCTTTTTGCCTCCTGCAAACCATGTTCATGTACATTTTACATTGTCGTTTCGTCATAAGCGAAGACTTGAATCTTAATTCGGATTAGCAGCCAAACAAATTCATCATTGCGTGTCCTATATGGAAAGGAAAATATCTTCAGTACATAACATGTCAAAAATTGAACTGCTAGAGAATGTTAAATCCTAAAATTTGTTAGCTCTTTTATCTTTATAATATAGAATTGTGATAATGCATGTTCTTAGTTTTCATTATTAAAGTGTTACCATATTAATTGTTGAGACCATAAACCCTAATAGCATTATTCAAATTTTAGTAGTATAGTAGTAACATGATCGTGATCTGTTATGAGAGGCGACGTGTTCATCGACAGCGAGGCGTTTATGGTGACTTCGTTAATCTTAAGGATGTGTCAGCTCAGTCTCGAAGGTGCTCATAAGAATTGTATGGCGGAGGCAATCAATCTTCAAGCAACAAACTTGCTATTTATCATGCGGATGTATGACTAACAAACCACTTACCCACTCTTACTGCTGTTGAGGAGGGCTCCTTCTTTTTCGACTTCGAAAATGCTAAGAAACAAACGTTCGAACGGGGAAGAAAAATCAGACGCTTCGACATATGTTTCTAATCTTCGATGTTGCAACTATTCTTTTCGCATGTTTCATGGTGAATGTTATATGAAACATAGTGTTCATGTTGCGGTGCGAATTTTCGTATCCGAGAGTCAAACTACTTAATTAGTTTTTTCGCATATTTTTCAATATTGCGCCTATATATTTTTATGTTGCAGATATCTTGTTTCGATACTGCAACGGAACGTCCGATGGAAAAATTTCCATCAGACGTTTGGACGCTAGCAAGCCCGTTTCTACTTTCATCTACCGTCAAAATGCTCAATATTTAACTGAGAGAGACTAAGGATTAAGAGAAATAGACCACTACAGAAAAAATAAAGGTGTGTCAATGTTCATACCTTATCACCATGCTCCTCCGCTACTATTATATGTGTAGGATTACGTATTTTTTAGCGTACGCATCTGTACCGTGTTTTAAAATTTTTTAACAAGATCGATTCCAGATCCGAAATTAGATTAAACTTCATAGGGTCATTGTACCTTTTTCCCCCTCTGCAGTGAACACTTTCCACAATTTTTGCTGCGCACTGTACTTCATTTGAACGCAACACAACGCCCTCATCCCGGCAGCCACCCCAGCTTCCGTACACCTGCCGCTTTCGTGGTCGACGCAGGCACCCGCGGCGGCCGCCGGAGCTGCGAGCCGGCGACCCCGATACCTGCTCGAGATTAGAAAAAACAATTCCATCTACACCTCTTCGTCCATTTCATCTAGTTAGCATAGCTCCCCGATCCGTAGGTCTCGTCCATCCCATCTCTGTAATTTATCTCTCCATCACCACCCAGGAGTAATTTCTGTGTACATAGTATAAACCACAGATCCGGATCATCCAATCCCCGCGCGAACCCTCAATTTCCCGCTGATTTTTGCTTCCTTTTTCGCGCGGTGCTAGGTCTAGTGCGCCGCGCTGGTTTAGGTTTTGCGCGGTGGCAGTGACGCCTTGAAGCTAGGGTTAGGATCCCGGTGCCGGTGCGGCGGAGGGATGGAGAAGAAGAAGGTGGCGGTGCCGCTGGTGTGCCACGGCCACTCGCGGCCGGTCGTGGACCTCTTCTACAGCCCCGTCACGCCAGACGGCTACTTCCTCATCAGCGCCAGCAAGGGTGCGTCATCCCTGAACCCGTCACCTGTTGCTTGATTTAGATTCTTATAGTGGGGTGTGTGTGTTTGTTATGATTGTGGAATGTGAATGGCATGATGATTATGATCGATGGTGCCTGATGTGAAAAGTGCAGTTAGTTAGTAATAATAGCACAGCAATCAATTACTGGCTTAAATGGCATAGAAAAATCTGGTTCAGAATCTGGATTTGGATTGGTTATAGTTACACATGCTGGCTTAATGTAGTTTCCAGCACTTTCTGCTGTTTGGAACGTCAGGTTGAACCATCAAGCTTTCAATACCGGATGCTATTAAGTTTTGTCACTGTATTTAGCTGGCTTCGCGTTTGGTGCGACTGCTAACTCCTGATGTTCAATAAGTAGCTCAGTGATATGATCTGAAATTCGAATCTACCTCCAAAATATGTTATACATAATGCATCGAAAGTGATTTCGAGTTCAAAATAAACCCTTGAGTCACTGAAAAATGAGATACACTTACTGTTTGCCACCTTCCCACAGTAGTCAGTGTTTCAGCAGCGGATTTGACAAAGCAGAACTGAGTTGATGTATCTTATCTTACCTGCTAATGTGCAGACACTAGAGTTGTCTTTGGGCCAAATAAGTATTCATGTGCTTATGCTTCGTGCCTTTGTTTAAATTTAGATTCCTTGTCCGGAGAGCTGTCTATAATAACTATTGATTTAGTTAAATGGTCAATTCCTGATAGCTTTTAGAATTAATTACCTTCAGAAATTTTATGATCTATTCGGTAGCTCTTTTCTAGTGAACCATGTTATAAATTCTGGGGAAGAGTGTGTGCATGCCAAATACATTACCGGGGCCAATGCCATTGATTACAATCTGCACTGTGTGAGCTCCAATTTATTGTCAGATTAATGTTCCTTGTTCACTTAGTGCTGATATTGATAACATGGTTTTGTTTTCAGACTCAAATCCAATGCTTCGCAATGGAGAGACTGGAGATTGGATTGGGACATTTCAAGGCCACAAAGGTGCTGTTTGGAGCGCTTGTCTTGACACCAATGCTCTGCGTGCTGCCTCTGGTTCCGCTGACTTTTCAGCGTATGGTTCTCACCCCGCAAACTCCTCTCCGTGTTACCTTGATTATAATCCTTCTATGGTAGTTACCCATCTGAATTGACCATCTGCTTACCAATCTCTGGCTGAAATAATTGTGTGTTATCTCAATTTGGCTGTGTTTTTGATACATTAATGTTGGCATGTTGTATGTTGTGATGGCTTGGTAAACAAACTTATAATATATGCTGCAGTTTTCCTGGAGCAGACCTAAAGCTATTGTTAACAAGACAGATTACAGCACCTTTTATGGCTTGCTTAAATCAGTTTTGTTCCATTGTATGCTTGGCTGCTCGCGAAGTGTCGATGGAATTTCTTGGTAATATGTTTATGGTGGTCTTTATTTTCTTAGTACATGATGTTTTAAGAGTATGCACCAAAAGAAATTAGGGCTCCTGATTTGATTTCAGTATGTCACTCAATTTGGTCAAACTTTCATTACATTTGTTCATTGTTACCTATCTCGGAATTTGGTAGCTAATAACTGCTACCCAAAAGCAAATATGATTCTAACAGATTACGAGAAATAAGCGCTACCAATAGACACATTATAAACTCCTCGAATGGATGGTTTGGACTAGAACTAGAATAATATGTTGACTGGATGGATTTTCCGCTAGCTACCTGAATGGAAAAATGGAATGTCCAAACTACACTGGATCGTTTACATGAATGGCATGCAAGTTCAGTTTCCACATGATGACCTAGAGTGTTATGGTTCCATTTTTGGGAATAGGTTGTTGATTATATCTCTTTCTTTCAGAAAAATATGGGATGCGCTGACAGGCGATGTGCTCCACTCCTTCGAACACAAGCACATTGTCCGTGCATGTGCTTTTTCTGAGGTTATGCTCTAACCATATTAAAGCATTATGCATGTTTCTTTCTCTTAACCAAATCCTTCCATCTGCTGCTGTTATTACCCTTTTTGTTGCCTTGTTCTATCAGTTCTTCTTTTTCCCTAGTGATTCATGTTTATTTTTTCTTGGTTGAGGATGATGGTGATTATCTGTGTTACTTTTGGCTTCTTGTCATTTAGCATCTGACTGATCATATAGTTATTGATAATGGCAAAAATAGCTGTCCTCTTGAGTCTCATTTGGTTGCATGGGTTACTAGGATTAAGGATTTATGCGATCATTGGCTGGAAGTGTCAAAAAACACTATAGTTGCGCCTAAAAGTTTATCAACACATATTACTTCTTCTTTTGGATTGACCTTAAATAGCATCTTGTTCAATTGCTGATGTGAACATCCCTGATCTGATCATCACAAGTTCTTTAAAACTGGTTTAGTTGATATTGTACTTTGAAGTTGTCCACAGACTTTCAAAGCATTGTCCTCCTAACTTAACTCTCAGTACATGCAAGTAAGTTTATGTAGTACACTTTCAATCTTATCTTCTAAGGTACTGTACAGTTTCCTTTCCAGTTAGCTCCCTATTTGATTTGCTCCTCATGTGGTTCGAGTTAGAATTTCCTAATTTAGAAGGTTGTTAGATTATCCATCTTCTCTTTCTTTGGGAATATGTACTTTTATTATTTATGTTTTAGCTAGTTTTCCAATTAGGTACCTTCTGAAATTTGAACTGTACAAGATCGGCTTATATTGTCTAGTCTGAAATTCTGGACTTATTTGTTTAGTCTGAAATTCTGTATAGGGTTTATTCTCAAGCCAGTTACATTAGTCGTGAAGAAAGATCTAGAAATGTCCATCTTGAAGATAACTTTCTGATGACTAATTCTAGAAAGTTACCCAATAGATCATCTTAAACTTCTTTAAATCCCTACATAATTGTTTCCTTAACCTTTGATTGAAGTTTTTCCCCCATTGACTCTAGGAGTTTTTCCGCATGCATAAACCTCATCTAAAAGACTAATGTTTCATCAGGATACCCACATGTTGCTTACTGGAGGTTTTGAGAAGATTTTGCGCATATATGATTTGAACCGTCTGGATGCAGCTCCAAGTGAAATTGAGAAATCACCTGGTTCCGTCAGAACTGTCACTTGGCTTCATAGTGACCAAACTATACTAAGTTCCTGCACGGATATGGGTGGTGTGAGGTTTGTCTGGATGTACCATTAACTGTATTAATTTTTAGCTCTAGATTTTCCCTTTGTCTTCCCTATTGTGATTAGTGCTGCCATGTAAAATTGATTTAATATACAAAATAGGCATGCTGAACACTTATTCAGAGAGCCTGGCATAATTGGCTGTTCTGTGGGGTTGGACTCTGTTAAATTGCAAACACAAATGCATCACACAGGATTCACCTTTTACAAATGCATTTCATTTTGACCAATCATTAAATGTTCGCACTAAAGAAAGTTCCATAGAAAGCAAACCCTGGTCTCTCTGTAATGTTTAGTTGCAAAGCCTTCATCTGAAGTATCCCACAGTCCAAAGTCTGTCAACATGCAAGTAAGTTTGGGCATATGCATCTGTCAAACCTATGATTTGAGTATAGGAATCTCTGAGTTAAAATTGACTATTTACCCTTGAAAGATTCCTAGAAACTTACCTGCACTTTTTGAAGAACTCTGATTAATATAATTTTATACATCAGTAAGCTGAACTATTTCTTTTGTACCTTGTTGAAACATGGGTTGAATCTAAGATATGTATTCTTGTTCTTCTTGATTAATTGGTGCCGCCTCTCAACAGATTATGGGATGTAAGGAGTGGAAAAATTGTCCAAACACTTGAAACCAAGTCACCTGTGACCAGTGCGGAAGTAAGCCAAGATGGTCGGTTTATCACGACAACTGATGGCTCAAGTGTGAAGTTTTGGGATGCAAATCAGTAAGACATTTCTGTATCTTACTTTAGCAATGCCAAGACATGTGTTGGCTACTTGGCTTTCTTGCTTACAGAATGTTTCTTGTTATTCTGCAGCTATGGACTTGTTAAGAGCTACAATATGCCATGTGCAGTAGAGTCAGCTTCCCTTGAACCAAAGTATGGGAACAAATTTGTCACTGGTGGAGAAGACATGTGGGTTCGTGTCTTCGATTTCTTCACTGGAGAAGAATTAGGTACGTTCATTTGTTTCAACAGGATTCGTAGAAATGATAGGATAGCTCTTTCTCATGTTACCTACAACCTCTTTCAGAATTTTCTTGCCATAACTTTTGCCTTGTCAGAATTTTTCATTTTCCAGCCTTTTTTTTCGTTTTAATTAATAGCATAAGGTTTTCACGTTCAATGAAAGCATGCTTGATGTTTCACATCATGGCAAATCTTTAGTTCTTCTGTCCATTATTATTATTTTTAGTTAAGAGGGGTTGGAATTCTGCTTGGAGCCCAGCCTCTATTTTATTTTATTTTATTTTTTTTGGGGGGGGGGGTCTCTTTTTTCAATCAGTGCCAGTTAGGGTTTTCAATCAGTGCCTCTTACTATGGTTCATGTTTTGATTTTTTGATAAGGTGTTTCCAAAATAAAAAGTGTGTTTCTGGAGGCTGCCTGCTTCACAGCTGTGGTCAAGCAACTATTGCTGGTTGACATATAGGTTGTTGTGTTTCTTTTTATGGGATTGCTCCAAGCATTCACATGTGTAGATTTAAATCTCAAGTTATTGGCAGTCATTTGAAGTAGTCGAGGAATGTGATGGAAGAATCTATAGAACATTGTGTTCTCATTGTCTGGCGGTGGAATATTCATTCTATAGCGGTCACTATTGTAATTTATTATCCAAGAAACCGAGCACACATAACTATTCCCATCAAACTTATGGTTGTGTTTCTTTGAAAACAGCATGTAACAAGGGGCACCATGGTCCTGTCCACTGCGTCCGGTTCACTCCAGTCGGTGAATCATATGCATCAGGGTCGGAAGATGGCACCATCCGAATCTGGCAGCTGGGCCCAGCTAGCAGCGAAGAGCAGGAGGCGGCAAACACAAACGGGAAGACGAAGGTCGGGGTAAATTACATCACGTGCAAGATTGAGGGCTTCCACATTCCCAAGGATGGGCAGGTAGAGGGGTCGTGATGCACCACTTCGTGCTGGCTATGCTTGCTGGGAGACTGCTGTTGTCGAATGCTCCGCGGTCTGTTGCAATACGGGTGGGTTTCTTGTAGCATTACTGGGACGAAATGGTGGAATTTTGTAGGGAGGTCTCCTAACTCCACTTGCAGTACACATTCGAGACAATTCTCTCTTCTCTCATTGAAAGGAGAGGAAGTTGAAATTGATCATGTCTTTTTCTACCTTGTTAACACAGTGTGTGTTCGTCTCGGGACCTTGTTCTGGTCGTTTAGTTGGGTAGGCTTGCCAAACAAGCCACACCGGAAGACGTCTGTTTGAGCAGAGATGGTCAAACAGATTACCGATGCTCGCTTTTGTACTGTCTGAATGGAACTAGATTACTGATTCAATTCGAGGACTCTGAGCTGAACGATAATAGCAACTCAAGGACGATGAAATCGAACCACAATTATTCTGAGAAGAATCACCTGCAGAGTAAATACGTCTGAACTAGAGGAAAACCACGGATGGTTTGGATCACTACGCTCTTTTCTTTCTCAATACCTCCCAACCTCATGAAAGAAATTACATTGTGAGCACGAGATTAAAATCTATCTCACACTCTAGCTGGCTTGCTCTTCCATCAATTTAATCATAATCAGTGGATCGTCTCACTGTATCATCAAAAATATAAATCTCGTTTGCGGTGTATGTCCAATTTATAGGCAGTTGCTCATTTACAATGTTATCCATTGAAGAAAATTTGATAATGTACTAGACGACATTTCAGTATAAATTTGATGGGCCTCTCGGCTTCTAGCTGTCGCTAGGAGCTGTCCCGTGTGTGATCTGTTGGCCTCATGGTACTTTGGGTGTTTTGGCAGGAGGACGCAGACCGTTGCGTCGTTACTGGCTGGATAAGCAAAGCAAAACCAGCACAAGATTAATTTTGATGGTCGTTTGATCCAGGTAACAAACAGATTATGGGGTTGGCTCTTGGTTGATTCCTTAGCTGTCCATGGAGCGTACCTTTTGAACTATGGCTTTGATGTGTTCATGAGCTTAAGTCCCAGGCTATGTAATGGATCTTATATTGGGCTATTTGACTAGCAATGGTGTTTAATGCAGTAGAGCGTCCAGAGCCGTTACTTCTGCCCGCGGTCCACTATGTCCACACAGAAAGGATGAGAAGTTGAGATGTGCATATTTATAACAATCTACTCTAGTACAACCTTTCCCTCCTGATTTTGTGCAATTCATTCATACAATATATAACACAAATTTTGAGAAGATTTTAATTCAGTGAAAGTACAAAGATCACTAACACTAATACCCAATCAACGCGTGTGTACTTTAAGGTTGGCGAGGGCGACTGCCGGCATTTGGCGCACCGTCAGGATTTCTGCGCCCAGCCCAAACACCAAAACCCTAACGAACTCGTTGCCATGTTGCACCTGATCCAAGGTAGCGCAGCTAGATTTGTTGTTTTATCTTTTTAAATTTTCATATCAAGACTTTATAAATTAATAATTAATCAATATATAATTTCTAGATTTTTTGATAAATTTATCTATAATAGTTTCACATGTCTTTAATGATTATGCTTTCATTTCCTCTTTATCTAACAATTGCTATTAGTGTCATCTCTCAATTTGGAAAACTGTTAAAAATAACATAAAAAGTTAAGGTTATGTTTTAATTCGATTTGTAAATATCTCCTTCCATTGTAAGTGTCCTATCCGAGATTTTTCTCCTTTGAACAAAAGATGAAAAGAAGAGAGAGAAAGATGGAAGAAAATGAAGAAAAGAAAGCACAACATGATAGAGCAAGTGAGGAGAGCACAGGGTAAGTCCCTTTCTCGTTACCCCTTGGATTGTTTATATAAAAGGAGAGAGTGGTTAGCAAAAAAGCTCCCAAGCCCCTAGTGGGTACAAACATTTACAAATGAATCCTTAGACCCCATTACATGGATTATCATTTGTTCGTGGACGGCACCACTTCCCCAACACGTCCCTTACTTTTCCCATAGTGTTTTAATCTAAATTTAATTATTGTAAATTAGATTTTGTATGAGCCATTTGTTTATGTCTTTTTATAATACTCATTTGCTTAGCCTTTTCGTTATTAAAACTTAGATATTTATTTATATCTATTTGGCGCGCACAAACTCACTATGGATCTTTAATTTTTACTTAATTCAAAATATTTAATTCATACACTATTTCTATAGTTTCATGAAAATCTTTTAACTCTTAAACTATTTGGAAAAAATAATAGAGAATATGCTCTCGAGACACACCACGGGTCCTCTATTGTGTGTCATCAACTTTCCTCTGGGAAAGACTGATTTCTTCCTTTCTTTCTCTATCTTCGAGCCTTTCATTCTATCTCACCAGCATCCACTAAGGCCTCATGCATCTAGCCTTGACTACAAAGCCTCTCTAACTTAATCCAAGTACTTCACGAGGTCCTTTATGTTTCTCATATATTTACATCGCAGCTAAGATGGTTAGATTGCAGTGGATTTCTTCGACTCCACTTTATCATCACATCATCTTTCAAACACATGTAGTATTTCAGTGGCCTCGGTTTCGTATCTCTATAACGTGTGTGGCACATACAAGATAGTATCTCTCTTGGTCATTGGCATTGGGCCAATATGGTTCCATCATCGATCACTCATTCTGTCTTCCCAACGTTAGGGTGCCGTCACACTTCACACAATGATCATATTGCATTGGGGGATTGTTTATCTTACTCTTCGTGGCTAGCATGTGTGCCACATGGGGCTATGCATCATATCAGCTGCTGCTACAATCTCATGTCACCTTCTTCCACATTTCTTTTGCTATGCTAGTTCCTTGGTGCATTGTTGTTCATAGATGCAAGTCCACACCTCTCATGTTTTCCCTTCCTTATGATGCAAAGCTTTATCTTAAAGTAGAGTTGTACCCCTATACTTTAATCTTCTATCAGAGTATAATCAATCTATTATGACGTGGGCCACTAATATCAATAGTAGAGATATTCTATTTCTTTCAATGATTAACATGGTAACTTACATGTCGTATAATCAAGCATAATATCTTCATTTAACACATTGGTATTGAAATAATTAATACATAAGTTTTTTCCGTGTCAACTCTATAGGTTTGTTTTGTAATAATTTAACTTACTACAACTTTGTGTACAAATATCTTCATACTCTCCATCCACATCAAATTCTCAATTGTAGACTCGTGGATCTTTCATATCGGAATTACATTGTAGTTGTGCCATGGTCATGGTATACCTTTCACTGATCTTGTCCTATCTTATTACTGTTGCGACCACACTGTGAGCCGACAACTTAGCTGCTAATAGGAAAAATGCTCTTGTTTCTACCTTCAAAATTAATATTGTCTCTAGGTTAACTATAGATTTACTTTGGGTATCAAAACCAATTTAAATGGATATGAAAGGCAAGATATTCTATTTCTAAAATAAGGAAGAGAAAGGGTCCGGATAGATAATTAAGATTTGGTAATGTTGTAGCCCGCTATATCACTATATGTAAATCGATGGCAAAGGTAATTTCTTCTATATTCCAAAATTTATATATTTATTAGTCGTATTCGATACGGACTCTTTAGGTTAGTATGCACAATTAAATTATCATAACATCCAACAGTGTATATTCTTTTTTCTTTTCTTTTCAATTAACATGGTAATTTCTAGTCTCTCTCGACAAATATGGTAGTTTTTTTTAACTCTATTATATTAAGATAATAGATAGATCTATCACCTATCAATCGATTGAGATATAGCATATCCATCAATCACATGTTCCCACCATTCGATTTTCATCCAACGGTTCTACTACAGCCCCACATCTTATTCCATTTCCAAGTGTTATCTGACGTGCATTTACTGTAGCACGCCTGCTAAGGGTAACCAGACTCATTTCGGTGGACTGCGGACCCAATAGGCCAATAGCATTTAGGGGACCTTGTTGTTTTTTGCTGGTCTAGTATATGACATTGAGCCAACTAACTGTCTGTGTTTTTTTTCCTTTACAAGACTGCAAACAAAAATTCCAAAAGAACAACAAAAAAAGTTACAGCTAAATTTTTTTGGTTCTCCTAGACCATCTTGACAACAGAGGAAGCAGCCCACAATGCACTAACTAATATGTGCAAAAAAAAAAATTCAAGCAGCCAGCTTGCTTTTTTCCGTTTGCAAACTAGACGACAAAAAAACAGCAAAATTTATAAGGTTACATGAAAATTTATGGGCAAGTTTACAATTTCAATTTCTACTGTACCATCTCGACAACAAACAAGAGCCAGTCCATTCTGCACTAACTAATCTGCGCAGAAAGAAGAACAAGCAGCCGAACTGTTTTTTCCCCTCTGCAAACTAGACTGCAAACAAAAATCCAAAAAATATAGCAAAATTTTTTTGAAAAAGTTACAGGTAAATTTTTTGGGCTGAAAACAAATTTATAATTTCAATTTCTCCTTGACCATCTCGACAACAAATAATGGACAGCCCATGATGCACTAACTAATGTGGAAAAACGCAATTGAGTGCAACAATGGATTTCAGTGGTAGTACGACAATTAAGTGCAACGCTTCCTAGTTCCTTCCGATTGCGCTTGTCTCCCCTTCCCATTCTGCAAGCGAAGGCCTAGGTTGTATTGAGATGCAGATGGATAAGAATATCAGATGGCTTCTCAGCCTTGGGTGGATCAGCTGTAGAAATATTTGGCAGCAATATCATGTGTAACGCCTAGAGACGAACAGGACAGTTGGTTGCTAATAAACGAATTTATGCTTGAGTAAGCTGATCAAGTATTGGTTGATTACAAGAAAAATAAGTTAAAACTGAGCAAAAAGTGGTTACTTACGGAGCTTAGAGAATGAAGCTCTGTAACTCATGCAACATACACACACAATCACACAAGGGCTGCTTTTTGAAGGAATCAGATACAGCTGCAGTGAGTTTTCATTGAACGTATGTACAGTATTATTTTGCAGCCCGGTCTACACCCTTGAACTATTACTAAAGGGCCAAACTTATCCGTTCGTTTTCGACAGTTGGATGACCTTCGTTATCTGATTTTGTAGTTGAAGGTTGAAAATCGGACTTTTGCGATAGTTCGATGGTATAAACGGATTTTTCCGTTCCTTTTAGGACACAACTGCAAGTTCAATGCCAACATGGAGCACAGCTGAGTGCTGCTTTTCACTTGACAAATCACACAGCTTATTTCTACATCAGTTAAAAACTTGAAAGAAAGATTCTTAAAGATGAAGTGGAGAAACCTGAAACTTTACCTTCTTCCAGCGAAGATGAGGTGGAATAAGGTAGTTTCTTCAAAAGTTTTTTTTTCACTGAAGAGCCGAAAGGCTCAGCGCAAGATCTACGACTGAAGCCATGGAGAGATGGTAGAAGGGGGCAATTGTCACAGGACTCAGAACAATCAGCTGATGATGTCACAGGGCAATTGTCACAGGACTCAGAACTATCTATAAAACGAGTGGCATACAGAAACAACTAATGTCACGTATAACCCGAGCTGATGATGATCTATGACGAATTCCTAGCAGATCCTTGAATCCAAAGAATTGCAAACTCTGAACTGAAGGAATGGGGATTGGCAGGGCAATAGCATTTCAGGCGCTGGAAACCTTGGAGACCTTGGGAACATCCACGGGGAACCTGTCGATCTCGTCCATCCACGGGTTGGTCTCCTCCGCCGGGTTCACCGCCCGGAGCGCCCGCCACACGGCGCTGTTGCACTTGAACCCCGACCCGAAGGCGATCTGCCACACCCGGTCGCGCCGCCGGATCCTGCCCTTGGCCTCGCTGTAGGCCAGCTCGTACCAGAGCGAGCTGCTGGACGTGTTCCCGAACCGGTGCAGCGTCATCCGCGACGGCTCCATGTGCCAGTCCGTGAGCGACAGGTTGCTCTCCAGCTCGTCCAGCACGGCGCGGCCGCCGGCGTGGATGCAGAAGTGCTCGAACGCCAGCTTGAAGTCCGGGATGTACGGCTTCACCCCCTTCACCTTGAGCAGCTTCTTGGCCGCCAGCGACGCCATGAACAGCAGCTGCTCCGACAGCGGCAGCACAAGCGGGCCCAGCGTCGTGATGTTGGTCTTGAGCGCGTCCCCGGCCACGGCCATCAGGTCCCGCGACAGCGACACGCCGACCCTGCCCTCGCCGTCCTCCTCCTGCGTCACGCAGCCGAAGCACCGCTCGTCGGCGCCCTTGTGCGTGCGCACGGTGTGCACCAGCTCGTACTTGGCCCGCCGCCGGTCGGCCCGCCGGTTCGAGAGCAGCACCGCCGCGCCGCCCATCCGGAACAGGCAGTTGGACACGAGCTTGGAGCGGTCGTTGCCCGAGTACCAGTTGAGGGTGATGTTCTCCGTGCTGATCACCAGCGCGTACGACCCCGGGTGCGTCTGCAGCAGGTCCTTGGCGAGGTCCACGGACAGCAGCCCGGCGCTGCACCCCATCCCGCCGAGGTTGTAGCTCACCACGTTCCCGCGGAGCTTGTAGTGGTTCACCACCATGGCCGACAGCGACGGCGTCGGGTTGAAGAGGCTGCAGTTGACGACCAGGACCCCGATGTCCTTGGGCCTCACGCCCGTCTTGGCGAGCAGCTCGTCCACGGCACCGAACATGACCTCCCGCGCCTCGGCGCGCGCCGCGTCCATGGATGGGTTGGGCGGCACCCGCGTCACGGCGGGCGGCAGGTACGTGTCCTCGCCGAGCCCCGACCGCTCCAGGATCTTGCGCTGGAACTCGAGGCTGGCGTCGGTGAAGGAGCCCGTGAGCCGGGAGCAGCGCATGAAGGTGTCGCGCGTGCACCGGCGCTCGGGACCCGGCTTGTAGCAGGCGAAGTCGACCAGGTACACGGGGCGCGGGCGGGTGAGGAAGTAGGCGGTGGCGAGGAAGACGAGGAGCGTGGAGCAGGCGAGCACGGAGACGAGGTTGAGGCGGAGGTGCGCCCAAAGGTCGGCGACGTCGCGTGGGGACAGCGTGGAGAGGTGCACGGCAACGAGCACCATCAGCGGGGTGAGCAGCAGGTACATGCCGTGGGAGATGAGGTAGTGGTACCCCAGCTTCACGTACTTGAGCCTCACCGACTGCTGGAAGTCCGGCAGCCGCCGCGACGGCGACGGCGACGGCGACAGCTCTGGCGCGCCGGCCGCGGCATTCGTTGGCGGCGCTGGGTTGTCCATGGCCCCTGCGAAGCAGATTCGGTCAGAAAAACGCCAAAAAAAAAATTGCAACGCAGAAATCTGGATGACTGAAACGCAATGGATACTCCTAATTTTTACCAGAACGGAGTCAATAATCGATAAATGACCAAAAGATTCAACAAAAATTGGGAAACAAAAAACTCATGGGTCTCAGGTCTGGACTAAATTTACCGCAATTTCCGCCTTTTCTGGGCAAAACAGCAGCAATCCAGAGAAGAAACGGAGCAAGAACAGGGGAATTCCCAAGAAACTGTCACAACATAAGGACAGCCTGGTTCTATTCCCTGGCGTAATTGTCAAAGAGACTACTGCAAATCAACAGGGTGGGTGGAACCAGTCAAGACGACGAATCTCTCTAGTGACCCCAGACCAAATCACGAGCACAGCTACGGGCACGGGCATCCCAAGGGGAGGGGAAGAGAAAACAGCAGGAGCAGGACAGATCAATGCGCCGCGCGATCGCAGAAGTAGAGGGAAAGGCATCTCGACGCGTACCAATCGAACGGCGCGAGCGACGGGTTGATGATACGATCGCCTCGAGAACCAAGCCCCCCGGCGGATCGGAACCGGCCAACCGATCGACCGGGCCTCGCGCGAAGGAAGACGGAGGAGTCAGGCAGGAGCAGGCTGTTCCGAACAGAAGAGCAGAGGAGCCGGCCGCCGCCTCCGCCCGTCGTTCCCCGCCCCCGCCTGCCGGAGCCGGGGTTTAATAGAGGAGACGAGGGGGAGCGTGGGGAGGGGAACCCGGCGCGTGGGCCCACCTGACAGCGTCGGCCGGGCGCACGAGCGGCGGCACGCCAGCCGTACGCTCGGCGTCGACCGATGGACGACCGGATCGGGGTGGCGGGCTCCGTTCCGTTACTTCCTGGCACGTTCCGTTTGAACGCGGGCTGGCGGGCGGATAACCGTTACGGCGTCTGTCACTGCGTCGCGTACCCGTTATCGGGCGCGTTTGCTGCGGCCACGTGGGGGCCGCCACGAGACGGGGTGGGCTGGCCGATGGCTGGGCGCCAGCGGTCAGCGGCAGCTGTGTGCGGAGAGAAACGGTCAGCGGCCGACCGTCCTCGCCCCCACGATGGTCAGTCCAGCCCGGAGGGTTGGTTCGGGGTCGGGCACGCGCCTCGTGTCCCGTCGGCGCTCGGCGGTGCGGCGGGAGCGGGCGGGCGAACGGGAAGACGCCAACCGGCCTACGCCTCCTTGTTCCTCGCGGCTTCTAGGAGCCTTAGGAGGGAGGGCGAGTGGTCGCCCGCACGTGGAGCCGCGTCGCCGCCGTTCTGGAAGCAGGTAGGTACAGTGCTTGGAACTGGAACCTTTGACCGGCGAGCTGTCGCCCGGCGGCGGACGCGTCGTCAGGTGGGACCACGCGCGCGGGGCTGGAGATTCCGCGCGCACGGCGGCGGCACGGGATCGATTCGACGACTGCCGTGAGGAGGAAAGGATAAGATACTGTACGTGCTCACCCTCACTCCGATGGTCAGATTGCGAGGACGAGCAGGACAGACGGACGGACGGGCAATTCAGAACGTCGTCGGACAAGAATTGCCTCCAGTTTTGGAATTCCTCTAACTAGCAGCTGATCCAGATTTCAGGGAGGGCGTTGTGGGCTTGCAGCCTGGCCCTGGCGGGCGCCCATCACGATGTCGAGCTGCGACATACTGTAGCCACCTCGGCAACGGTAGCTTCTCCATCGGCGGTTTTTTTTCCCATTTACAAAATTTGGTGATTACAGCCCATCTTACAAGGACGTCTCAAAAGAAAAGAAATTACAATCAAGTCCTTGTGAGCTCCTCCCGGTCCTCGCGGCCGGCCAGAGCACACAGCTCGAAGCCGACGTCCTCCCTGGAGAAGACACACAGTTTTTTTTTTGCCATCTTGAGCGGTACATCGGATACGACATGCACCATGAACGCTGAACAACCGGCTGAAGAAGATGGCCACTGGCTATCACATCACCAGGCAACGAGAAATCTAACGCTTCAAAGACCGACAAACACCCCAAATCGTCGGATGACAAGCCATCCAAAAGGGGGACTGAACCACCAAAACAGGTGGGAACTAAAAACCAACCTGATTTCACTACGTGTTGGTAAACTAAACTCCAAAGGTCTCGCGACGCCGGCGAGGTCAACATCCCCGACGTAGACAAAGGAGTAGTAAAAGAACCCAACAAGATTCCTCTGAACACCCGCCATGTCGTTGGTGACGAAGTCGATGCCCGCCAAGACCAAACCACCGCCAACAAAAACGACAATAGAGGAGCTCGTGGAGAAGCAAAAGATCTCACCGCGCACAACTATGCCGGGGCCAAAGGACAACGATGACAGCCAAGCTGGCGGCGAGATATATTCTAATCTTCCCACTCTCTTCGCCAGAGAAAGCAGCACAGTCAGCAACATCACCGGAGAAGAAGCAGAGACAGCAAAAGTATCCATCCGAGCATCTCAACATGGGCACAACTACTACTCTACCTAGACCTGTAGGCTAGAAAGAGAGAGTATGTACACCGGCCGCCGGATCCGCAGCTCCCCATCATCCCCCGCAGCAACAAGGCTGCTGGCGCCGAGAAGTAGATCACCTCCGAGTCGCCCTTTTCAACTGTAGCGAAAGGGAGAGAAGGTGAGAAGGTTCTGTCCATTGGCGACCTGTGCGGCGAGTCCAGCAGGCATCAAGAGAGGGGAGATGCTGGAAAATAGACCTAGGAAGAGGCCCATCTCAAAAATTCCAAAGCAAGAATGCATAGCATCCAATAGTCCCATAGTGGTAGTTTGAGGTGGTGCAAACTAACTTAAATAGGAGAGCTCTTGTCTATTGTTGAACATATAACAAAGGGAAGACTGGGGCTAGTTTACATAACGCACATGCGCATATATTTCCATGTGGTTCGTGCGCATACATTTCCATGTGATGAACCACGTGGCTTGTGACTTGCCAAGCTAAGTTGGTGAAGATCTTTTGCCATCTACGTATTAATCTTTTGACAACAGTCATTAGATGTGATTAATACGCAATCAATGTCATAATCTCGAGTTAAATGGACAGTATCAATCCGAGTTATTGAGAGATTACTACTACTGATTAGTGGGTGAATTTATAGAGAAAACGGTTAGCAGTGGTCTGCCTTCTTATCTATAAG
This sequence comes from Panicum miliaceum, assembly GCA_032594955.1. NCBI lineage: Eukaryota > Viridiplantae > Streptophyta > Magnoliopsida > Poales > Poaceae > Panicum > Panicum miliaceum. The sequence goes on from CM064067.1 coordinate 4,815,993, forward strand.
AAATTCCTAGAGACGTCTAGGAATAACACATGAAAAACCCACAAACTTCTCTTCTCTTTTTCTCCATCTGGTTAACACTGTGCTGTGATATTAAGCTGCTGGATCTCGCCGGCTCTTCTCCTTGACGTGCACTAAGGAGAAGGGTGAGTGGTATCTTCGATCCGTTGGCGTCGTGACGTCTGCACGAGGGACGGTAATAAGGTTTCTGGGCAGCGCAACTGCGCGACCGCTCGAGAACGATCAACTACGATCTGTGTCGTATCTTTACGAGGACGGAGCGTTGATCTTAGTTTGTTACATGAGTTTGTTTTAACTCCTTTTAGTTTGTCTGCTGTTAGATTTAAACTACATAGCAGTAGTATTATTTTATATAATTTGCCTCGAATTAAAATCTGATCTATTAAACGTATATTGCTAATAGATGGAAGAAAAATGATAAGGGATAAGGCATGTTAGCTAAGAAAAACACTAACTAGGAAAAAAATATTATTCCAGCGTCAGAAGTCTGTTCTATTTCCTGCTCCAGAATTGCTCGAAGAAGAAAGTGCTTGTGGATGCATTGCTCAGACAAATAACTATAGCTTTGGCATGGCGTCCCTAATGAAAATTTTTATTCAGAAGGTGCACTGCGATTTGTCCATCAGTCCATGGGAAAATGGCATGCAAAACTAAAAAATGTTATGCATGCTCTGCATACTCCCTAAATTTGCTTCCTCTCATTGTTCTGGATGTCGGAGGCGTCTGATCAGGTTCAGAAACATGTTCCTAGTGCCGATTTGCTGGACATTCGATTTCCCCCTGAAAGCACCCACTGCTGGCTACCTGACGAAGTTCATCTACTTGTCACCCCATCCTTGTACTGTAAAATTCCCAACTAAATCAAAATCAGATCTGAAACACCTGATGCTTATCCATGCACTACTATGAAATACAATCTATTCACAAACTTGAAGGATCAACTTATGTGACATCTGCTACATTGATACTTCAACAAACATTCAAAGGGGCATGGAAGCAAATGGAGAAGAGATACAGTGGCATTTTATTAAAAAGTTAAGGGTCTGGAACATGGAACGGATGAAGTAACATATGATTAATTCAATCTCAAAAATCACATAAACCATGGGAAGTAACATGCAGGGGCAAAGCCAGAAAAAACATGTATAAGGGGGTCAAGTAGCGATAAATAAGTTATTTGGGGTGGGGGGGGGGGGGGGGGGGGGTTGAATCCCTGCCCTTGCCCCTGGTAACAAGCTCATACCCTGCCATAGATCAACAAAAAAAATTGCACCACCAATTCTTGAATATTATGATGAGAGAACAAATTGTGGTCTAAGAATTTATATTAAGTCCTCAAAAGAAGTAGTCCAAGCAATACGTAGCCCGATAATCAGACAAGACAGACAGGTCAGGCCTATAGTATTTTCAGGTTTCGGCCCGAGGTTTTAGGCCCGGCGCTAGCTTGGTGAATGCATCATGACAATAATCTTGGCCCAAGTCCAGCCGATGTCATGTCAAGCTGGTTCTGTTGGATTGGGTGGCCCATGATCAGGCTTAAAGACATAAAACCATAGAGATGGTCATCAGATGTGACCAGGTAGTAATGATCCAAATTTTAGAGCGGGCGTTGTGGAGCTTGCATCGACAACCACCTCGCCCATCATCATCACCATTGATGTGGCATATGCTACACTGACATTTCAACAAGCATTTAAGTAGCATGGAAGCAACTGGGAAGAGGAACACTGACATTTTATGAAAAAAGTTAAGGAGTTGGGGAATGGAAGAAATGAAATAACATATGTGATCAATTCAAATTTCAGATAGCACATAAACCATGGGCAAAGCAGGGACGAAGCCACGAAAAATACATAAGGGAGACTAAGTAGTGATAAATAAGTTATTAAGGGGTGGAAAAAAATATTATTTCCTCATATATATTTAGTGAAATCTTGCGTAAACTAGCAAAGTTCAAATGAATCATCCGCAAATTTTCTGTTTTTAGTTTCATCTTTTTCCCCATCTCAAACTTAGGGTATGTTTGGATCCGTTGGAATAAAGTTTAGTCCCGTCACATCGGATGTTTGGACACACCTATTAAATATAGGCTAATTACAAAACTAATTGCATAAATGGAGCTAATTCACGAGATGAATCTATTAGCCTGATTAATCCATCATTAGCATATGTTTACCATAACACAACTTGATCAAATCATAGAATACTTAGGTTTAATGGGTTCGTCTCGTGAATTAGCTTTCATTTATGCAATTGGTTTTGTAATTAAGAGGTGTTTGGTTCCGGAGGGCTAAACTTTTAGCCCGTCATATAAAAAAAACTCGTCATTTACAAGTATTAAATAAAATTTAATTATAAAACTAATTGCAGAACCCCTGAGATATTTCACGAGACGAATCTAATAAGGTATACTAATCCATGATTAGTGGACGGTTACGGTAGCATCACTGTTGCAAATTATGGATTAATTAGATTCATTAAATTCGTCTCGCGAATTAGCACCCATCAGTGCAAAAGATTTTGCAAACAAATTTTGTTTAATACTGCTAAATGATAAGATTCTTTTTGATGTGACGGGACTAAAGTTTAACCCTCTAAAATTAAATAGAATCTTAGATTATATTTAATATTTCTAATTGCTATATAAAAATCCGATGTGACGATGGACTCTCATCCAAACAGGCTTTACACGGCCGAGAAATCGCGACCAGAAGGCTCAGCACTCAGCAGGGACGACTCTGATCTGAGCAAGGAATCGTTACCTCGCCTGCCAGGAGTACGGAGGTGGCCGTCTGGAGGGAGTACGGAGGTGGCCGCCCATGTACGGTGGGCAGGAGCGGGGCCATGGCAGGCCGCAGGTGGAGCCGTGGCGCGGCCGGACCAAACGGCCCCTGGGCGCGGCGAAAAGCCGCTGGAACGAGGAATATCCCGCCGCCCCGCGACGAATGGACGACCCCTCGGCGACGAAAGGGACGGACCATCCATCGGCGAAAGATCCGTTGGATCACCATCGCTACCACCGGGTCCAAAAGCAAGCTGGCCGGCCGCCCGAGATCCCCCGGCCGGAGATGCGGCACGGGATATTCGAGGCGCCGAGGGAACATTCCCGTTCCCCGGTGGATCACCGCGCGCCGAACCCTGCAGGAGCATATGCCCCCGTCGTCTTCGTCTCCGCGCATGCTCATCCGTTTGCTCGCCATCAACGGCTGCAACCGCGTAGCAGCCGGTATCTGCGTTCCGTCATCGAACCCAGCGATGGATGATATCTGAGTAGATGATTTCATTTCTAACTAACCGGTTTCACTCCTGTGAATTCACACTGATCTGAAGTTCCAACTTCCAAACAATGTACTGCCTTCCTAACCGTGCGACGCATCAAAATAAGTTAACTAGAACAGCAAACAAATCCTAGCTGTGTAGCCTGCACGGATCGCGATCCAATCTAAGCAGCAGCAGCAAGCTAAGCTAGCACCATGAAATCAAAGCACTCCCAGATTTACGTCTCTCTCTCTCTCTCTGTAGTCTGTACCGTCGGATCGATCTACACTAGGATCACAAGGGTCAAGGGAAAGGGGGCGGCGAAGCGTGCTCAGGCGGAGGTGGTGTGCGACGACGACGACACGGCCGGCGAGCCCGAGCTGGCGTCGCCGCTGCGGCGGCCGGCGTCCGAGCACCCGCTCGACTGCCTCGGCGGGCCCTGCTGCCGAGGCTGCGGCCGATGCACTCCGGACGGCAGCGTCGCCACCGGAGCGTACACCGTGCCGGCGGTCGTCGTCGTTCCTGGCGCGTCGCCGCCGGCTGGCTGCGCCGCCGCCGCCGCGTACTCCGGAGGCGGCACCCAGATGCCTCCCACCACGATGAACTGCGGCACGGGCGGCGCCGGCGCGGCGCTGGTGCCGGCGCTCTGGACCGTCGCCGTCGCGTTCGGCCGCCTCGTGTGCAGACGATACTTCTGAAGCGAAAACGAAAGGCATGTGAGTGCTAGCTAAGAACAGACGCTACTATGATGATGTCAAGATAAGCAAGGCATGATGATTAGTATCATCAGATAATAAGGCTGACCTGCAGATGGCTCTTGACCTCGTCGCTGGTGAGGCCGTCGACCTTCATGAGCTCCCGGATCTGCTTCGGCGTCGCCACTGCACGCATTAACAGTTTAACACCGGCACGAGATCAATCAGTTTCTACACATTTTTGAAAAACTGCTGGGGTGAGCTTGTAGGATAATTTAATCCATCGGTGCTGATGGGGACACCGACCGTGGGATCCGCCGAGCTGCTGAAGCGCCTGCAGGAACCGGCGGTGGAGCTCCGGTGCCCAGCACCGGCGAGGCTTCCGGGCGGGCGCCTGCGACTGGCCCTCTTCGCCGCCCTTGCTGTCCTTCTTATTACTCCCCTTGTCCTTGGCGTCTCTGCTCGTCTCCTTGTCGTCGCTGCGCGGCCTCTCCCTTGTGCCAGTGTCGGCGGGCGCATCGTCGCTGCTGTCCCCGACGACCGCCGCCGCCGAGCTCGCAGCGGCCGTGGTCGCCGACGAGGCCGGCGCCTCGGCGCGCTTCTCCTTCTCGAACGGCTGGAACGCGCCCCAGGCCTTGCGGGCGCTCAGCGCCACCGGCTTGCACGGCGGCTCCTGTGGGGGGATTGAGAATTGAGATGATGGGCGATGGTGGTTATTACTAGACCTTCGACTTCGAGTGCCAGGCCAAGGACGAACCAAACAACACGGCTTGTGAAGTTGTGGCATACCTTGCGCGGGGACGACGGGGATGACGGCCGCTGCTGGGGCTCCTGGCTCCAGAGCTGCACGGACCGGAGCCAGTCCGGCGTCGCCTGCTTCTTCTTGTCCTCCTCCGCCGCCGGCGTCTCTGCGGCCTCCTCTCTCTTCCCGGCACCGCCGCTGCTCTCGTGCTCCTCGGAGGAGACGGAGAGGCTGGGCTTGAGCGGCATGAGCTCCTCGAGCACGGGGCCGTGGTCGCTGACCGTCTCCTCGCTGCGGCCGGCGCCGTCCATCTGGCTCTTCATCCCCTCGATAGCTGCATGAATTGAAACGAACACATTTGAGTGATGCTGAGACCGACCGACCAACCGCATGGAACGGGAGGACGACGAGCTCGAGCTGAGCCGCCGCCCTGAGAAGAGAGAGAGGCTGAAAGAGGGAGCCAACGTGACGTACTCTGCGTGACGAGCTCGAGGCAGAGGGGCAGCTCCCGCTGGAAGACCTGGATCTTGCGCCGCTCCTCCTCGAGCGCGAGCAGGTACTCGCGGCAGCGGCGGCGGCCGGAGTGCGGCGGCGGGTCCATCTCGGCCTCCCGCGCCGTACGTGCTGGCTCGATCGACCGCCGAACGCCGCGCCGTGGGAGAGACAGAGACAGAGACAGAGAGAGAGAGGGGGGGGGGGGGGGGGGGGGGGGGAGAGGCGAAGACGGAGTGGGGAATCGGGGTCGGGGCGTCGCGTAGGAGGCGAATCTTCCCTCGCTTATTCTCGCACGGCAGGCGGGGACGGAGTGCTGCTGACTAGTGAGGGGGCCAGACGGGGGGGTGGATAGGGACGGACACAAATAGGGCGGAGTGAATATTCGGCGGGGATTCCATTTCCGATGCGGGTGGGGCTGCATGCTACGGTGGCGTGAAGAATAAAGACCGACGGGGAGAGAGGAGAGAAAAGGACAGCGGGGGGATGCCGCGGATCGATCGGGACGATGCGGAATCTACCGAGGGGGCCACCACCGGCAGCTGGTCTGACGTGCTGCGGCCGAACATCCGACGACGCACCGGAAGATTCGGGAGGAAGCCGCTCCCCTCGTCAGAGCATCTCAACAGTCTAACCATTTTCGATTTATTATCTCGCTAAAGTTGGATTTTAGTTCTAAATTTCAAAATAAATTTAAAAAATCGGTACTCGTAGCATAAAAGGATTAGAGAGTGAATTATATAATGGTAAAAATTATATAATGGTAAAACCGCTCAAACTAGTTAGCACAAAATATAAGCTAAAATATATTATCTAGATGTGCAACTAGGGTTCAACTAGTGTGAAAATCTCATTCTAAGGAGTTTTGTAAGCTATAGCCAATCCTAATAAGATATTACACTAAGAATGTAATGGCACATAAGATCGCAATAAGAAATGCGGAAACTTAAAAGGAAGGGACGAGAGTAAGCAAACTCTCGACACGAAAATTTATCCCGTAGTATCGGTAGGCACAAAGCCACCCCTAGTCCACGTTGTTGAAGCACTCACTAAGAGTATTGCTTTTCAGTCACCAAGTCTCTTCCAGGACTTTTCTCGACTCGCCACGAAGGCTTAGCCACCAAGATTCTTGCCAAGTCTCCGGTCACCTTGATACCACTTTTTACTAAGAAGCTTCTCTACGAAGGATGGGGGTCTCCACATCCCGCGCATAAAATCGTTGTCGCCACTCCACACCAAACCGGAGGATCGATGACTTGCTGGCGAGCCACCAAGACTCCAAGAAGCAGGCACACCGAGATACAACTTATGGTTTACTTAAGAATCAGCACACAAGGCTGCAACGCCTCTGTCAGGGGGAAATGTTAACAACCTCTTAATGACCATCACAACAACGATCATAGAGGTCCGGACCCACCTGCGGCGACAGCGACCGCCGTCAGCCCAACGTGGGAGAGAAGCGCTCCGCCTCGCCCAATCAAGTCCCTCGGGGTCGGGTGCGCCCGACCCCTCGACGGCAGGACTCCGCCTCGCCCGACCAAGTGCCTCCGGGTCGGACGTTCCCGACCCCTCGCCACAAGGCTCCGCCTCGCCCGACCCAGGGCGTAGAGGGTCGAACTCGCCCGGGCCCACCAGGCGAGCGTCAGCCTCGGGCGCAGGCTGGAAGATACGAGCGCGGATCTCGTGGGACCCCGCCGGCCTTGCCATAAATGCGCCGCGGCTCTGGCACCCAGAAAGGCGCCCGCACCCTCGACGTGACCGGTCACAACTACCCACACGAGACCGCGCAGCGCACGCCACAGTGGCGCAGTCTTCCCTGATTCGCCGCCAGACACTCATGACCTGCGTCGCCTGGCACAGGAGCACGCCGGCCCGTCCTCACGCCCGTCTGCCCGTCCTCGCGCCCCGCAAATCCGGCAACAGGGACGGGACGTCCGCGTCGCACAGGCCGTCGACAGGGTAACAGGGACAGCCGTCTGCCCCGACGGGACGGAGGCCACGACCGGCGCCATCATCACGCACGCCCGCCGGTACCAGCTCCCGAGGAGATCAACGATAGGATCGGAGGAAGCCGTACTTCCCTGGCAAACGCACGGACGGAGCTGAAAGCTGGAGCCGGCACGACGACCCAGGGACTCTTTTCTTCCCCTTACACTCTTTTCTTTCCCTCTCCCTTCGCCCGTCTCACCTGTAGCCCGGTCGCCCCTCTTGTATTATAAAGGGAAGGCCGGGGGCCGAGAGACGGGGGACGAGAAAAAACTTAGACTCTCTCCCATACGCACACTCTCTCTCGCACGGATTCCTTCTTCCCCGGCGAGAAGAACACACTCCCACCACTAGAGCTTCAGTGCACACCCAAGAGACTTGGGACCAGTTCTCTCTCGCCCTTCTGTAACCCCTATTACAGATCCCGCGTAGGCAACACAAGCAGCTACCCATACTGGATGTAGGGCTTCTTCTTGCCCGAACCAGTCTAAACCCCGTGTCACCCGCGCAACCATCTGGAGCCGTACGCGCATGAAAAAAATTTACTAGTCTAAGTCTTGATCCGCCAATCTTGACAACGACAGCCTCGCTCTTTCACTCTCTCTAGAGCTAATTTTAGCGCTAACACTCTCAAACGTTGTGCTAAACTTAAGGATGTGATCAATAAGCTCTTGGGTAGCTTAGAGAACTTCTTTAGAGTGTGGCTAGTTTCTCACGAACTCCAGCAACCTTAAATGATCCGGGGTGAGGCCTTATATAAGCTAGAGGGCAGCTTATAACCGTTGCTTGCTTTTACCTAGAAAAGCATAAAGTGTCGGTTAAACCGATCGCCACAGTCGATTTAACCGGTCACACTCACCCTGCGTACTAGCCATTGAACTCCAACTACCATCTCTGCTGACGTCATTGCACCGACACAATGCACCGACGACCGTCGGTTTAACCGGTGATATAGATTTTGCTTGGAAACTTTTTTGGAACCAAAACATGCGTACTGAGTAACCACAACACGCTTGCACCGACGCCTTCTTTTGCACCGTCGGTTTAACCGGTGCCTCTATCATTTCTCCACTTAGATCGTCATGTCATCTCCTCATTGCACCGACACCTCTATTTTGTAGCGTCGGTTCAACTGATGCAACTGGCTGGGTTCTCCTGAACTTGAACGTCGTTTCAACTACTAATACACCGACCTATTATATTCTGGGACCATCGGTTTAACCGATCGACTGATTTCGGCTTGCAATTGTCCAATTCATCGCTGCGATCATTGTATTTTCACTGTACCTTAGACATCTTGACAACGAATTGGACCATCTTAATAGTGAATTGGACCATCTTGTATACAGATTGGACTCCATCTATGGAACATAGAAATCTACGATCTTAAATTTACAAACTCGTTAATCCCATTAACTATGTTGTCATACATTCACTAAAATCATAATTATAACCTAATGAGATCATGTTCCTTACGTATACATACAGTATTTTGTCAATTCTCAGGAGCCAATATAGCCAGTGAGTCGTCCCCGCATCGCCTCGTCGCGCAATATGAGACGTCAATAGAAAAACATCCATTTATAGATTCGTTGATCCTTTTTTCCTTCTTCTTTGTTCCGTGAGGCTTTATCGTTCTATTTCACCTTTCTTTTTTTATTTCTTTAAAAATATATAATTTGTACTATCCGTTTCTTAAGAAATACGGACAACGTGCTTGATCATCTCTACTGCTAGTCCTCTCGCCTCCCTCCGCTTCCTTGCCGTTGTCTAGGCTCATGGGTGGAAGCCTGTGCAGTGGTGTGGGAGGCAGCGGCGGCACCCTTCAGCATCCTTTGCCGTGGTTTCTCCTCCACGCTTGTGGATGGTTTCTCGATGGCGAGGGGGAAACACCTCCTGTTGCCTTAAAAAAAGTAGGCTAAATGGTTGCAGTTGAGTCGCTGAAGGTTAGTGATGTAAAAGTAGGTCTGTTTTTGTAAGCCAAAACAAGTGCAACGCCGGCACTTCGTAAGTTCTTGCTATGTGTGGGCTTGTGTCTTTGTTGATGAGAAGGTGGGCTGGGTTGGGTTAGGTGTTTTGGGAAGGGTATTTCAGCCCGGAAGAGGTCTAGAGGATTCAAGCTATTTTCATTTTTAATTGAACGGATTTCATCGGATTCTGATAGAATCCTTTTGGAGCTCTCCAACTTGTACTGATTTACATATAAAAACTTGTAGCCAGCTGCACAGCAGCAATTCAATCTTTCCATCTCGACATCTGAGACGCAAGTGAAGCAATAGCTGCCATTCCGACATGTAAATGGCCAGAACATTACGGTGGTTCTTTTGGCTGCCGGAAAAACTGGCATCATGTCACCTACAGGAAACTGTTAGATGGACCACAGATGCAGTTCCGAACCAAAAACAGATACGCCAAAATGTTTTCGGTGGAAAAGAACTGCCATTTTCTCTGTGGAGTCTGTTTCATCTCGAGCTGTCAGAGCAACAGCCTCCAAGGCTGCTAGCCCGAGCAGAGACCAGGGCCTATTTCAGTTTCAGCAGTCTAGTTTCTTTTTTTCATGTTTCAGAGAAGCTTGGACGACTCTGGTTCAATATGTTTGCTGCAAAACATGCAAATGTTTATGTCAGCAACACTCGAACTTGACATCTTGGACTGCCGCGATCTCAAAACTTGTTATCTCAAAAACTGGCTTCAGATTATTCTGTTAGACCAGGGGTTGAAAATATTACCATTTTGATGGGTACAGCTTCCCATGCTCGCTTTTATTTGGTCGAAATGGAAGCTCAAATCGTCATCTCAACCTCACCTATCGTCCCACGTTTGGCATTGGTTGCTTGAGCAGCCTGACGATGCTGTGGTTGTATGAAGGATGCATTACAGGAAAAGACCTTTCCAGTTCTCTTGCTTTAATGCAGTTGGAACTAATGCCACAGAATTGAAACCAAGTGCCTGCCAATTTGTATGGCGGAATGCCTGATGGGGACATGGGGTCAGTCGCCTGAATGTCTCTGCCACAGAAAACCCAAAGTGAAATGCTAGCTCCTCCACGAGCAAGAAAACAAAATCAAGCCATTTTTCAGTGGCTCCAACGAGCGCTTTTCCGGCTGAGTGGGAATTCGTTGCCGCTTGAGTGGCCAACATTCTCTATCCTTCCGGCTGCTCCCGGCCTTCGTTGCCACTCGCTTGTACGGGGCACATCGGCAATGGCGCCCGCGGAGCTCGCCGTCGCAGCTGCCACGACCACGGCAGCAACGCTGCCGCCGCCGCCGCCGCCGCCGCACTTCGTCCTCGTCCCCTTCGTCGCGCAGGGCCACATCATCCCGCTGGTCGACCTCGCGCGCCTCCTCGCGGAGCGCGGCGCGCGCGCGAGCGTCGTTACCACGCCGCTCAACGTCGCGCGGCTGCGCGGCGTCGCGGAGCAGGCCGCGCGCGCCGGGCTCCCCTTCGAGCTCGTGGAGCTGCCCTTCCCGCCGCCGGGCTCCGGTCTGCCTGACGACTGCCAGAACGCCGACATGGTCGCCGACAACTACCAGTTCCTCCCCTTCTTCTTCGCGCTGCCCGATCTCGCCGGCCCGTTCGAGGCCTACGTGCGCGCACTGGCGCCGCGCCCGAGCTGCATCATCGCCGACTGGTGCAACCCGTGGACGGCCGGCGTGGCCAAGAGCCTCGGCATCCCGCGGCTGTTCTTCCACGGGCCGTCGTGCTTCTTCTCCCTCTGCGACCTCCAGGCCGCCAACCACGGGCTCCACGAGCGGATTGCCGCGGGCGGCGACGAAGACCAGCACGCCGTGCCGGGAGTGCCCGTGCCGGTTACAGTGACGAAAGCCACCGCCCCTGGTTTCTTGAACCACCCAGCGACCGAGGTGCTGCGCGACGAGGCCATGGAGGCCATGCGCACGGCCGATGGCGTCGTCGTGAACACGTTCCTGGACCTCGAGGCCCAGTTCGTCGCGTGCTACGAGGCGGCGCTGGGCACGCCGGTGTGGGTGGTCGGCCCGCTCAGCCTCTGCAACCGGGACGTGGAGTCCACGGCGTCGCGCAGCAAGACGGCCGCCGCTGGCCGCCAGCAGGTGATCACGGCGTGGCTGGACGAGCAGGCCCCCGGCTCCGTTGTGTTCGTCAGCTTCGGCAGCATCACGCGCAAGCTCCCGAGGCAGCTGCTCGAGGTCGGCCACGGCCTGGAGTACTCCGGCAGGCCGTTCATCTGGGTGGTGAAGGAGCCCGAGGCGGCCGCGCCGGAGGTGCGAGAGTGGCTGGAGGCCCTAGAGGCGCGCACGGCGGGGCGCGGCCTCGTGGTGCGCGGGTGGGCGCCGCAGCTCGCCGTCCTGTCCCACCGTGCCGTCGGCGGGTTCGTCACCCACTGCGGCTGGAACTCGCTGCTGGAGTCCATCGCGCACGGCGTGCCGGTGGTGACGTGGCCGCACTTCGCGGACCAGTTCCTGAATGAGCAGCTGGCCGTGAGCGTGCTCGGCGTGGGGGTGCCGGTCGGCGTGACGGCGCCCGTGATGATATTCGACGACGACACCGTGGCGGTGCCGCGGGAGGACGTCGTGCGGGCGGTGTCGGCGCTGATGGGCGGAGGGGCGGAGGCCGATGGGAGGAGGAGGAAGGCCAAGGAGTACGCGGAGAAAGCTCGCAGGGCCATGGAGAAAGGAGGGTCGTCGTACGAGAACCTGACGCAGCTCATTGAAAGCTTCAGGCAAAGTGGTGGCAAAGAAGGCTAAACTTAAAACCCGGAAGAAAGAAAGAAAGAAAGAAAGGAAGGAAGAGATTACTGCCTCTGCAGTGGCAGTACGGATGCAGAAGCTTGCTATGTTCAGTGCTATCAACGTTGTGTCCTGTAACTTTGAGTGATTTATGTCCATTGTTTCTATTTTTCACTCAATCTTTTCCTGCTTGAACAGTAGTGATATCTGATCTTGTTGCTGTGTAGTAACTAGTAGTATACAATGTGCACCATGTACAGTGAATAGCTCTTGATTAGCTTCTTGCAATATGAAGTGCTTTCATATCATTGTACAGTGAATAGCTCTTAATTAGCTTCTTGCAATATGAAGTGTTTTCCTATTTGTTCACTTCTCTGGCGACCAATATTTGCGCTGATCTGTGTTCTACATTTCTCTGATCGTTAGTATTTATATGTAGTAACTTGCATGTATCATGTATGTCTTTTCTTTTATTTTTCTCCGTTGATGCTTTTTACTTGCACTGGATGGTCACCTTTTTCAATTTTCACTTAGTTTGTTCATGTCTCAGAGTAATATCTGACGTTTTGAGCCGTCCGATGTTGGCGCAAGAAATCAAGGTGAGAACCTGAACTGACACCCCTGCCCGGCTGGCCCTAACAAACCAATCACGGAAAACACGGATCTGCTCCATCAATCATCATCTAGCACTATTGGTTCGCCGCCGCCGTAGGTTTTCAGAGGGCGCCGAGCACGGCACGATGTGGGCGTGCCGGTCGTTTCTGAGCCGGCCTCGCGGCCTCCTCATCAACTCCATCCGCCGCCGGCGTGTCACCGAGGTGCAGCCAGTTTTTCCTGGCGTCGCTTCACGGGGGCTCGTCTCGGGTACGAGAGATGGAGATCGTCCGGACGACGCCAAGGATAAGGCCGCGGTCACCGGCGCGGGGTGCAGCGGCGGCGGAGAAACTGAGATGTCGGGCACGAGCCGGAAGGCACCGGCACCGGACGACCGCCGCCGCAAAGGCCGTGCATCGGCGGGCAACAGGCGTTCACCTCCCACGGTGGGCACGGGGGCCAAGAAGCATCTGTACCTGGTCTTGGACGACGCCAAGTACGGGTTCGGCATCCACAAGGTGAACATAGACGACGCCGACGCCGACGACCCGGAAGGCGACGTCGCCGATAGCTTGGAGTTCAGGGCTCTCCCGCGCCTCCCCGAGCCACCGGTAATGCGGATAGAGTACCAGTGGGTAGACACGTTCGCCGTCCTGGGCAGCAACGTCATCGGCATAGGATCCGGGCTCAGGGGCTCCGACGACAGGCGCAGCGACGGTGCGTGAGACCCTGACCTTCGACACCAAGACGGCCGAGCTTGCTCTCCTCCCTGATATCTCCCCAGCGGTCTGCATAACTGCGTCCGGCTCGCCGTTGCCGTCGGGAACAGGTTGTACGTGATCGAGGACGGCACGCAGTACCACGGCGCCGACTACGAGCACCGGTTCTGCTGGGGCGGCCTGCACTGCCTCAAGCTGGAAGACGACGCCGCTGCAGACGGCTGCCCGGAGGACGAGAAGAAGAAGCCGAGCCGGTCGGGCGAGGACCCGTGGTTTTGGTACACCACCCACTAGCATTACACTTCGACGCGGTGGTTCTGGAGCGGCGAGGACCCCCGATTTGCTCCCGCTGTCGCCGGAGGGCATCACAGCTCACGCGGTGCACCCGGCGGGCCGCGCCTTCTTCGTGTCAGTCCACTGCCACTACGTCGAGGCCCACCGCGGCCGGGGCACCTCCTACGACACGGAGCACGGGCGGTGGAGTCGCCATGGCGACTGGGAGCTGCCGTTTGTAGGGCGAGCGCGCTACGACCGCGGGCTCCACGCGTGGGTCGGTCTCCACACCCAGAGCGACGGGCACGGACGGTTCATGCCGGACGGCTACATCTGCGCGTGCAAGGTCCCGCGCCTCAACGGGGTGACCGCGCCGGGCCGGAAGCTCAGCAAGGAGAAGCTGTTCCTCGAGGACCCCCGGCGGCACGTCGACGCCAAGCTCGTCGGCATGGGCGGCGGAGGCAGGTTCTGCCTAGTGGAGATCCTGACGAGGCCAGGGGTGGACAGGGAGGGGTGCGTCGGCGACGGCGACAAGTGCGTGCTCCGCCTGACGACGTTCCGCGTCGAGTACGGCGGCGACGGGGAGCTCGTCACCACCGACCGCCGGCCCGCTCGCTCGTTCAAGCTGTCCAAATACCATAATTTCGCCCGCATTTGTTCCGATTGTTGGCAAGCGTTCTGGGCGTAACAGCCATCGGTCTTTGTCGCCTGAAAGGTCCTTGCTTAGGCAGTTGATGTCTAGGAGCTATGCAAAGGCAATGGACAAATCAGTCACCTTTATTTCTCTTGTCTTTGTTGCACAGGAACATGTGGACAAACAGTTTCTACGCGTATGCACTTGTTTTCACAGATTTTAGATGGGATCGTGTGGTTCTGAAAGTTAACGCTGAGGGCGTCACAGTACTTGGGCTGTGGAACAATCTTGGAGGTTCGATCAAGCTTGAGCGTAGTGCCGGTGGCGATCCTTTTTTTTCCCAAACCGAAATAGGAAACATGCAGCTTATTAGGAGCCTGATGACACCGTGATCAGCAGCTGATGGTTGCGGTTGAAGGGTACGTCGTCCATTATTGCGAGGAACAACCAGTGGCTTCGCTTGGAACCATCCTGAAATGCAGCCATACAGATATGGGACAGCAACTGGAAATATAATCTAGTACCTGCTGCTTGCTAGAATTTTCGCCGTCCCTGTGTCACCCTATGGAACAGACGGTGACATGGACCTACCGAGGGACAAGGAGAGAGCCCAAAACAACTTGGTAAAATACACGTTTTAGTCCCTCAACTTTAAGCTAAGGGTCAAATTTATTTCTCAACCTTTAGGTTTGCCACTACGGTCCCTCAACTTTTATTTTCAGGTCAAACTTATTCTTATGCTGATATTGTACTCGATAATAATATGAGATTTATAAAAAAAGTCCTCTTTGCCCTTAGCTCCTTCTCCTTCTAAATTCATTTAAGAGCTGAACATCACAAGTATTTAATTTGGAACATATAATTTTATTTACCCATGTATCGTATTGTATTGCGGACACATGGAGAGTAAAGTTAAAGCTACCTATTGTATAACTACGTACCACCATATAAAATATTGTGAAAGTTCACAAACAGTAGAAATTGAGGAGGGAAAAAACAAACCAAGGGTAGAAAGGACTTTTTGCATTTATCTCATATTATTATGGAGTATAATCAAAACAAAAGTTGAGAGATCATATTGACCAATTTAAAAGTCGAGGGATGAACTTGACCATCGGAATAAAGTTGAGATCACAAAATACCTAGTAAACAACTTTGTCTCCGTGATGCGACGGTGCAAGGTGGGGCTGCTAAGTTCCTCTACTTATGTATTGCTGCGCTCAAGCTCTCCACAAGCAATTAAGACGGTAGAAAGAGAAAACGCACGCACGCTCGCAGCTGGATCACTGAATCTTAGAGATCTTTCTCAAGCCTCTGGTCAACATTATTAAACCAGTCAACGCAACAAGTCGCAACCTTCCGCATCTCACGAGCAAATCACGTCGGTTCCATGTTTTTTTACCAATCAAAGAAATGACAAAGAGCATTGCGTTCGGATACGCTATGTGCAGTACCGTATCTCCAAAAAGTTACTCATAACCCTATATCCAGAATACACTTTCTCTCCATTACCAATAATTACTTCTATATTTTTTGGTAACGGTTGCTGCAACACATCAACGATATGATAGGTAATCATTTAGATGAGATGGAAGTGTGTTTTGGTGATTATCAAAAGTTTTTAGGTAGTAGGGTTGGATTGGTAATCTGTTAGAGCATCTCCGATCACCCTTATCCATACAATATATATGTTGTCTATAAAAAAGTTTAAATAAAAATCACAGTATGTGCATGCATATTAGCTCAATAAGGTCGTACAATGTACATCACATGTGTATCCTTATACTTTACAGTGTACAAAATTGTAAACATCTTGGTTGTCTTCCATGCATGATCGCCATCTTTTCACTGCCATTGCTTCTTGCTACTGTATCAGGATGCCAGATTTCTGTCCCGTCTGCCCATTCACCAATCCTCCATTCTTCTCGACCCTGTAAGTCAGGTCTTCTCTGTCGGTCGTGGCGTCTATGTACACCCTGGAATTCTCACCTATTTCTCCCCGGACCAGCATCTTGGACAGTTGGGTTGCTACACTCTTCTGAATCCATGTCCTGATTGGCCTGGCATTGTATACCTGTTGAACCACAACGGAAGAATTGCATTAAAACCCCCGAGTAAATAGCCGGAACACCGAAAAATAAGATGGTGATGGTCTAGTAGCGGCGATGAAGATCGATCAGAGCAAATGGATGCTTTCCCGTACCGGATCGTAAGATAGGGACACGATCGCGTCCAAGGCAGCAGCATCCACTGTCAAAGCGACACTGTGCTTTTCAAGGAGGCGTTCAACATCGTCCATCTGCAGCCGGCAAACCTTCCTCAGCTGCTCGCGCGAGAGAGGGTTGAAGACGACAATCTCATCCAGACGGTTCAGCAGCTCAGGCCGGAAATGCTCTTTAACCTGCAGATGAATTGAACCACCTCAATCAATCAAGGGGTTTCAGCATAACAGTGTATGTATAGGCCAAAAGGAACATGTAAATAAGTTGTAAAACAGTAGCACACACCTTCACCATAACCGGATCATGAGCAGCCTTCATGGAGATCTTACCCTCCATCCAGCTCTGAAGATGCTCGGCGCCAAGGTTTGAGGTCATGATGATCACGGTGTTCTTGAAGTCCACGGTCCTGCCTTGACCATCGGTCAATCTCCCATCATCCAGGACCTGGAGCAGAGTGTTGAACACTGCGACGTGTGCCTTCTCGACCTCATCAAGGAGGACAACCCTGTACGGCCTCCTCCTCACCAGTTCAGTTAGCTGCCCTCCCTCCTCATGGCCAACATAGCTGCATAGTTAGCATCCATCCCAAAACAAACATCAGAGTCCATAGCCAGTAGCTAGCGATGCACAATTTCACACCCAAGAAAGGGAAAAGCATCATGATGTGCTTACCCAGGTGGTGCTCCAATGAGCCGGGCAACTGAATGCTGCTCCGCGTATTCAGACATGTCCATGCGGACAAGGTGTTTCTCATCGTAGAAGAGCTGCTCAGCGAGGGCCTTGGCGAGTTCAGTTTAACCTACACCGGTGGGTCCGAGGAAAAGGAATGAACCAATGGGCTGCTGTGGCCGTCCAAGACCAGCCCTGGACCTTAGAACAGCATCAGCAACTGCACTGACGGATTCGTGTTGTCCAACAACTCTCTTGTGCAGACTATCAGACAAACCAATCAGCCTCTCCTTCTCATTCTGTCCGAGGCTGGTCACCGGAATCCCGGTCCACCGGCTCACAACCTACACACACACAACGATAGAAAAGCCATCGGAATTTCAGTCGAAATTTGTGGTTGTTTCAAGAATAATATACTACAAGTGAAAAACACTGAATAAGTCAACATTGAAAATGGGGAAAAAAAAAAGAGACACCATACAGGTAGCCTCTGACCAACATACCTCTGCAATCTGCTCGGGGCTGACGGCCTCAACTAACATCATGTTGTCTCCAGCCTCAGCCTCTAGCTTGGCGATGGCGGCCTCGACCTCCGGGAGGGCACCGTATCTGATGTCGGCCGCACGGTCCAGCCTCTGCCGGCGCTCGGCCTCCTCTAGGTTCGACAGCATCTCCTCGCGACGCTGCTTCAGCTTCCTCATCTCGTCGATCCTTTCTTTCTCCTTGCGGTACTTCGTCTGCAGCGGCTGCAGCTGGGCCCTCAGATCGTCCAATTCTTTCCTGACCTGAAACGAAGCGGATTGCACTGAATAGAGAAGAAGGTTGTGTGCTGCATGATTAGGTAGGTGGTCAGGTGGATCAGGAGTTCAGGGCCAGAAGAGTCGTCTCCCACCTCAACTAGCTGAGCTTTGCTTTGTTTGTCCGTCTCCTTCCCGAGCGCGTGGAGGTGGACTTGGAGCTCGATTCTTTTCCTCACGAGCCTGTCGATCTCCTCCGGCTGGCTGTCAAGCTGCACCCTGACGTTTGCGCAGGCCTAGTCGACCAAATCGATTGCTTTGTCAGGCGGATGGCGACCTAATACACACACATGTAACAAAAATTTCCAAAAAAAAACATTTAACAAGTTAAATTGTTAGGCAACAAAGTAAAAATAATGAAACGTGAACACGACTACGATCATTGCGTTAGCAGTAAATAAAAACTCCAGAAATACTACAAGAAGAAGAAGAACTGAATTTTCTTACCTGTGATGTACCTAGATGAGAGCTCGGCGGCCACTACAAGAGCACGGTCCTGGATCATCACGCCGTGGTGGCCCTCGTGCTTCTCCTTGAGCCCTCTCAGTATACTGACCGTGTCCTTGACGCTGGGCTCGGCCACGAACACCTGCTGGAACCGCCTCTCGAATGCCGCGTCCTTCTCGACGTACCTCCTGTACTCGTCCAGCGTCGTCGCGCCGATGCACCGGAGCTGGCCCCTCGCGAGCATCGGCTTCAGCAGGTTGGCCGCGTCCATGGAGCCCCCCGCCCTCCCGGCCCCGAGCACGAGGTGTATCTCGTCGACGAACAGGATCACCTTCCCGTCGGCCTCCTCCACCTCCCTGAGCACGGCCTTGAGCCGCTCCTCGAACTGGCCGTGGTACGTGGCGCCGGCCACGAGCGCGCCCACGTTGAGCTCCACGACGCGCACGCCGCGGAGGCCGCCGGGGACGTCGCCGCGGAGGACGCGCTGCGCGAGGCCCTCCACGATGGCCGTCTTCCCCACCCCGGGCGCGCCGATGAGGACGGGGTTGTTCTTGGTGCGCCGCGACAGGATCACCGCCACGCGACGGATCTCGTCGTCGCGGCCGATCACCGGGTCCAGCTTGCCCGCCACCTCCACGAGGTCGCGGCCGTACGCCCTGAGGGGCTGGAAGTTGGCGTCCCCCGAGGCCGACTCCACCCGCCGGCCGCCGCCGCCGCCGCGTAGCTTCTCGACCTCGGCCTTCACCCGCGACGCCGCCACCCCGGCCTCCGTGAGCGCGTCGGAGATCTGGAGCTCCTCGAGGAGGGAGACGAGCAGCACGTCGACGGAGAGGTAGAAGTCCCGGCGGGCCTTCTGCGCGGACTGGGCGCGGCGAAGGACCCTGGCCAGCTCGGGGGACAGGGGGACGGTGTCCGTCCGCTCCGGCTGCGACGGCAGCCCCTCCACGGCGGCGGTCACGACGCGCTCGAAGGAGTCGGCGGCGTCCTCGTTGCCGCAGGACGCGTGGGCGATGGCCTGGCGGAGGATGCCGGACCTGTCCGTCGCCAGCGCCGCGGCGAGGTGCATCGGGCCGAACTGCTGGTGGCTCGCCTCGGACGCCATCTCGTACGCCGCCGAGAGCGCCTCGTCGGCCTTATGCGTGAGCTTGCCGGGATCCATCGCTACCTTCGACGACAATCTACAAATTAGAAAGGGAAGAAGGAGCACTCATCAGGTGCCCATGGAAGCTTTGATTCGTCGTAGAAGAGAGGCCATTATTACCATGATCTGTCACTATTACACATTTTTACGCTAGACGTACAAACCTACTATTCGTTAGCACGCTGCATGATGGATTAGCATAGTAATTTTATAATTTAAACCAAAAATATCTGGTAAATGCCAAAGAAATATCAATCTGATTTTGATAATTAACGTCAACATTGTCAATGGATTGACGTTGCCCGGCTGGTATGTAAGGTTCAGTCTAGTGTATGCGCTAGGTGAATACTGAATAGGTGATGGACTTGAGAATCGATTAAACACCTTCAGGAGGTAAAAAAAAAGACCAAGAATAGATTTCATGAATAAATAAATAAGGACCAACATGTGTTACCTCATGTGATCGAGAAGACGAGAGTACAATGATCTCGCTTTTGTAGCAATGATAAATACATTGTAAAAAAGAATTAAAGGACAGTGTGCACTTCGCAAGACTTTTCTCTTACAACTACAATACACGTCTTATATTGACCAAAGTTAGAAGGCATGCATCGATCCTTACCAGTCAAACGACACGAGCTATTCCACAAACACCGGGGAGGGAGCTTATTAACGATCCTCGGAAGAAGCAAAAGGGTGCAGGGATCACAAGTCGTGCCCGGGTTTAATAGAGGGGAGTGGAGACGAGGAACCCCTCGCAGCGACGAGCTCGGCCAACGACTCTGGCAAGCTCCAACCGTGCCGACAAGCGGATGGAAGCGGACGGCATCAGACTATCAGACATTCGGACCGGGTGGCTGGATAGATGGGGATCGCAAGGACGTGTTCCAACGGAGACTGTACTCCAGAGGGCAGACCAGTGACCTGTCCACAAATTTTGCTTCACCGCCCAAGAAAAACGAAGAATATTGCCTTTTCTTGTTGGGATCCAATGTAATCGTCCCTCTTATTCTTACAAGTCTATATCCAGTGCCTCTCCTACTTCACCACTAATAATAATACAAAATGTTTACCACATTTACTTCTGTCTCTCACAACTAGAGGTGGTAAAGGGTTTTAAAATTTGACTTAGATAATCTAAGGGCCGGATCCTAAAAGTGCCAGGCTCTAATTTTGAGCGAAAAATATATAAAGGGACAAGTTAGATCGTGAAAAGACCACCAAGACCATGATCCGTTACCACCCCTACTCACAACTCGTAGTTCTGAATTTTAATCAACAGTCCCTTTTTATCACTTTTGCCACATCTCCTATACGTTATCAAAAACGGGGAAATAAACAAAGCGATAGCGCAGTGCAATCCCTTTCTAAGTACGATGCAAGACTTTGACTAGACCCCAGGTCCTTGTGTTCCAAATGGGCAGTTCTGAGCCAAACTTCTAGACGTTCACGCTTCATGCATGATCTGACAATTTCTTTCTGTAGTCATCGCCTCAGCGGCAGGTCGGGCATCCAGTGGAACATCCGGGATTTTTTCTTCGTAAAATTGGATTTGATTTTAACATAATTTATAATTATAAAATTTGAATTCAACAACTGATGATTGTTTAATGGAAAAAAGGATCATGCGTGCTGACCCTTGGCCACTCGAGATTCTACAAGCATCTCCAAGAGTAGCATAAAAATACTACAAAATTAGATTTAGATAAATGGGAAAGATGGGAGCTGTTACTACAGCAGCCCTGTACTTTGTCGCAGGTAGGGACGGTAGCCATGATCCGTTACCACCCTTAGTCGTAGGAGCTCTCCTTGCCTGCGTACTAGCATGGGATCGCGTGCAAGAAAAATTAAAAAAATCCATAATTGTAAAGCCGGGCATCTAAATTAAATTCGAATTACGTCATGTACGTATTTCTTACAATAAATCTTAAAACAGCACCACACTTGAGTATGTTTGAATAGTTTTTTAGCTGACCAATTTGATGGTGGAGCTAAAATAATTGTTCCAACTTAAAAATAGAAATTGCTGTAGAATAAATAAAAGTTGTTGCCACTAGAACAGAAACCTGGCGTCCCGAGAGCCATGGCACAACCGGCTAAGGTCCTCCACCTAAGCACACTGGAGAGCTCGGCAAGGCCCAGCACCAAGTTTATGCCGAATTGGATCGAACTGGCCACCGCATCACATATCTAGTGTCAAACTTCTAGATCCAGCTTAAACTACCATAGATTGAGTCACCAATTCGCGGGATCGGGAGAGAAAGTAGGAGGCGATGGAGGAACAGAAGAGTAGAGGTAGGGGGAGCGTGTCGGTGCAAACTTGGAGCCGCTGCGCACCGCGGCTACCGATTGGAAGTGCTAGCAACTCTCACGCTGGGCTCAAGATTTGTGGAGATTTTTGGTGCGGGGTGGGTTCGCCCTCGCGTCGTCTCGTCTAAGGGACACGACTAGAGAGCCTCGCTGCAAGCTCTTCTCTTTAAAAACTGCAAGTCGGAACCACACCATTAATCTTGTGATTGGAAGTTCCTTGTGTTTTTGGCACCTTATGTTCATAAGCTTTGCAAAAAAGGAAAAAGAAAGAGAGAGGCAAATTGAACACCTTTCCCTTGTCTTTTGGGTATTGGAACATGTGGACCAAAACTTCTAGAAAATCGCAGTCTCCGCATGCATATATTTGTTTTCACAAATTTTGAATGCGGCCGTGGTTCTAATAGCTAATGCTGAGCTTGGGCGATCTAGCGCCGGTGGTTATTTTTTTGCCCAAATGGAAAAATAGGGAAATGGAGTGCCGGTGCCTGGTCGTACTAGTGGCAGAAATGGGCCAGGCCGAGATCGGGGCAGGGCATCTGGGCCAGGTCCAGCTCAGGCCTCTCTCCTAGTCCTAGTCCATGCGGCCGTCTCCGCTGCAACCGATCCGAAAGGCCCCCGCGCCTGTCATCCCGCCCGTCGGACCGTGCGGGGCGCCGGGCGCGCGTTTGCGCCGCCGCGGCTTGCCTCCCGGCCGAAGGGAGCCGAAGCCAAGGCGACACGCTTCGCCTCGCCTGATCATTGCCTCTCGCTTCTCCAGGACAAACGCGTAACGAACCGCGCGGCATGCCACGCAACGCGCCACTCCTGCACGGCAGGCCTTCGCGTCGCGGTGGTCTATGTGATACATCCGCCGCTGGGCGCACGTCGAGCGCGCGCGCGGGGCCACGTTCCCGGCGCCGGCCGCCGCTCCTGAGCTGTCGTACGTCGTTCACCGAGACGTGCGGCGTGAGATCTGGCTTATTAACTTTGTCCGCCAGCCAATCGCCGTTCCAGCCACATAAACGGGACAGCAACTGCAAGCAATGAACTCGCTTCTCTTCCTCTAGATTACATACTCCTTCACCGTCCCTGTGGATCAGACGGCGACGTGCATGAAGGGCCGGGACAAAGAAGAAATAAAAGAGCGCCGAAAACAACTTTATTTTGTCGTCTAGATCTGATAGATGATGCAAGGTGTGGCTGCAATGTTGCATGACTTCTCTTGTCCATGCGCGGCACCAGTCGTCAAGCACTACTGTAGAAAAGATGAAAACGCCACCTAGCTAGCTCGCAGCACGTAGCTGGATGGTTTAAAACGAGGTGCTAAACTTTACCACCTATTAGTACTCAATCTTTGCTAGTGGTTTTATATTTTGGCTAAAGTTTAGTCCACCCCACCATTACCACTTCTGTTTGGCTAGATAGGCTACTGCTAAAGTTTAGCACTTTCATCCATTAGCACTTGGATCCAAACGGAGCCTAATAAAAGCCTGTTTGAAGGAGCTGAAGTTGAGTGGTAAACTTTAGCACATATCAGCACTCAGACACATGCCAAAGTTTTTGAATATTGGTTAAAGTGTAGTCCACCCCATTAGCACTTCCGTTTGGATGAGATAGTGCTAAAGTTTAGCACTTTTACCCCATTAGCACTTGGATCGAAATGGAGTCTAAATATCAGATATCTTAGTGGCTCCAGTCAACACTAGCTAGCTACTGAACCAGTAAGCACAAGAATGACAAACCGGAGTAGAGAAACGACGAGAGCAAGATCTACAAGTGTGACGCATAGATCTGCCTCCAGTTGGATATCTCCAGGCTAGGTTAAACCATTGGCCGGTCGGTCGATTTCCTCTGGATACCCTATCGTCATGCATGAACGCGACGAGCGAGCCTAGACACACAAATAATAAAGCTGCAGAAAAGCTATAGTACATATGATTGATTGATTGATCGGGCTTGTCCTTGAAGCAACGCCCAATGATTTTGTTGGATTGCCACTGGGCACTTGTTTCGAGTGGGGTTTCAGGCTAGGAGATGTGGTGTGGGGCGAGCGATGCCAAGCGATCGCGCGGCGGGCAGTGGTCAGTGGACGGCCATGCGTGGTCAGCCCCCACAAAACAAAAGGACTGGCGCCCAGAGAAATGCCAGACACTCTGGCCGGCGCAAATGGGAACTGATGGTCTGGAACAAGGTGGATAATAGGTGGCGAATTAAAGAGGATATGAGATATATTCGGCCAAATTAATTTATCTTTTTTCAGTGTATACACATTATGCATACTGGTTACTACACAGAAACATCAGGTATTACTACTGTCTGAAGCATGAAAAAATGAGTGATTTTTTTTTTAAAATTGATTATCCAGTGCAAGTATGAAGCATTCAGATGAATAGACATATATACATGATACATGCTAGTTACTACACAGAAATATTGAGGATCAGAGAAATGTGGAGCACAGGTCAGCGCAAATATTGGTTGCCATACAATACAAGTGAACATTTATTTCAAACAAACAATACAAGTGAACATTTATTTCAAACAAACAATACAAGTGAACAAATACAGTGTTCTTATGAGGAATGTTCACTACACCACAACCCCAGAATAACGATGGAAGGTCAGTCAGTATAAGCGGCTTTGGCGATGGAGGGTCCATCGGTATAACTTCCGATGGATACATGTAGTCGGTGTAAATCCTGTCAGTAAAAAGATTTTACCGATGACTCTACTTTCATCGTCGGACAGTCCGACAGTCAAAACGGGCCTTATTTCATTTCTTCTCTGCTTAATGTTTTTCCTTTCCTTTTCTATTTATTGCACCATTATGAAGTAACACAGAAAAATAATTATCTCATATACACCAATATATTTTTTTATATGTAATAGACTACATATAAGTAGAAGTTTCAAAAATTTTGAAACTGATTTACTATTTTCTATATGTTAAATGAATTTTTACATGGTTATCGAAATTAATTCTAAATTGAACTACGTGTGCATCTAGTAAGATAGAAAAAATTGTATAAAAGTAATTTTTAGACTCATATGTTCTATTCTAGCCAATGTCTTGGAGATAAATAAAAAGTTCAATTATCTTCTAGGAACAATTCAAACTTCTATCTCCAAATTAGCACATAATAATTACAACAATATCTAAATTGGATTAGAAAATTCTACAAATTGACATGACATCATATTTTTGTTATATAAGCTTTCCATAAAAAATTTAAATAATTTTAATAAAGTGGGACCATATATTTTCATAAAAGGATACATCTATCATATAGTTTCCTATAACTCAAGTTAAACTTTGAGATTTAAATACCTTATAATATTTTTGAACTCGTATGCACCTTAAATTTGGACACAACCTTATGTTTACCTTCCTATTCGCAAGTCTGAGTTTACTTTGCCACTTGTTATGGAAAAAATTTATTTTTTATATTTTTAAATAACTAATTAAGGCACCCTTTGTGAGGTGAACGAGGTATATTATTTCTTAAAAATTATAATTATAATGAAAATATAGTTATGAACAAATATATTAATTTATTATTACATTGAATTTTCATAAGAAATAAAATTAGCTACTAATAATCTTTAATCTTGGTATAAAGCAGAGGAGTTGATTATGACTCTATTTCTTGATCCTATTTACCGACTGATAGTTCGATGTAACAAATACTATTATCGACTGACCGTTAATCAGTAAATATGGATATATTTACTGACTGATGGTTACTAATCACCGACTGACCGTGCATCGAGAAGATTTACTGACTGACTGTCCATTGGTAATATTGGATTTTACCGACTGGCGTCTGTCGCTAATTTAGTGTTGTGGTGTAATGGTTGTGAACACAATACACTTCATATTGAGAAAAAAAAGGGCATTGCATCCAAAGAAATATATGACACTCTAGCCCGCGCAATGGTTTTTTGGTCACAAACTAACAATGGAACAAATCCAATACTCCAGTGGCCCTAGCGAATATTTCATCACAGATTTAAAAAAATTGTGATATATATTTCGACCAAATTAAATTATTTTTCACTGTATACAGTATATACATATACTAGTTACTATACACATATTACTACTCTCTGAAGCATGAATAAACTGAATGGAAAATGGAAAAGGTGGCCATCCAGCGCGAGTATAAAGCATCCACAGAAAAATGAAAAGACATAAATGATACACGCATGCAAGTTGCTACACAGAAAACATCAGGATCAGAGAAATATGGAGCGCATGCCAGTGCAAATATTGGTCTCCATTGAAATGAACAGATTCACTGTTCTTTTATGAAACAATAATTCCACAGGAAATGAACATGGTGCACACTGTACAATACTACAGTAGTTACTACACAGCAACACCATCAGATACTACTACAGTTGAAGCAGGAAAACGGTTGAGAGAAAAATGAGAACAATGGACACACAAATCACACAGAGTTAAAGGGCAGAGCATAGATAGCATTGAAGATTGCAAGCTTCTTTTGTTCTTTCAACGCACCCCATGCACAGTTTCCAGCTTAGCCTTCCTTGCCACCACGTTGCCTGAAGCTTTCGATGAGCTGCGTCAGGTTCTCGTACGAGGACCCTCCTTTCTCCATGGCCCTGTGAGCTTTCTCCCCGTACTCCTTGGCCTTCCTCCTCCTCTCGTCGGCCTCCGCCCCTCCGCCCATCAGCGCCGACACGGCCCGCACGACGTCCTCGCGACCCACCGGCATGTTCTCGTCGTCGAAAATCATCACCGGCGCCGTCGCGCCGATCGGCACGCCCACGCCGAGCACGTCCACGACCAGCCGCTCGTTCAGGAACTGGTCGGCGGAGTGCGGCCACGTCACCACCGGCACGCCGTGCGCGATGGACTCCAGCAGCGAGTTCCAGCCGCAGTGGGTGACGAACCGCCGACGGCGCGGTGCGACAGCATGGCGAGCTGCGGCACCCACCCGCGCACCACGAGGCCGCGCCCCGCCGTGCGCGCCTCGAGGGCCTCCAGCCACTCCCGCACCTCCGGCGCGGCCACCTCGGGCTCCTTCACCACCCAGAGGAACGGCTTGCCGGAGTCCTCGAGGCCGTGGCCGACCTCGAACAGCAGCTTGGGGAGCTTCCGCACGAGGCTGCCGAAGCTGACGTAGACGACGGAGTCCGTATCCTTGGTGTCGAGCCACGCGGTGACCGCGCTCTGCTGGACGGCGTCGGTCTTGTTCCCGCGCGACGCCATGGCCTCGGCGTCCTTGTTGGCGAGGCAGAACGGCCCGAGCGTCAACACGGGCTTGCCGAGCGCCGCCTCGTAGCACGCCACGAACTGGTCCTCGAGGTCCAGGAACGTGTTCACCACCGCGCCGTCGGCCGTGCGCATGGCCTCGACGCACTCGACCCAGAGTGCCTCCCACCTGGGCGCGTTCAAGAAGCCCGGCGCCGTGGCCTTGGTCACCTCCACGTGCACCGGCATCCCCGGCACGACGAACTTCTCCTGGTCGCCCGCCGCCGAGGTCTGCTTGTGCAGCCCGTGATCAACGGAGTTGAGGTCGCAGAGCGAGTAGAAGCAGGACGGTCCGTGGAAGAAGAGCCGAGGGATGCCGAGGCTTCTGGCCACGCCGGCCGTCCACCCGTTGCACCAGTCGGAGATGATGCAGCTCGGGCGCGCCGCCAGCCTCGCAGGTAGGCCTCGAGGGGACCGGCGAGCCTCTGCAGGGCGTCGAACAGGGGGATGAAGTGGTTGTTGTCCGTGACCTGGTCCACGTTCTCGATGCCCGGCGGCAGGCCGTCGACGCCCGTCGGGAACGGAAGCTCGACGACCTCGAGCGCGAGCTTGGCGCGCGCAGCCTGGTCTGCGACGCCGCGCAGCCGGGCGCCGTTCACCGGCGCTCGGCGAGGAGGCGGGCGAGGTCGACCATGGGGATGGTGTGGCCCTGCGCCACGAGGGGGACGATAACGAAGTGAGGCGGCGGCGGCGCTAGCGTGGCGGCGGCGGGCTCCTCCGCTGGCGCCATGGACGTGCCGAGATCCCTGGGGCCGGCACGAATGATGCAAGGGACAGACTGGCCTCTAGCGAGAAGGATCGAGGAGCTGATTATATAGCCAGTGAAGGCTGCTTTGGATAGAGTGCAAGCTAAGTAGGCTCTCGGTCCTCGCCGGTTCTATTTTAGCCAAAATTTGGCAAACATTTTTCGAAACTGTGCTGAAATGAGACAGAGTGATCTCATTTGAAGGTGCTGAGAACGGCTTGGATTTGGATTGGAGACGTGAAGCCGTTGTTCCGCAGCTGTGCCGTCGCTGCCAGCATTCTTGGCGCCATCGATCTCTCACCAGAAGCTTGCTCAGGCACAACTGCGTGTGATCTGGCCGTGTCCTGTACTCCCGTGTGGTGTGCTAGGCCGGGTACGGGGACCTCCCTTGTGATCTCGCCTCGTCGTATCTGTGCTGTGCATTCCGGGACAAAATAAAGCTTGATGGCGAAGAACAGAGATGAGAAGGAGAAACCAACGACGAAGACGTAGTCCTTCTAGAAGGCCTTGCATTGGATGGACCGGAGCCTTGTGTACATCGTGGCACGAGCTTGACGCACTGTTTCTAGTCCTGTCCGTCCTGCAACCCGCATGATTGTGGCCGACGGCTTGCCGCTTTGTTGCGGTCCTCGTGCCACGCGGTGCGCAAGATTCAGGACATGGAACTGCATGCACATCATGACATCAACGAGGGATTGTTTCCTGCCAAATGCAGAATTTTCGTTTTTCATTCAGAAGAGAGAGTCCTGGCTTCTGAATCGATCTGTTTCCCTTTTTCTTTCACCGCTGCCATTCCAGCTACAGCTTTCATCGAACGAAGAAGTGACAGATCATTACATGTAAAAATTCCTGGCATTCCAGGAAGAGGTTGCAAGCGAATACCAGCTAGGCAAGGATGCACTGTACATTCCTCGAAGTCGAAGTGTTTGGGTTGGAGACGTCGGGCCGTTTCTCAGGGACAGGACCACCACGCACCGATGCGAGCAACCTTTGTCGTCATCGATCTCACAAGATTCAGGCTTGCCGCTTGCGGTCCTCGTTCAGCGGAAAAACAAGATTCAGGAATCACGAGAAGGAACTGCACATCAAGAAGTGGTTGTTGCCTGCCCGATGCAGGTTTTTCGTTCTTCATTCTGAAGAGAGTTCCCTTTTCTTTCACTGTTGCCCATCCACTCTACATGTTTTAGTTTTTCTGGCGGGCTCCAAACAATTGCGGGCCTCGAAACAAGAAATAATAGTGCATCGTTCTCTTTTTCATTCAGTGCTGATGTTTTAAGTTTGTTTAGAGGGCTCCCAACAATTGTAGCTTGAGGAAAGTCATCTTGTCATACACTTATCGTGAGATATCCGAATATTTTTCTTCTAATAGAATATTTTTATTTGTTATCTGTGGAAAAAGTTTCTCTGGAATAGCGCTTTTTTCCTTCTCTATATAGAACAACTTATCTTCCTCATTGAAACAATTTATTTCTCTGATGTTTCTAGAAGGAAAATATATTATGATTAGAATAAAGCAATGATCGGATCTCTCCAAGGGTTTTTTATTAGATACAGTATGCCTCAATATCACAAAACCGACTAGCCTGTTTGGCCCCGTCATTGTAGCCCACCAACAATGGATCACAACATATAGGTACAAACTATTTTTTTTTCATATCCCATTTTTACTTTTTATTATAATCTCTATAGGTTACAATTTTATACGTTTATATATGTTTCTAGTTTGTTAACTTAACTAAAAAAAATCTATGATACCAAACATTTTATAAATAGTCAAATAAACTATATATAAAAATGTGTTAAATGCATAGAAAAATATTAAAATAGTACAATATGAATGCTGCAGGCACAACTTGAGAAGTTGAGAGGGCCAGGGAGCTTCCGGTCCACGTATCGCCCTGTGGCAAGTCGTCGAGGTCTGTCGGAAACAGGAAGGGGTCGAGCTGCAGCTTGGCACGCTCAGCCTGGTCACGGCAACCACGCCGAGGTATTTTGGGTAGAGCACAAATAGACCCGGCCGGTCCTCATGGTATTTCAGCAAAAAAAAAATGGCAATCAATTTGGGAACTCGAAAACGATTTGTATTTAGAGGATCATTTTCAGAAGGTTTTCCGAACAATATTTGGGGACCAACCCCACCTATAACTTCCATAGAAAGGAAAAAGTGACAGATCATTACATGTCAAAATTCCTGACATTCCAGGAAGAGATTACAAGAGAATACCAGATAGGCAAGGATGCACTGTAAATTCACAAGTGTGTGGGTTGGAGACATCCGGCTATTTCTCAGGGACACAGGACCCCACCGATGCCAGCAACCTTGGCGTCACCGATCATCTCACAATCTATAGCAAGATTCAGGAGATGGAACTGCATGCACATCAACTAGGGATTGTTTCCAGCCTCGTTTTTCTTTCGCTGCTGCCATTCCAGCTACAGCTTTCACCGAACGAAATGGTGACAGACCATTACATGTCAAAATTCCTGGCATTCCAGGAAGAGATCGCAAGCGGATACCAGCTTGTTAGGCAAGGATGCACTGTGCATTCCTCGAAGTGTTTGGGGTTGGAGACGTCGATCGGGCCGTTTCTCAGGGACAGGACCACCGCTGCCAGCAACCTTGGCGTCATCGATCTCACAATCTCACAAGATGACCGGAAGCTGGCACAACCGCTGGTGATCTGGCTGTGCAGTGCTGCGGTACGGGAACCACCAGTGATCTTGCCTCGTCGTATCTGCGCATTTTCATGTTTCCTGTTTTTCTTTTCTTTTTTTTGCGAACTGCATTTTCCTGCTTCGAGACTGTTTGGGTAGCAAGCAGAGATGGAAAAGGCCCAAAAGGATAGGCTTAAAACAAAGGCATCCTTCTAGAAACCTTTGGTTGCATGTATCGTGGGCATTGGGCAAAATAGTCCAAAACATGATGCCCTGTTATAGAAAAACAAAACATGATGCCCAAACGAGAGATTTTTTTTTTAAAAAAGACACATGACAGGCACAAACATTTGCACGCGGCACACTCACTAGTGCCACACCTTACCTCTATGAATTTTAACGAGAGACCAGACATATATCTTGAGGTTAACTCGTCTAGCTATCGGTCTCCTCTGAATGATTTAGCTTTCTCCGAGGATGTTTATAGAACACTCAAGTGCTCGCTCTCTGTAGGCACCCAGTACCCAATCCTTGCACCCTATGATGTGGCTCGATATAACTTTCAGTGGGAAAGAAATATTTTTCTCCCTCGATGTCTCGTCCCTACCCGAACCACGTTGCGGGTGCGGCCCCATGTACCATCCTATGCTAGCAGGGTAGGTTTTCGCTGGAGCCCACGCTTCGGCATGCCACCAGCATGGAGCTCCAAGACCCTTACCCTATTTTGGCAGCTGTTCACCTTAACATTAGATAATGCTAGTGTGAAAAACAAAGCCACAAAAGATATATGTGATGTATTAGGCGATCAAATGTTCTTTAGAGATGAACACATCACCGGTAGAAATAGTAGCTTTTGTGACGTTTCGCGTGTGACGTTCTGAAACTTCATCGTTGAACATACCTTATCTATGACGAAAATTCCAGTTTCGTCATAGTTTATCGGCGGCAGCTCTCAGCCACTACGGAACTATGATAAAATGATAAAAGTAAAACGGGTGTCATAGAACAATATCTCATATCATCACAAAAATGGTGCACCATCAGCATCTCGTATTTGTGACAACCGCAACTCGTCATACAACCGGTGGGCCACATAGGTCCACATATGTATAGAAAAATAGAAAAATCGGAAAAAAAATCAATAAACGGTGGAGATCAAGAATCGAACTTAGTACAGGATGCATGGCACTAAACATTGAACATTGAATTATTTGTAGTTTTGTTGTTCTACATGGTATTCAAGCATTTTATACTTAGTTTCTTCCCCAATTTAACCAACATGGGGTTGAACTGTGGTTCAAGGGGCAGACTTAAAAGCTCTACCACTGCGCTAGACATTTGTTTGTTCATGTACTGGGTATTTACTTCTTTTATACATATATGTATTGTGGCCCATCTGCCAGTGGTGAAAGGAAAGCAGATGCCTTACCACTGGGCTATTTGATCAGTTGTGGTGTAATTTGGTATTTTAATTTATTTATACACCTGTCAGAGAGAAAAAAATGGAAAAAACAATGCAAACATCTGCCAGTGGTGAAGGGAAAGCAGACGCCTTACCACTGGGCTATTTGATCAGTTGTGGTGTAATTTGGTATTTTAATTTATTTATACACATCTGTCAGAGAGAAAAAAATGGAAAAAACAATGCAAACATCTGCCAGTGGTGAAGGGAAAGCAGACGCCTTACCACTGGGCTATTTGATCAGTTGTGTAATTTGGCATTTTAATTTATTTATACACATATGTCAGAGAGAAAAAATTGGAGAAACACTGAAATGTATGGGGTTCGAACACTACACCTATGACTTACAGTGGAACGCATCTACCACTAGACCATAGAGTGGAACGCATCTACCACTAGACCACCTTCTTGGTTGTGCCAATCTTTGTTATTTCACTTTAGTTAAACGTTACAAATCATGCAGCAGCTCCCCATCCTAGTAGAAAAATAGACGCACAAGGGAATTGAACCCTAGATCTCGGACTAGAGAAAGATATGGCTTACCACTCCACCATTCATTTAGTTGCACTTTGTTTGGTAACTTTACACTTTTGAATGGGTAAATCGTACCGTGGCCCTATAATGAAGAACATATATATAGCTCATTTTTATCTTTTTCATCCAAAATTAAAATTTGTAATTGATATTTCTCCCTCATAAGAACTACAAATTTGATGGTTTTTTTTTAAAAAAATTTCTGAAATCATGATCTTTCATTTAATGGTATTTGTTTGTATGTTAATTGCTATTTCTTGGATCTTTTTCATATGGTTTATTTTTTCCACCTAAATTGAGAGTAGATAAACATGTTTTTTCATAACAATTGGTAATTTAACTTTATATTTTCTAATGTTAGGGTAAAAATAAGCTTGTGTCCAAATTTGAGGTGCATACAAGTTCGAATATACTATGAGTTACTCAAATCTCAAAGTTTCACTTGAGTTATAAAAAACTATGTGAGAGATGTATTCCTTTTGTGAATAATCTATGGTCCAACTTTACTAAAACTATTTAATTTTTTTTATGGCAAGCTTATGGACA
This sequence comes from Panicum miliaceum, assembly GCA_032594955.1. Classification (NCBI taxonomy): domain Eukaryota; kingdom Viridiplantae; phylum Streptophyta; class Magnoliopsida; order Poales; family Poaceae; genus Panicum; species Panicum miliaceum. Next base: position 4,848,895 of record CM064067.1, read on the forward strand.
AAAATATGTTATCATGTCAATTTATAGAATTTTCTGACAAAATTTAGATATGATTGCAATTATTATGTGGTAATTTGGAGAAAGAAGTTTGAATTGCCCCTAGAAGACAGTTGATTTTTTCATCTATCTCTAGAATATGGACTATAATAGAATATATGAGCCTAAATATAATTTTTATACAATTTTTTGAATCTTATTACGTGCACATGTAGTTCAATTTGAAATTAATTTTGATAACTATGTAGAAATTAATTTAATATATAGAAAATAGTAAATCAGCTTCAAAAATTTTAAAACTTCTACAACACACTTTATATATAGTCTATTACATATAAAAATATATTAATCTATGTAAAACAATTATTTTTGTGTGTTACTTCACAATGGTGCAAATAAAATGAAAAAGAAAAAATATGTTAAACGGGCCGAAATGTTAGTAATAATCCATTTTCTGCTAAGGCCCAATTTATCCTGGCCGTTCAACCTGATCCGACGATTCAGATTGAGCCTGAGATGTATAAAAGGGTCTGGCCAACACCCCTCAAACCCTAGTCACTCCTCCCCTTCACCTCTCTGCCGCTCTCACCCTCTCCTCAGACCCTAGCCACTTCTCCTCAGATCTGTCGCTCCCCATGCGCCTCCACCTCGGCCTCCCATCGCTGCCGCTCCCGCCGCCACTCCACCCCGGGACGGCGCAGCTCCCCAAGGACACGGCAAGGTGGCTTACTAGAAGATGGTGAAGGAGCATGTTAACCAGGTGCTCGAGGCAGCTCCCCGTGGGGGAGCAGCGCCCCGGGTGAGGGTGCCCGCTGCGATGGCCTCCGGCGAGGGCTCTCGCGGCGGCCCCCGCCGGGGTGCACGCCACGCCCCCGGCGTGGAAGCACCTTGGCGGTGGCTCCCCCGCAGCACAACTGCCTCAACATATTCAGGATGGAGGCGTGCCTGGCGTCCTTGGTGCGGCTCCTAGGGTGCGGCCGCATGGGGACACGACACGGCAGATCTGCTCTCCTTCTCGGTTATTTGTGTACACGTAATTTCCCTAAAAGTTTTGCTCCGGTAGTTCCTTACGTACAAACTGCATGAATATTAAAGCAAGCTAATCATTAACTTTAATTATTTTTATCTTGGTATTGTCTGGCCTGGCATTACCCGTGCCCAGACCAAAATAGCCTACCCACCCAATTATTTGGATCAACCAGGACTCATGAAACGAAGCATGGCACATATTTAAACATGCAACCTACAAGAAGGCCGCCGGCCGGCCGCAAGATGCGAGCGACCGAGAAAACAAACTTTCTCTTTGAAAGGAAAAAAAATAAACCTTGGAACACTGGCACATCGAAACTCATGAAAAGAAGCATGGCACTTATTTGAACATGCACGCTTGGTATGTATGTTGCACGCTTCCAAAAAATAGCTGTGCCACTTACTCCACCTTTTGCTGTGGAATGTATTTCGAACCACCAAAGATAAGCTTAGCCAAATAGATCCATAACAGATAACTTATCTGATACAGCTTGCCTTATCAACCACTAAAGATATTCTATTTTCACAATTCCAAAAAGTATTCATATGCAACGAACCATTCAATATAGGCATTTTTTTAGTAGTGACTACAGTAGATCATCAATTCGGCGCAAGTGAAACTGTCCAGCTAGCTTAAGCATGATTGCAGGATCCCTTTGTGGCCACTACTCGACCACTACACCAACGGCCTCTGCACCGACGGCTCATGAAGCGAGTCGTCACACATATTTGAACATGCAACCTATAAGAAGGCCCGTGCAAAAATGATGAACGAACTTGTAGAAGTTCACTATATGGTATATGCATGACTACGAGCAAAAACTGAATGATGTCCAGTTGTCTCTCTTTATATATATACACACACGACGAGGCAAAAATACAACAAGATGTATTCTCTGTACGAAATGCACCTACCCTGCAGTTGCAACCGAGAGACTACATCGATTGCAACCGAAAAAATAAACCAATTGCAACTAGACGGAACTGATTGCAACTGGGCGCGAACCAGTTGCAACTGGACGCGAACTAGTTGCAACTCAGACCGACACGGTTGCAACTGGACGCGAACCGGTTGAAACTCAGACCGACCCGGTTGCAACTGGACGCGAACCGGTTGCAACTCAAACTAACCCGATTGCAACTGGACACAATCGAGTTGCAACTAGAATTGTCACAATTGCAACTGAGAGGGTGGGTGCATTCTCTATACAAAATACACCCAGGTGCATTATAACAAAACAATATATATATACACACACACTCATATCTGGAGCCGGAAACTTGTTTACAATTGGCATGAGACTTTGGAGTGAAACAAATAGACTCGTATATTAGAGTGATTGAAGTTTCGGGCGGCAGTCCAATACGGGTACGCTGACTTACCATGTTCCGCCCATAATTGAAGCTTTGCCAGTTACCCCGTATCGGTATTTTACGGGCAACCCACCGAGGGATACCCTAAGGTAGTTGATTTGTAGGTAGGGTGTCGTCGAGATAAAAAATTTAATGGTGCACACAACATAAGATTTAGACATGTTCAGGTCTGGATAGTGTAATACCCTAGATCGTGTATCGGGATATTTCTAGTTGGTTACGATCCAATGAGTCCTACTTTAATTATATATTGAGTATTTTCCTTCTATTCCGACTTGTTTAGTTTTTGTCCGAATCCTTTACAATAGCTTCCTCAGCGGCAGCACGGTCACTGCTAGCATCGCCGTCAGTATGACAAGCCGTCGAGAGCAGCAGCTTCATCGGCAAGTAGCCTCACGGCAGCGCATATCTTCAGCGTATGTGGAATGGAAATAGTTTTCACTAGCAGCTCACATAAGGAACCATTGTGAAAATGAGATTTTCATAGGTGGTTTCTTACGTGAACCACATCTAAAAATGGTGAAAATTTATCTTCCTGGTATCTTTTTAATTAGGTTGAGTTTGAAAAATTTGTGGATTAACATGTCATTTCTATCCCCATATCTAGTAAAATCTACAAAATGTTAACTTTCTAGGACTAGTGAAAATTTACCACAGATATTTTCATCGATAAAAATATGGTTTAGAGGGTGGAGTACTGTACTATATTAAAAAAGTTTGCAAATAATTTATTAATTTTACTAGAGATTGGGATGCATGTCATATATTCGCCCACAAATTTCATAACCAAATTCAACTTAGTTAGAAAAACACAAGGGGTCAAACTAGGCAAGATGCCTTTGGCAAGTTTTTTTCCACATTAGCCTTAAATTATCTTACCACAAAAAAAGAGCATCCAATTCCAAGTTCGTATGAAGAAACTTATTCCCGTTTTACTGAATATTGCGCAAAGATGAAAATTTTAGAGTATTATTCCTCCATACGTTGGATGCTTGGATATCTCGCACGGTTCTAGAAAATAAATGTCACACATACTCAAACCTTCCGCCATGGAGGCTATTTGAACCACCAAAGATAAGCTTAGCAAAATATAATCATGATATATAAATTATCTAATACAGGTTATGTTACCAACCATTAAAGATAATATATCCTTTACATTCCAAAAATTCTTGTGCAACAAACCGTTCAATACAAATTAGGCACAATTGAAACAGTCTGGCCCAAGCATGCATGATTGCAGGCTGTCTATATTGTGGCCACAACACCACTAACACCAACGCCCTCTTCACCCACGACTCATGAAGCGAAGCATGGCACGTATCTGAACATGCAACCTATAAGAAGGCTCGTGCAAAATTGCTGATAGAGCTGTGGAGGTACATCTATATATAATATATGCATGACTAGGAGCAAAAACTGAATGAGCTGCTGCAAGGTTTGGGAATCATCTCTCTCTATATAAGATAACGGTGAAGCTAGAAAGAGGCATGTCAATCTGTCTCCACTTTGATTCTTCGTTGGAGCTGGAAACTTATTCACAATTGCCATGAGACATTGGAGAGAAACAATTAGACTATCATAGTAATGCGGGCGAATTGTGGGCCGGTGGTGCAGTATGGGCACCTTTGTGTTAGCTTACCATGTTCCACTGTGCGTAGAAGCATTGCCAGTTGCCCCGTGTTCAGCCCTTGCAACCTCAACAAACACTCGAACAATATACGGAGCAACAAAAACAAGCCCTCTCATCATTCTAGAGTAGCAGCAAGAATATACTACAGAACCAGCCCTCGTCTTGCATTGGCTTGGCTGACAAAGTAGGAGAGAGGACCACGAGGCAGGGAGTCTATAACAACTTGCATCGGTCTCAACAGCTCTCTGCTTAAATACAGAGGTGAGTGGGACAAGATAGCAGGCAGTAAGCACTGTGGCTGTGACCGGGGTGCCAACAGCAGTGCACACGTCAGTCGATAGGCACTCTCCTCCTCGGGTGTTCGTGTACTCGTAGTTTCTCTAACGTTGCAACCGCCTCCAACATTTATGCTAACACTGACAGCCGAGTCCCTAATCATGCACCTCTCGCTTTCCTGTCTTCTGCTAGTTTTACTGTATCCTGCTCCCGCCTTTCTTTCACCGCCGATGATTATTGGGGCTAGTTGAAGCCGCTCTTGTCTATCTGAGTGAAACACCCAAGGTTACTCCCTGTTTTTGAAAGACCCATCAAGTTCACTCGATCCCTGCTAACCCCCAATTTCTATTTCACTCCCATCGATCCCTGCTAACCCCCAATTTCTATTTGACTCCCTATTAATTTGATCACCGAAATAGAAAGTGCAGTGCAGGTAATGGCTGTGGCAATCATGACTAACTAGCAGATTAGAACTTAGAAGTGCAGGTGCCTGGTATTATTGTAATATGTCAGCAGAAATGTAGGCAAATGGTGAGGTTCTTTCACTAACATAACATCGAGGTGTAAATAAAGAAGGTTTCAGAAAATTGACAAGATATAAACACGCGTCGAATTTTCTGCATTTTGGCATTGATTGGAACCTGTAGTGCTAAAATCACGGACTTGGTATTGTGTGAGCTCCTATATCAGTTGTCAATATATCGTAGTTCTTCAAACTAACATCCCAATAATCAGTCTTATGGATAACAAATAATTAAAATTTTACTGCCAGACCAACACGCATCTATCCAAGTGTGTAAACAAATGTTTTTGTCTGTTCAAAAGTGTTCATCAATCTATCTATGAAGTTGATAATCAATACCTGATTTTTCAGGTAACTGGTTAAGTATTCAAAGTATTCCTTACTATGCTAGACGCTTGGGCATATCTCGCGCTTCCAGAAAATAGCTGTGACACATGCATACTCCACCTTTTGCTTTCTTTTAGATAATGACTCGTTCCACCTTTTGCTGTGGAAGGTGTTTCGGACCGCCAAAGATAAGCTTAGCAAAATAGACCATAACAGATACTTATCTGGTACAGCTTGTCTTATCAACCACTAAATTAAAGATACTCTATTTTTCACAATTCCAAAAAATATTCATATGCAAAAAAGCATTCAATATAGGCATTTTTATGGTAGTGACTAGATAACTTCCGCGCAAGTGAAACTCCAGCTAGCCCAAGCATGATTGCAGGCTCCCTTTGTGGCCACTACGACCACTACACCAACGGCCTCTGCACCGACGGCTCATGAAGCGACTTGTTGCACATATTTGAACATGCAACCTATAAGAAGGCCTGTGCCAAAATGATGAACGAGCTGGTAGAAGTTCACTATATGATATATGCATGACTACGAGCAAAAACTGAATGATGCCCAGTTGCAAGGTACGTGAATCATCTCTCTATATATAAGTGAACGGTGAAGCCAGATACAATCATGTCAGTCTGGTTCCTCTTTGATTGTTCCATTGCCTTGAAGCCGGAAACTTGTTTACAGTTGCCATGAGATTTTGGAGTGAAACAAATAGACTGGTATACTAAACTGATTGAAGTTTCGGGCGGTGGTCCAATATGGGTACATTGACTTTGCATCAACTTACCTAGTTCCGCCCAGGAAGGAAGCTTTGCCAATTGCCTCGTGCTCAGCCTTGCGAGGAAAACAAACATCCTAAGATATACAGAGCAAGAACAAATCTCCGAGCATCCTAAGGAGGAGGAAGATGACCCGAAGCAAAAAAACACCTTAGAATTGAACTACTGCTCGAGGAGAAAAGTAAAAAGCTTTGCACGTAGATAGACTATTACTATTTCAGTGTGGATATTTAAGTGACAATGTAAATCATGTTTTGCAACATAGATAGGCAGATCTAGGTTCTTATCCAACATTGGCATGCATCTACTACCGGCAGTAGTTGGTTCAAAAGCTCAAAGTATTCTATTTAAACATCTCTATTTTGCAAACTAAAAATATGCACTAGTAAACATTACTTGGACATATATTTAGTTATGCGATAGGAATCTTAAGATGCAACCGTAGTTTCTTCCCAAAATGAATTGAATCCATTTGAAAACAGGAAGAAGAATTGAATTCATGAACCTGGGTGCGGCTTAACTGAATTTACATTGTTATGCTTCCAACATGATCTAGCTTGCACTGGCTGGTGTTGAACTAATGAGGTACATATGCAAGAAACATGATCCCATTAGATCATAGTTGTGATTTTAGTGATTGTATGACAATATAATTAATAGGACTAATAAAGTTTATGAGCTCATGTTTGTAGGACTTCTATGTCCCACAGATGAAGTTCAAACCATAGCAAGATGTCTAAATCACTATCGAGATGTCAAGTTCAAATGACAACTGAGATGAGTTGGACAAGTGACAGCATGAAAAGAGAGCGTCGGATGAACCGACGGCATGAAAAATCAAGGGGATGGTGCAATGCAGAATTGCAACGACGATCAAGTGAAGAAAAATCTTCATCGTCGGATGATCCGGTCTTCAGCAGCATGTCAAGCGACAGAAAGTTTCGAGGAGGAAGCCCTTCAACACCGGATGAACCGACGGGCGCCGGATGAAGCGTTGGATGAAGACATCGGTCCAATGACAAGCAAAAACCGGCGTGGTAGAGAAGGGCCAATGGCTACGTGAAAAAAGGGATACCAGGTGAACGACACCCACCCATGCGGAGCGTCGGTTCATCCGACACTACTGCACTTTTACTGGCCATTGGAGAGTTGTTGGGCTATTTATACCCCCTTCTCTCGCCCATTTATGGTTGCTGGAGTTCAGAGGAAGCATACACACACTAAAGAAGACCTCCAAGCCATTATAGTGCTAATTGATCACATCCATAGGCTTTAGCACATACTTTGATAGTATTAGTGTTAAATTAGACCAAAAGAGAGTGTGAGAGCAAGGTGTAGGTGCTTTTTGTATGGTTCTAGAATGAACCACACTTGTAATCTTGGTGTGCCGCCCCCTTTGAGTCTTGGTGACTCGCGGGCAAGTATTCGACCCTTCCGCTTGGAGTGGAGCGGTGTCGACGACCTTATTCGGAGGACGAGGAGACCCCTCCTTCGTAGGAAGCTCCGTAGCAAAGGCGGCGTCAAGGTGACCGGTGCAAGAGGTGGTGAGCATTGCCTTTGTGGCAATGTCTGCATCTACTTGGCTTGAGCCTTAGTGGCGAGATCAAGCTCTTGCTCGAAAGAGACTTGGTGACCAAGAGTGTACCTTGGTGGAGCTCCAACATGGACTAGGGGTGGCTTTAGCCCACCGATACCATGGGAAAAAAACCGACGTGCAGGGTCTGCATTTCTCCTAACCCACTCCTTTACGTTTCCGCATTTCATACTTGCAACTTGTGTGGTTTTACTTCCTTATATAGTAGTTCCAAGCTAGTATTGGTTATAGGTTGTAAAATTTTTTTGGATTGAGTTAGAACACAATAAGAACCCTAGTTGTACATCAAGATAGCATATTTTAGTTTATATATTTTGTGCAAACTAGAGTCATAGGTTAAGATTTTAAATTTGCCTAATTCACCTCCTCCCCCTCCGCACCGATTCCTTTCAACGTATCTTCGGTCTCAAGAGAAGGGGAGGCTCCACTTTTAGTGAGGATACATTAATGGAGCATGAAGACCTGGAAGAAATTGGATGACATAGCTAGTAATTAGATTCAAGTGTCACCTTTCAGAATAAACGGTGAGGCTAGAGAGAACTTGGTGGCAATTTCTTCTTCAAATAAGCTGGTTGATAACACTTGCCATGGCCTTTAAAACTAGTGAACATCTCACAACAAGCATGCCTTCTCTCGCTTGCCGCTCGGCGGTTTATTGTTCTTCTGACGCTGGGGTTTTCTTCCGCTCGACGTGTTCCATGAGAAGCGCCATGTTCCGGTCCGACGAGCCGCCGCGCGCCACGGCGTCCCGCGCCTTCCTGCTGAGCTCGGCGGCCCTCGCCCGCCGCGCGGAGCCCTCCTCCCCGCCGTCCATCACTGCCGCCACGGCCCTCGCCACGTCCTCCCTCATCGCCACCACGGCCGCCGCCTCCACGCCCCACGGCGTCGCGTCCTTGACGCCCACGGGCACCCCGACACGCAGCACGTCCACGACGAGCTTCTCGTTCACGAACTGCTCCGCGAAGTGCGGCCACGTCGCCATCGGCAGCCCCGCCGCGACGCACTCCAGCACGGAGTTCCAGCCGCAGTGCGTCACGAAGGCGCCCGTCGCCGGGTGCGACAGGATCGCCCTCTGCGGCGCCGAATCCCTGATCACCAGCCCCATCTCCCCGACGCGGGACTCGAAGCCGTCGCCGGACAGCCACCACTCGAACTCGGCGAGGTTGCCGGGCTTGACCGCCCAGATGAACGGCCGGTTGCTCGCCTCCAGCCCATGCGCGATCTCGGCAAGCTGCGGCACCGACGAGCGCACCAGGCTGCCGAAGCTCACGAACACCACGGAACGGGGCTTCTTGGACTCGAGCCAATTCGCGCACCGGACGGCGGCCGCGTCCTCGGCGGTCGCCGCCGCCGACGGCATGGTGTTCAGGAACAGAGGCCCGATGGTCCATACCTTCTTGCCGATGGCCGCCTCGTAGGCGTCCACGAACCGGGGCTCAAGCTCTGCGAAGCTGTTCACCACCAGGCCGTCCGCTCTCGCGCTCTCGGCCATGATCTCCTCGCCGAACTCCTTCATGCCGGGGCCCGTGAAATTCCCCGGCGACCGTGCCCGCGATATCTCGACGTCGATGGGGAAACCAGGGACGCGCACGGGGCGCCTGTCGTCGTCGACGCCGTCGAAGATCCTGTGGACGTTCATCTGTCGCATGCAGAAGGAGGAGAAGGCGCAGAATCCGTCGAACGCGAGCCGCGGCACGCCGAGCTCCCGGGCCGCCCCGCCGGTCCACGGGTGGCAGGCGTCGGCGACGACGCAGCTCGCCGGAGCGCCGGCGGCGGCATCGCCCCGGAGGCACGCGACGAGCGGCGCGCGGAGCATGGCGCAGGCGTCGTTGAAGCGGCCGAGGAGGCTGGGGCCCGGGAGCGCGTCGAGGCTCTCGCAGCCCTCCGGGAGGCCGGCCTCGGCGCAGGGGAAGCGGAGCGGGAGGAAGCGGATCGGGATCGCGTCGTCGCCGGGGCCGCGGCCGAGGCGGGGCAGGTTGAGGGTCGTGGTGACGAACGTGACGAGCGCGCCCCGGCGCGCCAGGGCCCGCGCCATGTCGAGCATCGGGCCGGCGTGGCCCGCCGCCATCATCGGCACCAGCACGAAGTGCGGCGCCGTCTCGGCGCCGGCGACGGCCGCGGCGCCGCTGCCCGACGACATGATTGGCGGACCCGGCGGGTGGCTCAACGAAGTCTTGTTGGATACTTTGTCTACGTGTGATTAGCTACTTGTGTTGTTCGCGCAAGCTGAGAGCTGAGTGCTGCAAGTCGTGGTCGTCCTGATAGCTGCTACGATGCCACTTCGGTCCACGAGACAATACACTAGTAGGTAGAACGATAAGATTGTTGGCACTGGATTTTGCCAACTTCTAAGTAGAACTTTACTTTGACTTTATCACTTGGAGACGGGTCACGGAGTAAGGATTTGGTTGCTAGGGTCAAGGCTAATCCCCGCCCGAAGGAAAACGCAAGCCCATAGCCAACCACGCACACTTCTGAGTGATTCGCTCGCTTCTCCAGTTCTCCGATCTCCAGGAAGAAACACCTGAGGCGCGGAGACGCCGGGCCATGTCGATCTCTAGCGTTCCGTGGCTGCTTTGGGTCCACCCATCGGTGATATTGTTGTGTCAAACTAAAATTTCGGTGAAAACATTGCGTGCTTTTGCAATATGTAAGATTTGGGAGTCATGGCGATTTATTTGGCTACTTTTAAGATTAGAAACAAAACATGTTTGGATAAAGAAAACTTATTTGGGAGTCAAGAAGGTGGTGGCTGAAGGAGACAATGAGGTGGTGACTAGAAACAAAACATTGTTCGAAGTACGCTGTACGTTTTTTTATTCCACTACGCTTGCAATAGAATACAGAGGTCGTCTCACTCCATGTGCATAAAGCATCTAGTGTACCAAACTAATGAGTCATACTTAGCATCCACCCCCAATACAACTGGACTGTCTGATTTCGTGCAACTCTGCAGCTGCTTCTCTCATGTTCATTCGATCGCCAGGGGCCTGGCATGTGCAAGAAAGTGCCACTTTCACCAGGGCCAACAAAGTATTCTTCTAGGAGATAAGCATCCACTATATCAAGTATCTGGTCAGCAAAGTTCGTCTCGCAGAAGTTGATGATGCTGAGTCCATTGCAGAAGAGAGGATCAGTTGGCCTTTTTCCTGTCAACATCTCCATCAGGACTACGCCGAAGCTGTACACGTCTCCAGAAGTTGATAGGTAACTACCTCCGGCATATTCTAAATATTCGAAACAAAAGGTGCAGGGTATGGCATAGTTAATCTAAGTGACTATATTGTTATCACATAAAAAAAGTTACAGCTTTATGTTCTTGTGTTACCTGGAGCGATATATCCAATTATTCCCTTCAAACTTATTGTACCAGCTGATCTCGAATCTCCAGCTCTTTGTGATTTGGTTTCAAGGTAGAACCTTGCAATGCCGAAGTCTCCTAGATGAGCGGTCATGTCATCGTCAAGAAGAATATTGCTGGGTTTCAAGTCGCAGTGAATGATGGGACTCTCACAATAATGATGTATATACTGCAATGCATCAGCAGTGTCAACAGCTATTTTCAGTCTTTGAGACAGATTCATGTTATTCGCAGTGTCTCCGTAGCCAGAAGGATGCAACCAAGAATCCAAACTGCCATTGGGCATAAACCTGTAGACTAGGGCTTTTAAATCATTGCCCCTATTATCAATTGTTGAGCACACAGTTAGGATTGGAAGGAGGTTGCGGTGCCGGATATTTCTCAGAGCTTGACATTCTGACATGAAACTCCTATCAGTCCCTTCCATGGCAAGGTCAAAAACCTTCACAGCCACAACCACGGGTTCAGGAATTTTTAGCCTTCCTTTGTACACTGAACCATGGCTTCCTCTCCCAACCAAGTTAGACTCTGAAAAGTTATCTGTGGATTGAGCTAGATCCTTGTAAGAAACTTTAGGAAATTGCTCATCAGAAAAAGACAGTGATGACTGTGCTCTTGATACCTTCTTTCTTGAGATGACAAAATATATCAGTAATGTGAGGGACACAATGCCTAATATGGAGTTCAATATTCTTAGAAAATAATGTCGCCGTCCAGTTCTTCTCTGAGTAACAGTATTGGGGCATGGAGGCATATGTAATTCTAGCACACCTCCACAAAGCTGCCAATTTCCTTCAAGCGAAATGGCTGTAGTGTTTTTGAATACCCCTTCTGTTGGTACTTCACCCTCAAGATGATTGTGAGACAGATCTAATTCTGTGAGAAGCTGCAGTTTGTTTAGAGTAATTGGATTGACCCTGAGAAATTGTTATGAGAAAGGTTGAGCATGGTCAAACTATTAAGATTGCCGAAAGACATGGGGATACTTCCGGAGAGCAAGTTTAACTCCATTAGGACAGTTTGCAATTGCAGGCAAGTGCCCAAAGAAAGTGGAATTTCCCCGGTAAGCTTGTTGGATGAAAGATCAAGATAGTTAATCTGTTGAACGTTGCCAAGATCAGGTATTTGGCCTTGCAAATTGTTGTTGGATAATGAACATTGAACAATTGTGGGTGCTATGAGACTTTTTGGTATATTGCCTTGAAGATTGTTATAACTGAGGTATAAATTTGAGATCTGTGGAAGTTTTCCTAAGCTTGAGGGTATGGGACCATAGAATTGATTTTCTGTTAGAAACAACTCCGTCAACTTTGAAAAATTACCAATGGAATCTGGAATGTGCCCACTGAAGTGGTTGCTCTGCATGTATAAACCCTCCAAGTTAACCATATTTTCAATCCATCCACCAATGGCACCTGTAAAACTGTTGTTCTGTAACTCTAATTTAGTTAGCTTATGAAGGTTTCCTATGCTTGATGGGACCAATCCGTATAGCATGTTACTTCCAAGCGTGAGGTAGTCAAGATTAGACGAAAGGTTACCGACTGAATCTGGTAGTACTCCCCGCAGCAGATTTCCATAGAGTGAAAGCCTCACTAGACGAGTGCAATTGGTTAATGCGTCTAGAAATTCCCAGCTTTGGCTATCTTTTGCTTCAAGATTGTTATCATTGAGACCTAGCGTTCTGAGCTTTTGAAGTTTCCCAAGAGAAGGAGGGATTCTGCCTGTAAAGCCATAGTTGTACTCCAATTCTATCGACTGCAGTGCTGATGCATTGCCTAGTGATTCCGGGATGTGACCTCCCAGCATGTTGGCACCCAAGTAAAGGAGCCGGAGGTAAGGGAGGAAGTCCCCGATCCTAGATGGCAGTGGGCCATGAAGCATATTCACTGGCATGGCCAGTTGTTGCAGAGAAGAGAGATTCAGGAGTGCTTCTGGGATTCTACCTGTCAGCCTATTTCCACCAAGCAGCAAGTCTGACATGTTGGATAGCTTCCCAAGCTCCTCGGGGATGCTTCCATGGAGCTGGTTAGCTTGAAGAATGACGTGCCGTAAGGTTGTGATGTTACCTAGGTCAGGTGGAATGGTCCCTGTAAGATTGTTCGAGTGAAGCCATAGATGTAGCAGGCTTGAGAGGAAGGCTAATTTCTTGGGAATTTCTCCCACAAGCAAGTTCCCTGCAAGGTACAATCCCCGCAAGCTGGAGCAATTCGTGACTGCATCCGGAATGCTTCCCTGTAACGAGTTGTAGTTCAGGTCAAGGAACTTGAGCCTGCGCAGGTAGCCGAGATCAGGAGGTATCTGCCCAGACAACCTGTTCGTGGAGAGGTTAAGGGAGGCAAGGTATGACATGTTCCCAAGGGAAGGAGAGATCTGACCGTCCAAAGCCTGCCCGGACAGGTTCAGTGCCACGACGCGCTCCGGACGGCCACACGACACGCCCTTCCAGCCGCAGAAGTGGACGCTAGAGTTCCATGAGCTCAGGGCCCCTCTCGGATCGCTCCTGATCGCGCGCTTGAAATCAAGGAGCGAGACGAGATCCGTGTCGTCCCCGTCGCGGGTCGTGCAGCTGATGGTTCCAGCTCCACAGGACAACAGCAGGATTACCATGGCCCACGGCATGAGCATGGCAGGTTTCATGTGTTGCTTAGCCTTAGCAGCCATGGTTAGGTCTTTGTTCTCTACTTCCTATATGAAGAAGAACATTAACAATCATGTCGGAGAAGAAAATCACAATCACATTCTTCGTTCGCTTTTGCAAGAAGCAAGACTAAAAAAGGTAAAGGGGAAAAAATAAGTCAGAGAATAAAAGCAAAGATTTGAAGTGTACCTTGTGCCTGCGCATGGCGCCTGAGTCCCGGCTCAAATAGGCAAGCTTAGTAAGAACTGAGATCGAAGTAAGGCAACTGAAGTGCATGATATGCAGATACTCGGGAAAGAGAAGAAGCATACAGCCATGCCGCCACAGGTTATCTGCGAGGACTGAAAGCGACGGAGCAGGATCAGACCCTGTCTTGTACTGGATGCGAGTTGCAGAATCCGATAGGTCTGGACAGGTGTGAAAGGGCATTGCAGCAAAGACGTTTCGTTTGTCAATTGTCATGCTCTAAATGACATATGGATCACCTTTATCCGGCTAGTGTTTCTATGGTCGTTGAAAAATTACAAACCAAACCCGAGTCCCCAAATGGACAATTACCTACCCTTAGTTAACGAGGAAGCGTAACCTGCGTAGCCGCCGGCTATGGGACTAGCGATAAAGAGACAACGGTGGATGGCGTCCAACACTACAAAGTCTAAACTTAGTCTCTTTTTATATTTCGAAAAGAGCAAAGACTTTTGTGTGTTGTTATTATATTATTAGAAAGGAGAAACAAAAGAACAAGGAAAAGAAACGGACAGAAAGGGTACAGCAGCTGAACAAACAGAACAACCCCGCTGCCACCCGTACCCTCACTACTTCGACCAAAAAAACAATTCCATTGCCCATTGGACACCGTCAACTAACGGCACCCTGACACAGTGCTCCTGCATGCCAACTAATGGCAACGAAGATACAATGCAGCAAACAGAAGATCACAAAATTTTCAGAGTTGTTTACAAAGTGGCCGGCGGTTTCTCTCTCTTTTTTTTAAGAATTAGTTGTGAAATTGGAAATTCACGAGCCGGCGGTTACTGCGCATAGTATGGTGGGGCCTCCTCCGGAGTCCATCCTGGCAGGAAGCACGGACGCTGCACCGAGTTAGCTTGTTCCTTACCAGACTGTGCTCCGGCCGTACCCCTTCTCCAAAGTCCTCGCGCGCGCGTCACCAGGCACCGATCGCCGCGCACCGCCTGCATGCCGCCGGCCTCGCCGCGGCGCGATGTCCTCCGTGGCGCTCGCTGCTGTCGTGCCGTGCCGCCACCCTCTCCACGTCCGCGCCTATGCGCACGGACCGTCCAGCCGCCACGCAGTGCACCCCCGCCGCCCCGCCCATAGGTCCGATGGAACGCGCGTCCACCAAACACATGCCCAGAGGCCAGATCGAGCAGCCGTCCGTCGAACTGCGCGCGCCGCCGGCGTCCGCCGTGTCGTTGCGAATTGCGACGGAGGCAATTAACGACGGAACCTTCTACCTGGGAAGCTGGAACACGTCGCCAACTAGGAAAGCCGGCGGTGGAGACTTGGGCGGCGCGGCGGCCGGCCGTGTTGGCAACGGCGCCGGACGGGTCGGACTCCAGGGGTGGACGGTAAATGAAATACCGTCCACCCCTGGACCTTGCCCCAGCGTTGGATCGGGCTTGTGTGGTCGTGATCGGCGCGGTTGGAGGAGCCAGGCCTTCGCCGCTTTCCTTGCCCAGCCTGCCGTCGTCCCCTTCGACGAAACGCAGCGCATAGCTCGCAGGCGCTGTGCCGGCGTCGAACCGCAGCAGCCGGCTTCCGAGATGAGGGACGACGCGGTGTGGCGGCGGAGGCGGCTGCCGGCGAGCAGCACGCCATCACCGGCACCTGCGCGGCGCCGCCGGTGACTTCGTTCGCTTCCGTGCGTAGGCCGTGGCCCGTGGCGCCAGGCGCGGCCGTGCCCTCGCGCACGCCGCCGAGCAGTAGCTTCCTCCCATGCCTCGTCTTGAACGTATTTATAAGACCAAATGCAGGAGAGGATACCATTTGTCAAAGTGTACGGTGTCACCTAGGAAAGCCCTTCTATCCATTGTTATGTTCTGCACAAGGTAGAAGAGACAAGAGAGCACAAGTAGAAGCAGTAGTAGCAGCAGAGAGCTCGGTTAGCTAGTGCTTCGCCTGCGACCGCAGAGAAGAAGAGGGGAAGAAGAAGAAGTGAGCGAGGATGTACAACGCGCCGCCGGCGCCGCAGGACATGTCCTACTACGGCCACTGCCAGAAGCGCCACGAGAAGAGCTGCCTCGATCAACGCCTGATGAGCTAGACGACCCCCTTCTCCTTCTCTTCTCCATTTGTTCACAGTCGTGCTCCTGTTATACAAAAATATTTCTGATAAGCACACAAACTAGATGTGAGTATGAGGGGTCATCTTTTAGTGTGAGCCTACGTGAATAATGCTAGATGCGTGAAGATCCAACCAAAACAGGATGAGTCAACTGGTGCTTGGATGCAGGGGTCGTCTTTCTAACATATATAAATGGTCGGGGTAGCTAGAGATAATTTGCTGCCCTCTCAAGTTGTTTCTTCTCTCTTCTTTTAATAAGTATTTCTTCTCAAATATGCTAGTTTGTCATCATGCATGCTTGTTCTGAGAGGTTGGAGGGAAACAATTTAGCTCGGTGTTCCTGTGTCAATAGGGACAAGCAAGGGCTGCTGAGTATGGTGGAATAATATACACCATCGGATTTTTGATTTTGTATTAGTCCAGAGGTTTTGGCTTTGTATTTAGAATCATCATCGGAACAGTACAATAGCCTCAGTCCACCGTCGAGCGCAGCAAAGATACCCGCTATGCCAAGAGCTTGTTTACTCGGTTGGCTGGTCTATTTATTGGTATTTTGTCTTAATAGACAATAAGCCTTTTCATGCCAAGATCATGTTGAATGGTGAGTTCTAAAGATTTTCTTGATGTAACAGTGGCCACGTCGATTTTTCAAGTGGCCCATTCTTGTTTATTTGATCAGAGAAAGGGTCTATTCTAGCTCAAAGACTTTCATCCCATCCAACTATCTTTTTTCTTTGTGCGAGCACAAACTCGTGATGTGGCAGCGCCGCCTCAATGTTCATTCTACTTCAGCAGACTTCATGCCCGAGAAAACAAGGCTGATAAAAAAATCATTAACAAGATGTGAGTGCACGGCTACAATGTGAAAAATTTATGAACTGCCTTTCATAAATTGACGGTGATGAGAGCAGGTGTGACATGTCGCTCCATTCTTTTTTCATCTCTGTCATTTGGAGTTAAAAGCTTCGCACTTTGTCCAGTGCAATGAGGCGTTGCCATGTTGGAGTGAGACAAATGATCTTGATACTTCGAGCTTGAGTAATAAACGCAGCTGAAACTACCACGGCCTTTTGTCCAGAAAACCTGCTCAAGCTGAGCCGTGCTCTCTACTACAGGCTGAACAGTGATAAATTAAGTTATGCATGATTACAATGCGAAAGATGTATGAACTGCTTTTATAAATAGATGGTAAATGCTGCTGTGAGATGTAGCTCCAAATTATTTTTCATCTGCCTTTTGGAGTTAAAAACTTTGCAGTTTGTCCAGGGCAATAACGAGATGTTGCCATGTTGGAGTGAAACAAAAAATCTTGATACTGCGGTTTGAGGGATAAATGCAGTTAAAACCGCCACAACCTTTTGGGTCGTCGGATCCGATCGCATCGATGAGCTTGAAGATGCCGTTGAAGAAGAGCAATAGAGCCGCCACAAGTGTGGTCAGCACCATCACGGCTGTGATCCAGAGCCGCAGCTTCATCTGTCGCAGTTCAGTGTGGGACCGACATCTTGGGCAGGTGCATATTTTGTCTAATTCCGTGTCAGGAGTCCCCCATCAGGGCTACTTTATTATTAACCAAAATGCACGCATACTCGCAGTTCAGTATGACATTGCTGACAAAAATTGAGCTCTAGCATCAAAGATTAGAACACAAGCGGAGCAGAGTGTGCCACAACATGTTTTTTCTTAAAAGATGGGAGATAATGTACATGTGACAAGTAGGTGTCAATGATGATGTAGAATAGTTTAATTTTGTTCTGATATTGTGATATACATACATACATACATACATACATACATATACTGTATATCTATATTGCACCGGGTGCATTCTCTGAGAATGCACCCAGGCCAACCGGTGCACATGGTCCGAGTCGGACCAACCACCGCCCCGCGCCGCATGCAACTGGCCAGGCCGCGGCCCCCATTAACCGACCCCCTACCCCCTCCCCCACCTTTTCCATTTTTGAAATCGCTTTTCGCAGTTGCTTTCGGTTTCGCTTCCGCCGCCTCGCCTCGCCGCCGCATCCCCCTTGAGGATTCCGCTGCGCCGTCGCTTCGCCGGATTCCTTCATCCGCCCGCGTCGAACTACCGCTGAGGCGCCGCGCGAGGGTGCTCCCCGTCGCTCCTGATCCAGTCGCGGGGCGGAGCAAGCATCGCCGCTAGGATTCCGCGCGCCGTACTTGCCTCATTCCCTCGTCGGCTCATGCAGAACTCTCGCCGAGGCATCGCCGGTACTTTCCCCCGCGCGCTCCTTATTCGGTCGCGGGCGGAGCTAGCAGGAGCGGAGCAACCGTCACCGTGCATTTTCGGAGCAACCGCCGTCCTCGCGCGCCTTGTCCTTGATCCACCGCGAGGTAAGTCATCTTCAATCTCGCCACCATCCCTTGGTCACCCCCACCCTCTTCCCCCCACCCCCCACATACCCTAGGGTTTCAGTGATGCGCATTTTTGCCCCCTACGGTATTAGTTTGTAGGTAATGTCGCCTAGTGATCTCGCGCACTCGGTGATTTTTTTTGGCTAATGATGCAGTGCGTGATTGGTGTGTGCTCATGTAGTAATCACTATAATGCGGATCTTTGCAATTGCTGTTGCGCCACTGTTGCAATTCGCTTCATGTTGTGGTTACAGTTATGGTTAGTAGTGGGGCCACTTTTTTGAATGACTTGCAATCTCACTGTTTTCCAGATTGCAGTTTGCACTGTCCATCTCGGTTGCAATTTGGTTTTGACCGCGCATGTTATGTTGTGGATTTTTTGGGTAATGATGCAGTACGACTTTGGTGTCCCTCATTCGCTAATTCATATTACTGCAGGCCTTTTTGCAATTGCTTTCTGAGTATTTGTTGCAATTTGCTTTTATGTTGTGGTTACGGTTACCGTTAGCAGTCGGGGGGGGGGGGGGGGGGGGGTTGTGTCTACTTTTTACTTTGATGGTTTGCAATTGTAGTGCTTCGTCGGTTTACAATTAGTCTAACCCCATGTTTGCAACTGGGTGTTTTTAATATGAAGTTTCCATTATTTTTTTTGTCAATCATTTGGTCTTCTAGGAGTAGCAACCCACATGCAGTCATGGTTGCAATTGCCTTTTTTATATGCAGTTTTCGTTAAGATTTTTTTTGTCTCATGTATGTTTTTTTTTATTTTCAATGGCAGTGCTTACAATGGATACTGAGGGTAATGTCTCAGGTTCCCAGGGCAGTGATAATTCACCCATAGATCGGCGTATTCTTCGTAGTTCTCCCCGTCTTCAAACGCAGAATAAGGAGAAGAGCAATGAGAAAATAAAGTTGAAGAATAGGAGGAAAGTATTAAGGTTGAGCACTCCTCCCCCACGCAATACAGGAAGCCAGTACAATGACGAAGAAGACTCGGATTTTGTGCCAGCTTCCGATGATGAGGTTGGTAACGCAGCAAAGGGAAGCAATAGGAAGAGGCGCCGCAACCTGACGCGCGGTCATCCTTCTAGCCGCGCCACATCCCCCCTCCTGCCCCCGTTGTTGGCGTTGCAGTTGACCCAAAGAAGAGGTATGTTTCCATTCAATGCTCTCCTTCCAAATTTATAGATATTGTCAAAGCTCTTGACGATAATCTCAAAGGTCAAGTACGCGCGAAGAAATTTGGTGGGCTGTTTCGTTCAAGCCACATACTCTAGATAGGCAATTGCTCAGTTGGCTTATGCGGAAGCTTAACCCATAAACAATAAAATTAGAGATTGGTGGTGGCAAAGAAATTCCAATTACAGAGCATAACGTTTGGTGTGTTTTCCAGATCCCAAATGTCAGCAGCGACCCACCTCGCATGACGGATGACGAAGCTCGTCTAAAGCGGAGGGAGTTGGGAGTTCAAATATGCGGCAGCGCATACAACCCCAGAATGGGTATCAAGGTTCCAGATATTGAGCGTGGATTGAAGAACAGGATGGTCACTGGAGATTTGGGGCTTAGAGCATTCTTTATGTGCGCATTCCAGTCACTGTTATTCTCCAACACTGACTCTTACATCAGGCTTGAGGATGTAAGGAATACTGAAGATTTGGAGAATATTGGCACCAGGAACTGGTGCAAAGCAGTAGTTGACAATCTTAGCAAAGCTGCTCGGTTGTATAAAAAGGATTTTGAGGAGAAAGGCATCAACACACCGATCACTAGCTGCGGAATCTTCCTAACGGTCAGTGCCTTTGCCCTATCTTACTCGTCGCCAATTTTGTTTCATGCACTTCCTTTTTTATATATCTTTTTGTCTCAATTGTTCCATATTCATAGTAGTAATTTATTTTTCATATTGATTTAATTTTTAATCAGAGCTCAACTGATAGTAGTAATTGGTTCGGCATTGTTGCTGTAACTGGCTCACTGCTATAATTGCAATCTGGTCCAGTTTTTCCTATTTGCAACTGGCCTATCTCTGTTGTTTTAGTTTTTAGTAGTAATTGTTGCAAAAGCTGATCCATATGTAGCCCATATTCATAGTAGTAATTGCTGTAGTAAATGGTTCCATATTGTTCTTGCAACTGGCTTGTTTGCACAGTTGCAATCTGTCCAGTTTGTTTTTAATTTTAACCATATCTTACTCACCTGACATAGTATTAATTGTGCAACTGGTTTAGTTTTCCTATTTGCAAACCAGCTATCTCTCTGTTTGGAATATCTCTATGTTTTTAAGTAGTTTTTTTTGTTGCAACATCCGGCCCATATCTGTTCCATATTCATAGTAGTAATTGTTGCAACTGGGTTAGTTTTTTTCTTCAACCGGCCTATATCTCTGGTCCATATTTTTTTTTATGTTGTGTTGCAACTGACATAATGCATTTTTATACATGCAGATGCTATATGTTGATAAGCTGCAACATCGTTTAGATGCTAGAACGCTGAATCCATTCTCGCAGCCCTGATGTGCTTTCTTGGACTCGAAGATCATTGATACGATATCAGCACTGGATCGTAGGCGAGATGCCCCCTCAGGGACTATTGAGTATGGTAACCTCAGGATAAGCCCCTCACATTGGCGCGCACACACACACCCTCCCCCGTCTTCTTCCATGCAAATGCACGCACAGTCAAAGATGCAACCATGCAAATATCTCGGTTGCAATTTTGTGTGTTCTATTTTTCCATTTGCCTAACTTTTTTTTTAATTTTTTGGTAGCGGAGGAGTGTTACTGACACCTGCTACAGCCTCCCCCCAGCAGCAGCTCCCACCGTTGCCCCAGCAGCAGCTCCCACCCCTAGCAGAAGCTCTGCCGCCACCGGTACTTCTACTGATTGGGCTGGCGCATCTCATGACCCTGGCGGTCATGCCACCACCAATCTGCAGCCCCCAACCATTTGCCGTTACCCCAGCTTCGGTGCTTCTTTTCGCCAGAGTATTGCTGATGTAGTTGGAAGCAGGAAGTCAGAGGTGCTGAATATCTTGAAGGCTTTTGACGACAGCACAAACCACGCCCAGTCCTTCATGGCAAAGGTTCTTGAGTATACAACTATTGTTGACACCGGATTTTGTTCAGTAAATCCGATGTAATCTGAATTACAAAGCAATCGGCTATTTGTGTCAACTTAAAAGCCGATAGATAACAACAGTTGCTGATAGAGTCGGAAGCTTGTTAGTTGGGAATTCACACGTGAGGGCAAGGGAAGCAAAAGCTAACAGGATCTTGCATGCAAGTACGTGAAGTCACGTGTGAAGGAAAAACACGATCTTCATTATCCAATGCGATTAGCATCGTGGCCGGATTATTTTATTATTGATGGTAGAAGACATGGAAGCCGATGGATCTGTAGAATAAAGAAATTGCATGACAAGCTAGCACATGCATGCCCGAGGTGATTAAGAATAAGATAAGAGCAGGTTACCGCATGGGAAAGAGAAGTCCAAGTTAATCCCATATGTAGATTGACCTCTTAATGGACAGTTCAGAGTGAAGCTTCATTAGCAAGGACTCTACGTAAGGGAAATTAGAGTTCATGTATATTAATAGTTAGGAAAGTTTTGTTTAGAGATTTATTAGGCAAGTGTTGAGTCTACGTGAGGTCCAAGCTGTCCCTATAAATATAAAGGGATGACGGTCATTGTAAGGTTTTATCTCTTGATCAATACAGCATACATCTTTCCTTTCGGCCCAGCGCAAAACCCTAGGAGTGGTAGTAATGTAGCTACCCGGCGTCTTCTTCGGTGAACAAGGCTGCATCGCCTCAACCTCCATTTCGCCGCGATCTTCGTCCATCGGGTGCTCTAGGCTATAATCACGGGCGCATTGTTGTGATTTTATCTAGTCTACCTATTTATCGATTTTAGCCTATCTTGTAAGGCTGCATTAACTTGATCTCTTGCTAGATGTGGTAGAATCACAGTTATCCTAATCTTTATTAGGCTTGCATCGGCTGATATTCCTTTAATCTATCATCTCGCTGTCTAATTTGCTTTAATTAGCTTTTATCCTGTTGAAATAGACGATGGATTATTTAATGGCCTGTTGCATCTTAATCTCGGCTACCTCTCAAGTACCGTTGGGATCTAGTTCTATTGTGGATAGATTCATCGGCTTGTGAAGTTTAGATTAATCTCTTGTTGCAAGCGCTTCTAGATTGCAACTACCAGGCGCATCGCTGTAGTTTTGTGTAGAAATACTAGTGGTAACGTTAGTTTAAGCTTCATCGGCTTATGGCCCTAGTCATAGTGGAGCAAGAGCTCAATGACGCTCCAATTCCTATTAGCTTTCTAGCTGATAGCTTCCATGCTTTATTATCATCCATTGTGTGGATCTGGTTTGGACAGCCGATGAGCCGCTCATGCTCATCAGGATGCTGAAAATCAGCTTCATGGCAGATAACTTATTTATCATGCTTTATTAGCCTGTCGGCTGACATAGCCGGTAGCACGTGCCACGATTGTTTTAGTCATTTACGCTACATAATTACATTCAATATCTATTTGCATGAGGTGTTTATTCAAAGAACGCCTATCTATGAGCATGAAGGCTTCACCGCCTATCGGCTCATGCATTTTATATTTCCCTTGTCAATTACAAGTCAAATTGACTGGCACGCCCGCGCACACCTCGTGAGTCGAAATACAGGATCTGCGCTGGAGTAAAGCAAATCTCCCAAGCCTTTCGTGTGTTGTCAACTCAGGAAGCCAACCGCCAGTTTTTTGCGTCAACAACTATGGCAAATGAGCTCATGGCAAAAGCCCACCATGAGTGCTTCAGCGCCATGCAGAAGCTGCTTGTCGATGCCGAGCTGACAAGATTGCTGCTAATGACGCTAGGAGGAGGGCTAGACTGAGGAATGCCCCAGCAGCAAGCGATGATAGTGCAACAGCAGAAGCAGGTGATGATAGTCTAGCAGCAGCAGCAGCCGATGATAGTGCAGCAGCAGGTGTTGAAGATACAGCGGGAGGCCTCATGACTCCATGCCCCAGCCCACTTGAAATTGATACTAACAACAATACAATTTTCGATGATAATCTGGACGACATTTTTACACCACCAGAGGACCCCCACAACAGCCGCCCATGCACTCCATCGCTAGGCACGGCAATGTTGACACCCGGGAAATAGGCATATCAAGTACTTCTATTATGATTACCTTTTTTTCTATATTCACTATGATTTTTTACCTTTTTTGTCATACCAATCTTTTGATATCCCTATTTTTTCCATGGTTTTTTCCGATCCCGCCGCAGCACCGTCTGCATTGCGTGGCCCCACTCAGACTGTGGAGGCTATATGCACCATGGAACAAACCTCACTATCTGCTGAAATCTTCAACGACTAGGTGCACATAATTCAACAATTATTTTTTTCTTTTTTCTAGCAGATTTGCAATGATTTTTTTATGAC
Source organism: Panicum miliaceum (assembly GCA_032594955.1). Lineage (NCBI taxonomy): Eukaryota > Viridiplantae > Streptophyta > Magnoliopsida > Poales > Poaceae > Panicum > Panicum miliaceum. The sequence goes on from CM064067.1 coordinate 4,872,581, forward strand.
CCCTATTTTTTTGACCTTTTGAACACACATAGAATCCCCAGATCCCCCAGCTTTCTCTTTTTTGTATGATAGCCCGGCCTCTGATGTAACATTCTACACTATTCTTTTTTATTATTATTTTTGTAATTTTGTATCAATGCACATTGCAATGCTCTGCATTAATCTCTTGCAATTTTCAAACAAATCAGGACCACATTAGCGGACATGATACTTTGGGCAATGACGCATGTGGATATCCGCCGGGGGATGTACCAAACATTTGTATATCTGCCGACGCAGGCTCAGCTGATGTAAGCTACCCCCCACCCCACACACACCCCATGTTTTTCCACATTGTTCTAATTCACATAGGTTGAATCTGCATTTCATTGACTTACTGTTTTGCAATTTGTGTTTTACAGAAGCAAACAACTGAGATGGAGACGGACTCACTCTCGGTGCCTCTTGACCAAAATAAGGAGGCAGCTGGAGATGTGCTTTGTGACGCACAGATCCATGATCATGTTACTGCTGGCGACACATCTCGCACCGCCGATGCCACGGGCCTTGCTAAGGACAGAGATGTTATTGTAAGACTTATTTTTTCACATTGTAGTAATTTCACACAGGCTGAATGTGCATTTCATTTTACTCACTATTTGCAATTTTGTTTTATACGGAACGAAACAAGCAAGGTGACAGCTGGAGACATGCTCGGTGATGCCCACAGCCAGGGGCATGCCGTTGCTGATGACACACCCCACTCCGCTGACTTCAGGGAGCATGCTGAGGACAGAGATGTCGCTGTAACATCTATTTTTTCATATTGTAGTAATTCACATAGTCTGAATGAGCAACTCAATTGACTCAGTGTTTGCAATTTGCGTTTTTCATAGAATAAAACAGCTGAGATTAAACAAGAGACCCAGAACAAGGAGGCAGATGGAGTTGCGCTCCGTGATGTACCCAACTTACAAACATCTGCAAGCGTAGGCACATCTGATGTAAGCTATTTTCCTCCCCCACACACATACATTTTTTTGTTAGTATTCTACATTTTTTCCTTTCTGTTTTCATATGTAGCATATGGTATTCTACGCTATCTGCATTTCCATAAATCTTCTTTATGTTGCAATTTGTACCCTGGACAGACCTTGTGGCCCCACGGGCAATGACACCACCAATGAACAGCTTGCTCCACACAGTAAGACAGCCGCAACTTCAATTACTCCTGATGTAAGCTACCCTCTTACCCCACATACACCCCTCCTGTTGTTTTATGAGCAATCTTTTCTTTAGATGTTTTATTACTAGCATTTTTTGTTGTGTTACATGTTGCAACTCAGCTTACTTATATTTTGCAATTTACTGCAGCCAATGTTTGCAACTGGTATACATTCTAAAGAACCCATTCAGGAACAAGCTGTCCATGGTCAAGTACCAATTGCTTATAGCAGAAGGAGCACAAGCTCCTCAAGGGTTGTTGATGTTTCGAAAACACAAGTTGCTGAAGCACAGAAAGCCAAGAAGCTTGAGGCTGCTGCGAAAAAGAAGGAGAAGCGGCGAGGAAGAAGGCTGAGGCTGCCAAGAAGATGGAGGAAACCAAGAAGCAGAAACAACAAAAAGGAAAGGCAGCTGACAAGAACAAGAGGGCGAAGCTTTAGCTCAATAAAGAGGAGCAAGTGCGGCGTGATGAACATGAGAAAGTGTTGATGCAGCTGCGTGAGGATGCTAATGAAGAAATTTCAAAGTTGAAAGTGTTCCTAGCGAGGCAGGCCCCACCACAGCTGCAAGTGATCCAAACTTCCTAAAAGATCCAATTGATGAAATCAACTCCGAGACCCCGCCTGTTCGTTTGTCTCAAGAGGATCTTCAACAAAGTTCGTAAGACTTCAACCAATTCCAAAAGATGATTTTCAAACATGGTGGACAAAGGTTGAAGAAGAGGCCAAGAAAGTACATATCTCCCTTCAAAATCCCATGTTGCCGCCTGAAAGTACCCTTGGCAAAAGCACTTGCCCTGAGGAACAAGCTTGCCTCTGATCAGAAGCTGAAAGAGTACGCAGAAACACTTGCACAGATATCATTGTTTGCAACTAGTTCTAACCTCTCCTATACAGCTGGTAACATATTTGTTGTTGTTTTCTTTGCCCATACACAGCACGACTCTGATTGAGTTAAGCACCTTCTGCTCTTTTAACAGCAATGACCTCCTGACCACTTTTGCTGATGATAAAGATGGCGACTCTTCTATACCGCATTTCACTGTCCATTGTCTTCGTTATGATGACATTGTCCATAAGAAAGATTCGATGGGATACAAGGTGTTTCTCACCACTAGTTTCTTTGTGAGTTTTTATTCAACTCCTCTACACACCCTCATCCGCATTACCTGCTGTTTAATTTTTATTCGCTTACACAATGTGTTACTAACTATATTTTTTTCCAGATTCAAGCAAAGGATGTTGATAAGGTCTACATGGATATGGAGAAACTGAGACTGAGGAATTCAGAATCCTGAGAGGGTGTTTGGAGTCTCAAATCGAGCATTATTCTGATATAACAAATGCAAAGTTGGTTAGTATCTAATCATCTCATTTGCTCCCCTTTCTTTTTTTTATGCTACACAATTTATGAACTATAGTCATTGCAACTGTTGTGTTTAAGTAGTTTGCAATTGGTTTTCTTACCTTTTTTATTCCTTTAGGGGGGCACGCAGATATTCATGCATGTATGTTCTAGGAAGCACTATTTTGTTTACCGTATCAACCTCATCCACAATCGCATTGATATCTTGGACTCGATTGACTACTACTGGGCGGACACTTCTCCTGAACCACGCCACCAGCCCATTATCGATAAGCTGCCCATCATAAGCGCTTCATTCCAGAAGGTCAAAAGAATAAATTCCCTCAATTTGAGAACTGGAGTAGGCCCTTCGTTTATGTGCCAAAGCAAGCTAGGCCCAACGATTGCACGTTTTTCCTTTGGAAATACATGAAATTTTGGGATGGTGAGCGTCTAAACATCGACATCAACCCAGTGAGCTATTGCCCCCCCCCCCCCCCCCCAATAGTTTTCTATGCTCATATTTTATTTTACTACCTGTGTGCGATTTTTTCACTCTATATTTATCTTGTATTATTTTTATCTGTGCTGTTTTTCTTTTTCTAGTACAAGGGGATTATATACACGATTGACCTCATGCACTACTTGATTTTCCACCCATTGAACCAAGCTGACCTACCCGACAAACTGGAGGTCTACAGGATTGGTGGGAGAAATATCGAGTGGAATGGATCGCAATGAGGATTTTTTTGGAACTGTGTGTGTTTCCTTGATGTAGCAACAGGTTTACACAACTTTTATCTACATTGGCTGTAGTAGCAACTGATGTAACTGATGTAGCAACCGGTGTACAAAAAACTTATCTTCATTTGTCTGTCATAGCAGCTGATGTACCTTCATGTTTGCGACTGGGTGGACATACAAGTTGCAAATCGCGTGATGATATTTTTTCTGTGTTATCAATTTGCAACTACAGACAAGACTGTAACTGTGTGCTAACTTATCAGAGTTTTGCAACCATGTACGTTTTGTGCCTTTTTTGCTTTTTTTTATTAGAGTTTATAATTGTCAAACCACCACTGTTGCAATTCATCAGCAAGCATAGTTGCAATCACGTACGCACAGGGTTGCAATTGATCTGCAACACGCGACGAATTTACCAGAGTTGCAACTAAGCTGTCACCATAGTTGCAACTACCATATATTAGAGTTGCAACCACGACATTTATTACAGTTTTGCATTTTTTTATTTTTTATTGCAGTTTTCATTTTTTGCACGCACATGAGTTGCAATACGCCAGTCAACGTAGTTGCAATCGTGCGAGCATAGGGTTGCAATTGGTCGCAACACGTGAAGAATTTACCAGAGTTGCAACTGGGTCGCCACCATAGTTGCAACTGCCATGTATTATAGTTGCAACCACCACGTTTATTACAGTTGCATTTTCCTATTTTTTATTAGAGTTTGAATTTTTTGAACTATGAGTTGCAATATGCCAGTCAACGCAGTTGCAATCGCGCGATCACAAGGTTGCAATCCATCTACAACACGCGATGAATTTACCAGAGGTGCAGTTGGTTGGCCGTTATTGTTGCAACTGCGTAGTTTACCTATGTTGCAATTAGATCCACAACACAGTTTGATCTATCCTAGTTTTTTTTCAGAGTTGTATTTGCACAGTACAAATAACAATTTTAGTTATTCCATTTGCAATTTGCAGTTTTCAAAATAACATGTGCAGTTTTATGAATAAATTATTATTTGTTTTTTACAAGAAGAATTATAATATTGCGGCCCCCTATGTGTGTTTTGCAGCAACACCTCATTCCTGGTAGTTTACGCGTTTAGCTCTTCTTCCACGCCCAGCGCTTGTTGTGCCCCCTCCTCTTGCAACTCCCCTTGTCATAGCGTTGCTAGTTTGTGTTGCAGCCACTTCATCCTGGTTCAGATCATCTTCCTCATGCAGATCCTTAATGATCTTAGGCCGCCCTCTCTTCCTTGGGGGGCCATCATTTGTTTTGACACCCCTTTTGTTTGCGCGCATTTCTGCTGACTTGCTTTGATTAGGGTTTATGGGGCATGTTGTGCTGCAATATGTACCCCGGACCCCACAGCGGCTGCATTCCGTGTCACCATAGTTTCCGCTTGCGTATGTGCTGAGCGGGGTGCCATCAAGTGGAGGCTCAACATCATTTTTCTTTTGCTTCCGAGGCCCTCTGCCTTTTGTGCGCGACACAGGCGGCTCAATCAGCACCACCCCATCATGTAACAATACTGACGACGGTGGTGAATTAGTGTCATCACTACCAGATGTGCCCACTGTTATCACTGATCCAGTTGCTGATGTGCCAGGCCCCGAAGATTCATCACTTGGGCTTCTTGGGAACAATTCAATGCCCGGAGTAATCTTGTCCAGTTGTCTGTTGGTCTCTTCACAAGCACACTCCGAACTACTTACTGCTCTTCCAAGCCTCATCAACTTAGGCAGCAGCTTCAACAACCTGGACTGTTCTTTGCTTGCTTGCGCACCGATCCACACACCGTCGTGCCTATCCCATGTAATTTCTCCTCTTGCATCACGAGTATACCTCTTCAATATGTACTTTTCCGGGATTCACCTAACCTGAAGGTGGCTAAAGGCTCTAATAATGTGTATGCAGAATAGCCCTGCAAATTTTTTGTAAAACAGATGCACATATCAGGGAAGTGCAAACCTTTGTTCAATAGAAGTTGCAACTGTGTGTCCACTAAGTTGCAATTGCCTCTTTTAACAAACATATATACAAGAGATAGGGGGAACAACAGCAGAGCACCACACCTGTATGTTTCCATTGTTTGCATTAGCTGCTATATTCACCGCAACCACCCTGAATTCATGTTGGGCCCAGCAGAAGCTCTCCTCCCCATTTTCATGCTTCACCAACCACTCATTCTTCACTTTTCGATCTAGATTAGGCTCAATCACAAATGTTGTGTTTTTATTGTATTTCTTCTTGTACTCTTGGTATATAGCCCTTGTGTACACCCTGCTTAGCTACTTATTGAACATTGCTTTGCACACTCGCACCACCTCAGCCTGGATCACCCACTTTTTTAGCATGTTTTATCTTTTTTTTGCACTAAGCCCATGGGTAGCGCAGCAAATGTGAAGCAGTAACCATTGCAATTATCATATTCAAGATTCTTTTTCCTTTTTTAACCTGGGCGTAGTGTGTCTCGCCGGCATCCACGCGGTCTGCGTGCTGGAGTGAGTCCAGCATCCTTTTAGTGACACCCTGTTCTAGCTTTTCGATCTCTGTGGTGATGTCATTCTCCCACAGTACATCCTTTTGAAGTAAGCTGTAATCCAGCCCTCCCTCTCATCCCACAGGGCTCTTATTGCGGGTGATTAGCAATGCCACATTCATCAACTAGCCTTCTCCATTCGACCTCGAATTGTGTTGGCCCCAGCGGATAATTTATCAATGATTCCAATGTTTCTTTCAATTTCTTATCCTTGTGTTGTCTGTATAGCTGGTCCAGCTCAAACTCCCACGACCCATAGGATGATTGTTTGCCAGCAACAGTTTAACTGTATTTTGTCAAACACCATCCCTATTGCTTGCCTCATAGCCGGATGCTCATCTGCAAAAGAGATAGAAAATAGGGGGGATCAGCGTCAGGGGGACACACCTAATGGCAATCCATCAGCAAATAACATTGCAACCAGACAACATTAAGTTTGCAATTAGGATACTAGATAAGGAATAAGACACACCTGTTAGGATGACATGGGGCTGCCGACCACCCATGCAGCTCTTGAAGGTCTCGAACAACCACTTGAACGATCTAGTTGATTCATCACCAATCAGTGCTTGTCCGAATGTTACATTCTTCAGGTTATTGTTAGCCCAAACAAACATGGCTAGCGGCATGCGCTTGCTGTTTGTTTTGTGTGTCGTGTCAAATGTAATGATACCTCCAAAGTCTCTGTACTCAGCCCTCTGGATCACATAGCTCCATAAGATATTTTTAAGCACCCCGGTCTTTGGATCTGCATCCACATCCCAATAAAAGTACTCGTTGTTCACCTTGCACTCCCTGAAGAATTGCAGAAGCTTGTTAAGATCATCCTCTCTTTCCTCCATAGCCTTCTCCGCCTTCCTGTGACCTTTCAAAAAAAATAATAGAACACTGTTATTTTAGACAAATCCAGCGGCATGTTGCAATTCCGTTATGGCGAAAAAAACATGAGCACCTACATGTTCTTTATATCCTTCTCTGTAAAACCCCACATATAACGACCATCGTACAGATCAGTTGTTACATTCAACGTTGCCTGATGGGCAACTCTGCTTCTTGTCATTATATTAAATATGTCACACATGCCTTCCTCCATGTTCTTGTGGGCGTGCATGTATCTTGTCATTCTTGGAGATGGTTCCAGCTTGTGGTTGTGGGCTTCCTATACATGGTCAAAGAACCACAACTTCCGCTTCCTATCCTCCTTGACTTTGATATATGCAGGGTAGCCGCACCTTTATGATCTTTTTTCAGTTTTGTTGGGCACTTCCTTCCCTTTGCTTTCATGCCACCCCTCCCTGAAGCAGACCCAATGGCTGGTCTCTTTGCTAGTTCTGGCCATCCTCACACTGAACCCCGCTAGCTTCGCGTAGTCCTTGTAAAAGATGTAAGCATCATTCATTGTAGGGAACTCCTGCTTCACTCTTGGCACAAAAACAGGTGCTATATTGGATCCTGTGAAAAATAAACAATACAGAACATGTGGAAAATTTTAATAAATCGAATGGAAAATCATATTACTGCAATTACAATGTTTGTCAGGTTGCAATCATGCACTAGCTGAACTTTTCAACCACGCACTAGCTGAACTTGCTACCACACCCACCAGCTGAACATGGCGACCACGCACTAGCTGAACTTGCCACCAACTACTAGCCGAGCTTGCAACTCAGTCGCTCCAAAAAAAATCACACAACACCATTCACTTTTTCGGACCCCTTTTTTTGGTACAACGCATGTTGCAACCACCCACTAGCTGAACTTTGCAGCTAGAGGCTAGCCGAACTTGCTACTCAGTCGCTCCACACAAAAAATTCACACCCATCTCTTACAACCACAACCCCCCCCCCCCCCCCCCCAAAGGTTGCAACCCCGACACACCCAAACTTGCAATCCCCGCCATCCTCGCCACAAAACCCTGCAATTCACCATCCCTTTTTCACAGTCAACGGATTTTCTCCTGGAAAAAATAGATGGTACAAGGGTGCTTACTGGGTAGATCATTTGTGCAGCGTCTGGAATCTGCAGCGCCCCTGGAGGCGGTGCTGCGGGTGGCATCAGTGTTGTCGTGTGATGGAGGGGATCAGCAGATTCGCCTCCTCGGATTGGCCCAGGGACATCCGTAATCGTTGCTGCAATGGTAGGCGTTGTCGTCGGGGGAAGGACGGGGGTCAACGACACCCTCGACGACACCGTAGGCATCCTCCCCGTCGCGGACCATCGAGCCCTGCCAGCCGTCGTGTAATTCCCAAGCGCAACCGCTTACTAGCGCAAATTGCTCCTGGGAACCCGGGTGGATCGCTGGGGCAGGAGATCCACGCTGGATCAGCGACGGCGGCGCCATGAACACAGATGGATTCCTACGAGATTGGGGGCGACGGTGGCGGTGGTGGCTGATAGGGGGGTGGGGGCGTTTCAGGTATTCCTCGATCTATTCAAAACATGCCCCCCGCCCCTTTTATTTTGTCCGGATTCCTTTTTTTCGCTTCTTACTTGCCGTTGAAGACAACCCCCCGCTACCATCATTCTGAGTTGCAACCAAGACATACCACAGGTCGCAACTGCTCTGCACAAGGTGCTGCAATTTGGCGTGCTGCCGCGGGGTGAGGACGCGACGCGCTGCCGTGGGTCGTCGGCCCACGTGCGGGGATGTCGGGCGTAATGGGCTGGGAGGCGCGCGCGGGGGGATGCTTCTAAGGTATGTGCATTTGCTATAGCAAATACACCTTGTTGCATTTTAGCCTCACCGTATATACATATATACATATATATATATACATATATATATACACATATATATACATATACATATACATATATATATATGAATATATACATACATATAGAAAAATCCCCCCTCCTCCTTGTCCAATCGAACGTCTCTATTTATGCCTCTCCGGCCCACTTGGCCTTTGCAGATAGCTCGCCTTTCCATGATAGTAAGCCATTTATTATTAGTGATAGCAGGGAGACATAAGATATTATATCCCCTCTTCTCTATTATCACATGAACAACAACCTATTGTGTTTCACTCCAATGCCTCACAACAAGCACTATGGAAATTTACCATATATGGAGAAGAAATGGCTAGAGAGCACTCCAGTGTTCTCGCCATCATCACCATATATATTTATGTTGAATCAAGTGTTGGCCCTAGCTTGCATCCATTTACCGGTCGGTTCATCCAAATTTAGGCTGGTATTCATGCATTTTATTTATATATCATTGCACCCTCACATCAAATTCGTGTGTTCTTTTGTTTTTATCTTCCACTTTTTGGTTTACCAACTATTTTTGGGCAGGGAGGCATACTCAACATATGTGTGCCTCATGAGGTCGGCATGGTCCAGCTGCACCATTGAGTTCATGATGCAGTCATGCAGATCAAAAGAATGTGTGAACATTCAAAAATGGTGTAAATGGGCCAGATACTAATAGGTAGCAACCTTAATGAATGCTTTCAGGATGTCTCTCCCCATGTCATTTTCTACAAATAGGTTAAAAACTAAAAGTGACCGGGAGTTTGAAAAACAAAATAGAGAGAGAAAAGGGTAAATGATCGTTTCTATTGAGAGAAAAGGTTATTTGATTTTTACCCCTAAAAGGTATGTGTTTGCATGAGCTCATAGAAGTTGATCGTTTGCAAATCACTGCTCTGCTGGCCTTAATATGCCCTTTCATTAATGACGTGAAAGGGTGCACAACAGAATTTGATGTGGACATACACATTAAAGCATTGTCTCAAAAGGAATAATACAAAACTGGTACTTTTTCACGTACAATAACGTAGTGTACACGAACACCATGAAGCTTAGGCGAGAGTAAAACTTCTTTGCGAATTAGGGGATGGATGACCATATATATTGGAGATTAGTGGCGAACTTCCTTATTGGTACCATTGTACAGTTTCATTATACCAACACAACATCGTCAAAAAGCTGCACAATTGGCAAGTGCTGAACGCCTATAGCTATGCCTTTGGAGGATTCCATACTTTTATTAAAATGATAACATTAGGGAGAAATCAAAATAAGAAGGGACGAAGAAAATTGAGGATTCCATTTTGGTGATTGAGAGATAAACCACCCCACTTGTCCTCGTCATCGTTTGTTCAGGGCACAGAAGTCTTGCACAATTTTTGAGTGGTTCTATCTACTTGGCACGCCTCTTCCCCGAGACCGATCGCCCTCTTGCCAGTTGCCACTAGTGTGCTATAAGTTGTCCGCGTCGACTGTTGGCACGTTGCTATTGAGAAGGGAGGGCTCACCCATGACATGATGAAGCGAACACGCCTTGAGGGATCGCTAGCTTGTTCCCGTTTACTTGCCTTGTTTTTTTGCCGGTGTCTAGAGCTCGACGACCAGTCACCCCAGAAGTACTTGGTCGTCGAGCTCTAGACACCGGCAAAAAGACAAGGCAAGTAAATAGGAATTCCCCCGGAAGCAACGATTTTGAATGGTGTGTTCGCTTCATCATGTCATGGGTGAGGCCCCCTTCTCAATAGCAATGTACCAACGGTCGACGCGGACAGCTCATAGCACACTAGTGGCAACTGGCAAGAGGCGTGCCAAGTAGCTAGAACCACTCAAAATCGTGCGAGGCTTCTGGGCACTGAACAAACGTGTAGACAAGATGCTGATGACAAGTCACCAAAATGGAATCCTGAATTTCTCTCATCTCTTGTTATTTTGATTTCTCCCTAGTGTTATCATTTTAATAAAAGTATAGAATCTCCACGGGCATAGCTAGGCGTTCAGCACTTGCTAAATATGCGGCTTCATTTTGGTAATGTTGGTATATATATATGAAACTGTGCAACGGTACCACTAAGAAAGTTCACAACCTAATCTCCACTATGGTCATCCATGCGGCTCCCAATGGCCCTAATTGGAAAGAAGTTTCACTCCTGGCCTAAGCTTCGTGGTGTTATTGTACACTCGGTTATTGTACAAGAAAAGGTATCAGTTCTGCATGCAAGCCTTTATTATTCCCTTTGAGATAATGCTTTAATAAGTGCAAGTGTATGTCCACATCAAATTCTGTTGTGCACCCCTTTCACGTCATTAATTAATGAAAGGGCATATCAAGGCCAGCAGAGCAGTGGTTTGCAAACCATCAACTTCTAGGAGCCCATGCAAACACATACCATTTAGGGATAAGAATCAAATTAAATGGTCTTTTCTCTCAACAACAATGATATTTTACCCTTTTCTCTCTGGATTCTTTTCGGAAATTCCAGGCCATTGTTAGTTTTAACCTATTTGTAAAAAAATGACATAAGGAGAGAGACATCCTGAAAGCATTCCTTAAGGTTGCTAATAGCCTATTAGTAACCGGTCCATTTACACTATTTTTAAATGTTCACATATTTTTGTGTTCTGCATGACTGCATCATGAACTCCAGTGGTGCTGGATCATGCCGAACTCATGAGTCACACATACGTTCAGTATGCCTCCCTGGAAAAAAATAGTTGGTAAACCAAAAAGTGGAAGATAAAAACAAAAGAGCACACGAACTTGATGTGAGGGTACATTAAGATATAAATCAAATGCATGAATACTTGCCTAAATTTAGATGAACCAACCGGTGAATGGATGCAAGCTAGGGCCAACCCTTGATTCAACGAAAATACGGTGAGGATGGAGAGAACGCTGGAGTGCTCTCTAGCCATTTCTTCTCCATCTCCATGTATGGTAAAGTTCCATGGTGCTTGTTGTTGTGAGGCATTGGAGTGAAACAAATTAGAGGTTGTTATTTATGTGGTAACAGAGAGGAGGGGACATAATGTCTACGTCTTTGTGCTCTCACTAATGATACGACTTACTGATGTAGTTGTGTGGAAATGCTAGATCGCTGTATTCTAAACCATCTACAGCCTGTTTATGTCTGTGTACAGTTAGGTGTGCATGTAAAAATATCGCGATACCAGAACAAAATTAAGTTATTCTACATCTTCATGACACATACTTGTAACATGCATGTACATTATTATGTTCCATTTTTGAAGAAAAAACATGTTATGCCATCCTCTGCTCCGCTCGCGTGCTAATGTTTGATTCTAGAATTCAGTTTTTTTTTTTTTTACCAACAATGCATGTTGTGTGCCCTGATCCGGACGGCCAGATGCCGCAATCAATATCGTTATGTCCTGGTATTTACTACCGCACGTAATTAGACCAAACAGACAGCAAGTGCTCACACTTCCTGTAGCCTATATTAGCGAGACTGCCAGGCTACACGCACCTGCTCATCAAGATGTCGGCCCTGCACTGAACTGTCACACAACATGCTGCGCCCTGCAAGGCTAATGATTAGCAACTCAGCTTAAGCGCGCGGGTTCTGGACAAAAGGGCAAAAGGGCTGTGGCGGTTTCAGCTGCCTTTATCACTCAAAACGGAAGTATCAAGATTGTTTGTTTCACTCTGACGTGGCAACATTAGTTATTGCACTGGACAAACTGCAAATCTTTTAGCTCCAAAAGACAGATGAAAAATAACTTGGAGCTACATACATGTCACAGCAACGTTTACCGTCTATTTATAGAAGGCAGTTTATACATTTTTCGCATTGTAATCATTCATAACTTAATTTACTTCAACATTTTGTTCATGGGTTTTTTTACTAGCCTCTTTGGGCAGCATCGTGCGTCACCAAACTAAACCCCACACCGACATGTCATCGGTTGTTGGTGTAAAGCACGGTTGAGCTTGAGCGGGTTCTGGACAAAAGGCATGGTTCACTCAAGCTCAAAGTATCAAGATCATTTGTTTCACTCCAACATGGCAACGCCTCATTGCACTGGACAAAGTGTGAAGCTTTTAATTCCAAATGACAGAGACGGAAAAAATGGAGCGACATGTCACAGCTGCTCTCACGGTCAATTTATGAAAGGGAGTTCATACATTTCACATTGTAGCAGTGCACCCACATCTTGTTAATAAGTTTTTTATTAGCCTTATTTTCTCGAGAATGAAGTCCTCTGAAGCAGAATGAATATTGAGGCGGCGCTGCCACATCACGAGTTTGTGCTCTTACAAAGAAGAAAGAGAGTAGGATGGGATGAAAGTCTTAAGCTAGAGTAGACCCTTTCTTTGATTAAACAAGAATGGGCCACTTGGAAATCGACGTGGCCACTGTTACATCAAAAAATCTTTAGAACTCACTATTCAACATGATCTTCGCATGATGCGACAGCGAACGACACCATAAATTGACCTAATAACCTCCGATGCGGCGGCGAACATAGGCTTTTGTGCGACAGCGAACAGAGGCTTTTGTGTTCCGATGATGATTCTAAATACAAAGCCAAAACCTCTGGACTAATACAAAACCAAAAATCTGATGGTGTCTATTCCACGGTACCCAACAGCCCTTGCTTGTCACTATTGACACAGGAACGCCGAGCTAACTTGTTTCCCTCCAACCTCTCACAACAAGCACGCATGATGATAAACTATAGCATATATTGGAGAAGAAACAGCATGAGAGGGCCAGCAAATTATCTCTAGCTACCCTGACCATTTATGTATGTTAGAAAGACGACCCCTGCATCCAAGCACCATTTAGCTCATCCGGTTTTGGTTGGGTCTTTACGCATGTGCTAGCATTATTCATGTAGGCTCACACCAAAAGATAACCCCTCACATCTAGTTTGTGTGCTTATCTGAAACTTTTTGTATGACAGCACGACTGAACAAACAGAGAAGAGAAGGAGAAGGGGGTCATCTATCAGGCGTAGAGGCAGCCCTTCTCCTCGTGGCGCTTCTGGCACAGTGGCCTGGCCGTACTAGGACATGTCCCGCGGCGCCGGCGGCGCGTTGTACATCCTCGCTCACTTCCTTTTCTTCTTCTCCTCCTCCTCCTCCTCTTCTCTGCGCCACGGGCCATGGCCTACGCACGGCATGGACGCAGGTTCCGGTGCCGGCGTGCTGCTCCGCCACCACACCGCGTTGTCCCTCATCTCGGAAGCCGGGTGCTGCGGCTCGACGCCGGCACGGGCGCCGACGGTGACTGGCGTGCTACGTGCAGCGTTTTGTTGAAGGGGACGACGGCAGGCAGCGCGTCGCGCGACTGCGTGCGCGAGGAAAGCGGAGAAGGTCTGGCTCCCCCATCCACGCCGATCACGACCACACAAGCCTGACCCAACGCTTGGGAGAGGCCCAAGGGTGGACGGTATTTCAGGGTCCGACTCGGCCGGCGCCGTTGCCAACACGGCCGCCCGCCGCGTCGGCGGCGTCGCCCAGGTCTCCACCGCCCGCTTTCCTAGTTGGCGACGTGTTTCAGCTTCCTAGGTAGAAGGATCGGTCGTCAATTGCCTCCATGCAACGATGCGGTCGACGCAGGCGGCGCGCGCGGTTCGACGGGCGGCTGCTCTGGCCTCTGGGCGTGTGTACTGCTGGACGACGCGCGTTCGACCGCTGGGCGGCGGGGGTGCGCTGCGGCGTGGCGGCTGGACGGTCCGTGCGCAGGCGCAGCGCACCTGCGTGAACGTGGAGAGGGCGGCGGCACGGCACGGCACGACAGCAGCGAGCGCCACGGAGGACACCGCGTCGCGGCGAGGCCGGCGGCATACGGGCGGTGCGCGGCGATCGGTGCTTGGTGACGCGCGCGCGAGGAATTTGGGAAGGGGTATGGCCGGTGCACAGTCTAATGAGGAAAGGAACAAGCTAACTCGGTGCAGCGTCCGTGCTTCCTGCCAGGATGGACTCCGGAGGAGGCCCAGCGCCGCGCCACTGCGGCATACTATGCCAAGTAACCATTAGAGACCAACAACTTTGGCATTGGAGCCACTCCCTTTTTCGTAACAACAAAAGGAAGTACTAGGACCAGGCCGAGAGTGAGCAGCAATGCGGACAAGGAAGGATCTGAAACCGCCGGCTCGTGAATTTTCCATTTCACAACTAATTCTTAAAAAAAAGAAACCGTCGGCCATTTTTTAAACAACTCTCTTAAAATTTTGTGGTCTTCTGTCTGTTGCTGTATCGTATCTTCGTTGCCATTAGTTGGCAGGAGCCCTGTGTCAGGGTGCCGTTAGTTGGCCGGTGTTCCAATGGAATTGTTATTTTGGTCTAAGTAGTGAGAGGGCAACTGGGCAAGGGCGGCAGCGGGGGTGTTAGCATCTGCTGTACCCTTTCTGTCTTTTTCTTTTTATTGTTCTTTTGTTTCTCCTTTCTAACAATATAACATAATATTAACACGAAAAAGTCTTTGATCTTTTTGAAAAAAACTAGTCTAATATACCCGTGCATTGCTACGGACAAAGTTGGTATAAGTATCAGACACGTATAGTCGCTTTATGTTAATTTGTAAGGATCTACGTGATCGAATCATGGACGGCAGGCTGGTCCGACTGGCATACAGGATGGACTAAAGGTCCACCTATCAATAATACAAGACGGACCAACCAAAAATTTACATAGGAACCTTACGTGCTTTAGAAATAGGTATAGATATAGATATAGAAAGAGAGAGTAACAACATCTCCAGCAGTCTCCCTTTCCCCAATAATATGATAATGTTCGGAAGAAAATGTACTCCAACAGTTCCTCAAAACATCTCCCTTTCCCCCAATAATTATTGGGTTGTCCCAATATTTCACCTCAACTCCCCTCAAATGAGGGAGAATTTTGGCTCTCCCAATATATTAGTTGTATTGGGATGAGGTTATTAGGAGAACTGTAAAAGCATCTCTCCTAATAATCTATGAAATTGGTATTGAAATATTCCAATACTATCTATTGGGAGATGTTTATTGAGGAACCGCTAGAGATGGTCCAAATTTAGACTTTGCCGTGTTTGACGCCATCCACCGTGGTCTCTTTTATCGCCCCATAGCCGGCCGGTGGGTGGGTACGCAAGCCACGCTTCCTCAATAATTAAGGGTAATTGTCCATTTGCAATCTTTCAACGAACATTGAAAGACTTGCCGGGTAAGAGTGATAAAGATGTCACTAGAGCATGACAAATGAAACTTCTTTGAGGCAATGCCCTTTCACACTTGTCTAGACCTATCGGATTCTGCAACTCGCATCCAGTACAAGACAGGTCCTGCTCCTGTTCCGTTGCTTTCAGTCCTCATAGATAAACTGTGGCGGCATGGCTATATGCTTCTTCTCTTTCCCTAGTATCTGCATATCATGCACTTCAGTTGCCTTGTGTCGATCACAACTCTTACTAAGCAGGCACAAGGTACACTTCAAATCTTTGCTTTTATTATTTGTCTTATTGTGCTCTCTTTACCTTTTGTTAGTCTTGCTTCGTGCAAAAGCGAACTAATTATGTGATTGATTTACATCCCCGACATGATTGTTGATGTTCTTCTTCATGTAGGAAGTAGAGAACAAAGGCCTAAACATGGCTGCTAAGGCTAAGCAACACATGGAACCTGGCATGCTCATGCCGTGGGCCACGGTAATCTTGCTCTTGTCCTGGGGAGCTGGAACCGTCAGCTGCACGACCCGCAACGGGGACGACACGGACTTCGCTTCGCCTCCCTCCTTGATTTCAAGCGCGCGATCAGGAGCGATCCGAGAGGGGCCCTGGGTTCATGGAACTCCAGCGTCCACTTGTGCAGCTGGGAGGGCGTGGCGTGTGGCCGGGCGCGCCGTAATTTTCGTTTGGCAAAGCGGTTTTTTGGCATACGAACGCTCAGCGTTCTCTATCCTGACCGCACATCTCGGCGGCTGTCATACCCGCTACCTTTTTTGTTTTCCCACCCGTGAAATCCGAATAGTATTATACACTGACACATACGGTATACGTACAAGATCATTCTCTCTCCTACTTTCCCGCTGGATTCGTCTCTCCGTCTTAGGCCTCCTCCGACGGGCTGACGACGTCGCCGGCGGAGCTGATATTTTATCCTTCAAGGGATCATATGAGGGTAAAAATATCTCGCTAGCGAGGACTGCAGTGATAGTTTAGAACGTATCTCGAGAGTATACGTGAGATCTATTCTTTCTATACACTCTGCTCAATATAATAATATGTTCTGTAGTTTAGCTTTTACCGTTTTTATTTATTCAACCTTCTCCGCGTGAGCTGGCCACTTCGACGACACCGTTGGAGGAGGCCTTATCTCTGTCTGCATTCATCTCTCTCATCGCTCTCTCATCCCTCTCTCCCAGCCTCCGCCTCCGCCTCCGCAGCCCTCCGCCGCTACGCTATCCCCTGCATTCATCTCTCTCATCGCTCTCTCATCCCTCTCTCTCATCGCTCTCTTCCAGCCTCCACCTCCGCCTCCGCATCCATCCGTCGCCGCCGCAGCCCTCCGCCGCTACGCTATCCCCTGCCGTGCTTGGCGCAGATGACTTTCTCATTTTGTATTTGCCGCAGGGACACCGATTTTCCTCCTCCTTCGTCGCGCATCTAGATGCAATTCCTCGCCAGCGTTCTAAAGGTCGCCTGCACATCCACCGGCGCCGCCGTCTGCCTCCACTCCAACGATACGTGCCGTCCCTCCGGCCTAACATATCTGTGTTTGCCGCAGCCAGACTGCTCCTCGCCACCACAGATCTCGCGTTTATTCTCACTTCTCGTTGCGCATCTTGTCTGTTCCCAACAGTTCCTATGGTCACAGCCGCCGCCGTTGCCGTAGGCGTCGCCGTCGTCGTCGTCGACTGAATTTTTCTGCATCTTCTATTGTGCTCTACAACCGCCTCCTGTGTGCCTGCGCCGCCCGTCTTCTCCCCTCGCTTCTCTCTCAGCTGGCAGCCGCCGCTGCAGGTGCTTCGTTTGGCCGGTCGGCTCTCTCCTTCCCTTGGGAACATGTCGTACCTTGCGTACCTTAACCTCTCCACGAACAGGTTCTCTGGCCAGATACCTCCTGATCTCGGCTACCTGCGCAACCTCAAGTTCCTTGACCTGAACTACAACTCGTTACAAGGAAGCATTCCGGACGCAGTCACGAATTGCTCCAGCTTGCGGGGATTGTACCTTGCAGGGAACTTGCTCGTGGGAGAAATTCCCAAGAAGTTAGCCCTCCTCTCAAGCCTGCTACATCTGTGGCTTCACTCGAACAATCTCGCAGGGGCCATTCCGCCTGACCTAGGTAACATCACAACCTTACGACACGTCATTCTTCAATCT
Organism: Panicum miliaceum; assembly: GCA_032594955.1. NCBI lineage: Eukaryota > Viridiplantae > Streptophyta > Magnoliopsida > Poales > Poaceae > Panicum > Panicum miliaceum. Next base: position 4,890,500 of record CM064067.1, read on the forward strand.
AACCAGCTCCATGGAAGCATCCCCGAGGAGCTTGGGAAGCTATCCAACACGTCAGACTTGCTGCTTGGTGTAAATATGCTGTCAGGTAGAATCCCCGAAGCACTCCTGAATCTCTCTTCTCTGCAACAATTGGCCATGCCAGTGAATATGCTTCATGGTCCACTGCCATCTAAGATCGGGGACTCCCTTCCTAACCTCCAGCTCCTTTACTTGGGTGGAAACATGCTGGGAGGCCACATCCCGGAATCACTAGGCAATGCATCAGCGCTGCAGTCGATAGCATTGGAGAACAAGCTTCACAGGCAGAATCCCTCCTCTTGGTAAACTTCAGAAGCTCAGAACGCTATTAACCAACTGAAACAAAAGATAGCCAAAGCTGGGAGTTTCTAGACGCATTAACCAACTGCACTCGTCTAGTGAGGCTTTCATTCTACGGAAATCTGCTGCAGGGAGTGCTACCAGATTCAGTCGGTAACCTTTCCTCTAATCTTGACTACCTCTCGCTTGGAAGCAACATGCTATACGGATTAGTCCCATCGAGCATAGGAAACCTTCATAAGCTAACTACATTAGATTTACAGTACAACAGCTTTACAGGTGCCATTGGTGGATGGATTGAAAGTATGGTTAACTTAGAGGGTTTATACCAATGTTTCAAATAGCCGGCTAAGACATCTAGCTATCTATGTCCAAAAACAGGCTATAGCGGCAGCTAAAAGCTAAATTGTACATGAAAAAATTTAGCTAAATCTCTCTCAAACAGCTATAGCCGGAGATTTAAAACCTTGGTTTATACATTCAGAGCAACCACTTCAGCGGGCACATTCCAGATTCCATTGGTAATATTTCAAAGTTGACAAAGCTGTTTCTAAGAGAGAATCAATTCTATGGTCCCATACCGTCAAGCTTAGGAAAAGTTCCACAGCTCTCAAATTTATACCTCAATTATAACAATCTTCAAGGCCATATACCAAAAAATCTCATAGCATCCACAGTTGTTCAATGTTCATTATCCAACAACAATTTGCAAGGCCAAATACATGATCTTGGCAACCTTCAACAGATTAACTATCTAGATCTTTCATCCAACAAGCTTACCGGGGATTTAGCTCAATCCACAGATAACTTTTCAGAGTCTAACTTCGTTGGGAGAGGAAGCCATGGTTCAGTATACAAAAGAAGGCTAATAACTCCTAAACCCGTGGTTGTGGCTGTGAAGGTTTTTGACCTTGCCATGGAAGGGACTGATAGGAGTTTCATGTCAGAATGTCAAGCTCTGAGAAATATCCGGCACCGCAACCTTCTTCCAATTCTAACTGTGTGCTCAACAATTGATAATAGGGGCAGTGATTTAAAAGCTATAACTCTTGTTTATGTGATAATAATATAGCCACTTAGATTAACTATGTCACACACTGCCCCTTTTGTTTCGACTATTCAGAATATGCCGAAGGTAGTTACCTATCAACTTCTAGAGACGTGTACAGCTTCGGCGTAGTCCTGATGGAGATGTTGACGGGGAAAAGGCCAACCGATCCTCTCTTCTGCAATGGACTCAGCATCATCAACTTCTGCGAGACAAACTTTCCTGACCAGATACTTGATATAGTTGATGCTGATCTCCTAGAAGAATACAAGGACTGTGCTCGAGCAAATCCGGAAAAAGAAAACGGAGTCCTTCGGTGCTTGTTCGCCCTGGTGAAAGTGGCACTTTCCTGCACATGCCAGGCCCCTGGTGATCGAATGAACATGCGACAAGCAGCTAAAGAGTTGCACGAAATCAGACAGTCCCATTATATTGGGGTGGGATGCTAAATTGCTAAGTATGATTCATTAGTTTGGTATACACCAGATGCTATGCACTTATGGAATTGGACCTCCGTATTCTAAAGCAATGTAGTAGTGGAATAAAAAAGTACAAAATTCTCTTCTCCCAAATATGATTTGCAGCATATGGTTTGTAGAGGTGCGTTCTCAGGAGTCATACAGCGTGCTTACAAGCTTCATTAAAAAAAAGCTGTCTAACAAACAGACGGTCAACAAAATCGAGTGACAGAGCGAGTGACTTATAGCTTTTCCTTTGTGAAATGGAAAATTCACGAGCCGGCGGTTTCAGATCCTTTTTTTAAAAAGAATTAGTTGTGAAATGGAAAATTCACAAGCCGGCGGTTCCAGATCCTTCCTTGTCTATGCTGCTCACTCTCGGCCTGGTCTCTAATGGTTACTTGGCATAGTATGCCGCAGGGGGTGCGGCGCTGGGCCTCCTCCGGAGTCCATCCTGGGAGGAAGCACGGACGCGGCACCGAGCTAGCTTGTTCCTTACCAGACTGTGCTCCGGCCGTACCCCTTCTCCAAAGTCCTCGCGCGCGCGTCACCAGGCACCAATCGCCGCGCACCGCCCGCCGGTGACTTCGTTCGCTTCCACACGCCGTGCGTAGGCCGTGGCCCGTGGCGCCAGGCGCGGCCATCCCTCGCGCGCGCCGCCGAGAAGTAGCCTCCTCCCGTGCCTCGTCTTGAACGTATTTATAAGACCAAACGCAAGAGAGGACACCATTTGTCTAAGGGTACGGTGTCCGTGGTTCTGTTCTGCACAAGGTAGAAGGGACAAGAGAGCCCGATCAGCTAGTGCTTCGCCTTCGACCGCAGAGAAGAGGAGGAGGAGGAGGAGAAGAAGTGAGCGAGGATGTACAGCGGGCCGCAGGACATGTCCGTACGGCCACTGCCAGAAGCGCCAAGAGGAGAAGGGCTGCCTCCACGCCTGGTGAGCTAGACGACCCCCTTCTCCTTCTCTTCTCCGTTTGTTCAGTCGTGCTGTCATGCAAAAATATTTCTGATAAGCACACAAATTAGATGTGAGGGGTCATCTTTTGGTGTGAGCCTACATGAATAATGCTAGATGCGTGAAGAGCCAACCAAAACCGGATGAGCTAACTGGTGCTCGGACGCAGGGGTCATCTTTCTAACATACATAAATTGTCAGGGTAGCTAGAGATAATTTGCCGGCCCTCTCAAGCTGTTTCTTCTCAAATATGCTAGTTTTTCATCATGCGTGCTTGTTGTGAGAGGTTGGAGGGAAACAAGTTAGCTCGGCGTTGCTGTGTCAACATCATTGAGGAATCACTGTTCGATATGGTGGGAAAGACACTATCGGATTTTTGGTTTTGTATCAGTCAAGAGGTTTTGGCTTTGTATGTAGAATTATCATCCGAACACAACAGCCTCACTCTACCGTCGCATTGGAGGTTATTAGGTCAGTGCACGGTGTCGTCGGCCAGCGCAGCGAAGGTACCCTGTCAGAACTCTTCACACGGCTGGCTGGTCTGTTTATTGGTATTTTGTTTTAATAGACAATAAGCCTTTTCCTACGAAGATCACGTTGAATGGTGAGTTCTAAAGGTTTTCCTGATGTACTGGTGGCTACGTCGATTTCCAAGTAGCTCATTGTTATTTAACCAAAGAAAGGGCCAAGACTTTCATCCCATCTAACTCTCTTCCATCTTTTGTGAGAGCACAAACTCGTAATATGGCAGCGCCGCACTCAATGTTGATTATGCTTCAGCAGACTTCATGCCCGAGAAAACGAGGCTAATAAAAAATCATTAACAAGATGTGGGTGCACGACTACAATGTGAAAAATGTATGAAGTGCCTTTCATAAATTGACCGTGAGAGCAGTTGTGACATGTCGCTCCATTTTTTTTCATCTCTGTCATTTGAAATTAAAAGCTTTGCACTTTGTCAAGTGCAATGAGGCGTTGCCATGTTGGAGTGAAACAAATGATCTTGATACTTCGAGGCTTCGAGCTTGAGTGATAAACGCAGCTGAAACCACCACGGCTTTACATGTCGGTGTGGGGTTTAGTTTGGTGACGCACGATGCTGCCCAAAGGGGCTAGTAAAAAAACCCATGAACAAAATGTTGAAGTAAATTAAGTTATGTATGATTACAATGCGAAAAATGTGTAAACTGCCTTCTATAAATAGACGGTAAACGTTGCTGTGACATGTATGTAGCTTCAAGTTATTTTTCATCTGTCTTTTGGAGCTAAAAGATTTGCAGTTTGTCAGTGCCATAACTAGATGTTGCCACGTCAGAGTCAGAGTGAAAGTGAAACAAATAATCTCAATACTTCTGTTTTGAGTGATAAACGCAGCTGAAACTGGCACAGCCTTTTGTCCGGAACCCGCTTAATTAAGCTGAGATGCTAATCATTATTAGGCTTGCAGGGCGCAGCATTCTTCTAAGTTGCCGGCTTCTTCCTTCATAGAGGCCGACGGAGAGAGAGGGGCCACCACCACACGATGTTCATGCTAACGAGAAAGTAGACAGAGAGGGGCAGAACCCGATGGCACTGATGAGCTCAAGACGGCGTCGAAGAAGATTAGAAGAGCAACAGAGCCCCAAGCATGATCAGCACGATCACGGCTGCCCAGACCAGCAGCTTCATCAGTGACAGTTCAGTGCAGGGCCGACATCGTGTGCAGGTGCATGTGTGGCCCAGCAGTCTCGCTAATACAGGCTACAGGAAGTGTGAACACTTGCTGTCTGTTTGGTCTAATTACGTGTGGTAGTAAATACCAAGACATAACGATGTATCGGTTGATTGCGGCATCAGGCCGTCCGGAACAGGGCGCACAATGTGCATTGCTGGTAAAAACGGAATTCTAGCATCAAACATTAGCACGCGAGCGGAGCAGAGTGCATAACATGTTTTTTTCTTCAAAAATGGAACATAATAATGTACATGCATGTGACAAGTATGTGTCATGAAGATATGTAGAATGGCTTAATTTTGTTCTGGTATTGCGACATTTTTACATGCACACCTAACTGTACATAGACATAAACATAATGTAGATGGTTTAGAGGACAACGATCTCGCCTTTCCACACCACTACACCAATAAGTCATATCATTAGTGAGAGCACAAAGACGTAGACATTATGTCCCCTCCTCGCTGTTACCACATAAATAACAACCTCTAATTTGTTTCACTCCAATGCCTCACAACAACAAGCACCATGGAACTTTACCATACATGGAGAAGAAATGGCTAGAGAGCACTCCAGCGTTCTCAATCTCCATTCTCACCGTATTTTCGTTGAATCAAGGGTTGGCCCTAGCTTGCATCCATTCGCCGTTGGTTCATCCAAATTTAGGCAGGCATTCATGCATTCGATTTATATATTAATTTACCCTCACATCAAGTTCGTGTGCTCTTTTGTTTTTATCTTCCACCCTTTGGTTTACCAACTATTTTTGTCCAGGGAGGCATAGTGAATGTATGTGTGACTCACGAGTTTGGCATGGTCCCTCACCGTTGGAGTTCATGATGCAGTCATGCAGATTACAAAAATGTGTGAACGTTCAAAAATAGCGTAAATGGGCCAGATACTAATAGGTTAGCAACCTTAAGGAATGCTTTCAGAAGGAATCTTTAAAAGACGAAACCTAACCCGGCATTTGGCAAAAATCGAGTGCACATAGCGCCATGTCTACAACAAATATGGTCCATTCCATTCTGAACAAACGGCCGGACAAAAGCTAGCGCATGGGTTAGTTTTCTGAAGCTTCCTGAACGCACGCAGTACTACTCTAGCAGGGCAACTCGGGATGCTTCCCCTTCGGCAGCTCTAGAAATTCTTCCTCCGCAACGCTCGCAGCTTCATATCGTCGCACACGCGGACAAGCAAAAATAATCTCCCTTCCCATTGGGAAACCTCGATCCAATCCAATCTGCCAGGGCAAAACAATTTTCCCTGAGCGCACACCTCGATCTGATCTGCAACTACAAGGGCGCCAACATACAAGAAGCATCACCAAGATCCTTGCAGATTAGAGTCAAAATACTGGTTAATTTGATGAGGTATACTTCTGTTTCCCCAAATGATAAGGTGCTTTGTGGTTCTGGCATTTTTTTTTAAGAAACAGGAGGGGAGAATCCCCTACTGGATATATATAAAATTAAGGAACAAAAGTTTGAGAGTACAGAGACAACAAAAACAACAACAACAACAGCGAAAAAGAGCCTAAATGGACTAAAGCATGAAGCGAAGAACCAGCTAAACTGGGACGGCAGTTAGCAATGAAGTGTCAGCCAAACTTTCATCTCGTCAATCTTGGTTTGCTTTGCTCTGTGAAGTAGAAGCTTATACTCATTACAGAATCTCCTTTTGCAATCCTGGATTGTTGGGTGAACATTGTTGAAGATCCAATCATTCCTGGTGGTCCAAATGCTCCACACCATCAGCACAGTGATTTCCAATGCGAAAGAGACATTAAGTCTTCTTCTAATTCTTCTGAATATTTCTAACATTGGTCTTGTGGAGACATAGGTCGCTCCAATTGATTCCTAGCATGCCTTTGCAAAGTTGCATCGCAGGATTAAATGCGTCAAACTTTCTAATCTCTGCAAAATACAGAGGTCCCAGGTGACTGACTCCAGTTCCATCTTTCCTTTGAAGAATGTCTCTTGTGTTAATTCTATCCTTGAGAAGTAACCAAAAGAAGACCTTATGTTTCATCTAGCAGTTTGCTTTCCAAATCCATTTGAATAAAGGGTGGATTCTTTTGTGACCAATGAGAGCTTTGTAGGCCTTGGTGGTAGAAAAAAGCAGACTACCCTAGATGTAGGTCCAGATATCGCTGTTGTCAGTTGGTTGCCATCCTGTGAACCATTCTGAGAGTTGCTGAAATTGTTGGAAGGCTTCTTGAGAAAGTGGTAGAGAGAAAAGGTCATAGAGATTTGGCAAAGCAACTTTGGCACTTAGAGTGATGGAGGGATCCTTGGCAAAAGAGAACAGCTCTGGGAAGATGAATCTGGGGACATTATCATTCCATAGATCTTGCCAGAAAAGGATGGTGGACCCATTTTGGGCCAGAGCTTTTGCCAGTCCTTTAAATTTATCTAGTAGCTTCACAATATCTCTCCATCAGAAAGAGCCTTTTCTCTGTTGACCAGGCAATTTTCCATTTGAATAGTAATTCTCCCAGACCAGGTGCACCCAAGGTATATTTGCTTTGGAGAAGAACTTATGCAGAAATTTCAGGAGAAGAGCATCATTGTGTGTTGATAAGTTGATGACACCAAGACCACCTTCTTGCTTTGGTAGGCATACCATTGGCCAGGCAGCTTTTGGGGGCTGTTTGGCCGTCAAGTCTGATCCTCTCCACAGGCAGTGTTTTCTGTACTTATCCAGTTGTTTAATCACCCCTTTTGGCAATTTAAGCGTGCAGCATTGAAAGATTGTTGTCGATGATAGAACCGAATTAACCATTTTCAGTTTCCCTCCCGGAGAGAGGAAGGCAGAATCTCACAAAGATTACAAGAGGTAATAATCTCCCTCATTCACTCCAATCAGTATGGATTCATTAAAAGTAGGACGATGCATGACTGTCTTGCATGGGCATTTGAGTACATATCCATCTGCAAAAGGACAAAGAAGGAAATGGTCATTGTCAAATTGGACTTCGAAAAGGCTTTCGACAGGGTAGAACATCAAGCTATACTTCAGATTTTGCAGCACAAAGGGTTCCCTCAGAAGTGGATTCTCTGGATAAAGGACACTCTAGGCTCAGCCACCTCAGCTGTACTTCTAAATGGGGTTCCAGGGAAAACTTTCATTGCAGAAGAGGAGTTAGACAGGGAGATCCTCTATCTCCACTTCTTTTTGTTTTGGCTGCTGACTTGCTACGAAGCCTAGTGAATAAGGCCAAGGACGAAGGGAGACTGAGGTTACCAATCGCAGGGAATATTGGGGGAGATTTTCCAATTGTTCAGTATGCTGATGATATCTTGCTCATTATGGAGGGATGCCCAAATCAGCTTCTGGTCTTGAAAGAAATCTTAGAAGCCTTTGCTATGGCTGAGAGTGAATTACAGCAAATCCATTATGGTCCCGCTAAATGTTACAGACGAGAGACTTGAAGTTCTGGCTAGCGCCAAAAGGGTAGCCTACCTTTCACCTACGTGGGCCTCCCCCTTGGAACCACCAAACCAAAAATTGATGATTTCTTACCACTCATTCAAAGGTTCTGGCATGTTCGTAAGATCTGCCCTATATATTTTTTTAAGATTGCACAACACCCCATTCCATAGCACTTATACGTAGGATTGTTTATTAGAGAGCACCTCCATCTGTATTTCATCCTTGATAATTCACCGCAAGCAGTATTATAGATTATGACTAGCTTTCATCATTTAATCATTTTTTATCTAATCAATTGATTTTTGGATCGTCATTGGGTTGAGCCATCGTGTTGTCTGCGTCTGGTCGTTTAGGCTTCAGTGCCACTGGGTGGCATAATAATACTAGCATTTAGCCTTTTGATGTTTCTTTGCTGTATGTAGTCCATATGAACCTATAAACCATGAGATCGATCAGTGTAGCTATCTTTTCAGTTCAATGATGATAATCTCTTTTGGTGTTAGCATCGTTAGCCGTCTTATCTGATTGTGATTGCTGATTATTAGTTCTGTAAATTAAAAGGTCTTCTAATTCGAGACACATAGGATTTTATACATTGCCCTGGTGCATGGCAGTGAGAATGTGAGATAAGATTGACTAATCTGTTCTTCATTTCTGTTAGCTTATTTTCAGATGGATGATGGTGTATCTGCTTATACTATGGATACGTCAGTCGTGTCCATGGGATTTGCGGGAATTCCACACATTCGTTTTTGCCTATGCCAGGATGCCTAAAAATCACTGAAGCAGTCAGTCCGATGTTTGTAGGAGCACATGCATTTGACATAGTTTCAGATAACTATAGAAGTTTTTTTTTGGCGATCAGTTCAATGCTTGTAGGAGAATATGCTTGGGGCACATAAATTTCAGATAACTACAAATAAATGCATGTTGCAGTTTTTGGATTCAGTCCAATGCTTATAGGATCAGAGGATATGCATGTGACATAACTTCAGATAACTGTATAAGGAGTAAGTCATTTTGTGGGCAATTAGTTCAATGCTTGTAGGAGCATATGCTTGGGGCATAATTTCATATAGCTACCGAATCACTAATTTCACATAAATAGTTACCTTTTTATGAATAATTTATGCGCTTTATTTTGCAAATCACTAGACAATCTATGTTACTTTGTATAATGTGCACATACCCTCTAAAGTGCTTACTCAAAGCACAATGAACCTCATCGACCTGGAGACACGCCACATGATGTCTCTCCCCTTATGTCATTTTTTAAAAATAGGTTAAAACTAAGAATGGCATGGAATTTCCAAAACAAAAATCTTGAGAGAGAAGGGTAAATGATCGTTGTTGTTGAGAGAAAAGGCTATTTGATTTTAACCCCTAAAAGGTATGTGTTTGCATCGGCTCCTAGAAGTTGATCGTTTGCAAATCACTTCTCTGCCTCTGCTGGCCTTGATATGGCCTTCCATTAATGATGTGAAAGGGTGTACAATAGAATTTGATGTGGACATGAATAATACAGGGCTTCCATGCAGAACTGATATTTTTTCCATGTACAATAACACCATGAAGCTTAGGCCGAGAGTGAAAACTTGTTTGCAATTAGGGCCAAGATTAGGCGGCGAACTTCCTTATTAGTACCATTGTACAGTTTCACCACACCAACACAATATCGCCAAAAAACAAAGCCGCATGCCGAACGCATTTTAGGGGAAACCGAAATAACAAGAGACGATGAAAATTCAGGATTCCATTTTGGTGGCTGAGAGATGAACCACCCCACTTGTCATCCGCGTGTAGTCTATACGTTTGTTCAGTGCACAGGAGGGTGGTTCTCCAGCTACTTGGCACGCCTCTTCCAGGAGAGCCGATCGGCCTCTTGCCAGTCGCCACTAGTGTGCTACGAGCTGTCCGCGTCGACCGTTGGCGCGTTGCTAACATGATGAAGCGAACACGCCAGAATTGTTTTTTCCCCTGCGCAGGATCGCGACGTGTGAAGACTGTATGCGTGATTGCGTATGATTCATTGGATGCTTCCACTCAGATCTGATCTGAGGCTTCCCTCTCCGTGTTGTTGAGAATCAAATTGAGGGTGGACTTTGGCGACTCAATTAATGACCTGAATAGTCGTAAGGCCATTGCTGATCCAAAACTTGGGGACCTGTGCTAGTGCCCCGCTGGCCACAAAAACAGCAAAATCAAAACGATGGTCGATCCGCAGATCAAATCGTTTCTTGTTTGTCTAAAGGGATCGTTTCTTGCAGCATGTTTGATCCAGTGAATGAAAGCAAAAGCTATAGTTCGGATCTTTCTTGCAGTCGATGGCAATGGGCATCCATCGTCTTCGTAGAACTACAAGCGATTACCCAAAAAAACAAGAAACAGGAATGGAGTTGTGTGAGGGGAACAGCCAACACTGCACCGCACCGTCAGGCCGGCGGCGCCTCCTTGCCGCCGTCCCCGTTGGCGGCGGCGGCGGCGGCCGGGCCGTAGCGGCGCACGCGCTCGTCGATCCACCTGCGCATGTCGGCGAGCACGCGGTCGCGGTTCTCGTCGGGCTCGCCCTGGATGAGCGAGTGGTACATCCCCTCGTACAGGATGAGCTCCTTGTCCTCGCTGCGCGCGCGCTCGTACAGCATCCTGGACCCCTCCGGCGAGGTCACGCCGTCGTCGGTCCCGTGCACGGCGAGGAACGGCGCGGTCACCTCCCCGAGGCTGCCCCGCAGCATCTCCGTCACGCGGGCCAGCTCCCGCATCGTGCCCACCCGCGGCGCGCCGCGGTAGAGGCGCGGGTTGGACGCGATGAGCCGCAGCTTGTCCGGGTCCTTGATCGCCTTCCCCACCATCCTCTTGTCCGGGAGCACGGCCCAGGTGTCGGCGAGGCCGAAGAGGAGCCCGTACAGGAAGAGCCGGACGCGGGACGGGTACATGCCGTCGGGGATGACGAGGAGCGGCGCCGAGAGGACGAGCCCCGTCCAGCGCGCGGACGGCGGGGAGCGGAGGTACATGAGCAGCGTGGCGGCGCCGCCCATGGACTCGCCGAACAGGAACGCCGGGAGCGCGGCGTACGCCTCGCTGGCGCGCACGGAGAGGAAGAAGGCGAGGGACGCGGCGGCCGCGGCCTCCATGTCGCCGAGGTACCCGCGGAGGCCGTCGGAGCGGCCGTGGCCGAGGAGGTCGGCGCAGAAGACGGCGTACCCCCAGCGCGCGTAGCTGATGGCGGCGGTCTGGAAGAGCCAGGAGGAGTCGGAGCCGTAGCCGTGGGTCATGAAGACGGCGCCCATGACGTCGCCGGAGAGCGGGTGGAAGGCGTGGGTGAAGAGGCGGCCGTGCGGGGACTGGAAGTAGGACTCGGCGTGGCGGAGCCCCTGCGCGGCGTAGTACTCGTCGGGCTCCGGGGTGTCGCCCCAGAAGTACTTGGTCACCGGCGGCGGGTCCCCGGGCGGTGCCATCGCCGGAGTGAGCTGGGAGAATGGTGTGGTGTGAGCTCTGGACGCCGGCGGGATTGGAGAGCCCGGGAGCGGCTTTATGCTAAGCGGGCGTGCAGGCCGGCTGGCAAGCAGAGGGGAAGCCGGCTAGTGGTATCCACCAAGCCTAAACATACTCAATGGGCCTCTGGAACCCTTAGCCCAGCGCAAACAAGATGACTGAACTGAACCCATGGGCCCAGACAACTCGAGAGTGAACGCAACCGAAACCCAGCTGGCGCCGGCCTTTCGCGCGCTTTCGTGCCATCAGCGGAGGACCGGGAAAAATCTTGCCACACTAGACGGTGGCTCCAACTAGCATACGACTGCAATGCAGCGCGCCATGCCTCTGGCGAGGTTCAGCAGCCAACAAATAGGCGCGGTCGCCGAGAGCCTCGGTTGGCAAATCCGGCACCAGGTGATTCAGTTCGAACAGTCGGTGTTGAAATGCAAGCGTAGGCACCACCCAGAAGGTAACAGCATGGCAGAAGAAAGTGGCATCAGCCGATCAGCTCGACAAATTAGGCCAAGATTTGCCCGGAAAACCTGCGAATCTCGACCAGGGTTGTATTAGCGGCTCAAATTCAAGAGGGCACAGTACAGGACCACCTCCAGGAAACGCAAGAATCCTGTATCCTGTGGCAAAGAACTGATCACCCCAACCACAAGGCGAACCGAGCCATCTACGCTGCTGGAACAGTAGGCGGCGCGTGCTTAGATGATCACCGGCGCCCATGGCCAGCAACAAGACATGGGGACAACTCCATCTACAAGCACTCCTAGTTCAGTGGCACCGCGTACTGCGTAAGACAACCAGTCAATCCGGAGTTTAGTCGAACGCGCTTTTAGTCTTTTTTTTTTCTTGCGCAGAAATAGAAGTTTCTAGGTGAAAGCTCAGTTTATCCAATTACATATTAATACCGGAAGATTCTGATGGCATCACTTTCTCTCGCATAAGGTCCAGTTGATATCAAACAAAGTGGATCCAGCAGATTTTCTCACCCTGTGGCGAAATGCAAGTCTTTACGGTGCCCGGGATTTGGTCCAGTCCTGCTGCAACTCACCGCCGCCACCAAACCCTGGAAATTAAAGGCAGATCGAGTTACGTATCTGAGTTACAGCAGCTCATGCCAGTGTATATGCCACACGCAGCGTATGGACTTGGTTCATGTAAGTAGCACTTCAAAGGTATACCGTGGATACTCTGATCCAGTGGATCTGAGGCAGGGATGCCCAGTTGATCCAACCACAGACGACCCGGCTCACCGTTAGTGCGTTCAGAACCTGCAAATGCATCGCGACATGCTTATGTCAGCTTATGGATCACTCCACATGAAGTTCTTGCCCCGTGCTTATTTTCTATGTTATTTGTGGAGAGCTGCAGCTGCTGTTAAAAAATATTGCATATTTTATTTCTCAAGTTCAATGAGAAGTTCAAAAAAAAAAGATGGGCATGCATACTTACATTGAGTTTCTTCAGGCTTCAGCATATGAGAGGCAAGGCCCCAGCGCTTAATTAGCACGCGTGACACGCATGTCTACGTGCACCTAGGAAGGAGGCCATGAGCGCATATTCCAGCTTATCTACTATTCAGATGCATGCGGAGCACGGCCCAACCATGTGACAGCACAAGCCGTACGAGACGAAGGACATGCGCCGCCGAAAAGGGGAAGCGAGGAAAATACGGGGAATCTATTCATCAGGTGCGTTACTGCACGCGATGCAGTCGCAAAAGGGCTCCGCCCTCGTGTTCATCGTCTTCCCCGAGCTATGGGAGGGGGAGCGGCCGCCGGCGAGCTAGGAAGGGGTGGAGCGGCCGCCGGCGAGGGGTGGGAGGTGGGCGGCGGCCGTCGGCGAGGTCGCCAGCGGTCGGGGTGGTGGCGGCGGAGTTTAGGGTTCCGGGATTGCCGGAGGTGGGGGCGGCTCTATGATCATCGGCGCTACAGGAGGAGGTCGGCGGCCCGGCGGCGGTGGCGGTTCGGCCAGCAGCGGAGGCGAGACCGCGCTCCGGCGCCGCCGGCCTCAGCCGGGAGGGACCGGACATCCGGTGGATGGTGGCCCGCGGCGGAGGCAAGGGGAAGGTGGTGGTGGTGGGCGGGCGGGGCGCCATCGAGATTGGTTAGCGGTGGTGGCGGTGGAGGGTGATGATGGAGGCGTCAGAGACGGCACCGGAGCCGAGGAAGACGGAGGAAGGCGGGAGTGCTCCTCTGGGATAGGATCTGATTCCAGTCGCAAAGATTGAGGAATAGACGCCTCTAGAAAAATACGTGTCCGAGAGCGACGGCAGTGCGATATTTGCAGGCGAGGCCCAAAAGACAGCGTGACGGTCACGCGCGTACAGCCAGGGCCTTGCCCTCAGAAAAGAAAAAAAGGGGCGGCGGGCCTTTCCCTCAGAAAAGAAAAGGAAGTGACTCCACGACAATCGAGTAAATATTGATTAGTGTATCACTTGATTTTCCAAGCCAATAATATGGTGCCACGTAGACAATTGTCATCTGAAAAATAATGTAATAGTTTGAACACGCTCATCACTAGGACATCAGATGTGGCTTTGCAAGAAATGCACATTGTGTTGCTTGTCCCGATGAACAATGTCACATATTGCATGGATTGTCTGCGTTTATATTCATAAAAAATAGGGGGGAAAGGTGGGAAGAGATACAAGGACATATTGTGTGATGTGCTTGAATTAAAACATTAAGAACATTTAGAAATGGAACAAAACCCCTCATGCATCCAATGTCCAAATGAATCAACAAGTTTGTTCTTCAGATCAGGATAAGCGTGATTTTGAATTTGTTTCTGGTTATGTGCCCTCTACAAATTACAACAAAAAAGAGATTCGGATGTAGCCACATGTCTATCTGCACGATGTAACATTGATAGCAGCTAACTGGTGTCTGTTCTGCTGGAAAAGAAATTATGGCAGCAGAGGATGGACGATGAAAATCTGAAGATACAAGAGAGGGATTACAAACTCATGGCACAAATAAAGACATAAAAAATCATGCCTTGGTCTTACAAAACAGAACAAATTCTTCCATTTGTTTTGTCTGAGCCAAAGAAATCACTCACTGCAAAGCAAAAAATAGAACAAAACAGTACAGAAAGTGAAATCTAGATAAGCATTATAGCAAAAATTCCTCCCTGATTAAGAAAACTAGAAAAGTACTCACAGCTCAGCATCACTGGATCCACAGCTCAGCCTCACTGGATTCAACAGATAAAATAGACAGAATGCGAAATCTAGATAAGCATTATAGTTGAAAATGGCATTAAACAAGTATGTATTGAGATTATACACTAATCGATAATTCACATAGCATAGAAACATAGGATCGGTTCTTATTGGCTCAGTTATGTAGATATAATCCAAAAGCAAAAGCAAAAGCAAAACAAACACACATGTTCCCTCAGTCTTAGCTAGGATGGCCAACACAGAATTGGCCTGACAAGTAGAAATTATTCTAACCCCCACCATGATTTAATTTCAAAATGAGAAACCTAACAAAACAAACAAACAAACAAACAGAATAGCAGGGGCACCGTTTCATTATGCTTCAAAACTAAAACCGCTCCCTAGAGATAATATGGGCCTTCATGGTGAGCCCCTGCATCATCCACAACAAAATTATTTATGCAGGCTCTGACTGATGCTGACAACAAAGAACACTCAAGCAAGCGGAGGAAGAAAAGGAGACAGGAAAATTAAATGGTTGGTGCGGATAAACGGCTCGTGGGACGAGGAAAATACAAAACAGTTTGAAAATAGTTGCACTATCGGATGCAACAAAACAAACAGACCCGTTTGCTTGGAATGCAGCGGCCGTTGGTCCAAAATTTCTTGCGATGAAAAGTCAAGGCGTACAGACCCTGGGCCGCATCAACTCATATGGGCCTTGAGCGCATGCTCGGTGTGCTAAATAAAAACCAAAGTCCACACCTAAAAATCGACTAAGGACGACAACGAGTTTTTACTCGAGTGTCATTTAGGAATTCCTGCAGGTTGCAGTTCCTTCCTGTCCTCGCGGTCCGTTCGACACGGCCGGGACTAAATATACCCGCGCATGTCCTAGGAAGCTAATCGGTGATCACTGTCTAGCCCCCGAGTCCCTCCGGACTCGCCGTGTGGGGCCCAGCCGGCAGTTACCGGCCGTCGAAAGGGCACGGGCACGTGAAAACGCTCTGCGGGTGGGGGCAGAGGCGCAGAGCGGTCGCGCGCTCCTGGCCGTCCATCCATCCGCGACGGGTGCGCCCGGGTCCAGAACGGCAGCAGCTCGCCAATGATTCCCGGCGCGCTGGTGAGGAGAGGGAGAACGTGCAGCGCGGCGTGCCCCAGGCACGCGACACGCCAGCGTGGGTTTGGGCGCGTCCCGTCGTCCGATCCTTCCAGGCACCACCAGCACACATCGTCGTCTGAAGCGCGCAGCAGCAGCACGAGACGCGCACCGGTGCTACCGTACTGGTGTGCTCTGCTTGCTGGCTGCACAGGTTGTTCACTTGGGCCAACTCAAAGTTTTGTTTTTCCTTTTGATGGAAACTCAAAGTTCTGTGATTACGACAGGGTCTAGAGTCAAGTACATGGGAGAAGGGAGATGATGGTTGATGGGAACGCTAACAGAAGCACGTAAGAATCGCTTTTTCACACACAATGTTCCATACTCACTACCTCCGCTCGCGAATAATCGACAGTTCCCGACCACACATATGTACCGGGCCACCGGAAGCATGCCAAAGTTTTTGTCGGGGCGTCATGCAAAGGGAAACAGAAACAGGAGGCGTATTCAATTCAAACACTTTTACAAGTTTTGGTAGGACGCTGCTGTCACTTTTGCAAGTTCTCGTGACGCTACTCTCACTCTCGTCAAGTGAACTTACGGGGTGTTTGGCACGGCTCCGTGAGGAGCTTCACACCGGCTCCTTTAGAAGTTGTACCAAATGGTTCCGGCACCTTCAGAAGCCGTTTTTCAGTGAAAAATAGAGGAGCCAGATAAAATGGCTCCGGCTCTTTTATAGAAGCCTCTTAGGGGGAGCCGTGCCAAACACCCCTTATATACCCTACTGTAAAATAACACACAAAAATAATTAACTTATATACACCAATATATTTTTTATTTGTAATAGACTATATATAAATTATCTTGTAGAAGTTTCAAAAATTTTGGAACCAATTTACTACTTTCTATATGTTAAATAAATTTCTACATAATTATCGAAATTAATTTTAAATTGAACTATGTGTGTATCTAATAAGATAAAAAATTGCAAAAAAAATATATTTAAACCTATATTTTCCATTCTAACCCATGTCTTGAAGATAGATGAAAAATTCAATTATCTTCTAGGGACAATTCAAACTTCTATGTCCAAATTACCACATAATAATTACAACAATATCTAAATTGGGTTACAAAATTCTACAAATCGACATGACAAAATATTTTTGATATATAAGCTTGCCATAAAAAACTTAAATGGTTTTAGTAAAATGGGATCATACATTGTTCATAAAAGAATAGTTCCTAATAACTCAAGTCAAATTTTGAAATTTGAATACCTCATAATATTTTTGAACTCGTATGCACCTCAAATTTGGTCACCACCTTATGTTCACCTTCCTGTTCACAAGTCTGAGTTTACTTTGCCACGTATTATGTAAAAAAAGTTGTTTTTCTATTTTTTAAATAACTAATTATGGCACCCTTTTGAGGTGAACGAGATATATTATTTATTAAAAATTAAAATTATAATGAAATATTTTCATGAAGAAAAATTAGCTACTCATAATCTTTAATCTTGGTATAAAGTAGAGGAGTTGATTGTGACTCTATATATCCTGCTTATCGGCTGATAGTTCAACGTAGCAAATACAATTACCGACTGACCGTTCAGTGAATATGGATATCTTTATCGACTGATGGTTACTTTGCAAAATAAGAATTACCGACTGACCGTGCATTGAGAAGATTTATTGACTGACTGTCCATTAGTAATGCTGGATTTTTACACGTCTGTCGCTAATTTGGTATCGTGGTGCTGTGGTTACGGACCAATCTACCATTATGCCACTATTGAAGCCATACGGGAGGCCGAACCAGGCGTGCGCGTAGCACAGTGCTGATTTGTTCAGCCACGTCACTTTCGTGTTAGAGTAACCCATGCCTTCACGTTTTCTCGTTAACTTGAGCTTTCAAGGACCAACTAGTACATGTGGTGAGCCAGAGATCTACGCACAACGCCACTTCTGTGGCTCTACTCTTCTTCACATTGCTTTGCTACTGGCGGCTTCGTCTACTGCCTACTACAAGCAAATAAACCCGCAGATTTTTTTCCCGTGAGTATATGTTTTCTGTGATGTACTGGTACTCTCCATCCGTTTAAGTATGAGACGTTTAGGAAAGATCAATTTAAACTAACTACTTGACGATCGTAAGTTAATTAGTTCATTTTATCCTACAGAATAGAGGTGAATTTGGATGATTTCACGAGGGACATAAAGATAGATGTGAGTTTTTTTTCGCAAGATGATAATGATTAGTAGCATCGCCTGCACTCATCTCCGTAACTAATGTATTGGGTTTAAGCTTTTGCTAAAAAAAAACTTGTTCGAATGTCTACACGCCAAAAGGCGTATATACAACGAAAACAGCTGCAAGTCTTTAAGCATTTAATAATAATGGCAGCTGAAAATTTTAGCTGAATTATGGGATACTTTTAGCTTTGCCACAGTGTGCACTGCACTGGAATTTAGAAGCCAATTCTAATGACTAGGAGAATATCCTCGTCAGACAGACACTAACCAGTATCCGCCCCTCCCCCGGCCCCACCCGTCAGCTCGTTCGTTCACCTTCACTCTAATCACCCCCCTGTCCACGATTAGCGAAGGCCCGCTCCGCTAATCCCTCGTTAAACCGGCCACTCCCCTCTAATCCCAGCGCCACCGCCCCCCTCCTATAAGAAAGCAGCCTCCCCTTCCCAAACCCCCTGCTTGCCGGGCGCCTGACCTTATCTCCTCCTCCATCCCCCTCCCCGAGATATTTCGTCGCCTCCGCCCCGCCACCATGGAGTCCGGCCTCGTCGCAAGCCACCGCCTCCGCCTCCCGCTCCCCTCCGCCGCCGCCGCGGGCGCCGCGCGCAGCCACCTCCTCCGCCACCGCCACCCCCTCGCCGCCCCGGCGCCTGCGGCCGCGCCCCTCCGCCTCAGCCTCCCGCGCCACGTCCCCCGGCCCACCCCGCTGTGCCTCCCCACCGCGCTCCCGCTCCGCCCTTCCCTCCCGCCCCTCCGCGCCTCCGCCGCGGCGGCCGCGTCCCCGGCGCCGGGGGACGACGCGTCCTCGCCCAAGTTCCTGGGCGTGGAGACGAAGACGCTCAAGAAGATCGTGCCCCTGGGGCTCATGTTCTTCTGCATCCTCTTCAACTACACCATCCTGCGGGACACCAAGGACGTGCTCGTCGTCACCGCCAAGGGCAGCAGCGCCGAGATCATCCCCTTCCTCAAGACGTGGGTCAACCTGCCCATGGCCGTCGGCTTCATGCTCCTCTACACCAAGCTCGCCGACGTTCTCTCCAAGGAGGCGCTCTTCTACGCCGTCATCTTCCCCTTCATCGCCTTCTTTGGGGCCTTCGCCTACGTGCTCTACCCCATGCGCGACGCCATCCACCCCACCGCGCTCGCCGACCGCCTGCTCGCCTCGCTCGGCCCCAGCTTCCTCGGGCCCGTCGCCATCCTCCGGGTCTGGAGCTTCTGCCTCTTCTATGTCATGGCCGAGCTCTGGGGCAGCGTCGTTATATCCGTGCTCTTCTGGGGGTTCGCCAACCAGGTACACCCAATTCTATTACCGTTTCCTCTCTGCCACAGTTAATTTATTAATGGTCGCCGGTTGCTAATTCTCTCCTGAGATGGTAGTGATTCATGGCTGAATATTTTAAAATTAAAGTAATTGATGATTGCTCTGTTCTGGACTCTGGTATTCGCTTTCCATAATCCTTGGAATCAGGCACACCCAATTCTGTTACTGTGTCCTCTCTGTCACAGTAGCAATTTAGTAATGTTCACCTATTGCAAAATCTCTCTTGAAATGTTAGTGATTCGTGGCTGAATATTTTAAAATTACAAGTAGTTATTGATGGTTGCTCTGTTGTGACCTCTCTGGATATTCCCTTCCTAAAATCTTTGGAATGGCTGGTGGGGTATGGTTGTATGTATTCGCGGGGATTCATTGATTTTTTTTGTTCCAAAACCAGGGCAGTAGCCAGTAGATAGATTCCCTGTGTCCTGTCTGTTTATGTACAAATCATCAGGTGCTCTAAATTATTGCAGATTACCACAGTTGAAGAGGCCAAAGAGTTTTACCCGTTGTTCGGGCTCGGAGCCAATGTGGCGCTCATTTTCTCCGGCCGCACGGTGAAATACTTCTCAAACATGAGGAAGAATTTGGGCCCCGGGGTGGATGGATGGGCAATTTCGCTGAAGGCCATGATGAGCATAGTGGTTATACTGGGCCTTGTCATCACTGGTATCTATTGGGGAGTGAACAAGTTTGTTATTGATAGCTCATCTATGCCAGTGGTCGAGCGGAAAAAGAAGGTTTGGCCTCACAGGTCTTCTAATGTTCTTCTGCTTGTGTTTGTGGAGCTCTCTTTAATGATTCTGTGAACATAACATTTCAGGACAAGCCAAAGCTCAGCATGGGCGAGAGCATGAAGGTGCTTCTGTCATCTCGGTATGTGAGGGATCTTGCTACGTTGGTCGTCGCTTATGGAATAAGCATTAACCTTGTTGAGGTGACATGGAAATCAAAATTGAAGGCACAGGTATGATTCTCTATGTAGCATCCATTCTAATATGTCAGCAACAAATACACAGTATAGTTGTTAATTAAGTTTCTGCTGTTGGTGTTGCAGTTCCCGAGCCCTAACGAATATTCCTCATTCATGGGCGATTTCTCAACTGCTACTGGCATAGCTACATTTACGATGATGTTGTTAGGGAGAGTAATTCTGAGAAAGTTTGGGTGGGGAGTTGCAGCTACGATCACACCTGCAGTGTTGCTTCTCACAGGAGTTGGATTCTTCTCACTGATTTTGTTTGGTGAGCCATTGACTCCTCTCATGACCAAGTTTGGAATGACGCCTTTGCTTGCGGCAGTCTATGTTGGAGCAATGCAGAACATTTTCAGTAAGAGTGCAAAATACAGTTTATTTGATCCTTGCAAAGAGATGGCATACATTCCTTTGGATGAGGATATGAAGGTTAGTCAAAGTTATCTATTACAGTACTTTGTGTAGATTGGTATCGAATTCATATCATGCCATGGGTAACCATACTTACATCCATATGATTGCTCCAATTAACACAATAATTTGTCTGTATTCTATGTGATTAGCTGGTTGTTCAACACATCAAATAAACCCTGTCGTTCACTAATTCTGCTTACTCAGTAGAAGATTCTAATATCGGTACTTTTTACCTGATTGCTTACTCTCATCAGAGGAGAAGTTGCAACCAGTATATACCATGACTCGTAGAAGCAAAGACATATGTACACATGAGATTCCTACTTTTTACTGACTTCTCATTACTTTCTTTCATATTTACATTTAGCACTGCATGAGAGAGATCATGCTTCTTTATCGTCTACTCGAATGGTACCTGCGTCACTGAAACACTGCAATAACCATTCAACCTCCCATGTTATGTCACGATAAAAGAGTCATAATCGTTAATTCTGCATTTACTACCAAAATTCTTGTAAACATGTCACATGCATACATAAGATTCAAGGATTTCATCAAGTGTTTGCGCTGTTTCTGGAAACATATATCTATGCTCACTTCATGCTGCCTCCATGTTCATTTGCTATTTCTGTTCTCAACGTTTTCTTGTCCTGATTTCAGGTTAAAGGTAAAGCAGCTATTGACGTGGTCTGCAACCCCCTGGGGAAATCTGGAGGTGCTTTGATTCAGCAGTTCATGATCCTGTCATTTGGATCTCTTGCAAATTCAACGCCCTACCTTGGTGGAATACTTCTAGTCATTGTTCTTGCATGGCTGGGCGCTGTAAGGTCCCTCGACTCGCAGTTCTCTCCCCTGGCAAAGCAAGAGCTTGAGAGAGAAAAGCTGTTGAAAGCAAAGGCGGTTGAAACAACTGCTACAGTAGTCGGGGCTGGAAATGGTTCTCTCCAAGAAAATCTAGCAAGCGAGACCTCTGCGAATGGCTCGGCCATCAAGCCGTCTCAAGAACCAGACGGCTCGGCCATCAAGCCGTCTCAAGAACCAGACGGCTCGGCCATCAAGCAGTCTCAAGAACCAGACAGCTCGGCCATCAGGCAGTCTCAAGAACCAGAGAGTTCCGCCCCTGAGAAATCTGGTCAGCAGTCTCAATAAGTTTTTCGGCTCAGAAATTTAGTTAGTACAAGACTTGGGAGAGACCAAAAGTTTCTTGGGCCCGTCATCTGGAGCTGCTGAAAAAGGTAGCAGAATGATATGAAAAATAAGGCGGCCTATTCTTCTGTTGTTGTAGCCTTTTTTTATGTCCCCTTGGAAGTATCTGTAGCTGTTTGTTGTTTCATTCCATAGATATAAACTGTTCTTGTTGGCTATTACAATTTTGAGAAATCTGCTTTCATGATAGTCTTCTACATATTGTTAGGCCCGGATTGCGAGTACATTACTTATTTGGCCCTGGTTTTGGCATTGATAGGTACCTCTCACAGTCCTACTGCTAAATATTGATTAGTCAGTTCGACCATATTTATTTGACCATGGTTCAGTCCGTCGTTTTTATATCCATAATATCAACAGGAATGTTGTTTAGCATGACCTCAATTCATAACCTTAAGTATATGAGGTTTGGGATAAGCTAATTTGTTCAAATGTCAGTGATTTAAGAACTTTGGGGAGAACAATAAGAATTTACCAACGGAAGTAACAAAAATGGATTATAGCAGTGGGATGACCGACAATATATAATTTCATAATTTATACATAGAAAAAAAAATATTATGAGTTGTATAGCAGCAACAACTCGTACAATGGTGAGAAATTAGTCTGAGAAATTGATCTTATAGTTTGAAATTTTAACCTATGAGGCGGTTGTCTCGCGAAACAACCACCTTATTCTCTCTCCTCCCTCTCTTCGCTATCTAATTAAAAATTCTATATGAACTTAATTCTACGTGAACTTGCATGAGACCTGAGAATACACTGATGTAATGTACTTGCCCGCTCTAAAAGGGTCCAAGCATAGTATGTTTTGCACCATCGCATGTTTAACCGAAAGCCGTAACAGGAAAAATAAAAAAGCTCGGTGGACACCCTACAGTGGAAGCATGGTAATTGTTCGTTATTATCTTTCTTTTAGGGATGGTTCTGTTGCAGTTGGCGAGTGCTGACTGTCCCAAAATTTTGTTCACTCCTGAATTCCTGCATGGCTTCAGAGGCAGGAGTCGAATCTGTAGTCATTTACCAATGCGATTTTTTTTAGAAGTGAGAACATTTTTTTTTACCAATGCGAAATTCTTGTAGCGCAGAGCCTCAGCTATGCAATTATGCGAGCGCACGAATACCTGAGAAGTGAGAACATCATCTGCATCATTTTTTCCCCGGATGGAATCATCATCATCAATCGGGAGGAAATCCAGGGACACCATGATCTTAACTGGGCCATATCCTAACTGAGCCCGAGACTGAGAGAACTGTGCGCACGAGCCCAGCACAGTCCACGCTATGCTCGGCCCAGCCTAGCCCAAGCCATCGCTTCCCGTGCGCGAAACGGACGGCGGAGATCGGCTGCCAGCGGACGGCGAGAGGACGCGCCGATCCGTGATTTCTCCAGATCAGATCCGACAGCCCGCTCTCTCACCTCCTCCCGTCTCCTCTCTCCCCTCCCCACCCGGTCGTCGTCGTCGCGGCGCGAGCGAGAGCGAGCGAGACAGAGCGAGAGGGGGAAAACCCAAAACCCTAGCACCCCTGTCCCCGCCCTACGAGCGGCCGCGAGCGAGGAGATGGCGGTGGACGAGGTCACGTCGGTCTACGTCGGCGGCCTGCCCTACGAGGCCAACGAGGACATGCTCCGCGACGCCTTCGAGTACTACGGCACCATCGTCTCCGTCAAGGTCCGCCCCGCCCCGCCCCACTCCCCCCCCCTCTCCTCCCCTTCTGGTCAGCTCCCGCGCTTACTCTCTGGAAGGATTGCGTGGGGCGCTGATATCAGGGTTACTTCGGTGGAGTGAGGCCTGCGGCGGCCGGCGATATGTTTTTGGAGCATGGTGGAAAAGTGGGTTGATTTTATTTTCAATAAGGGTCTCTTTTGCCACTGCTCTGGTGAAAATTGTCAGACCTTTCAGCTGGGTGATTAGGGTAGTTTTTCTCGGGAAAGGTTCTTTTTCTTTTTGTTTTTCTTTAGTAGTATCTTGTGGGATGACAATTATTTGCACATTTTAGTGCATTATATAGGCGGTAAGGGAGTTTTCATTCTATTCATTCTGGAATAAGGGATTTCGGGAGCTCGTGCAGTGCATGTTCTCTTTTAAGAAAAATGAGAACACAAAGGAAAAGGAGGAGGTAGTGTCCGGCTTCTCAGTTTTGGTGGTTAAACTAATTTAAAGCCAACATGAATTGGCCAATTGGGGGGTAGAATGGTTCTGAGTGGAGTTCAGATTTGTCAGTTTAGTGGTTGCCGTATTTACACCAAGGACGTTTGGTTTTCGTTTGGATGCTTACTTCCCCTTTGTTATTAGTTGACTCCATACCTTGAAGAATTGCAGATTACAAACTGTTCCGAGTAGATCTCAGAGGTCAAGTCATGAGTTTGCGTTCATTATGGTTTGTCTTGACTGTCTTTGCTTCTCTTCGACTGAGAGGGGTGTGAAGATGGCATCATCATTACTGGACCTTTATCCAGAGTACATGGGTTGCAAATGTGGACTGTGAATTGCCAATGTCAACCACATACAGGAAGACAAAAGCAATATTTTTTGATTTTGTTTTGCTTGTTTGCTAGTACAGTAGTACTACCTCCGTTCCAAATCATAGGCTGTTTTCGCTTTTCTAGCTACATAGTTTTTACTATGTATTTAGACAGCGCATATCTAGGTGCATAGCAAAATCTATATACCTAGAAAAGCCAAAATGACCTATAATTTGGAACGGAGGGAGTATGATTTAGCAGTCGATGCTATGGCTTTTTCTTGAGGCGGTTCCTTGTGATGTAACCAACTGTTTTTGAGGTGTTGTGAGATTATTACACAGCATTTTTTCCTGATTAATTCGTGCATTCCAGGTGATAAATGATCATTCTGTCAAAGGCAAGTGTTATGGTTTTGTTACTTTCACTCACCCCAAAGCTGCTGAGAATGCAATTGCAGGCATGGATGGCAAGGTATCCGTCCTGCTTAGAACTTACTTAGCACCTTTCTTTTATCTTGTATTCAACGCTCCTTTTTGTTTGCAACAGAAAATAGGCAATCGCATTGTTAGAGTAAATGAAGTGCGTACAAGAGGTCCCCGAGATTTTGGTCGCGATGGTTTTAGACGAGATCCTAGAAGGTATGGTAGAGATCCATACTGGGACAGAAGGGATAGGGAACGCAGCTATGATCGCGAAAGAGATCCCTACCATGACAGGGATAGTGATCGATCTCGTGAGCATGACAGAGACAGAGATTATGAACATGGTGGCTTCAATCGAGAAATTGATTATCCCATGGATCATGATCATGAAGTGGACGAGAGGCGTCCTAGAGAGCATGATCGTGCACTAGAAATGCATAATATGGATTCAGATAATGACAGAGACAAGGAGCACGGGTCAAGAAAAAGATTCAGGTGCCACTTTGATTTTGGTTTTCCTTTGGAGTTATGTTTATATTTATGTTGAAACAATGATTGATATCTGTCTCAAACGATTTAATGAAAAAATCATGTATGATATATATATATATATATCTTTTAGGAAAGTGCTTACAGTGTGTTCAATTGTTGTTCTTGAGCCATCTGAAATTAATATGCTGCAACATCTCTTGGTCCTTAACCTGGGTTTCGCATTTCAGTACCTTGGAACATGATCCATGATGAATATGACTGTAGCCATGCTGTCTTAGTTAGATCAATAAGAAAAGATTATTTTCACTTTAGAGAATTTTGAACATGAAATTTTGATGATATCAATATGTTACCATGCATTAATTTCTCTGACTCTCTATACGCTCAAATTATTTGAAGTTAATGTAACGGATCACCTGCCTGTACAATTAGAAAGCTGAGCAGTTTTGATGAATGAAATATTATTTTGCCCTAATGTGCAAAATACTTTTATGCTGACTAGTGGCTTTGCAGCCATGCACTTGTGTACAACATCATTATAAGAAACTAGGTTCATTGCATTATGACCCTCAAATAGCCTCTTCCTAATCTGCTGTTGCATAGTTCTGGTTTTTGATATAGTTTTTGTTGACTTGTAAGGTATTCAGGCAGCATAATTTGTAACCTCACTCTGAAGTTTTTTACGTCATTGTTTGTTAAATCAAAATTTCCTTACATGTCCAGTTATAATACAACGCTGCGCCATATTGGAAGTATTTCTTAGGTAACCTATAATATTTTGAAGACCGAGGCATTTACTTTCCCAGTATCTTCTATGCAGCCGTCCAAAAGGTCGTGATAGCAGAGATTTATCGAGTTCCAGTGATGGTCTTCAAAATGACGTAAACACATCTTTATTCTGCGCTCTTCTAAATGGCTGCTTGTAAACAGGCTTCCCTGACTGTTGATCTCAATTCCTCCTTGTTTTGGTAGCAGGAAAAAAATCACTTGGACAAGGCCATTCAGATGCGTGAGGACCTTGAAAATGAGGTAGTCCATCTTCTTAGAGATCTTATGCTGTATTACTTTGATCTGGCCACCATCAAACCACTTTTTACCCTACCATATCTAAGGGTGATTGTAAAACCATGATGAATTTCTTTCTTCTCCAGAAGCTGTCCATTCAGGCTAACTTGCCCCCGTTGCTTTGGGAAAAATACATGAATTCAAGTTAAATATGAAAACCATGTTAAGATAAAATATGCAAGTTTTGAGAGTTCACCAAGATTTGTGGATGTAGATGCAAGGAAGTTTGAACCCTTGCAGAAGTTTAAAACTCCTCATTGCCGAAGTATACATACTTATTTAATGCTGCAGTCCACTTAATATTTGTCTTTTGCTTTTAGATTTTGGTTTTGACAGAATCGATAATATTTAGCTTGTTTTCATTTGATACACCGCTTTTCTGAAATACTGTCAGATGACTAACCAAGCATTGATCATGGAACACATGGAACTTGTTTACCAAGAAAAGATTCAAATCAGTTGCCTATTCACAGTTTGATTTACAATTATCATGGTATCCTTTTGACGGGAAAGGATAATGGGTGTAGGATCCATGGTAGAGTGACATACTCAGATTTATTTAGTTTTGTGCATTCTTTGTCACTCTTGAGATGACCATGAAGCCCATAAGTACTTCAGTTCAGCGATTTAAATGTCTGGCATTTTATATTGTGAAACGAGTTTGAATGTTGTAGTTTTGCAGGTTCACCAGATGAAAGATAAAATTGCAGGAAAAGA
Source organism: Panicum miliaceum (assembly GCA_032594955.1). NCBI lineage: Eukaryota > Viridiplantae > Streptophyta > Magnoliopsida > Poales > Poaceae > Panicum > Panicum miliaceum. The sequence continues at coordinate 4,917,505 of CM064067.1, forward strand.
ACAGAACATTGCAGACTTGCAGAAGAAAGCTCAGGTGATCCCCTGTCTTGATCTTATATGGATTTTGTTGTCATCATTTACCCTGTTGTTAATTGAGAGACACTGCTTGGCCATATTTAGGATGAGTTCTGATGATAACTCACAAAAAAAAAATTCTTGTAAAACTGCAGAAATTAGAAGATGAACTGGTTGCTGCACGTAAAGTCTCTTCAGAACGACAATTAGCTGTTACAGACGTATGTGCTCTTCACTTGTTGGCTGCTTATCTATGAAAATCTTTAAGTGTAGAACTGCAGTTATTTGTCTGATGAAATCATTATATGCAGCTTTACAAACATTTTCTCCAACTTCAAGACTACAATGACAGAGTCAAGATGGCTGAACAGAGGCTTCAGGTTGTTTTCTCAACATTGTTTTTCTTTTATTTCCTTGTACGTATTCATGTCACCATGAAATGATTTGTATCAATGATCATTTTGGTGCTCTATGAAGTGATATACTAACGCTCTCTGTTTCATATCAGTCACTTGTCAATGCTGCGATGGTTGAGCTTGACATGGCCGAAGATGCTACAACCAGAGACGGCTCAATGTACGAGAATGGCGTGGTTTGAACATCTGGGTGCCGCGGACTGTATGGTTTCTCAGTAACTAATTTATTAGACTTTTAGTTTGTTGCAATGTAATAGAACTGTAAGGAAAGTATCGAGCAATGTTATGTAAGGATCAGTAAACGAGTGGCCGCTCATTTGCTGCTATTGTGGTCCAGACTTCTCTTTCAAGTCGAATTTATTAGCCGGCCTGACTATTGCTGAAACGGTAAGCTCAGCCCGTGATATGTCAACAAGTTCAGTTGTGCAAGCTTGACCTTTGAAATGCTCCCAGTCTCCCACTCTTTCTGCCAACTGTATATTGGGCGATGAACCGATTGTGAGGGTTGTTGCTCGCCCTGCCGTTTTCGCTGCTGATTGCCTTTTGTTCGACTGGGACGCACTACTGGCGTACGACCAAGTCTGCCCCCCGGGTACGGTACCCGTATGCCTGAGCTGTATGCATAGCGTTTCCCTTTCACGTGGTTATCTGCATTGACAGACAAAAGGAACTAGGCGCATCTATAGTTTCTGTACACGATGTGTTGATGCTTGTGACGTTTGGTACCGCGGCTTTTCTGTCGGTTTTTGGTGAAGCCGAGATTGGAAGAATTGAGCGACGAAATGAGCGCTCTTCGTAGAGGTCAATCCTGATCAAAGCTGTGGTGGAGTCAAGCTGTGGTGGAGTCGTAAGAAATATGGTTCCATTAGGCTATAATTGTGATTTTATGATAATATGGTCAATGAGACTAATAAGTCTGTGAGATTATATTTGTAGGATTTCTAGATCCTATAGATGAAGTCCAATTCATATACAAGACAATCCAAATCGCTGTCAAAGGTATCCAAACCATAGTGAAAAATAAGAAAGAATATATTTGAGGTATCCAAATGACAGCAGATATGATTTGGATAGGGTTTAGCATGAATGCACGCGTCGATTAAACCGACAGTATCAAGAATGAACAGGTCGGTGCAATGCTGAACTGCGGTGATTAAGTGAAGAGAAGCTCAGTAACACCGGTTAAACCGACGCTATAGACAGTAGGCGTCGGTGCAATTCACAGTTGGCCCAGTGATATGAACAGAAGCTCCATAAGATTTTGGACAATGGTGCCATCAGCACCGGATGAACCCACGCTACTTGCAGGGGGCGTCGGTCATTGGTCAGTTGGTCACTCAAAGAGCATTTCAAACAATAGAAGAGTTCGAGGGACAAAGTCTTCAGCACCGGTTAAACCGGCACTCGTCGGTGCAATGCGTCGGGGCAATGACGCCATCATAATGAGACGTTTGGATTTAAAGGCTAACATGCATGCCCAGTGTGACCGGTTAAACCGACACATGCGACCGGTTTAATCGACGTTTTAAGCTTTTTGGCAAAGTTGTTACCAACGACTATGAGTGGCTCTAGCCAGTCTATATAAGAGTTCCCCCGGGTCATTTGAGGCCGCTGGAGTTCAGGAGAAGCACATATAGACTGAACAAGATCTCTAAACCATCCATAGAGCAAATTGATCACATCTATAGATTTTAGCACATGCTTTGAGAGTGTTAGTGCTAGATTAGGTCTGGAGAGAGTGAGAGAGCAAGATGTTCCTGCCTTGTGCAACCACCACTGTAATCTTGGTATGTCGGCCCCTTGAAGTCTTGATGACTCGTCAGCAAGTCTTTGACCCTCCAGCTTGTTGTGGAGCGGCGACGACGACTTTGTGTGGGGGACGAGGAGACCCTTCTTTGTGGGAAGCTCCGTAGTGAAGATGGCATCAAGGTGATCGGAGAATTTGACGTGAGCTTTAGTGGTCTAGTCTTTGTGCCAAGTCAAGGGTGTCCCATACGAGATTTGGTGACCGAGAAGCAATACTTTTAGTGAGTGCTTCAACAACGTAGACTAGTGGTGGCTTAGCGCCGATCGATAGCATAGGATAAATTATTGTGCCAAGAGTTTGCTTCCCCTCATTCTTTCTTTTACGTTGCCGCATTTCTTTTATAACTTGTGTGTCTTTACTTTCTTAGCGTAGTATCTTATTAGGATTGGCTATATGTTGCAAAACTTATTTTTGAACGAGGGTTTCACATTAGTTACCTTAGTTGCACATTTAAATAGCATATCTTAGTTTATATTTTATGCAAATTAGATAGAGATCATATGTTAAATTTTTAAGTTGCGTAATTCACACCTCCCTTTCTAAGTTATTACTAACGCCGATTCCTTTCAGCTTCTCGACCAGGAGTTCACCGCCTCTTTGCACTAGCACGACGCCATGCCTCGATCCTCCTCCTTCGTCGTCGTCGTCTCTCTCATGCTCAGCGTAGGAAGAGCTGAATACAAGTACCTCTCGGTCAGCATGAGAGGGACCGAGGGGCATGGCTCGTGAACGCCGCTGCCCCTCGGTCCCATTGCCAGATGGCGCACTCTAGCCAATTGGAGGACGCCGCCATCGGGAGGGAGGAGCTGCGCCATGGCTGACTCCTCACCTGCTACCATCACCGATTGCACCCCCGCGCTCGCTTGCCCTGTCGACGTCATTGCCGACTTGCCGAGCGGGCCACCCCGTGCGCGAGCACCCACCAGCATAGCATGCTCGTTCGAGCCGCCGCCGCCACCGGGAACGGTACGTCCCCGTCGGCCATCTCGCTTTGGAGCAACCGCGTCCATGGCCATGACCTCCAGCTTTTGGAATTTGGGGCACGTCGCTCCACGGCCATGGCGCCGCAGGGCGAACAAGCGCCGGCCCCGCCGGTGTTCGCGTAGGAGCAGTTCGACTGGCTGGACCATCGGTACCCGTTCGCCCCCATGGGCAAGCCTCGACACGCGCGCGCCGCACGGCAAGACGATGCTCGGCCTCAGCGTTGTCTCCTGGTACGGCCAAGGCAACGGGGAGTGGCGCGTCTTGGATGACGCCTGCCCGCACTGCCTTGCGCTGCTCTCCGAGGACGCACATGACCATGGACGCACACCTCGTCGGCGCCGTCCGCCGCCACCATCTTTTGGAATTTGGAGGACGTCGAACCCGGTCGCACGAACAACCTGGACACATGTATGGCCATCTCTGCTCTCCCCAGTGCCAAGTTGACCGGGTTCAAGAATCCACTGTCATGCGTTTGCACGGCAAGGCGAATGCCCAGCTCCAAAATGCGACACCACAGGTGGAGGTGCCCCTCTCTTGGCGACGGCGACTCGCTTCTTGGTGTCACGGGCTGCTTGAGCTTCCTTTTTTCATCCTCCACTTCAAGTGATCTGCGTAAATCCAGGCGGCCCAAGCTCATCAGCCAGAGCTCATCTCTGCTCATGATCTGTTCGATGAAATGCCCCATCTAGAGACCTTAGTGAGAAAGGAAGATGGAGAGGGGTGAAAAAGAATATACCCAGCCAGCATGAGCATACCATATCAGCAGGAGGTGCCCATGTGGAGGAGTATGAATCTAGATAACACAATAAAAAAATTATGAACCTAAAGTTACATTTTTTAGAGTTTGTGGACATATACAACACTGCCTTACAATCTAATGGACCTCTAATGCATTTTACCCTTTTCCTAAATATTTGTGTGTTGTTTTGTTTGAATAAAAAATGGTATATTTTCCAAGTTTGTGGTATCTACTATCTAGCGGTTTGAAAGTAGGTTCAAAGATTGAAAGGAATCTGTGCTCGTAGGGGAGGAGGTGAATTAGGCAATTTTAAAAACTTAACTTATGCTCAAACTAGTTAGCACAAAATATAAGCTAAAACATATTACCTAATGTACAACTAGGGTTCAACTAGTGTAAAAACTCATCCCAAATAGTTTTGCAACCTATAGCCAATTCTAGCAAGATACTGCACTAAAAATGTAAAGACACACAAGATTGCAATAAGAAATGCGGAAGCTTAAAAGAAGGGGATGAAGGGAAGCAAACTCTTGACGCGCGGATTTATCCCATGGTATCTGTCGGTGTTTAACCTCCAAGCTCACCGAGGATACTCCCGAGGTGGTAGATTGTAGGTGGGGTGTCGCCGAGATCAGGAACTCGAAGGTGCAAGGAACAAAAGATTTAGACAGGTTCGGGCCACCGAGAGGGTAATACCCTACGTCCTGTATGGTGGTTTGTATTGCCTTAGGTGTTGATTGTTGGTTGATGATCTTTTGGAGGGGGTTCCTGCCGCCCTTATATAGTCTGGGGGGACATGGTTACATGGAAATTCTAACCCAATACTAGCTTAGGAGTCCTACCCGAGTACTACTCGGCTAGTTTCCTTCTGTTCCAACTAGTCCTACTCCTGTACGAGTAGTTACAATTGGTGTAGGGTGTGGGCCATGTGCCACCCCTTATCCTAGAAAATGTACGCGATGTGCGTAGTCCCGTGGCCCCGGGTCTGATAGTATCGGTAGGCACAAAGCCCCTAGTCCACGTTCCCCTAGTCCACGTTGTTGAAGAATTCACTAAGAGTATTGCTTCCCGGTCACGAAGTCTCTTCCGGAACTCTTCTTGACTTGCCACAAAGGCTTAGCCAAAAAGGCTCTCGTCAAATCCCCGGTCACCTCGATGTCGTCTCCACTAAGGAGCTTCTCCACGAAGGAAGGGGATCTCCACGTTTTCCGCGCAAAGCCATCGTCACCGCTCCACACCAAGCCGGGGGGTCGATGACATGCTGGCGAGCCACCAAGAGTCAAAGGGGCCGACACATCGAGATAAAAGCTTTGGTTCACTCAAGAACCAGCACACAAGGCAATTACACCTTACACTCTCGCTCTAATTAGAGCTATCTTAGTACTACACCTCACAAAGCTTGTGTTAAACCTAAGGATTTGATCAATGAGCTCTTGGGTGCCTTGGAGAACTTCTTCAGAGTATGGGTAGCTTCTCACGAACTTCAGCAACCTCAAATGACCTAGGGTGAGATCTTATATAGGCTAGAGATTCACTCCTAGCCGTTACTTGCTTTTCTGCCAAAAAGCTTAAACCGTCGGATAAACCGGTCACTCTAAACTTGCATACTAGTTGTTGCTCTCCTATCTGCCACTTCTGCTTTGCTTGCGTCATTGCACCGATGCACCGTCGATTTAACCGGTGCTGAAGACCTTCTTATCCCTTCAGCTCCAAAACCTCTCAGGCAAACTAAACGACCAACCTCTCAGGCAAACTAAACGACCATTGCACTGATGCTCTGTACCATATCATCGGTTCAACCGGTGCCTCTAGCACTTCTCCACTTGATCGTCATGCCTTTTCCTCATTGCACCGACGCATCCCTTCTTATAACGTCGGTTCAACCGGTGCTACTGAATCTTCTTCACTTAATCAGCGTTACAACTAACAATGCACCAATCCGATATATTTTGAGAACGTGGGTTTGACCGGTCCTTTAAATATTTCTGTCACTTGTCCAAATCGTTGCTGCGATCTCTGCATTTTCACTATATTTTGGGCATCTTGACAGCGATTTGGACCATCTTGCATATGTATAAGGCTTCTTCCATGGGACCTAGAAATCCTACAAACTTCATCTCATAAACTCGTTAGTCCCATTGACTATGTTATCATACAATCATCAAAATCACAATTATAGCCTAATGAAGCCATGTTCCTTGCAAAGACTTTTTTTCCGATAAAAATAAACTAACCAATGTTTCAAACTTGCAAAAAAGAAGGGGCTATTTACAGTGCATTATACTACTATTTAGTGGTATATAGTATAGAGAAGATCTAACCGTCCACTTTTAAGATAATTTAGTAATATTACCTATTTATTCATGTTCCAAATGAAATGAGGCTACTAAACTATTATAACTTTGTGCTAGTGTTAAAAATATATTACAATGATGTCATTTATGCTATTTTTTTAAAAAATATTCTTATACTACTCGCGTACACTAGCTATACCATGTATAGGTGAAATTTTTAGTAGGATACAATTAATCCCAACCGTCACATATTTTTATACTAGTCCCTTTTTAACCTAGTATATGGCATCGTAAAAGAGCTCAAAGGAAAACAATATAGCAGCATTTGCAGACAAGATGCAACAACCAAAAAATACTATATGCATACAAATAGAGAAAATTCCTACATTTCTTAACAAGGATACTGGAAAATATACAAGGACAGGAGCTGTAATACCCTGAGATAAAATAAATAGATTATAGATAATTAGCTCATGCTAACTATCCACATTATTGTGATGATTTCTTTTGGTCTCTTGCTTACGCATGCATGCAAGAATGATATAATGTGCCTGCACTAGTTATCTAGTGACTATTTTGACCACCGTAATTCCTATTTGTATTTCTGCATGTGTGTTGACTCGTGTGTGTGAACAGAAAAGGTTTTAGCTGATCTGATGTTTACGTAATGCCTAGCTGTTGCCCACGTTAGCATATCCCAGCTGCCTCTTTTCCCACTAAGTTAGAACGAAATTAGCAAAGCAGTAAATATCAGCGCACGGTGATAAATACCAGCCCACGGTAAAAATAAATTAGCAAAACAATGAGGATAATGACAGCCATGCTGGCCGGCCTGGCCCCTTCTACGCTCCTGTACGGTATTCCACAATGTTCTATCGGACTCTACAATAGTTGAGAGCTTGCACTGCTCAAGTACCCTTCCTGCCTCGCAGCCTATAAATAGAGCTGATGTGCTCTCGTCGAGTCAGACACACACACCACATGCAATAACAGCGCATGTAATAGTTAGTGTTGCCGCTGTCATAGGAAGTCTCTGCTAGCAGCAAGAACGGTGCTAGAAAAATAGTAGCAGTTCGCAGCTGAGTAGCGTCCGCAGGCAAGCGAGCCTCACATCACTGCTTATTCACATTCTTCTCTTGTTTTATTTTTCGTGTGCATTTTAAATACCAGTCGAGGTGTTGCTCTTACTTTTCATGTGCGTTTTAAATTTTAGTTGAGATGAGATGTTGCCTTTACTTTTCGTGTGCGTTTTAAATTCTAGTTGGGGTATTACTTTTACTTTTTGTGTGAGTTTTATATTACCAGTTGAGGTGTAGTCGAGGTGTTGCCCTTACTTTTCATATGAGTTTTACATTTCTAGTTGAAGTGTTGCCCTTACTTTCCACGTGCGTTCTAAATTTGCACTGTTAATTTACCTTCCAGTACTATCTTTAATTTCGGCATGCATTTTGTATTAAACTGGTGTTGCGACGGCAATAATATTGTATCGGTCACGGTTCAGAAATGGGACTGTCAAAATTCTCCATCAGGAATAGCTCTTGTTCTGAACAGGGTACTGGGTGATGGATCCGTAGAAGCCACCGAGTACTAGAAAGTCAAGTGGTGTATTCCTTGAAGGGCTTAAGAATTCTGCTCTTGTAGAATATGATATTCTAGTAGAGACCGTCGATGTCTGAATAACCCTCTATAAAGTTTTAAAGTGTGAAATTTCACCCATGTAACTCCCGAGTTGGGAAGATTGTAGTTATGTGTAGCACCAGTTAGTCCTTTATATTGATATTTCTCTCAAATTTCATATTAACATTACATTTGCTCGTTTGCTGAGTATGGCTTCATACTCACCCTTGCTTTTGAATTACCCTTTGCAGCATCGGAATAATGGACCTATCAAACGGGGAACAGGAACGACTAGGCTATAGGACTATATTAGTTTAGAAAAAAAATATATTCTACTTTAGTTTGCTTTTGTTCACACCTTTATAAAATATATATGAAATATCAATAAAGTGAAAGGTAATGTTATAACCACTTCTTATGTCTTTTGATTTTTAGCCTTACAGGGTTATAAATTAATTTTTTAAAACCGTGTGGCGGCTGTTACGCCTAGGCCCTAGTTTGGGGCGTGACAGGAGCCTCAGGCAAATTGAAAAAACATACGGTTACTTTATCTACGTTATCAGAGCTAGCTAACTACGCTCTCGGCGAGAACGATGAGATGCAGAAAATAAGTTAAGAATGTAATGAAAATTATTGACAAAGTAGACAGCAGTCGATCTTCTCATCCCTTGAAAAATTTAGCATGAAGAACATAAGGATGTACAGATGGGTAACTCGAATAAACGACGAACATTCCAAGACGATGAACGACAACCCTAGCACATGTGTCCTTGACTAAAACTAGAGTTAGTCAACACAAAAACCCTGTCCAAAGCTCACCAAAATATCATCCAGAAGGGCACACCAGGCCATTCTTTTCTACGGCCCGTCACATAGGGCCTCAGGCCAAGGTAACAACTGTGCAAGCCATCAAGAAACGGAAAGACTTTGCGACGTACTCGTCAACAACGAGGCACCCAGGGTGTTTACATCTGCCAGACTGAACACTTTGCAACGTACTCGTCAACAGCGAGACACCCGTGGTGACTTCGTCAATCTCTACATCTGCCGGACAGAATAATCGGAGATGCTTATAGGGGTAGAATTTACGTACGTGGCGGATCCTCCCCCTCCCGCCCCCCTCCTGGTTGCTGCCTCCATTGGAGCTTGGGGAGAAGAAGGTGAGGGAAAATAAGAAAGGAGAGAGAGAGGGTGGGTGAGGAAGAAGAAGAAGAAGCATCACCCCCACCTCCCCCTACGAGTTGCCTTTAGATCTGCCGCTGCGTGTATTTATAGGGGTTATAGGGGTGAGTGAGTGTGTATGCATGTGAGCGTCTATGGTTGTACTAGTGTTTCTCGAAAAAAAGGCTTTGCGTGTCAAGATTTCTTTTTCAGTTAAAAAAAAAGAGATGAAGTCGCCTGTAACAACCTAACAGGATTTTTTTTTTAATTTGGAGCTACGCTATCCGGCTATCCTTGGCAGGTCGAGAGATGGTTTCTCGAGAAACCTGTACCACGATTTTTTTTTGCATACATACAGTGTTTTTTTCTTTTTGAACAAGAACATGCAGGAGTTCTGCCGTACCATGAATCAGATGAATTTTTACAGCAGAGCCAGCTTCGATCAGAAGCTAGCAAAAGTATGCTGCCATGGATCTTACAAAAGATGGCCTGTGTATAAAGTTCCCTGCTCATAACAATTCGCATCACTCGGTCTTGAGATCTCATAGTTTCGTGCGTGTACATATCACGAATGCACGGCGCCATTAGATATATAGCTTCTTCGATCTCCTTCTCATTCTTCTTCTTCTTTTCTTCTTACTTCCTGAACTGGCTCGGCCAAAACGTTCTCCTTCTCATTCTTCTTCTTTCTTCTTACTTCCTCAACAGGTCCGGCCGGAACGTTCTCCTCATTCTTCTTATTTTCTATTACTTCCTGAACTGGTCCGGCCGTAATGTTCTCCTTCTCATTCTTCTTCTTTCTTCTTCTTACTTCCTGAACTTGTCCGGCAGGAACGTTCTCCTTCTTCTTATTCTTCTTCTTTCTTTTTACTTCCTGAACTGGTCCAGCAGGAACATGGAGCTTACTGAGCACATACGAACCGTCCTCCCATGCACCCTTTCCGATGGTGGTCCCGTCAAACAGCTTGATGCGGCACTTCCCTTGGGCAATCCAGAAGCGCAGGCCATACTGTATTTCGAGCTGGCTGACAGAAATCAGGTTTACTGCAAGCCCCTCGACGTGGTAGACTTCGGTGATGCTGAAACGCTTTGTCCGTATGGTGCCGATACCGGCGTACCTCACGATCGAACCATCTGGCAGTTTGCCTCCCCTGGGTTTCGACAAAGTTCGATAGCCCTTCAGGATGCTTTTGTCCACCCACAGCGTGTGTGGTGGCACCCGAGTCGAGAATGAGATGAACGAGACGAATTGCAGGCGTTGCCACACCGCACGTCTGTGAAGCATCAATAGAAGCCAGTATTTCCGCCCTGTTATATAGCAGAGGCGGTTAATCTCATCAATTAGATAGCAGGCCCGGTACCAGACAGGCTGGTGGTATGAGTTTGGTTATTAAGTTTCTTCAAGAGCCAGGAGATATTATTGACAGTAGATATATATGAGAGTTTTTAATTTGTTTACCTTTCCTTCGTGACAGTAGTATCAGCAATGCCATAGATGTGTTCCGGAACCACCTATATATCAGAAGTGAAGTAGGGGAAATGATTAGCCAAGGAAATCTCTAGTCAGCACTTGGGCAGCTAGGCATCTCCTGCCTGCCAGCCACTCATCAGCTCCGTAGTACAAACAGGGCAGCAAAAACAATTGCACAAATAAAGAAGCATTGGTCAGGGTTACGCTAGCTGTTAAACAGTTTTGTGACAATAGCAACAAGCAAGGCCACAAAAATGCACCAACAATCTTAGAGAATCATAGAAAATTACTTTCAGGTAGATTGAATCACTTCTCTCAGAGAATCAACTTCCATAAAAAATCAGAATCAAAACGGACTCTGAAACATCTCCGAAGGAGCTACACTGGGGAATACCTTTTGTGTTTGACAGAAAGGAGCTCCACAGATGGCCCTGTCATTCCTCTCCAACGTGAGGTCACTTCCGAAGGCGTCACTGAGGTCATCAATAATGGAAGCCCCTGGGTCATGCTGGTAGCCGGCATCATCTGTATCGTAGAAAGAAAGCTGCTGCATGCACAACACAAGCACTGACCATGTTACTGCTTCTGAGCACACCGTCCATCATTAAAAGATGAGCAAAAAAATTATAGTTTGAGGGCCAAGGTAACCAATACTCACGGTCGTCACGGGTGCAATCGCTTCATGTTGCTGCATACGGTTTGGATCACATGGATAAAACCGGATTTGATTCTTCACATCGAGGATGAACTGTATAGCAGCCCTGCAGCTCGTGATTAGGAAGAAAATCAAATGGAGTGTGGTAGGTACGCAAGTGATGCAGGTTGAGATAAGCTCTGCCACTACTCTATTGGAAACCTTTTTGTTTAGAATAATAACGGGGATGCATGATTGATGATGATGATCTTATTCTATCAAGAAGAAAAAAAAGAAGAAGAAGAAAGGGGAAAGGTGCATGATTGATACCTTTCAGGAGCATGCCGAGAAAGGCGCTCTTCCTCCTTGAGATGCTCCTCTAAGTCCGCGAACTCCAAGGCTTCCTCGTCGTCCCAGTGCCTAGACGGGTGGAATCTCCTCTCGAGGAAGCCGTGCGCGTGCTTGCAGCCGTCGCCCTTGGGGCACCACCCACCGTTGCGGTAGTAATCTCTGCACGGCTTCGTGTCATAGAAGAAGCGCCGCGGGTCACGGCGCCCTACCTCGACGGGGTGCAGATAGGAGCACCCGTCCTGATCGCAGCCTTCGACCGAGCAAGGTTTCACCTTGAAGCGAAACTTGAGGAAGTCGCGGTCGAAGGGTGTGCGGGAGGAGGACACAGCCATACGGCGCCGCTTCTGCTGTTCCTTCACGGAAACAGCCATGGACGCCGAGGGAATCGGGGAGGGTGGAGGAAGGAGCTAGGGTGAGGGGAGCGCGTTGGTGGCGACCAGAGGAGGCTGGCTGGAGTGACTAGGGTTCTTGACGCTTGAGCCATGCGTGATGAGCGTTTTCGTAATCGATTTGGCTTCGTCGACTCTTGAGCCGTTGGTGCATTTCGGCCCATGAATTTGGCCCATTTGATCAACGGGATTCTTAGCCATCTTTTTTGTAATACAATATTGGTTTGAGGTGTACACATAAACCTTTTTGTTTCGACTACTGTACCACCAAAAAAATCCGGTGATCAGTGCACAAGTTGGGAAACGCGTTTTACAAAGTCATTAATAACTCTTCTTTTCTACTTCACACGATTCCTCTAGTCACTTTATCTAGGACTTGCTTGCTAACACATATGACTGAGAGACATGGGAAATTTTGAATGCCATTTTTCTGAAAAATGGCACCGAAGTCGAGAAGAAGACGAACTGCAGGCGTTGCCCCACCGTCCGTCAGGGAAGAACCAACAGATCGAAGACAATGTTTCCACACTGTTATGTGATGTACAGATGCACCTGCTACGCCAAAAGCGAGAAAAACTCATCCTGTATTAAGAGCAAAATTAGCTAAAGGGAAAATTTGTGTTTGATACTCTTATCAACCAATCGTGCCATCACGGATGAGATTACCAAGCATAAATTAAACAATAGCCCTACCTACTCTTAGCACGTAGGACGGCTGGTGTGGTGTTGGTTTGATTCATTAATTTAATCTAGAAGCATGAAGAGTGAGGAGATATTATTAATTATTAACTGGTATGGGCGTATAGCGAGTGTTTTGCTTTACCTTTTTCTTTGTAAAAGTAGCTAAATCATCAATGCATAAACAAGCATTGATGGTCAAGGTTACTCTGTTAAGCATGGTTCTGTCACATAGAAACAAGCAAAGGACAAACAAATGCACCAAACTCAAGTTACCTGGGGATCGACCAATATATAACATAGTACGTGTGGCAGCCTGGCAGCTAGTTATGAACGCTTTCCTCTCATTCCGACAGTCCAGATCAATGCAAATCCTTTTCTCCTATAATTTGGATTTTCTTTTCTTTTATTTTGATGCTTTTTCTCTATCCATTTAAATGTATATAATCAGTAATGTAGAGAATCAAGAAAACAACACCTGACAACAAGGTGTATTATCTGTACAAAATGTACCCACCCTGCAGTTGCAACCGAAAGACTACATCGATTGCAACTGGTAGAATAGACCAATTGCAACTACATGAACCAGTTGCAATTGGACGCGAACTAGTTGCAACTCAGACCGACCCGGTTGCAACTCAGACCGACCCGATTGCAACCGGACGCGAACCGGTTGCAACTCAAACCGATCTAGTTGCAACTGGATATAATTCAGTTGCAACTAGAACTGTCACAGTTACAACCGAGAGGGTACGTGCATTCTCTATAAAAATTCACCCGATATTGTTTGTGTTACAAGATCACAACCAAACCGAGATATACACAAATCTATACATCCTGGTAATTAGGGGCAGACCCCTCATGATGTTAAACTTCAATAAGTTCATCTTCATCTTACGAACCTAGCATTGGCCACTCTTGAGCTTGTCCTGGGACACGCAGGGAGGAGAGCAATTGTATAACACTGCTGCTTGCAAGGTTAACGGGACTATTTGATCGGTGTCTTGGTCTGTTGCAGTGGCAGATCCACAGGGGGTGCCATGGATGGAAGGTCGAGAGGTGAGGAAACAGCGAAACATGATTTCAGAGCATAGATATTGCCCTTAGTATAGCTGGAAGCGAGTTGTGCCTTCGCCACTGGTCTGTTGCTGTTGGGAGTTTCAGCTCATGCCACGCCATGTTCCGCTTGCTCCGAGTGGCTGAAATTAGCTGAGGTGCCTAGCAGAGCCTGAAATCCTTATGACGGTGTCGCCCCATTTTGGGCAGGTACGAAGGCCTCGAATGCAGGGCTAGGAAAGGATGAATTGGACAAGTCTCTGTACGAATGCATGCGTTGGATGAACGGACGGCATGAAAAGTTAATGGGTCGGTGCAACGGTGAAGTGCAACAACGATCAAGTGAAGAGAAAACCAGTAACGCCGGTTAAACCGAAGGTAAGGAGATAGGCGTCGGCGCAATGCCAACATGGCTTGGTGATACGCATAGAAGCTCTAGAAGATTTTGGACAAAAGTGCCTTCAGCACCGGTTAAACCGACAGTGCAAAAGAAGGTATCGGTACATTGGTGCTTCAATGTGCCCGAGAGGATTTTGGAATTGTAGATGGTTGGCTCAACAAAATCTTCAGCACCGGTTGAACCGACATTCATCGGTGCAAGCAGAAGCAGGCCGTTAGAATTTAACGGCTACCAGGCAAGTTCAGTGTGACCGGTTAAACCGATGGTGGCAACCGGTTTAAACGACGCTTTAAGCTTTTCAGGGAAAAGGAGGTAACGGCTATAAGTGGCTTGCTAGCCTATATAAACGCCTCACCCGAGTCATTTGAGGCTACCGAAGTTCAGAGAAACCATACACACAAGAACGTCTCCAAGCCATAATTGAGCTAATTGATCACATCCATAGGCTTTAGCACATGCTTTGAGAGTATCAGGCTAGATTAGGCCTAGAGACAGTGAGAGAGTGAACCACTGCTGTTGTCAGGGGGAAAAGTAAACGGTCATCTAATGACTGTTTGGGGAACAATTATGGAGGCCCGGACTGACCTGCGGCAACGGCGACCATCGCCAGCCCAACACGAGGAGGCGGCGCTCCGCTTCGCCCGACCCCGTCCCTCGTGGTCGGACGCTCCCGATCCCCAGGCAAGCGGCGCCACGAGGGTCCGCCTCGCCCGACCCCTCGCCACGAGGGTCCGCCTCGCCCGACCCCCCGCCACGAGGGTCCGTCTCGCCCGACCCCTCGCCACAAGGGTCCGTCTTGCCTGACCCTTGCCGCAAGGATCCGCCTCGCCCGACCCAGGGTCCTAGGGTCGGACTCACGTGGGCCCGCCGGACGGAAATCAGACTCGGGTGCAGCCTTGCCTTAAATGCTCCACGGCTCGGGCGTGCGGAAAGGCGTCCGCGCCGCTGACGTGACCCGTCACACCTACCCGCCCACGACCGCGCCGCGCGCGGTACAGCAGCTCAGTCCTCTCTGATTCGCTGTCAGGCCATCATGACCCACGTCGCCTGGCACAGGAGCACGCCTGACCGTCCGCGCTCCGCCTACCCATCCTCGCACCCCGCGATTCCGGCGACAGGGACAGGGCGTCCGCGCCGCTCACGCCGCCTGCAGCATAACAGGGACAGTCGTGACAGCCGTCAGCACCGACAGGACGGAAGCCACCGCCATCATCACGCACGCCCGCCGTAACCGGCTCCCGAGGAGAACGGTGACCAGATCAGCGCAGGCCGCCCGGTGAAGCAAGGAGACGGAAGACGGCCGCGGCGCCCGGGAAGCACGAATCTTCTTCTTGGACTCCGTGTTCCCTCTCCCCCTCCGTTCTTTCTCTCTCTGTGTACCCCACGCACGTCTCGCATATGCCTGGTCGACTCCCTGGAGCTATAAAGGGAAGGCCAGGCCCAGGAGACGGGGGAGGATTTTCAGACTCTCACACGCTCACACACACGCTTCCTCACTTAGACTTTCTTCTTCCTGGCAAAGAAGAACACGCCCGCTCCATTAGAACCCCGTTACACACCTTAGAGACTTAGGACCGGTTCCCTCTCTCGCCCTGTTGTAACCCCTACTACAGAACCCGCGTGGGTAACACGAGCAGCTCCCCATACTGGACGTAGGGCTTCTTCACGCCCGAACCAGTCTAAATCCCGTGTCACCCGCGCAACCATCTGAGGCCGTACGCGCATAAAAGAAATTTACTAGTCTAAGTCTTGATCACCAATCTTGACAACGACAGCTGTAATCTTGATGTGCCTGCCCATTGGAGTCTTGGTGACTCGATCGCCGGCAAGTCTTCGACCCTCCGGTTTAGTATGGAGTGGCGACGACGGCTTTGTGCGGGGGACAAGGAGACCCCACATTCGTGGGAAGCTCCGTAGTGAAGACGACGTCAAGGTGACTGATGCAAGGGTGGTGAGCATTACCTTTATGGCAAGAACCTCACCTACTTAGCGTGAGCCTTAGTGGCGAGATCAAACCCTTGATCGGAAGAGACTTGGTGACCAGAAGCGTATCTTGGTGGAGCTTCAACATGGACTAGGGGTGGCTTTAGCCCACCGATATAGCGGGAAAAATTAACGTACCGAGTTTGCATTTTCCTAACCCACTACTTTACATTTCCGCACTTCTTTCATGCAACTTGTGCCTTTACTTTCTTAGAGTACAATCAAGCTAGGATTGGCTATAGATTACTAAACTCTTGTTTTAGATGGGTTGGAACACTAGATGAACTGTATTGCAAATCTAGATAGAATGTTCTTGTTTTGTGCAATTTAGGTGAAGTCATAGGTTATATTTTTATATTTGTTTAATTCATCACTTCTTTCTCTTAGACTACGAGCACCGTTTTCTTTCAGAGGTGCCTAAGGACCTACTAGTAATAATCTAATAACTTTTTTTAATCGGAATAATCTAATAACTGTTCATTTGCTGAGTAAAAAGATTATCATCTTAACGTACTAAGCATCGAGCAATAATGTTACGTAAGGATCAGTAAACGAGTGTCTGCTCGTTGGCTGCTACTGTCGTGTCCAGACTTGTCTTTCAGGTCGAATTTATTCGCCGGCCTGACTCTCGCCGATACGGCCAACGGGTGGTCACGTCGTTGGCTTTAGCTCAGATGGAGAGAAAAACAAGCAAACGCGGGAGTATTTTAATGGGCTAAAATTGAGCAGTAAATTTTAGCAACTATTAACATTTAAATATTTGCTAATATTTTTAAATTTTAGCTAAAGTTTAGTCCACTCCGTTAGCACTTCTATTTGAATAGGCTAGTATTTTTTAATTAATGAAAATTCCGGCTTTGAACATTGTATCACATAAACGTAGCATTTAGACTATCAGCACGTGCCAAACAAAGAAATCAAACAAAGAGCACAACCGCTGTAAGACTAGGAACTAAACAATAATTCTGCTTCTGAAGTTCCATCCGAATTTGCTGTACAACTCTATGATGGCGCTCTCCACTATGCTGCAACTTCTCTTCCTCTTTAGACAATTCGGATCAATACTTATCCAATACACCCCCCCAGAATAGATTAGCAGTAAAGTTTAGTACATTTGGACATTGCTCGAATCCAAACAGCCCTGAGGCAGAAGCGGAGGACTTCATTTTTCTATTTTTTATCATTTCTTCTTACGTCTACGTCCGCGTCGGCACTGCTGGAGGCGGCCAACTCAGCCCGTGACACGTCAGCCAGTTCAGTTGTGTGCAAACTTGACTTCTGAAGTGCTCCCCCCTCTCTTTGTGAACTGTACGTATCTCGGGCGGCGAATCCTTGGTGAGGCAGCTTTGTTTGTTGTTTTCGTTACTGATCGCCTTGTTTTCCACTAGGACGCGCTACCAAGTCAGTCGCTACTATACAGAACCGGCACGCATAGCATTTTCCCCTTTTATTACATGGTTTATCTGCATTGAGCAACAGAAGCTTTGGAGTCACTAGCTCGCCGGCCAGGCGGGCCCCGGCGAGTCGGGTCACCGGCCACCGCCAAACCCAGCCGCGCCAAGGTCGTCGTCGCGCTAGGACCCTCTCAACGATGGACAGGCAGCGATTTTTTTACTTGTTTTTAAACAGCAGCAACAATGGCAGCAAAGGGCAGGCAGCTCCATGCAGTTCATGTTGCAACAGCCAGCAGGAGAGCAGGCCATGTTTGACCTGCTGCTGCCGAATCCGCCAGCCTTGGTTGGCTTCCACGTACGGGCGGCCCGTGTCGAAGTCAACGCTGCAGGCCCATCTTGACCTCTTCCGGGGGACTCCGACTTGTTGCTTCGTCACCCAGGCAGAGGATTGGGGAGTGAATTAGCACGGGTTGGGCGCGCGGGGCGGTTGCTAATTAATGGCCCGGCTAATTATTACCCTCGACGTGACGGCAACGTGACGTGAGCCGTGAGCCGAGAACAGAGAGGCGCGCAAGGCCAGCGGCTGAATTGGTACAGGGAGCGGAGCGATGCGACGGGAAAACAGGCGCTGATCGAGGCGCGCGTGAGTGCTACGTGGCGTACCTGCGGTGGACGTCCTCGGCACTAGTATTCCCTTCGTGGTACTATCTTTTTATGGCATCTATTCATTGATGTCCCTTTATGGTACCCCTTCCCCATGTACATATATGCACATTCTTGAGATCAATAATAAGAATTTATTTCTCTCCCATTTTGTACCTCTCATTTTATATTTGAACACTACTACTTTAAACACCTTCAACGGTTTGAAAGAAAATGCACGTACTATGGCACCGAGTACGCCGCGGGTTTTCTTCTCATTGTTTTCTTTCTTTTTTTTCCCCTCCCTGAGAAAGCAATGCAAGTTCGACACCCGGCGGGCGCGGGGTCGTACTCGTACGTGATGGAGTCAAACGCCTCGTCATCAAGAAGTTTCATCTTGGGGGAGAGAGGAAGGAAGAAAATTAAAGGAGCACTTGCAAATTTTGAAATTTGCAACGCGGCCTTCTCGAACCAGCAAGAAATGATGTCCGGTTATTTTTGAATACAAACAGCCAAACAGGGGGAAAAGTCTCCAAATTGCTCAAGCCTGAACGGAACCATTCTCCTTGGCGGTGACGGCGAACCCATGCTCAGGCATGTAACATGACGCAGGTCACGAGCGATGGTTACCTGACCGGCTGACTTGAGCACTGACCCCCTGCCGTACGGAGCCAAGCTCCCCCACGCTCCCGGGCCCGCCGCACCGTCTGAGCTCCGCAGCCGTAGATCCGCGGGTGGACGGCCCGCGCGAGTCCGGCGCCGCAGCAGTGCCCGGGTCAGGCAGAGGCGCCTGGCGCCCGGTCAAGCCCAGCCCATTCAAACGGTCAAACTATTTACGCTGGACTCGCAATATGAAAAGGAAAAAAAAATTACTCCACCTCCTCCACTCTAACGGCCGAATAATTTCCCGCGAAGCAAGTGACCTCCGCGCCCGCCACCGGAGAAGGATCTGACGGCACGGGGAACGGGAGCGCGCTCGTATTTATACCCGGCATCGCCGTCTCCTACTTTCCTCGGACACTCTCGCTTCCCTCCTTCTCCACTCCCCCTCCATCTTCTTCTCCGCGAGGTCACAGCAAGCTGAAGTGAAGGGCGCAAGCTGCAAGGAGCGGGGGTCGAGCAAGAACACGGCTGGTGAAGCAAAGAAGGAGAAGAGACCGAGAACCCAAGAACGGAGGAGTTAAAGAGTACTCCAGTTGAGCCGAGGTTGCACTGATTCGGTCGAGCTATGGATTTAGTGTGGATGGGGAGCGTCGCCGGCGGGAGCATGCGGCGGACGGCATCGTCGTGGCGGGCGTCCGGCCGGAGCGACGCGTTCGGGCGGTCGGCGCGGGAGCAGGACGACGAGGAGGCGCTGCGGTGGGCGGCCATCGAGAAGCTGCCCACCTACGACCGCATGCGCAAGGGCATCATCCTCACGACGGGGGACGCGGCCGGCGCCGGCGTCGAGGAGGTGGACATCCAGGGGCTCGGCATGCAGGAGCGCAAGAACCTCATCGAGCGCCTCATCCGCACCGCCGAGGAGGACAACGAGCGCTTCCTCCTCAAGCTCCGCGACCGCATGGAGCGGTGAGCACTGAGTCCCTGACGACGACTCAGCTACCATTTCTGGAACCTTGATCGCTTCAGAAAAAAAAAACTTCCAGAACCACTTGCAAAATGTTCTGCACATATTCACGATTTTTGTTGGTTTCTGCAGAGTTGGGATTGACAACCCGACAATAGAAGTGCGGTTTGAGCACCTCAACATCGACGCAGAGGCTTACGTCGGCGACCGGGGCGTCCCGACGTTCACCAACTTCTTCTCCAACAAAGTCATGGTACGCACCCGCAGTGGCAGCTTCATGAATGCTTCCTAGCCGTGGAAAACGTACAACTTTCGAGTTTCTTCAGCTTCTGACTCCATTGAGCTGCTCCCAATCCAACCACAGGATGCACTAAGTGCTCTGCGCATCGTTTCGAGCAGGAAGAGGCCAATCTCCATCCTTCATGACATCAGTGGAATCATAAGGCCCTGCAGGTAAGGAACCGAAGAATTTTAAATATGCAAAATTTGAATTTTGGTCTCCAGCTGGACCGTACTCACCATGCATGTGGAAAATTGTTCAGGATGTCTCGTTGCTTGGCCCTCCTGGGTCTGGGAAAACTAGTCTACTTCTAGCATTGTCAGGGAAACTTGACTCATCTCTCAAGGTATATACCACATCTTGCATATTATCTTGAGTTTGAGTTGCTCTGAACAGGCAAAAGACAATTATAGATAAAAAAAACTTGCTGTAAGTTTGACATGGGTGAACTTCTAATGGAAATTTCCAGGTGTCAGGAAGGGTGACTTACAATGGGCATGATATGGATGAATTTGTCCCTCAGCGGACATCCGCGTACATCGTTCAGCACGATGTTCATGCCGGCGAAATGACGGTCCGGGAAACACTTGCCTTCTCTGCAAGATGCCAAAGAGTTGGAACACGTTATGGTACGTAACATGGACACTGAAAACGAACAAAGATAATTGTTTACCTTTGGTAGAGTGAATCTTATAGTGTTTTGGATTATACAGACATGCTCACGGAACTCTCAAGAAGGGAGAAAGAAGCCAACATTAAGCCAGATCCTGATATCGATGTTTACATGAAGGTATAATCTATTTAATTCGAACTAAACCCTGTATTTACATTGGAAGTAACTAGGGGTACTCAGGTTATTGTGCTCTTCTGTGCAAACAGTCTATCTCTGTGGAAGGTCAAGAGAGTGTGGTCACAGATTATATCCTCAAAGTGAGTAAAAATACACTTAATGAAAAGTAGCAGGAGAAATGGATCTGCCCCCTAACAGTACTTGTATTTCTTTGCAGATTCTGGGTCTGGAGATCTGTGCAGATACAATGGTTGGGGACTCTATGATCAGAGGTATCTCAGGAGGACAAAAGAAGCGTGTCACAACAGGTATGCGCAATCTGCAGCCTGCAGCTACAGAATGATAAGTGCATCAAGCCCTTTGAACCTGACCGTAAAATCTGACTTCTTGACTTGTTTAACTTTCACAGGTGAGATGCTTGTTGGGCCAGCTAAGGCGCTATTCATGGATGAAATATCCACTGGTCTGGACAGCTCCACAACATATCAGATCATTAACTCTCTAAGGCAGTCGGTCCACATCCTTGGTGGAACGGCACTTATCGCATTGCTTCAGCCTGCACCTGAAACATATGAGCTCTTTGATGACATTGTTCTCCTCTCTGAGGGCCAAATTGTATACCAGGGTCCTCGTGAGAATGTCCTCGAATTCTTCGAGGCCATGGGCTTCAAATGTCCTGAGAGAAAAGGTGTTGCAGACTTCTTGCAAGAAGTGAGTATTCCAAAAGAATCATGCTAGCTGCACGTTGTGATTCGGAACTCCAATCTCACAGTGTTTCCTTTTGTGGTATCGCAGGTTACGTCTAGGAAGGATCAGCATCAGTACTGGTGTCGAAGAGACGAGCCATACCGATACATCTCAGTTAATGACTTTGCAGAGGCATTCAAAGCATTCCATATTGGGCGTAAGCTAGGATTGGAGCTCAAGGTGCCATTCGATCGAACCCAGGAACCATCCTGCAGCTCTCACAACGTCCAAGTATGGTATCAGCAAGATGGGGCTTCTCAGGGCATGCTTCTCTAGGGAGTGGCTATTGATGAAGAGGAACTCGTTTGTTTACATCTTCAAAGTAGTCCAAGTACGTATCCTGCTTCCTGAAATCTTCTCAATTCAGATAATAAATTCTGATGAATGTTCCATATTTGTACCAGCTCATAATCCTCGGAACCATTGCAATGACGGTTTTCCTGCGCACGACAATGCATCGACGCAGTGTTGAAGATGGGGTGATATTTCTGGGGGCAATGTTCCTTGGCCTAGTCACACATTTGTTCAATGGTTTCGCTGAGCTTGCCATGAGCATTGCAAAGCTGCCGATATTCTATAAGCAGAGGGACCTCCTCTTCTATCCATCTTGGGCATATGCATTGCCTACATGGGTGCTCAAGATCCCAATATCATTCTTGGAATGCGCTGTGTGGATTGGCATGACTTACTATGTCATTGGCTTTGATCCAAATATCGAAAGGTTCTTCCGCCATTACCTGCTGCTTGTACTAATCAGCCAGATGGCATCTGGTCTTTTCCGGCTTCTTGCTGCATTAGGAAGAGAAATGGTTGTCGCAGACACCTTTGGGTCATTTGCTCAGCTTGTTCTTCTGATTCTTGGTGGCTTTTTGATAGCAAGAGGTATGCCAAATCTCCATTCGGACAATGTTTAGATATTATCCAGAGCATGGAACTGAGTCTTCTCTCTCTATCTACAGATAACATCAAGAAATGGTGGATTTGGGGCTACTGGTCCTCCCCTCTGATGTATGCACAGAATGCCATAGCTAATAATGAGTTCCTGGGCCACAGCTGGCAGATGGTAATGCATCTTCTCTGAAGCAATCTAGGCGTGATCATTGTGTAGTTCAGATAGATAGATGACAAACAATGTCAAACTTTATGCAGATTGTTGATCCAACAAGCAATGAGACACTTGGTGTCCAAATTCTGAAGGCACGTGGCATCTTTGTCGACCCAAACTGGTATTGGATCGGTGCTGGTGCATTGCTTGGGTACATCATGCTCTTCAATATACTCTTCATTCTGTTCCTCGACTGGCTTGGCCGTGAGTACCTTCGCAGCTCAAAAATAGATTAATTCATAGAATTCAAAGCATCTCATGTTTGGCACTGACGCCGTTCTCAAAACCACTGCACTTGGGAAAGGTCAAACTGTTGTTTCTGAAGAGGAACTGCGGGAGAAGCATGTAAACCGTACTGGTGAAAATATCGAGCTGCTGCAGCTTGGAACAGATTCCCAGATTTCTCCTGATGGTTAGTCCAAAGCATATTCGTGTGCACCACCTGATAAATCGAACATGCCGTTGTTTGATTCTTGTAACAAGTCTAACAAATGCAGGAAGAAGAGAAATCGTTGGAGCTGGCACCAGGAAGAGAGGAATGGTACTTCCATTTACACCATTGTCAATCACCTTTGACAATATCAAATACTCTGTGGACATGCCTCAGGTAAGCATACATCAGAAAAAGTGCCTTATATTTAACACAGAAACTCGTAATACTAAATAATAAGTATTAATTCTATGAATTTTTGACAGGAAATGGAAGACAAAGGTATTACTGAAGACAGGTTACTGCTGCTGAAGGGTGTAAGCGGAGCCTTCAGACCAGGAGTCCTGACAGCATTGATGGGAGTCAGTGGAGCGGGTAAGACTACCCTGATGGATGTACTGGCAGAAGGAAAACTAGCGGTTACATTGAGGGAGACATTTCCATCTCTGGATACCCAAAGAAGCAAGAGACCTTTGCTCCGATTGCTGGCTACTGTGAGCAAAATGATATCCACTCTCCACATGTCACTGTCTATGAATCCCTCCTGTACTCAGCATGGCTTCGGTTGCCGCCAGAAGTAGACTCAGAAGGAAGAAAGGTAGGTGAAAAAAACCCTTCATTTTGCTAGCCCATAAGCAATTCATTACCATTTTTCATTGCAAACTATTACTAGAATTCTTGGCTAATTGGATCAATTCATGGATGCAGATGTTTGTGGAAGAAGTTATGGAACTAGTGGAGTTGACACCTCTGAGGGGAGCATTGGTGGGACTGCCAGGAGTAAATGGTTTATCCACTGAACAGCGAAAGAGGCTCACTCTTGCTGTTGAGCTCGTTGCCAACCCATCCATCATTTTCATGGACGAACCAACTTCAGGACTAGATGCCAGGGCAGCTGCAATTGTGATGAGGACAGTCAGGAATACTGTGGACACAGGAAGGACAGTTGTCTGCACAATCCACCAGCCCAGCATTGATATTTTTGAAGCTTTTGATGAGGTAAGTTGTGATAATTATGAAACTGGGAGCTTTCCATGGTAATCTTGAACTCTGGAAGCAACGCTCATATATCATTCTTGAACTTCCGCAGCTATTCCTGATGAAATGGGGAGGGGACGAAATATACGTCGGCCCCTTGGGACGCAACTCGTGCCATCTGATTGACTACTTTGAGGTGAGCTTCAGTACTCACTGAACAAAATATTCAACTTCTAACTTATGATACATGATAACCTTTGCTTGGTGTTTCAAATGTAGGGCATACAAGGAGTGAAGAAAATCAAGGATGGTTACAACCCTGCAACATGGATGTTGGAAGTGACCACCTTAGCTCAAGAGGATATCCTTGGGATCAATTTTGCCGAAGTATACAGAAACTCTGACCTATACCGGTATGTTCAGTGACATCAACCTCAGAATGGTGTTTGTCCTTTATCTATGATGTGTTTTATGTCACTGATTAGGATGCACCATTGCAGGAGGAACAAAGCTTTAATCAGTGAACTAGGCACACCTCCACCTGGATCCAAGGACTTGTACTTCCCAACCCAGTACTCACAGTCCTTCCTCACACAATGCATGGCTTGCCTGTGGAAGCAGCACAAGTCTTACTGGAGAAATCCATCATATACTGCGACTAGAATCTTCTTCACAACAGTTATAGCCCTCATCTTCGGAACCATCTTCTTAAACTTAGGCAAGAAAATGTGAGTGCCCTTGCTTACAACTCCCAACTGAGACATGAATGACCTGATCTATGTTGGCATACTGTGACAAAGAAACTTACTGTACTTTTGATCTTACTTTCAGTGGCACTAGGCAGGACCTGTTCAATTCTTTGGGATTCATGTATGCAGCAGTTATTTTCATTGGAATTCAGAATGGTCAAACTGTGCAACCCATTGTGGATGTTGAGCGAACAGTTTTCTACCAAGAAAAGGCAGCTGGCATGTACTCTGCTCTACCCTATGCTTTTGCACAGGTAATTGGTTGTAACTGAAGATTTAAATAAAACTAAATAATTGCATTTTTCTTCCTTGAATCTAGTGCTGAGTTATAACTTTAGGTTCTAACAGTTTAACCTTTCAACAGGTTTTTATTGAGATCCCACATATCTTCCTTCAGACAGCCGTGTATGGTCTCCTTGTCTACAGCCTGATTGGCTTTGACTGGACAGTTGAGAAGTTCTTCTGGTATATGTTCTTCATGTTCTTCACCTTCGTGTACTTCACGTTCTACGGCGCGGTCGCCATGACACCAAACAGTGACATTGCTGCCATAGTCTCAACTGCATTCTACGCCATATGGAATATCTTTGCCGGCTTCCTTATCCCTCGACCAGTAAGTGTCCAAGTGTGTAACTCCTTGTACTACATTGCAACAACCCAATTTTCTATATTGTTGATGCTGAAACATACACTGCTGGGTTGCAGAGGATACCAATATGGTGGAGATGGTACTCATGGGCATGTCCGGTGGCTTGGACACTATATGGACTTGTGGCCTCACAGTTTGGAGATATCACAAATGTTACGCTGGAAGATGATGGGGAAACAGTGAAAGATTTTGTCAGCAGATTCTTTGGATTCCATCATGATCAATTGGGTTATGTAGCTACTGCTGTTGTTGGATTCACAGTTCTCTTTGCTTTCGTCTTTGCCTTGTCCATCGAAGTCTTCAACTTCCAGAGAAGATAAGGGAAGCGACCTAAAAAAGTTAGTGTTGCTTCAGCTCATTTTCAGTATATAGGCACTACAGCAATGTAAGGTTACGAGAGAGTATATATGTAGCATTTGTTTCGTTTCTAGGCAGTTAACATTTGACATCATTTTTCGTTTTAATCAGTTTGGCCTGTAGTTATGTACTGAACAGAAAGGGGCCTATGTGTAAATTGTATGTAGATTGTGCATAATTGAGTTCAATGCAAACTTTTTCTTTAAATTTATACCTTTGGTCTAACTGATACTTGCTTCTAAAAATTAAGTTCATGGTACAATAACATGAAAAGAGAGAGAGAGAAAAGGCAGTGCCTATATAACAAATAAGGTCATTTCAGTTCAAACATACTTGAGAAAGTCCATGAACATTAGAAGTACAAGTTAATTTGAAGAGGAAAATTCAGAACTCAGAAGCAATGCATCGTAGACACAGAACCCAATAACCAGCTAAGACGGGAATGCTGGAGTACTCTTTCCCATCTCTTTCTTTGATAGTTTCTTTGATAGGTAAATATATAAAAGAGTCTACCTCATCTGAGGTAGCATCCTTCTCAATGCCGCTGAACAGAATTCCGACCCTAGCTCACTGAGAATCCTAGGTTACTAACTGTCCAAAATCCGAATCCAACTGGTATCCAGGACTAGATCAAATGGCTCTTCCCTAAATTCCTATCCAGAGACCCAGAATGCTTCCAACTACTCATAGCCCCAACCAGCAAAAGAGCCAAGGAGCAAGCAGGTGCAGATGGCACTGTTGGCAACTCGCAAGCCCTTCCCCAAACGCCATCACCAACCCACATCAAAGTATAAATCCCAAATCGACCTCTTCCCCCATCCGCACGCTTGTTCTAGATCAAAATGGATTGCAATTTGCAGCTTAGAACTGCTCAATACAGAAGTATAGGACGCGAGATTACCGCAGCTCACCGCGTCGCACCTGCAGCGGTAGCTCGCATTGCGCCAGCCGCCGCAGCTCACTCCGGCAGGCCGAAGACGGAGCCGCCACCGCATGCGAGGCGCGAATCAAGCCTTCGGACCGCGAGAATGGTCCACCGCCCGCGCGAGAGGCCCGGTCCCGGCCGCCTCGGAGTTCGCGCGACTCAGGCGGCGGTAGGGGTTTCGAAGTTGGGAGGCTGCTGTCCCGTTGGGTTTTGGGCCTTTCGGCTTTACTGAAGAAGGTAGTGGGAGACCACTGGCTCCTCTCTACTGACGAAGTGGAACGCATGCGTGATCAGTGATCGAATTTCGTTGGATTCAAACCACAGTAGTAGTAAGTGTTTGGCCAAAATTTGACAAGATGGCGACATTGGATTCAGTTTGCTTGTTCTGTTCTTTCTAGGTAAAATCTAACAGTACTAAGGTGGTATTTGGATTCAGGAATTAATTTTTAGTCTGGGTCACATAAGATGTTTGGATGCCAAATAGAGGAATTAAATATAAGCTAATTATAAAACTAATTGTATAAGCGCGTGCTAATTCACAAGATAAATCTACTAAGCCTAATTAATCCATCATTAGCACATATTTACTATAGCACAACATGGTCAAATTATGGACTAATTAGGCTTAATGAATTCGTCTTGCAAATTAACCTCTATTTATGCAATTGGTTTTATAATTTAATTATATTTAATACTTCTAATTATATCTAAACATCTGATATGACACGAATTAACTTTCATTTATGCAATTAGTTTTATAATTAGATTATATTTAATATTTTTAATTATATCTAAACATCTGATATGATACGACTAAAGAACCAAACATACCCTAAAACCGTTGAAAGACAAGACATGCTGAAGAATTATGTCAGAAGTGGTGACGTCTCGTGGCATCCTTCCTTTCCAGTGAGTATCGGTTAGGAATCACATCTTCACTCTATTTCTCTCATTTCAAGCTTACTTCAGATCCTGTTTGGATCCACGGGGGTAAATTTTAGTTCCAATCAAATCGGATGTTTGGACACCGATTAAAAATATTAAATAAAATCTAATTACAAAACTATAAATAGAAGTTAATTCACGAGATGAATTTATTAAATCTAATTACTTCATGATTTAATTATATTGGGCTACAGTAAACATATGCTAATGATGTATTAATTAGGAAATAGATTTGTCTCGTGAATTAGCCTCCATTTATGCAATTGGTTTTATAATTAGCTCATATCTAATTGGTGTTTAAACATCCGACGAGTTTAGTCAACCGGATCCGAACAGCCTCTCAGTCGCTTGATGTGGTGGCAGCGCTCGCATGATTCAAATAGCTCTGATTGATATCCCAAGTATTCGCTGCTGCAAGAACAGTGGACGGCCGTAGCTAAGTATGAAAAGGCTCAGCCATCTAATCAGGCAGCGATACCTAATCTTCCTCTGTTCTTCCTTAAGATGTTGTAAAACTGCATTTTTTTTCAACAAAATGATGTAAAATTGCAACAGTTCTTTTTTTCCAGAAAAAGAGAGAATGTATGATGTAAAACTGTATTAAAATTTGATGGACAAAGAAGATAGCAAGAGCACATCATAAGCGACAGGAACAGAGACCACAACACACCAACCACCGTGATCCATCCACTGAATGCTGGAGTTCTGCAACTCTGCATTCCTAGTCCTGAAGATGCATAAGCACCTACAAGCTAGTAAGTTCATGAAAGCATTAAGAAAAACAATAACACAAGCATTAAGAAAAACAATAACACAAGCAACCTTTATATACACAAGGACTGTAATACTATATATTACCAGCGTGCTGACAAGCCAAACCAATAACAGATTTACAGTCCCAAGGAGTACAGCTGATTCACTGAACTTGCTCACAGTCACAGGTACTGGGGTAACTAGCTTACTACTTTCAACTTACAGTTAACACTATACACCAATGACATCATGTTTTATTTTTTTGAAAGACAACATCATGTTTTATTTCGATGAACACTTCCAGATTGATCACAATTCTTCACAACTGAAATGTATCTACAACAAATCGATAATGGCGCGGCGACGGAATTGGTTGAACCGATCCTACTCGTCCTTCTTGCCGCAGCAGCAGAAGCACTCCAGGCAGTGCTCGCAGGCCTCGTAGCAGCAGAAGCAGCAGCACAGCATGAAGGCGCTGCAAGCAGGCCAAGAAAATAACAAAAATCATTTTCACTATGATGCATCTTACTTATGAGTGTATAAATTTGCTTCGATGTTTGTGCAAAACATGGGATTGTTGAGAAGCCTGCAGTTGTACTATGATTTTTTTTTTCTGCAGAACAGCTCATGCTCATCGAGTAGCTTGAGGTGATCTTACTGACCAGGCATAGAGGAAGCCCTTCTCCTCATGGCGCTTCTTCACATGCTCCATGGCCGACAGCTTCCGGTCCTCGCCCTGCGAAGGCTCATCCATTGTCGCAGCCGCGCGCCTATTCTTTGCGACAGAAAGGAGCACTACAATCTACTGAAAAGAGAGGAAGAAGAAGGTGGTGGGCAGCTAAGGGAGGCGTGGCTTGTTCTTGCACCCGTTCTAGTGTGGTATATAAGGAGAAGGCTGGCTGGAGCATGTAGCTTACCTAACCCCTTGCTCCTTGTCAGAAAACAGCATGGACAGTTGACAGTGTATTATTGTTTCATTTTTTTCTGTAAACTCTTGGCGATAAGTTCGTACGCAATCATCATGCTCCCCACCAACTTCAAACCATGGGCATGCAGATTTTTCGCAAGGAGATGCCTTGGAAGATGCCCTAGATGTCACTGTGAGATAGGGAGGTGTAAGCGGTGTGGATAAGTTGGTCTTTGACAGTGCATTAGCTCTTGCAAGTGGTCAGGCTGTGCCATGTGTGCAAACTTTGCAAAGGGCTGGAACAAGTTTGCATTTTCTAAGAAGCTCCTGCAAGTTGCAACAGATGGAACGAAAAGGCAGTATTCCTCAACATGCCGTTTACATTACCACATCATTGGCTTTAGACTTTGAGATCTTTTAGACTTCAAAAGAAGCTGTCATTTGCTTATTAAAGAGGAAAGGAAGGGACTTGGTGCCAAAAATAATATAACTATC
The DNA here is from genome assembly GCA_032594955.1 of Panicum miliaceum. Taxonomy (NCBI): domain Eukaryota; kingdom Viridiplantae; phylum Streptophyta; class Magnoliopsida; order Poales; family Poaceae; genus Panicum; species Panicum miliaceum. The sequence continues at coordinate 4,947,213 of CM064067.1, forward strand.
AATAGCAAAAACAGATGAACGAATGCGATTGGGATTTAATGTGCGAAAATGATCTGCACTGTCAACTTTTAATTTGTGTGATCAGCTTACGGATTTCCATGATATGCATTGTCATGCTACTGTGTGGTTATTTTTCAGTTTGTAGTGCCAAATTTATTGTAGCAAAGAATTTAACCTGTGTTAGATCATTAGGGTCACTAGGTGTTAGATCAGAGGGTGTTTTGCATTGACTTGAGATAAACAACAGCGGTTCATGAGTTACATCGAGAGAGACAGAGGGAGAGAGGGAGAGAGAGACCGTCAGGGGTTGTGGAGCTGGATCCGGCCATGGCGAAGATGATGGTGTTGTGGACGACGATGAGGCAGCGCAGGGGCGGCGGCCAAGGTCGAGGTCGTAGAGGGTGGCGTCGTTGAGGCCGACGAAGTGCACCGAGGCGGCGGCGAGGTCAGTGAAGTAGACGCAGAGGTGGTGGCGGCGCAGTCCAGGGGTGGCGGCGCTTCCCGCCGCTTCAGCGCTCCCTAAATTGGTAGGGTTTGTAGGTGGGCGAGTGGGGCACGGCGAATTTTGGCTTGCGTGCCCCGCGGCCCCCACCTCCTTTATATAGTGCTGCGCGACGGGGGTCCACCAACCACATCTCGGTTGGACGCCCCCGATCAGGACGCGATCAAGGACTCCGACTCGGTCGTTGGACCGAGTCGGACAAGATCAATCCTAACAACCTGCTGTCAATCCAGAGGAAAGAAAATACAATTGATTATATTTTTTTAGAAATGCATGATACAAATATTACAAATTTAGCGTTTCTAACAACATAAGGAAACAAATGCCATGTAGGAAACTTGATATATATAGGTAGTTCATATGTCTTCAGCATGTGCAGGATTTTGCACCATTTAACTAGGTTACTAGGTAGGCTCCTGTTTAACATTCAACAAGCACAATCCAAGGTTAAGATTTATCATGGTGACATGCCACCAAATGGGTGGTAGCTCCTTGATGTATATCATCCAAGCAAAACGAACCATAAATCATTTATCACTTCATCATACCAGGTGGGTCATGATTCAAAGTTAAGACCTAAAATAGCTCATGTTCCATGAGCATTTCTAAAATTTCATTTTTCATAAGCGGTTGGAGTATTGTTTTCGGACGTTATTTTCAGTGACTCATCTATGCCCCAGTCTCCACTACCTGTAAACATCAATCTCAGTGAGCACCAGCACTATGAGATGACGTGGTTCATGTGGCCCAATATTATGGGTGTGAGGTATACCCACGTAGCAACCCAGCCAAATATATCGAACGAATCACATGAGCTGCCGTGTGGGGGGTGCATAACATGACTGATTTTCAGGCATGAAATGGTCAGGGTTCAGAGAATATCTCTTGCATCAGCATATCTCTCTCACGGGGAAAGAATGTTGTTTTTTTTGAAAGGGCACGGGGAAAGAATGTTGGTTACAGTTCATCTGTATATGTTTTCTTTTTGTCTGAGTTGAACTAGCACTACTTCCCTCTATAATCCTTTACTTGCAACTTGTCTACACCATGATTTGTCCTTGTTTCGGACCGAGATTGATGTAAGAATTTTTTAAGAACAATTGGAATTATATTGTTACAAATGAGGTATTTTTAAACTGGAAATTTTACTGATTGATTAGAAGTTTTCAAATCATGAAACTTGCCAATGGAGCTGGAGAATGATGAATGAACGCTGCCGCCTCCTGGTTCAATGGCTATTTTAGTGTCTTTCAATCCTTGATTTTGATTTCTTAAGCTGGAGCACTGCACTGGTGTCAGCGAAGCAGATCTGCACGAAATCTACTCCAAGACTGCCACCTGTCGATGTGGACATGCATGTTTATCAACAAAAAACATGATTTGGTTCTAAAAATACATCACAGATTCAGAGTACCATGTGTCAGATTGGTTATGCCAGTTTGAATCAAAGCACCTGATGGTGATGGAACCGATATGAACAAATCCAAGTGCTATGATTGGGTTTGATGGCATGATCTCTCATGCGCAATTTATAATTGGATAATCCATCACGAAGGCAAGAGCGTATCCGTAATTTGCAAGAAACTCATAGGAATCAGGAAGCAGTTGAAAAATATTATAAAACAAAACTAGTCTAATTTACCTGATTATTGGGTGGATTTCATGTCACTGATCAATTTTCCAGTCTTTAGTTTACGCATGTAATTCAAGAATTGTCTATGCAATCGTGCACTGGATACTGTTCAATCAGGCAAGTGTCATGGTAAAGTTCTGGAGCAAATAACTATATGTGGGGAAAAGGAAGAGCTATTTACAGGCCCATGTGGCCCTTTTATGTTACAGTAGCGGGACTCATGAACAGCACAACAGCCTTTGTTACTACTTCACAGATTCAGGCCTGGAAACCTGCAAAGACAGAGACAACAGGACTTGAAGAAACCACTATTTTTTCTGATTAAGGACAATCTTAAAACTTCTATATATGCAGATGGCATAATACTGAGACTAAGTCTAAAGTTTTCGTTGTTTCTGACCAACTTGTCATTGCATATATGTCAAACTTAAAGAAAAGGATACATGCACGGCTGCACCCATCACAACTCCTTACAGAGCACACGTTAAGCTGTCCATTCCAGTTCACCAAAGCCACAAACCTGAAGACTTCAAGAATGGCGAGCTGGGCAGCCACCCACATTTGACGAGGCCATAGGCCATAGCCGCCAGCAAAGGCAACATGGAAAAACTCAGATTACGTATTCGAAAAATTACAAAGATTCAGCATCAGGAATATGTTTCTCTAAGACTCTAAGATGCGATCGGACACTGGGGTTTATAGTATAGACACAGCCCGGCAGCCGAGTATGAGGCGTCCACTTCCGCATCGTACTGGGACAACTAGTCTGCTAGGAGCCTAGAACACTACTTATGTACACCAGTCACCAGGTAGTTTTCGTCATTTCACCTTCTTTTCTTCCCACCTTCTGGTGACTTTCTTCCTATATAACCTATGTAAGTGCATCATACTAGTATGACTTGCTGTCCAGTCTGTTCCCAGTAAGGAAGAGAAAGTACTTGTTCCAAGGCAATCAAGTCCGTGAAGCTAAAATTCGCTAGCTGAGACTGGAGTCAATGTTCCCATGGCATTGGCTTTCTTTGGCCTCCACATAGTCCGTGCCTTCACAATGGTATGCCCTGACTCAAGGCACAGCAAATGCTCACACTGCAAGGTTGTTTCTCCTGAGCCATCAATGCAGTCAGTGAACACCGTGGTGTGTGACTGCAGCACACTGTCTCTGCCACATTCTCTCCTGTAGTCTAGGACAATGCTAGCCAGCTCGTGATTCTCAAATATAGAGATTGGAGCACTCTGGTGGGAAAATAAGTGCAAAAGGTCAGAGGGTGGTGAAAATACAGTAAATAAGCACTGCATCTTTATGCCAACGGAAAAGGTAAACACCAGGCAACAGATTATGTGAACTAGTGAAATGCTGTAAACCGTAGTGCAAAAACTATGTTAACTCTGCCAGGCATGTTGCCCGGTTCAAGGCCAATGAATCAGGTGGGGATATCTCTCCCCACTGTTGATCCTTAAAAAACGATTCCTAGAGCTAAATGAATAGGGAAGGCGTCCGTTCAATAGACTATCATGAATTACAGCATGGAGTCCAAGAGTAGAGAAATATTTGCATAAAAAACTGAAAACTGGGATTCAAGCATCAAGTTTTAGATCAAAGGTCACAAATAGAAACAAAAGCGTGTAGTTGTGTACCGAGTGACCAAGTGAACATGTTAATTATCTGGAAATAGCATTCTGTGTGCCCCTAGTGCAATATGTAAGGATATTGTACATTCAGACAGACACCTGAGCTATTGAACAGCATCTGGCTGTCCAGGGTAGATTAGCACAGAGAAGACTTTACTAGCAACAACAGGCATGCCTTTTATATTCTCAACAATAATATAAACTATGCGGCCGATTCAAATAATTATCCGAAGATATCCGAAGTAAAATTTTGTCACATGCCAATAAGTTAATAGGTTCAACTGCAATGTGGCTGATCCAAATAATTAACTCAGCAATATATAAACTATGCGAACAATCCAAAAAATAATCAACAGTATATAAACTACTCAGAACCAAAATTAGCAGAGCAATAAATGTTTATGTACATCGCAAAGACCAATTTGTTAATATCAAGGATCCAGTCATCAAAACAATGGGCATAAACATAAACAGAACACCATCTAGATGCAGATAAAAAGTAACATTGTTTTTACCTCAAGAATCCACCCAATGTATCTAACATTGTCGACATGCTGGTTGAGATCAAGGTCAGCCCATCGAGGCTGCATTATATTACATACCAATAACCATAAATTACATAACTAACAAACACGGCAACCATAGGATAAGACATCAATTTATGGCGTGTGCAATACTTACCGTCAAACCTGTTCGGACATATTTGCTAGCCATGGCTCCACCATTCCCTGGCAATTTCGGAAGTTTACGTCTGTCTTCATCAGCGATAGCTGTGCGCTCAAAAAAGTATGGTGCTATTTCAGTTCTCACTTCATCAGGAAACCTTGCGAGTTTTCTAGTATGCTTATGCATCATAACCCATTTACTGCACGTTTGGCCAAAGCATAAGGAGAAAATATCAGTAAAAGCAAATGGCTAGATGACAAAACTCTAACAGGTCATATAGATTTGTGCTGTAAGAACTAAAATGCATGCATAAATCAATAGCAATATGATAGGGAGGACAGTCAAGTGGCAATTGTCTATGCCGTGATGTTATTAATTTAAATAAGGACAGCATAAAGATGAAAACCTTGTAGCCCTCAATATAGTCTGGCCTGTGTTACAATCATGTAAATGCCAATCTCTACGCATTCCGTTTTTACCATGACCACTGACCCATGTATCTATGCCCACTGTATCGCCCCTGCATAAGAATTAAAAAACATTTAATTTCAAAAAACAATAGAGCCTTGGATTACCTAAATCCATTTAGGTCAAAGAAGTAACATGATGAAACATATGCAGCTCTCCTGCATATATTCGAGTAACATGATGAAGCAGATGGGTTCAAAATATATCAAGGTTCAATTAGATGATGAAACAGTAACAATATGGTGTAACATATATAAATGTTCAAAATTACTACGTTATAGATGATAACTAATTTAGCAGTACTTTATTGCGAACACTTTCCAAGCTGAGGTTCCTATTAAAATAGACATCAAACCACCTACTTTTTAAATATCAACAACAACAACAACAACATAGCCTTTTGTCCCAAGCAAGTTGGGGTAGGCTAGAGATGAAACCCATAAAAAAAATAAAGATCACGGATCTTCAGGTATGTGGATGGCGAGTCTCCAAGCGCTCCTATCCAAAGCTACCTCTTTGGAGATATTCCACTCCTTAAGGTCTCTCTTAACCGACTCGTCCCAAGTCAGTTTAGGTCTACCTCTACCTCTCTTTACATTTTCGGCCTGCTTTAGAACCCCACTACGCACAGGCGCCTCAGGGGATCTCCGTTGGACATGTTCGAACCATCTCAATCGATGTTGGGTAAGTTTCTCCTCAATTGGTGCCACCCCGACTCTATCCCGAATAACTTCATTCCGGACTCTATCCCTTCGTGTGTGCCCGCAAAACCACCGCAACATCCGCATCTCTACTACACTCAGTTGTTGGACATGTCGTCTTTTTGTAGGCCAACATTTAGCACCGTATAACATCGCCGGACGAATCGCTGTCCTATAGAACTTACCTTTTAACTTTTGTGGCACCCTTCTGTCACATAGGACGCCAGAAGCTTGACGCCACTTCAACCAGGCAGCTGAGATTCTATATCTAACATCTTCATCAATGTCGCCATCCTTTTGAAGCATCGATCCTAAATACCGAAAAGTATCCTTCTGGGCCACCACTTGTCCATCGAGGCTAACATCTCCATCCTCATGCCTAGTCGCGCTGAAATCGCACATCATGTACTCGGTCTTGGTCCTACTGAGTCTGAACCCTTTCGACTCTAACGTGCGTCTCCACAGCTCTAACTTCTTATTAACCTCTTCCCTACTCTCGTCAACCAGCACCACATCATCAACAAAGAGCATACACCAAGGGATATCATCTTGTATGTCCCTTGTGACCTCATCCATCACCAAGGCAAATAAATAAGGACTCAATACTGACCCCTGATGTAGGCCTATGTTAATAGGAAAGTCAGTAGGCCTATGTTAATAGGAAAGTCAGCTGTGTTGGTTCTCAACATAGCCGGTCCCAAACCCGGATAAAGAAGGAGGGTTGTGTTAGGTTTGGCGAACCAGCGTAAAAAAGACACTCACTCTAATGGATATGAACTAATGGATATGAAACCCATAAGAAACTACTTTTTAAATATCACTATCACAATTATCATCAACGACTTTTAGGTCCCCGATGAATGAGGTAGAAACTCCATATGGAAAATTTGTAGTATGCAATAAATTAATCACACATGTCCAAATCAGATATAGTTTCTGCATCGCTAAGCAATAACCAAAGTGTGAATCCCAAATAAAGCTTCCGCTAACTACAAACAGCATCCATGGGTCTTCTAGGGTATGGAAGCCAGAGAATATGCCATTTGACCCCATTTGGCCATCTGATTGGACATGAAAGCGCAGAAATTGAAGCATGCAATAGTTTCAAAATTTCTCGCAAGAATACTTGATACCTAATTTCTCACCAACAATAAACATCACCATCATATTTCCAATCAAACATCCTGAAGGCACTGAAAAGATGTAATATACTAATATTGTGGCTTTAACTGCAGCAGAGGGTCCTCTTTCTAACCTATCGTGGTACAGCAAGCTCACAAGTCAAAGAAGCAAGAGACAACAGTTATATATGACCCCCTAGCTGGCTAGCTTGAGAACTACACAGCACACATCATTAGCATATTTTTTTTTGTAAAAAAGAGACATCATTTAAACCCAGAAACTATAGCCAATTCAGCGTGAGGACTCAAATATAACTCAAATAACAGCAAAAGGATAGTTTGCAATCTGTACCAGCATGGGTACTGCTCCACCAGGACCTGCATTTGACTGACAACCCAGAACAAGTTGCGTTTACTCATCTCCGGTGTCGAACCAAAGCCATCGCCCAGCAGCCCAGCGCTCTTGACATGATTCAGCGCCGTCTCCTACACACACAGAAACAGAATGAAACAACAAAATTCGAATCCACAGTGAGCACCTACGGCACAATCAGACGCTGTGCAGGCCGTGCTTCACGGTTAACCACCTGCAAATGATTCAAAGCGTCTCTATCGATGCCGTCCGATCGGCCCCGATCTCGTACGACCGGATGGAGAAGTCCTGCCGGAACACCTGCCCACTGAAGCCGAACGTGTCGATGAGCATGTCGGGCCGCTTGGGCTTCCAGTCGACCAGCGTCCACTGCCGCTCCGCGGCCAAGAAAATGGTCGTAATGGCCGCGAGCAGCACGCTCCAATCCGGCAGCTGGTTGTAGAACGTCCTCGGCGCCGAGGGGCGGGCCGCCTCGTCCTCACCGTCAGTCACCGCAGCCTTGCCGTCGCCGCCGCTCACCTTGGGGACGGCGGCGCGCAACCTTGCCGAGGACCTCACCACGCCCGCGCTTCCGGCGACCCCACGCATGTCCAGGCTGTCCTTGGACGACCCGCCCGTGCCGTTCTTGGGCGCCGGCGCCGGCGCCGGAAAGAACGCCGACGAGGCGACGGAGGCGGCCATGTGAGGATACGGCCGCACAGGCACAGCTCCCGCGTCCAGTCAAATCGAAGAAGCCAAGCTGGATTTCAGAGGGGAACAGCTTTAGATTCTCGAAAAGATGGCAACTTTTTCGATTAATCGACTGGCGATGGAAGAATTCTTTGAACAGAAACTTCACAGAGTGCTGGGATATGGAGAAGGGGCCACTACGTCTACCGATTTATCAAAGCAAAACTCTTCTAATCACTGAAGTGGAAAATTTTAGCATGACAGTAAAACTCCAGTACTACTACTGATCGAAGATGCCAAGCGTCTGGGATGAGCCTCCATCTCTTTCCAGCAAAACCAATTAAGATCATCGGATGTTCCTGGGCTCTTGGTACTTGCAAACCAAGAATCCAACCGACAGACCAACCCGAAAGGAAAAGGGGGCGTTGTCCCCATGAGGCATGTACAGAGCACTGAGAGCAGCGAGAACTATCCGGGCCGGCACAGAAGAGAGGGCGACTGTGCCGAGAGGAGGAGACGCGGGGACAAACCTCACGAGCTAGCGCCTTAGCGGGGTGCCGGGCCGCTCCTCCTCCTCTTCCTCGCTGTGCTCTCGCCGCCGCTACTGGACACGGCGATCGCGCCGCGATGGTGAGAGCTGCGCTGAGGCGGCGAGGCGTGGAAGCTGGACGCGCGTGGTGGGCCGCTTCGAAGTGGCTGGCTGGCCTCGGAGGTGGGCCGCAGCCCTTTTAAAAGGCTAGATTCGGCTTGCTGCCGATTGACACCTCTGCCCTCGGAGGTCAGCGGTAGACTCCGGAGTCAACGGTCAAGTCCAGGGAGAATCTGGGGATGGAGAAAAGGCCCTTCTCCGACGTTTGGCGACGCCACCACCGAGTAAGCTTGGCGGAGACGAATTAGCAGTATCTAAAGGGTCAAGTTTTGAAGAAATACCTTCATGACTTATCACCTAATTCATCTCAGACTGCCATAGTATACTCATGCTGGGAAATATTACGCCCGTACCCTGGACGACATCATGAAACCATACTTTGGATATGAGAGTTTTATCCAACGCTTTAAGAAACTAGGATGAATTGCGCGCTTTTTCTGCGCCCATAGAGAGCTGGAGGCTGCCTGCGTGATTACATCTGTTTGATGTCTCCTATTTTTTTTCCTTTTTGTTCTGGGCGAAATACGTTTGTTGGAATGTGCTTAGGGCAGTGTTCGTGCAATACAACTTCCAAGCACACACCAAGGTTAAGGAATTAGTATGCACATGAATTATTCTCAGGAAACAAAATACAAATGGCTTTGATATGCACGGGGTCATTGCCTGATCCATTGATAATAAGAAGGGAGATGCACGCTGTTTGATAGTTACATTAAAAGAGGAATAATGTCAAGGTATTAAAGGGACAATAATCGGACTGAATTGCACCTGTTGTCCACAATGTCATGTCTACTTCATGTGTAAGGACATGCAGTGCCGCTTGTTCCAAATTTGCGAAGAAAAACAATCCAAAAAGAACGACAGCAGGTTCTCACTTAACACCGCAATGAGGACATCAGAAGGCAGCAATTGTATAAAAAAAATAGGGGCCTAAAACACCAAGGCGATTAAGGGCTGAAACCTAGTGTGGTGTGTGCATCTCAGGTAGGATTTGTTTCCCATACTGCTACGGCTTCACCAGATCGAAAATTGCATGTCCATGGAGAAAGCTCATTTGGTTTAGGGACAGTGTTAGTCTAAATGGTAAACGTCGCTAAATGGTTGGTCACTTATCGTTTACTCGCTCTGTTTTAAATTACAGTTCGTTTTGATTTTTGTTAGATACGTAGTTTTTTCTATATATCTATACATAGTGTACATCTAAATGTACAACAAAAAATATGTATCTAGGAAAGTTAAAATAAATTGTAATTTGAGACGGAGGTAGTAGCTATTTATTCAGACTAAACGACTATTTAAATGGGTTACACAATCATTAAACGGGATAAACGGTTGATTAAACTGATACAGCTAGCCACTATGCAACATTTACATGACGTGTAAGCAGGCTAAATGGTCATGTAAGTGAACGGTGCTAAATGATAAATAGTGGTAAACTGTATTATTTAGGCTGTAAACATGTATTAATTATTAAATGATTGACCGTTTAAATGGTAAGCATAAACGGCCTAAACGGGGTAATAGAACAGGATTAAACGTTATTAGGTGGGCTAAGCGACCGTTTGACACACTGTCTAGTTAAATAAAGACAAATCCATTTACATTCTTATATGTGTACATATTTATACATAATTATTTACATAAATAAATATTTATACTTGATTTCATACATGCATAAATATATACACTCGATTTTGTATATACATAAATACATATATTTGTTAAGATACTTATTTCTGCAATCATGAACATGCATATTTGATGATATGATATAAAATAATTGAGCCTATTTAATTTCGTTTAAATACCGTTTAAATCGACTAAACGCTAAATAAAAAATTACCAACTGTTGGGCATCAGCGTTTAAAATAAATATTGACGAGTGTAAATTTGTTTGCAAGGTAAGGATGGCCGTGGCCATGCGTTGAAGAAGCAGAGCCGGGATCTGAATTCCCAATCCCACCAAGTGATGCACATATAGTGGCAGGCGTGTTCGATTTCTTCACTGGACACCGACATCACTCACGCGTATGAAAATTGGGACCAGACTGACAGCAGGCAGGGCACGTTCGATGAAAAATGGTAACAATAGATCAATGCCCCGGTTGGCCTCCTTTTTCTTCGGGGATAAGAAGGTACTTATACATATACATGTTCCGTAAGTTTTTTTTTTTTTACCGAAGTGCATGGTAAAAAGTTACGCAGGGCTTTGGCCCATAAGGCCGAAAGCCCGAAACAACCAGTTGAAGGCCCAAACACTCACGCCCGAAGCCTATATTTATCTACGCAATAACGGCCCAAAAAAGGACAAACCGCCTGGCCGCCTCAGATACCGTGCCCGCACGCAGTTTGCGCGCAGCAGGATGCGCCGGATAGGCAGCCGCAGACCACACCACGCCACCAGCTCCTCGCCCGCCCGCCCGTCTCATCCACACGCACCCAGAAGCAAATGGAAAAATAAACCAACCAAAGCCGCTCGGTGCTCGCATCGCTAACCCTAAACCCCCAAATTTCCCACCTCCCCCGATCCCGATCTCGCCGCCGCCGCCGCCACGGGGCCCACCGGCGGTGCCGCCGAGCGCTGGGCTCGCCGCGGGCCGTCGCCGCCCCACGGCTTCCCCCGAGGTACGGTGAGAAGCCCCTCCCACCAGACGAAATCCGGCTCGCGCGCGATCGGTGCTCGTAGGTTTCGTAGCGCGTGTGTCTCCGTGTGGTGCTCTGGCTCGCGGTCCGATGCGGGGGGCGGGGGAATTTTCCGTCGGTTCGAGTGTTTGCGGTTGGGTTTGGGGGAAATTTTTGGGGGAGATTTGGTCTAGGGCTATCCCATATCGGGAAATTCATCTTCGGCCCGTGGCTATGTTCAGCGATAGGCTGGTCGCCAGGGCGCCCCTTTTGCAGCCTGATACCGATGCGCACTGCGTGGAGTAGTTTAGGGATCGTGACTCGGATGCTCTTTGTTGATGCTTTCGAATTATTCGATTGGTAGGATAGATTCAGCGTGTCTGTTACGCCGGGGATGTGTTCTATATGCAATTTTTACTGTATTAGGCTGTGGAGAGATCGATCCTCGACTCCTTTATGTTTGCTTCATTCTGTTTGTCCTATGTCACAAAATCTTAAGAAAATAACCGAGTCATGTGTCATTTTCAGTTGCTATTGAAACATTGAGCATTTTTTCTCTGTTTGTTCATTGTACATAGGTCGAAATGTCTGAATGCCGTCTATATGTTTTATTAGTATATATGCTGCCATGTTGGCACTTTATCTCTCAGTGTTGTATCATGGTAGTGTTATGGAATAGTTTTACCATTTACTAGATTGCAATGCTTGTTTGCTTCTTTTTTCTGTAGCAATTGTAATGATCCATTCTATCATCTTTTATGGTTCACGTGATATGTGTTCTTTTGTCATAGAAGAGTGCTTTCATAGTCATTCCTAGTTTAGGGTGTGTTTGGACAAGGTTTGTTTCTCTGGAATATTTTAGCAGTCTAGTTAAGAAAATGTTAATATTTAGTAATTTGGAAAGCCCATCTTCATCCCCTGCATGCGCGGCAAAAAAAGTGGCATTTAGGTGCTTAACTTTACACACTTCAGGTAGTCAAAAGTATTGCATCCACTTGTAATACAGTAACACTCAGTATTTGCTCATTTTCCTTTCATGGATCTAAGGTGCTTCTACTTATTTGACTCATTTTCAGATATTTGGGTTTGAAGCCACGGCAAATAATACTGTTATTTGAGAGGAGTTTCTGGAGATTTTGAAAGGTGGTTTCACAATGGAGTTCTCAAAGCAAGGCCAAGCACCCATGCCAAACAACTTGGGATCTCAACCGGTGCCCTCTTCAAATGTCCAATCTAATCAAGCAGAGTATGCATCTGTGTTTTATCCATCATTGCCTGGTGACTGGGGTTCACAGCCGATGTTCTCTGTGGGAGCTTCAGTACCAGTTAGCTCATATTATATTGTCCCCATGGGTCAACAATCAGTCCAAGTAGGTGCTTCCAGGCCAGAGGTTGCACGTCCATTGGGGGCGCAACCTTTACTAAGAAGAGTATCATTGAGGCCACCCCAGCAAGTTTTAAATATTCAAACATCTTTGCCAGCGATGATTGGGTCACAACCCTCACCGTCCACTGTGGGCAGGAAATCACAACAGCCAGTTGCTTCTCCAAAGGTTCAAATGCTGAAATCTCCATCGTTCCAGTCATCTAATAAACGTTCTGCACAGAAGGAGCCACCATCAAAGGTCCAACCCCAGCAACTTGAATCTGTAAGGTCCAAGTTCAGGGAGTCACTTGTCACAGCACTGAGGTTGGATTCTGATCAGCAGAATAAGATTCAGTCCCCTGATAATGTCCAACCTGATGGGTCTGCAGACAAGTTGAAACCAGCAGAAGGAGATGCTGTGCAGGATCCAGTGGCAACCACATCTAAAGATGTGAGCACAGTGAATTCAGATGTAGCCCCAACTGTAGCTCCGAAGAGATGCGAGGGAGATGAGAAGTTAAGCAGTGATTTAGTTTCGAACATGATCACGAGCATAAATGGTGACATACAGCAACAGTCAAATCTTGTTTCTTCAGAAGATGAGTTAATGGGTCAGTGTATGGTTGCAGATGAACTTTTGCAAGGTCACGGGCTTAGTTGGGTTTCTGATCTTGATGCTGGGATTTCTGAACCTAATGCAGAATCTAATCTAAAAAGGCCGCGAACTTCTGATGACCCTGGTGCTACAGAATCTCTAGTAGAGTCTGAGTCAAAAAGAATAAAGTCTGAAAATGAGTTAGCGATAGATAAGGAAAGACTCAATCAAAAGGCTGAAGGTTTGGCGTCTAGAATTGAAGAGGAGCTGTTTAAACTGTTTGGTGGAGTAAATAAGAAGTACAAAGAAAAGGGTAGATCTCTTTTGTTTAACTTGAAAGACAAAAGCAATCCTGAGCTAAGAGAGAGGGTCTTGTCTGGAGATATTGCACCTGAACGCCTCTGTTCAATGACTGCAGAGGAACTCGCCTCTAAGGAGCTCTCAGAGTGGCGGTTGGCCAAGGCTGAAGAGCTTGCACAGATGGTTGTCCTTCCGAATACCGAGGTTGATCCTAGGCGTTTGGTTAGAAAAACTCACAAAGGAGAGTTCCAAGTTGAAGTAGAAGAACCAGATGGTTTCTCAGTGGAGGTTGAGCTTGGGAGCAACCTTACTAATATGCCATCGAAAGCTGTAGAAGATCAGACCAAGTCTAATGAAAAAGCAAGTATGGATGGTAAAGAAGGTGTTCAAGAAAAAGATAAAGCATCTGATAGCAGTTCACAAGATGAGGATGGTGGGACAGGCAACAATGATATGTCAGGTGATCTAAAATATATCGATAATGAAAAAACAGATCTCATGCAGGAACTTATTTTGGATGACATGAAGGACACAGAAAATCTTCCGCCAATTCCCTCGTTAGATGAATTCATGCAGGGCTTAGATTCCGAGCCACCTTTTGTTGATCTCTCAGTTGGGACCCCTCAAGAAGATGGCAATGACTCTGAGGAACCTGACACTACCTTGGAGCCTGAGGGACTTCCAGAGACAGAAGATAAGGCTTCTGCACCAGAGAAGTCTGCATCTGAATCTGATAAGCCATCTGCGCAGGATAACAATGAGCCCAAGTTAGAGTCACCAGGGCATGCAGCGGTTCCAAATTCTGATCTCACTGAATCACGTGATGGAGAGCTGAGCAAATCCTCCCCTGGTAAAGATGAAGCCACAAAAACACCTAGTGATAATGTCTCTAATCCTGATTCTGTTCTTAACACCAAGACAACCAATATTCCTATGATACGCGAGAGCATATGGGAGGGTGCAATCCAACTGACCGTGTCTTCACTCTCTAATGTTGTTGCCATCTTCAAAAGGTATGTTTTCATCTCCACATATGACTTTGGATGACTCTCTTTGTCACTAGTATGTCTTGTTAATCACTGGATGTAACACATTCTTCTTCATTGTCTTCATCTTTTCTGCACGTATCAAACCAACCATTATTATAGGTTATTAAGTTTATAGAATTTTGAATCATCAACATTCTTGTTCATTTTTCTGTGTAACCTTTGTGGACTAGTAGATACATCAATCTGTAATTCTAGTAGGGTTACAACTCCACAAGCTTCCAACCAACTACTACAATCCAATGCTGTAATTAAATTAATGCTTTTGAAAATGGTGAGTACAATTTCAAGTGGAACTTTCATTAACTTCCACGGACAATGGCTGGCCATACTTAAAACATCTAGTGAATAGCATGAATGAGATAAGGAAAGCCATTTATTTTGTAATCAGTAATACATAATAATGGCATATCCATCCGAATTCATGGAGGCTGCCTTACTGGATTTCTGGCCGACATTTTTGGGCCATCATGTGGCAAGTCTCTTTGTGCTATTTTCTTCCCTTTGATTTGGTGTATGGATGGAGTGTGTTCTTATATATTATCGATAATGTGCTAGATGAGCTTTGTTATTGATTCATGTGTAAGGTTCACAGTTCTTGTCTTATATTTAATATTGTTTTCCCTATTATCTTTTATATACTAAGGTCAAAGGATATGTTAGCTGGTTTTAACTTGAAAATGGGTGCAGGATGTGTGTGGTCTGGTAAATTATTCAGAAATGAGTTTTTCATATAATTTTTGTATGACTTTCGTGCTAAACATTTGTTACTTTTCATGTTTTTGTACTATTTATGTGACTGCTAATTGCCTGCAAACTGGAAATTTGTAAATATATTTATTCCATCTGGATTGCTACTAACATGTCTTGAAAATTTTACCTTTTCAGTGGTGAAAAGCCATCCTTAAAAGATTGGCGTAGTTTTGTTGAGATTAAGGGGAGAGTTAAACTTAGTGCTTTTCAAGAGTTTGTTGAACAGCTTCCCAAATCTAGAAGCCGTGCTATAATGGTAATTCCTTTTTCCTAGTGTAGTCTGTTTGCTTTTCTCATAGACAAGGCTCAATATGTGCAGTATCTGCATGTTAGTCTCTTTGCAGTTTAGGGCTATGTGGACTGTTGCCATTGCAAAGTGCCTGATATATCCAGAGTTTGAGTGCTAGTGTTTTTTTTAGATTGAACAATTGTTGATGAACTTTGGGTCCGTGTTAGGAGCTATAGATAAAAAAAGTCTTAGGTTACAGATGCAGGGTAAGATTTAAACTTAATTTCTAGGCAGGTGGGATAATCTTGGCTGTTGATTGTAGGACTTCCATACCTTGGGGCTTAAACTGCCATTATTATATATATTTTCATTTGATATTATGACCAAAGTTATTGACTAAGCGGCCTAGAAGCTGTGAGCAGTTGTGTTACCAGTTGATTAAATTTTGATTTTGTAATTAGCATGTGGATTGCCTTTGGTTGGCCATTGGATTATCCATTTCATTGATGTAACTATCTGGTAAATTTTTTGATAGATAACTGAGCTGTGTTGGAAGGAGGGTTCTCCGGAGAGTGGTCGCCAACATATCTTGCAGGTTTGTTTTCTTTCTTTGCCACTCACCACTGCTGGTAATCTAAGATTGATTGCTGCATTTACTTAATTTGTTTCTTCTTGTGCAGACTATAGATGCATATATTTCAGATGAGAGAGTAGGACTAGCTGAACCTGCAGAAGGAATAGAGCTGTACCTGTGCCCTCCTCATGGGAAAACCGTGGAGATACTCTCTCGACACTTGCCAAAGGAGCACCAGGAGAGCCTTTCTGTGGCAGGATCATCCTTCATCGGAGTCGTCGTGTGGCGGAGGCCCAACATTCCCAGGGTACCCACCTCCCACCACAGGCATGATAGTTCCAGGAGGCAGTCAATCCTAAGGAAACCACAGGTTACAAACCCGGCCGCTCGGCCCTCCCTGCCTCTCAACTCATATGGTGCACCACCAGGCTTTCCGAAACAGCGCCACCACCGCGAGGAGGAAGATGTAACTGATGATGCCCCTCCGGGCTTCGGCCCCGGTGTTGCTAGGGATGAGGACGATCTTCCTGAATTTAATTTTGTTAACTCGTCACACCCTGCTGCTAATGTAACTGCGCATGCCTACAAGGGCCGGCCGCATGTACCTCCTCCCTCTGCTCGCCCAGCAGAGCAGATGAGGGAACTGGTTCAGAAGTATGGTAAAAGATCACCTGTTCAGGCCCACCGCTGGGATGACGACGATGACGATGACATACCAGAGTGGAACCCCACCCAGGCCACCAACCACCAACCGATCAGGCAGCAGCCGCTGCCTGCCGCCCCGCAGCAACTGCCGTTGCCTCCACCTCCCGTCCAGCAGATGCACCCGTACCACCACCAGCAGCAACAGCAGCAGTACCATGTCCCAGGTGCAGTGCAGCCTCAGGTGCCCATCTCTTCGCTGTCCCATGCCTACCTCCGGACCCAGCAGCAGCAGCTCCAGTCTGGGCAGGCCTGGCAGCAGACAAACAACGCGTGGTGGCCGGCCCAGGGTGCTGCCGCCGCCGCCGCCGCCGCCACTGCGCCGGTGACCAACATTGTACAGCAACCCCAGTATGGTGTAGTGCCCGGCAGTGGCAGCGTCCAGGGCTACGACGCCAGCGGCGTGAGTGGCATGGCATGGAGGCCGAGATAGTAGAAACAGCGTAAAAGTCAGCTGGTTTTCTATTCGTAGCTGTGGTACAACCTGCGAGCGTCCGTTGTAGGGTGTTTTTTCTCAATACCCTTTTTTTTTCTTGGTTGGCTGGTCATGTAAGTATCAGTGGTGTACACCCGTGCAAAGGATGTAATCTGGATTAGACTAGAAAGCTGCTGGTTGTATTCGTTAGCTTCTAGGACTTTCTACAGCCGTTTTGAACAGTAGCTGCTCTTACTGTTTCAGCCTGTGCTCGTCTGTAGGCACAGCGAACAAATAATAATGTTTCGCAGCACTAAAACTTTCGAAACCTGTTAGGCTCCGTTTGGACATTGGAGTGCTTGGCATTGAAGGTCTGAAGTGACATTTCGTGGATTGATTTATGCGCATCGAAAGATACGCTGCCACCACATGTTCCATCGGGTTACTATGCTTGCGTTTCTGTCTTCCAGTATGCTACTTCGCTTGCGTTTTGCCTTTTCGAATATCAGGTGGTGTCTGGCTTTGCACATGCTTGCAAGGTATTGCCATTGGCATCTCCTTTTTATCTGGGCAAGCATGGTACGTTTTGTTGTTTTTATACTTTTATATAGATGCTCTGTTTATATCTTGTCCAAATTGGAACAAAAAAAAAACCCAATGTTCTGTGAAGACGAAAATTCCTGTAGCAGATAAAATGCTTCGGATTCTCAACATTTTCTACCTTGTGGACTCCCAACTCATTCGCTCTTTATACATGGACCATTTTTATTATTCGGTGGAATCGGAATCGGACTGTCCGTAACCAATTACCTCCAACCAAACGAGCCGTAAAATTCAACGGAAGGATACATGTCGGACTCGGATCCGACTGACCGCGATAAAACCAGGAGCCGGCGAGGGGCGAGCCCTCGCAGCATCAGTGTTCGTCCGCCATCTACGAGAGGGCAGGGTCTCCTAGGAAAAGAGAGGGCATGCAGCAGGGGTCGACGGAGATGGACATGGATTTGGACGTCGCGGCGGCGAAGGGGATGAAGCGGCCAGCCGCCGCCGCCGTGGAGGACCTTGACGACGACGAGGAGCGGCGCTTGGAGGAGCAGCTGCGCACGAAGGTGCACAAGGCGAGCTTCTGGGCCTACCCCCCGGACATCAGCGAGATCCTGCACAAGGGGCGCCTCGTCAAGATGGATAAAACAATGAGTTACACTCCCGGCGCCACTCCTTCCGCGTCCTCCGCGGCGGCGGGCCTCTTCCTCCCCGTCGTCGCTGCAGGTGCAACGTCGACGTCCATCATCTCCATCTCCATCTCCATCTCCATCTCCTTCGGCCTCTCCTCTCTTTATTTCTTCGACTAGATCTGAGGGAACCTCGAGGCGGCGGCTGCGTTGTTGGCTTCGAGACTCAGGTTGGCTTCTGCGCCTTTTATTTCCCTCAGTCGAATTCGAGTCCGACTCTGACCTCCGAGTCGCCCGGAGTCGGAATCGGAGCCGATTACCAATAACTTCACCGAGTATTATTGTAGCGTGCAAAGTATTCCATTCGCAGGCTGTTATCGGCGGAGCTATGCATTCTGAAGCTTACGACGTTCTGGATGACGCAACTGCAAAGAAAGTCCAAGACAGAAGCAACGAACGGGCAGCGCTTGCACGCCGGCCTCATCCCGTGGTCCGGTGGCCGGAGCTCGTCAGGATCTGAAGATGTAGCCTGTCCATTGCCAATTTGCCATCTCCTGCCTTCTTGAGAATCAGAAACTGAACAGAGGTTTCAACCTTTTCAACACATTCAGAATTAATTAGAACTGGCAAATCCGGCCCAATAACGGGAGGTTCTATTCCCCGCATATGCGAGTGGGGAGCGACGCGTCGTAGAAGGTGCTCGCCCCCGCCGCCCGGTGCCTACCCCGCCCTCGCCCATCGTACAGCTCCCGCGCCCCGCCCTGGTCCCTTGCCCACCGGCTGTCAAGCCGCCACCTCTGGTCGGCGGTGTCCCCGCCGTCGCCCCGCAACCCGCCACCGCCGCCGGTCTTCTCTTCCTCCCCTCCCCCCTCTTCTAAGGCCGCCGGTGATCACCGGTCCTCCAGCAACCTGCCCTCCCGAAACCCGAAACCCTAAGCTCCGCCACCTCGACCACCACCCCGGCCGCCGGCGACCTCGCCGGTGGCCGCTCCACCCCTCCCCCCTCCCTGGCTCCCACTCCTCCGTCCGCGCAGGCGGCGGCGGCGGCTCCCTTCTGTGATTGAATCGCGTGGAGTAGCATATGAATAGTATTCCCCCACAATAACACCTCATCCGAATTTGTCTCGAGCTACTCCGAATACGCAAAATTCACAATTTCAAGTTCGAATCGGCTAAGCGCCGTGTGGTCTTCTTCTCTGAGCTTCGGCAGCCGTACGTGCAGGTGCTCGACCTTGCGAATGCTCCAGCTGCAGCATTCCGGCGAGCAGCTTCTGCGGGACGCTGGTAGTGCCCGACGGAAGCCGACCGGGCCTGGCATCTCGAACAGACACGCCTGGGGCTCGCCACCGCTGGTGCTCGCCGTGACCCGCCGGCGCGAGCTTTGTTAGGGGGTTATTTGCAACTGTTAGGGAGTATTTCGTAAATTATCTGATCGATCCAAATAAAGGGGGCTATTCGAAATATGCAGGGGTGTTTTTATAAGTTTTCGGATCGCGAGCTTCACCGCCCGGCTCGCCGGAGCGCCGCCTGACTCCGGCCGTCGCTCGCTCGCTTGGGTGCCTCTCCTTCCTCCTGCCGGCCGCCGCAGCTTGCGTGGGAAGATGGTTGCCCGATCCCCAAGGCGCGTTCCGTGCACGGGCTGGCAAGAAACGCCTGCTCCGCTCCACGCCGCGGCGCGCGCGTCTCGCCGGAGCGGCACCGCCGCGCTGCAGCCGCTCCTTGCTTCCCTGCCCGTTCCTTCTGGAGACCTCCTGCCGTGGATCCTATGCATCGTGTAAGTAAGGTAGCACTGCCAGTTCGCTCCTCGTTTTCTGAAGACCTGCGCAATCCTTGATTTGTTTGACTGAATGCTTGGTTTTAATTGATCTGTATGATCTTTTGAGGCCCTGCAGCTTGTATCTTTTGATCTGTAGATCTCCTCCATGTACTCTGTTGCTAAGTTTTAATTACAGTTTCCCATTCACAAAAATAATATTGTCGTAAAAAATATCCCTTACCAGATTGGCTGAAGGATTCATATGGAACAGTACAAACATGTTAGGGTAAAATATACCGTCGGTCCTTGAACTCGAACTTGGCTTAGGGTGTTATTCCCGTCCCTAAACTTTTAAAATGCACATTCAAATTCTTAAAGTGAAACTGTTTCAATATATGTGGAGCTTACGTGTGGGTCCAAATTTTATTTTTAAAATATTTCCGCTCAACTCTTATATTTTCTAAAAAAAATTTCAAAATTTTGTTTCAAAGCTTTATGCCGAATATTTCCTTTTCCAATATTTCCTACAAAATTTGTTCCTTTTGTTTTCTATTTTATTTTCAAATTTGGTCATATGAGTTTCTTGTTTTACAAATTTATACGGATATTTTGTATTTGAATATATTTGTACAAGTAAATTGGTATGAATTATTTTCGTTCTTATATAATTTTGTATTTGAATAAATTATATAACTCTTGATTTAGCTTAAACAACTGTGATTTGGAACTCACGTAATATAATTAGTAATATAATTAGTAAATTTATGGATTTGAATGTGCATTTTGAAAGTTTAGGGATCGGGATGATATTCCGAGCCAAATTCGACAAGTGGCGGTGCATTTTACTCAACATGTTGGAAGAAACCTTTGAGATCTGATGATAAAATGAGAACCCTGCACGTCAAGCTATCAAGGTTAAGTAAAAATCTGAAGAGATGGCCAGATGGGGTAAGGAACAAATTGCAAGGCTGAAACTGAGGGCAGAGACCGAGGTGGTGGCAGTGGCACTACGGAAACATGCAAAGCTTATAATACTGAAATTACCAGCGGTGAGAAGGATCAAAATCCGACAGCGTTCATGCGTCGCATGGATTAAGCTGGGAGATGCAAACACAAAACTTTTTCATCTCAGGGCAAATGCACGACAGAGAAAGAACTCCATCCCTGCACTAAGACCCGCAACAGCAACAGTCACTGCCCACCAAGACAAAGGCAATGAATTCTGTCAACATTTCAGTACACTCTTCGGCACAATCAACCCACCACTTCCATGATCTTCAACAGTTGGACAACCCAATCATTCAACAAGAAATCAAGACAGCTATTTTTGAAGGCCCCACCTAAAACGTCCGGGCCCATATGGCTTCATTGGATTGTTCTACAAAACCTGTTGGTTAATCGATCATCAAAGATGACATATGTGCGGTGCTGTTGTCTTTATATGGATCTGTTTTGAGTTTGTATGAAGTGTCATATATCTTGCTCTTGCAGCTAGGTGGACTACCGACCACCTAGCTGGTGTATACATGTATGCTCTTGCACTCTGGAGCGTCACTTTTATTTTTGTGGAGTACACATGTATGACCTTGCCGTACTGTGCTTGCATGGCCAAATATCTGGGCTCCCCCCCCCCCCCCCCCCCCCCCCCCCTTTTGGAGTGTATATATATTTTGTGCATCATGATCTAAACCTCAAAAGATCATCAAAAACTTTGGCCTGGGTTTGAAGTCGTAGTAGGCTTACTCATCAGCATATTAGACACACAATACACTGCAGGGGCGAGTGGCCAAAATCGTGTATAGTTCACCTTAACTTCCGAGAATGCAACAGCCAGGAATAGGTAACCATCAACCAAAACCATCGTAGCAGAGATGGCCGTAATCAAGATACGCCATACATGCTTTGACAGTGCACCCTATTTTTTACTTGCTACTACTGCACCATCGCGGGATGTACACCCCTGCCAGCACCGTAGCTCTGTCGACTGCATTCAGAATCTTGCGATTTCCCCGCGTCTTTGCCCATCTCGACACATGCTGCTTGTCTGAAGGTATAGATTGTCTGTACTTGCCATCTTTTTGCTCCTGTAAATCAGAAACTGAACAGGACCTTTCAGGCTTTTGACACATTCAGAGTTGGGCATGGCGAATCGGCCGGTTCATCTTCAGTGCTCACTGCACAATCACGCTCACGCCTGGTCGGATTTATCTCGTGCTACTACTTCGTCTGCATGGGGCGATTTTCCAGTTCGGATCAGCTAACGCTTTGAGCTCCGGCCACCCAGGTGCTCACTCAGCCTTGCCAATGCTCCGGCAGCAGAGTTTCAGCGACCAGCTTCTGCGGCATGCTGGGCTGGCACTGGCAGCCCCCCATCGGAGGAGTAGCCGGACTGGCGTCTCCAGAACACTTCTCGGATCACCACCTACTGGAGGTGGCCATGACTGGCCGGCGCGGGGAATGGCCGCGCGGGCCTGGCGTCCTGTCAGATATGATTCTTGTGGATGAATCGCATGGGTGGGGATCTTCCTGGGGATTCCTGTGGATGAATCTCAAGCTTGTTGATCGGTGGGTTCGGTGAATGCGGTTCTAGCGCTTTGCGCACCCGGCGCGGCCGGAGGACGGCGGCGGCCGGCGCCGGACGGGAGGGAGAAGGACCCGACCTGAAGCAGGGGGTTATACGAAAAACGTAGGGGATATTTTGTAAATATTTGGATCGTGACTAATAATCGTGATCCACAATAGGGGGCAATATGAAAATAACTGGAGGTATTATGAAAATATTTGTAAATTGTAGGGGAAATTATGTAAATATTAGTAATCGCGATCCAAATCAGGGGGTTATTCAAAAATATTTGGGGGTAGTTTTAGAAATTAACAGATGGCGACCCAATCCACACGCCGCAGCTCGCCGGAGCGCTGCCTGACGCCGGCTGTCCGTTGGGTGCCTCTCCTACCTCCTGCCGGCCGCCCCAGCTCGCGGGGAAAGTTGGTGGCCGGAGCCCCAAGGCGCGGTCGGTTCCCGGGCTGTCAAGAAAGGTGTTCGGGCTCTCCATCCGCTCCACTCCGCGGCGCGCGCGGGGCTCGCCGGAGCGGCGGTGGCACCGCCGCGCTCCGCCCCTTCCAGGCCTCCCTGCCCGTTGCCTCTGGAGACCTTCTCATCGAATCTCCAAACCGCTGTGTATCCTGGCATTCCTGTGCATCGCAAAAGTAAGCACTCCTAGTTCGCCCATTATTTTCTGAATCAACCTGCTCTATAGATCTGCACAATCCTTGACGCCTGAGACTCCGAATGATTGGTTTTGCTTTGTTTTCTGCGATTGCAAGTGGTTTTCAGTCATCCTGTCTAGGTACGGATCACCCCTGCACGAAGACGGTTTTCAATCATCCTCTACGCATTTTGTTGATGCCCTTCAACAAATCTAGACAAATAAAAAAAAAGTATGTAAACCAGTTGCACGAAGATGGTTCTACCGGCAGATGGAACGAGAGGTGGGGTGATTATAACCTGTTAACTGCAACATTACTACCTAAAAGATGTTGAGTTGGGGAGATTTTAAGTATCAGCCACAATACAGAGCAGAGCCAATAATCTTGAGTGGAGCTTAACGGGTGCATGTGGGCTGCAAGAAGATGCTGACAAAACTGAGTTCACAATTTGATCTACAGGGCATCCGACAAAAACAAGGGTGGACAGAAGAATGAATCAATAGGTTCATAGCCACACGGGACCAACTGGAGCTGAAAGTGTTACATTTATATGACCGCAAATTCACCTGGTCAAGTGCAACGGATATCCAACACCGACGAAAATTGATCATATTTTCTCCACAAGAGATTGGGAACTGGCACATCATCGACAAGGTAGGAACCAAGGTTAGGATGGAAAGGCCGATTTCTAACCAGAGCAGGACGATTGCACTTGTACTATCAGTCCTATCTGCTATTCCAACCTACCACATGACTTCATTTGCACTGTGCAAATGGGCAACCAAAAGAATAGACCGAATCCATAGAGATTTCCTATGGAAAAGCTCAGAAGAGGCAAGGGGTGGCCACTGCATTGTTAATTGGACAAGAGTCAATAGACCCCCCCCCCCCCCCCCCCCAAAAAAAAAAAAAAAAATTGGGAGGATTGGGCATCTTTGGCTCGCTTCGACAGAGCATTGCGCCTGAGGTGGTGGTGTTTTAAGTGAAGACGGCCAGAGAAGCCATGGGAAGGAATGCAAACAGATCATACGGCAATAGGGCGGCAACAGTTCAAAGTCTGCACAGTGACTTTAGTTGGCAATGGAGAAAAGACAAATTTCTGTAAGATAATTCACTTCAAGGAAGGGCGCCAATGGATATCACGCTGGTCTGCTGCAAACTAGCCTGGTGTAAGAACTACTCAGTAGCAACAGGATTACCAACCAAAAGATGGATGCGTGGATTGAGAAGAATGAACACTGAAGAGGCCGTAAGACAGTTCACATAGTGCTGGGCAGCATTGCAAGATATTCAGCTAACACAAGCAGAAGACCAGATCATATGGAGGCTTAATGCAAAGGGCGATTACTCAGTTGAATCATCCTACCCAGCCCAATTCATTGGATCGCATCCCGATTACCAATGGGAAAAAAAATCTGGAATGTAGAGGTAGAAAATAAATGTGCCTTCTTCACTTGTTTCCTTCTTCAACGGAAATTGCCCATGGCAGACAAAATCGTTGCACGAGGTGGGCGGGCCAATCTGATCTGTCAGCTATGCAGTACAATACAGGGACCAGGAACATAATGCTGTACTGTTGGACCAGGAACAGCCTGTGATCAAACCCAACACAGGGTGAACAAAACAGCCTGATAATTGTTGTAATTTTCTTTTTCCTTCAGCATACAGCTACAATCTGTAAATACTACTCTTTTATTCTATAACGAATAGGTAGCACACCTGCCTGAGCTTTGCTCAAAAAACAAAAAGGAACAGAGGCTGCTGCTTGGGGAAGTAGTAATTTGCATTGGTTTGGCATGTATTGAGATGATCATAATGAATTGCTTTGTACATGCATAAGATCGGGTAGGATTATTAGAAATTAAGCAAGCATGACACCTTAGTCATCCAGCAGTGACATACGTAAGGGAGGATTCAATTACTTGAGAACACAGACAAGCAGTTGCTGACCTTTTTGTGTAGAAACTGTGACTTGCCAATTATGTTTAGGGATAATGTGGATTCTTTTTCTCAAAGTGATTGGCTGATGGATCCACATGAGAATGTGATAGTTTATACATACATCTGAGAATGTGATAGTCAGGAACTGCAACATACAAAAACTAATGCTGTTCGACAAAAAATAAGAATGTAATAAGGTGAGCTAATCTAAAACTTGACGGTTGCTGCTGACTCTGACTGGCTGCTACCGTAGTTTGGCAAGCAACCTAATCTGGAACGACAGCAAGAGACGCAGGTGAAGGCATAAAGACATGTTTTGCCTTTTCTTGACACCCTTGAGCATATCTCAAACGGCAAACAAATTAAAGAGGGACAGCGGGAGAATAGAACATCTGCTGCTTGGAAAAAGTAGTGTAATTTCGTTTGGTCTGTATTGAGATAATCATGTGATTCGTTGTACATGCATAAGACTAGGCAGGTGTCCTACGGATCTAATGCTAGTGGAGCGGCTTTGGCCTGATGGCAATGAGCTGCAGAGTGAAGCTCGAGCTCCAGGCAGCGTGCGCGGTCCTCCCTTTACTTGCGGCTGCGGGCGACGACAGCGGCGCCCCGGATCCTCACCATGCGGCTCTGGTGCAAGAGCTGCCTGATGTCGGGGGGGCAGGTTCCTGTTCCAGCAGCTTCCCTGGTGCACCTTGCTCCCACGCAGCTCCTCCTCCCAGCGCCAGTCCTCCTCCAGCCCGGACGCCTCCGCCGCGCCGGCGTGCCGTCCACCTCCATGCCATCCATCTCCAACGACGTCCCTCGTTTAATTTTCTCACCCCCGGTATTGATCAAGACTAGGTCGTGCGGAGTAGGACACTGAGGCTGGAGGGTTGGAGGTGCACCTAAGGTCACCAATTTGCACATCTAATAAGCATGTAGCCCTGGTGGAGGAGCTCCCTGATCTCGGGAGGGAAGTCCTCGCGCGCCTCGTCCTCCCGCGAATTCCACTTGGGAACCTTCCCGCGCAGCTGCTCCTCCTGGCGCCAGTCTCGCTCCAGCCCCACCGCATCCTCCGAGCCGGCGGGCCTCTTCTTCCCCCTGGCAGCGACGGCCGGCACCAAGTCTATGTTCATGTCCATGTCCAACTCCTCTCCTCTCCTCTCCTCTCTCGAAAAGAGATCAAGATGGCGGCGGCGGCTTCTTCTGATGGTGGAGCATGACCTTCCAGTTGCGAGCCTCGTGGTTTTATGCGTTGATGGATCCGATCGACTCCGAACCCAAGTCCGAACTTGACGAATATTATTGGAGTTTTAATGCTAAGACACAAACATCCGGAGGAGGAGGAAGAATCGAAGGCTCCGACATATATTTCAATAGTTGATCTTCGATATTGCAACTGTTATTTCTATATGTTTCATGGTAAATGTTACATGAAACATAGTGTTCATATTGCGGCGGGAATTTTCGTATTCGACAGTCAAACGATTTAATTAATTTTTTCGCATATTTTTCAATGTTGCACCTATATATTTTCGATGTTGCAATGGAGCGTCCGATGAAAAAATTCTCATCGTCCGGACTGTCCGGACGCTAGAAAGCCTATCCTTGCAAACGTCATGATATGCTTAGAGATGTTAGAGCTCAAAAACTGAAGAAGGCACTTGAATTGGGTGAAATAGAAAGTGAGAGTGGTTTAAATCAAGAGATGGGATTGGCTAGGTCTGGTGATACTAGGGGGGTTTTCACTCGTCCTGTACATGGTCCGGTTTTACAGATTTCTGGTTAAAAACCAACCCAAATCATGAGGGAGTCCAGTTAGCGGGTTAGAAACCAGTGGGTTGGCGGTTAACGGGTTAAACCGGTCGCTATTACAGTCGCGATTTGCTGTTGGGCCTGGCGGCGGCGGCACACGAGCTGTCGTCCCTGGTAGGTTGGTACCGGTCATCTTCTTCGAGGGGCTCCTGCAGAGTGTTCCATCACAGGTGCAGATTTCAAATAACAAAAACAGGAAGCGGGCAGCACCAAGCCGCGCGTTGGTGTTGCCAGCAGGACGCACTGCCACGCTAGTAGCTTCGCCTCGACGGCCCGGCACTACGGTAGACTGCCATGAGCTGGGGCTTCGCTCTCGCTGTTTCTCATGTCCAGCAACAATTCGGACAACATCAGGCTATGGCCGGCGAGGTGGCCGGCGAGGAAGACGCTCCTCAAGGTGCTTGTCTCCGCCTATACGTCTTGCTCGCGTAACTGCTGTCGGCTGCCGCCCATGTCTGCCATGGCCGCCATTGACGTCACACCTGGAGGACTAGGAACAGATTCTTCTCTGACGCCGCAGGTGCGTCCGTGCGTGGATGGGGGGCATGGTCGCTAGAGTTGACGAGGAGCAATGTGACGGCAGATTCGCGAACGGGTTAGGCAGTTCAAACCGAACTCAAACCAACCCGTGCATGGTCTTGAGAAGCGGTTTAATATGGGCTGATTACACGGGTTGGCCGGGTTGAAACCGGACCATGTACAGGTTGAGTTTTCACTATAAAACTATCTTGCATATTATTGACATGTATTCTACAATTCGGGAAGTACTCATGACTCTTGAAAATGTTCCTACACAAAGGGATGAGTGGCCGAACATACATGCTATGGTTCTAATTTTTAAATCATCTGAGTTTGTTTTCAATGCACACTTGGTGCTTATTATTCTTGATACACAAATGAGTTATCCCGGTCATTGTAAAAGAGGGATCAAGATATTGTGAATGCAATATCACTTGTCGGTTTGGTAAAAAAAAAGAATGCAACAAATGAGGTCTCATAGGTGGGAAGGTTTCTTAGCAAAGGTTACAACATTTTGCAGAAAATATTCCATTGATATCCCTCCAATGGATGGTAAATATGAGCCTCATGGAAGATCCCATCGGTTTTACCCGGAACAAACAATTGATGATCATTATAAAAGAGAAGTGTACATTGGTGTGATTGATAGAATTCATCAAGAGCTTGAGAATCGGTTTGCCGAGGTTAGTATGGAGTTGCTTCTTTGTATGTCGACTTTGAATCACTCCAATTCATTTGCCTCTTTTGATGCACAAAAAGTACTTCGACTTGCAATTTTTTACCCCAAAGACTTTTCAAATTCTCAATTGATGGAACTTGAACTCCAACTTGATACATATATTGATGATGTGAGAGAGGATGATAAATTCCAAGGCCTAAAGTCACTTAATGAGCTGTCTATTAAACTTATTGCAACACAGAAACATGATCATTATGGTATGGTGTTTTTATCCTTAAATTGGCATTGATTCTACCCGTGGCAATTGCAACTGTGGAAAGAGTATTTTCTATGTTGAATCTAGTGAAGAATCAAATGAGAAATCGCATGTGTGATCAGTTATTGAATGATTGTTTGGTCACTTTTATTGAGCGTGAAATTTTCTCTAATATAAGTGAGGATGACATAATTCGCACTTTCATGACCATGAGGAAGCGTAAAGCAAAAGCATTAGACTAGATTAGTATTGTAATCTTCTATTTATGTAAGATCTTACTGATGTTGCAACTTTTTATATTGTAAATTATTCGAGTTCTGAACTAATTTGTTGAATTGAATGTAGTATTATGGGACTTTTTACTTATGTTATTGTAAATTTGATCATTATATACCATATTGTTACCATATTGTTGCTGAAGTGCTATTAGATCATACCGGATTGCGTTTTGGAATTTTTCGCTAGGACTAACCTAATTTCGATTCCTGGATCCGCCATTGGCGACCTTCAGGTTGCGAGCCTCATGGTTTTATGCGCTGATGGATCCGACTCCGACCCCAAGTCCGAACTTGACGAGGAAGGCAGCGCCGAATTCGACTAGACTTACAATTTTCAAAGGCGGCACCTCCTCGTCGCTGCGAGTGCGCGCGAAGGCCGAGGAGTCTGACATCGCCCCTCCGTTTCTGCATTGTCGAGCATCGGCCGCCATGGCTGGAAGATGAGAAGATGAGACGCGACCGAGTGCATGAGCGTGATGTTGTTGCCGTGCCAGCCAGCCCCGACCCAAAACCCCAAATCAAGAGCATCGAGGTTAATCATCTTCACATTCACAACACTGCAGCCGAATGGAGAAATTCTGCACTCTATATCTGTACACAGCATGCGGCCTGCACGTGCCCGGTGAACTCCGGCGGCGCGGCGGCGCGCGTCCACGACGGCGTCGCCACCCTGCCGTGGCTCAGCACGTACACGGTCTGCTCGGCGCCGTGGCACGCGGAGCCGACGACGGCCACGCGGCCGTCCCCGAGCGCTGTGACCTCCGCCGCCGCCGCGCGCCCGTCCTCCGGCACGCGCGCCAACGTTCGCCACGCGCCGCCCTCGCCGGCGTCCCGCGCCATGACGTGTCCATCGCGGAGCATGTACATCCCGCGGTCCGTGGCGGTCTCCGGCGCGGCGCAGCAGGTCCTCGGGCACGCGCCGTCCTCGATCACCCGCTCCCGCACGGCCCCCCACGACCAGGTGGCCGGGTCGAACGCCTCGGCGGAGCCCGCGAACCGGCCCTGCGCCTCCGTCGGGTACCCGCCGAGCGCGACGAACCTGGCGCCGGCGCGGACGCCCCTGGCCTCGTCCCGCTCCCGCGCCATGTCCGGGAGCGCCGCCCACGCGTCGGCCGCGGCGTCGTACGCGGCCGCGGACCGCAGCGCGTTCTTCTCCTCGTCGTGGCCGCCCGCGACGAACACCCTGCCGCCGACCGCCGCGCACGCGAAGAACGACCGCCGCGGCGGCGGCATGTCCGCGCCGCGGCGCCAGAGGCCGGCCACGAAGTCGTACACGTGCACCGCGGCCGTCGGCGCCCACGTCTCGGGGTCCCACCCGCCCAGCACCACCAGCTTCGTCGCCGGGCCCTCGCTGACCGCGGCGAGCTGGCAGAACAGCGGGAGGCCGCCGCCGCCGCGCGCACCGGGGAGGGCGGGCAGCGGCGTCCACGTGCCGGCGCCCGGGTCGTGGAGCACGAGGCGGTACGAGTAGCCCCCCGCGGCGGCGTACTTGCGCGCCGGGCCGGAGCCCGCGAGCGGGGACCGCGCCTGCGCGAGCGCGAGGAGCGGGCGGGGCCGGCGGAGGCGGTGGTGGAAGGGCGACTCGACCTCCGCCTTCCACCCGCGCAAGACGCGGCGCGCGGCGGGGAGCTGGTCGAACCCGATTCGCACCAGGCACTCCCGGGCCAGATCCTCCGGGAGCCCCGGGATGAGGTCGCCCATGTCCGACGGCTCTAGCGCCGCCGCGGGCTCTTGCTTGCGATCGCCGGTGTCCGGAGTGGGAATCATCTCGTGAGCTGTGGTGGATTGGATTGGTGGTGTGTGGGAGGGCGTGCCGGCAGGAGGGTTTATAAAGGCGGGGGTTTTAGGATGGCAGCGGACGGGATTGGGCTGCTTGCAGTTGGATTGGATCGGACAGAGGCGTCGACGGCGGCGGTCGTCCACGGGAATGGCCTGGGATAGCGACGGCGGGTCGCGGGTTTCTTTTCCGGCCGGCGTCCTTTTCGGCGGGGCCTTGGTTTATAGAAAACCGTGTATGTCTGTCCCCGTTGGTTTCGAAGCAGTCAAGCAGAGAGTCACACACTGTTTGTATATATATCATTGTATGCACTGCTAAATACTTGCATCTAGTCATTCTTCATTCTTGCACTCCGTTACTAAGAAAGTACTTATAAAGATAAAAGAAAAGATGAGATCTCCAATACTCCAATTGAAAGGCTTATCCAAGTGGTGTCGAGAAATGAAATTCTAGGCTCTCCTTTTCTTTTCCTTTTTTCTAAAAAAATAGAATTTTAAACTCCAACCATATGAGATGGCTTAAATTTATGCACACCGGGATTCAAACCGTGGCTGCTAGCTCCATTCTACAATGAGTTAGCCAACCAGATTAGAGTCCGCTTGCACCTTTTTTGAGTCCTTTTCCTTTACTTTTGTTCTCTTCTCTTCTCTGAATTTTGCGAAATAGACATTCTTTTTCTAATACTAATAAAAGGTTAAAAATGTTGGGTGCACCTAAATTATCTTTTTAACAGGGTTGTAGTAGGTACTAGGTACTATGTGGTCTAAAACATACTGCTTCGAACACCCGGGTTAACAACGAGCACGACCTCTGCTCTGTAGCAAAAGAGTTGGTCACTCGTCTCCTCTCTAAGCTCTGCTCACGAACGCCGGCGCTTGCTTTTGATCGAGCTTTCCTTCGTTGGAAGCAAACTTGCAAATTAGGCTAAAGAAAGGGCAACTTCGCAAATCCTATCCAAAATAAGATAAACATGCCCTGCCGATGATGCCCACGCCATCATTGCATAACTAGATCTTTAATTTCAGTGAGGCGCACAACTATCAATGGAGTTATCTCTGCATCTGATTCTTCAGATATGTTTGCCACGGCGGCCCGGTCATGTGACAGAGATGGCAGTGGCCAGTGGCGTGGTGGACCAGCATGAGGAGGCACAGAGGCAAGCAGCAAGCTATAGCTCCGGCTGCACCCAGGAGCCAACGACATGGCCCATGGGCCCAACCAACCTCTATCTCTGCTGGACACAATGTATATGCATGCAGTGTGTGTGATCATTAGATGCTGATGCATTTGTTCTCATCTGCAATTTGTGGATCATCATATATTAGCCATCGGCAGCGCTTGGAGCTTTATCCAAGAATTCGGCTATCCAGGGGCAAAGCAGCAGCAGATAGAGATCACACGCTAACAAGTGAGTGATAAGAACTCGGGATGATTGCGCTGGAGCATGCATCGCAGACAGAGTCAGGAGCTGGTGATGTGACATGGGATCGCAATCATCGTCCCCAGAACGGCGGCGAGTCCTGTCACCGTGCCGGCCCCGGCAACTCCCCTGCCTGCTGCTGGTTCTGCCGGCGGCCGGCCTTTATCCGCGTCGTCCGCGCCTGGCAATGCAACCTCGCCGCCGCGCATGGCCCCCGCCGGCGTCTGCGTCTTCTCCGCCGCCTTGCCAGCGAGGCCGCGACGTGACGCCGCGCTCGGGCTGGTGCGCCGGAGATGGATGCCGACGAGAGCAGCGCTGGAGCACAAGCCGACGAGAACACCGACATTCAATTGTTCCATTGACCATCTTTAATCAAATTGTAGAATGTTTATAAATGTTTGGAACATAATATATTGTTTATACATCTAAAATAGTCAGGGCAATTTGTTTGTTAGAACATTTATATATGTTAGAACATTATAAAATGCTTCAAAGAAAAATGGTCCATGAAATAAATTTAAATGTTCCGGAGAAAATATTCTGAGATAAATAAAAATATTCCAGAAAAGTATAATTTAAGCATAATCAATGTTTTTTGAACTATATCTTTTTCGTATCCTTATTTACACATGAATCAGTTACGCCTCTTTGCCCTACCCGTCGCGCTTCACGGGAACAACCCTTTCTTTGGCTGTTTTGCAAAAAAGTCCTCCAAGTTTCTAAGAATCACAACAAAGTCTAGATCATCTGGACCGTATAACAACCGCGTTCTGATATTTTTCAAATAGATCCTCAGACTAAAATTTATTTCAACGCGAAGAAGAAGAAATCGAAAGTGTTGTTGTTTTTCAGAAACCCTCCTGTGAGGCATTTTTTCAGAAACCCCCACCCTAAACCCTATCTCTCCTCTCTCTTCCTCCCGGCGGCCCTCTCTCTCCCATTCTCCTCCCGCCGCCGCCCCGCCCACCGCTTTGCCGCCCAGCCCGCTCCTGCGGGATCCAGATCCGGTGCGGGGGCGCGGCTCGGAGTGGGAGCGACAGCAAGCTCCTGCGCGGCTACGGCAGTGGCACGAGGGCGCGGCGACGGGGCCAGGGCTCGCCCGCCGGCGCACGTGCGGGGGGCAGCGTGCCGCGGCTGCCGGCGACCCGGCGCGGGGGAGCGACACGCAGCTCCGGCTCTGGCTCAAGTGCGCGCCGGCGGGCCGGGCTCGGCCGGGGCGAAGACGCGGTTCGTTGGTGAGCGCAGCGTGGCTGCCGCCATGGTCTGGGACTGGAGGTCGGAGGAGGACGGCGAGGTGCTGGACAGTAGCTCGGCTAGGTGGTCACTGACGGCGTCGATCTCGATCTCGGCCTCGGCGGTGGCGGAAAGGACCGAGAGTATGGCGGCGGGGCCGGGGCCTACGTCT
Source organism: Panicum miliaceum (assembly GCA_032594955.1). Taxonomy (NCBI): domain Eukaryota; kingdom Viridiplantae; phylum Streptophyta; class Magnoliopsida; order Poales; family Poaceae; genus Panicum; species Panicum miliaceum. The sequence continues at coordinate 4,980,433 of CM064067.1, forward strand.
CGGGCTACGGAGGCCTCCTACGTGGAGCTTGTTGGGTCCGGCGTGAAGGTGGGCAGGTTCCGCACCAACGGCGAGCAGAAGCCGTTCGCGCAAGCGGAGCTGCAGAGCCCCCCCACCGTGCATCTGCAGCTTCCGTGCCCCCCTGCTCCTTCCTGCTCCCTATTGCTGGCGCCATCAACCTCCCATGGACGACGCCCTCATCGTGTTCGATCAAATGGGCATAAAGGTATACATTGTTTTCTTTTATCCCCTTTCAATTTTGCTTACACATCTTTAACAATTGTGCTTTGCATATTTATTAAGTTCAGAGTTTAGTAGAGAGATTGACATATGTTCAATGAGTTTAGGGCAACTGCAAAACACTTACTAGGTAATTCCAGCCACACTGTTTCAGCCATGCATCTTATTTGATAGATAAAGCTGCCATATTCCCTTTCGTGATATTAGTAAGTTTGCAAATAAGATCCTTTACTGAATCAGCTTCCTTTGTCCCCCACTGATTTGTGTAGTTTCATGGTCCAAAGTCTTAGGTTTATGTGTTTAAGTCATCTTAGGTACCGCTAGAGCACCTTGATCCGTTGATCGTCCATGCATATTCAGAATGAACCATCCTGAATTCGATAAAGTTACATTGGGTCACCAAGTTGGTTAGTATATATTGCTTAAAAACATCAAATCCAAGAAAAGAATCAAAACCATGGATTAAGTTCTTCTGAAATGTTAGAAGGAATTTACCTTGCATAAGGATTAAGTTCAGGTCCTTCTCATCCATTGGAGCATTAGCATATGTGGATCACAAATATTTTACTATTCAGGTTCTTTTTTCCTACTGCAAGGTAAGTTACGCAGGGTTGTAGAAATTGTAGTCAACTTTGGCCACAAATGGTTTGTCTTAATCAATGCCTAATATCTGCTTTCATGAAAGATGGTCCTGACAGCACTTTGTCAAGGGACCTTGGATACAGGTAGAATCTGACACCATGAGCTAATTTGTCTATTTCATAAATCTAGATACTCTTTCAGTTGAGATATGTTCTTTCTCGCATCTTCCAAATCATAGACATGCGGCTGACATTTTTTACTCTTTAGATTAACTTCTAACAGTACAGTCCCTTCAGATGTTCTGCCTTTCTTTTAACTCTGTGCCAACCTCTAAGTTCTGTTAGTTTGTGCTTGAGTTAGGTGTAGGTTTGCTCATAGTGCTTCCATGGTATTTTGTTGAGGTTGTCTCAACTCATTTTTCCTGTTTGGTTGTGTTGTTATAGCATTACTTTTTCTTTTATGATGAGCTCACTTGCCATTATCATCAGTATTTTCATGCAAGCATTTAACATTCTATCCAGACTCACGTGGTGTTCTTATATTTGATCTTAGACCTCTTGAGAGATGGAGATGCAGGTCGGCCCCATTATTCTAGCATAGGTAGTAGGTCCTTATCATTTGTTCTTTTAAATAAGCAGTGTGCAAGATGGTATGCAATTTGTAAATATTAGGGGATCAAATGAAGCTGCCAGGAATGGCGAATTTATATTTATTTTGTACTCATCAGCTTTCTAAATTGCAGATAGTGATGGTCCAAAATGTATATATTAATCTGATTTGATTGATTATTGTACTATTTTCAGAATGTTTTTCTGTTTCTAGATCTTTTGGAAATAGCTCAAGATATCAAGTTCTCACATCCTGTTTCACCAAATGCGATATTGTCAAATTAATGTGTGCTTTGATATGCTTGAAACAGCATGAAAAATTGTTTGGTTTATACCATGATTGATGTTGCTGTGCTGCTATGATCTCAATATAGTGCGATATCATTTTCTATAATTCTGTACTCACTATTGCTTTTCTATTACTATCCCTTCTCTATTGTTGAGCGTAAGGATACGCTAAATGGCTAATAGGATATAAGAGTTTCTTAAGATGACAAAATTATCTGCAGTAAAAACAACAGAGCATTCGTATTCATAACTATTATGATGATCATGATAGGGCGCACATCGCGCGCCGAATGTTCTAGTCAATACAATGTCAGCGCTTTCCTCCGTTGGACAATGCCCGCTGCGTGAGAATGAAAAAAAGGAAGAAAGAAAGTGAAAAAAAGGAAGAAAGAAACGAACTGGGCGATAAAACAAATAGTTGAAGCTACGTCATCGTGGGCCGTGCGCTTGCAAGTTTCGGCCTGCGTGGCTGTGTTCTGCGACGGCCGAGACGCCAGTTGCATGTGCGGAGAAAGGGAGCGGCGACTCACGGAATCAGCAGCCAGGAGACGTCCACGTCACGCGGGATCCCTCTCGGCGTCTGCTCCGCCTGCCGAGTTGTCAAAAACCAGCCAACACTAATACCATTCCCTCCGCCGGGCTACTACATATATATATATATATATAGTATAAAATTACAGTAAGTAAATGTTTTACTGCTTCAAAATGACGTGATCCTTGACGTAATAACCTCCCTTCTATACACAGCACAGCCACTGACATGTGGATCCGCTGCATTGCGTACGGTGCGTGCTTACCTTTTGTAGCATGTGCAAGTAGCTAATCACAATCCATCTACTGTCAAGGGGCGTCTGTCTGCTTTCACACAGCGTTTGCTCCTCCCACATAAAAGGACACGGTACACTGGTAGATATGAACGAAGGGCGTTTTTGTCTGAAAAATGGCAAAATTTCACACAACAGTGATCGATTTGAAACGGACTTAAGTGGCCATCCATCCTTGTAAGATGATGGCGTCAAGTGCACCATCGCACCACTACTTCTCTTTTATCGAAACAAAACGCGAGGAAAGAAAGGATTCCTGTAAATTTGAGATCCATTCCTGGAATACAAGTTGTGGCATCCAACCTTTCATTTTATCTGTTCCATACATGGCGGGAAACACCGACTCTTGTTTGACCAAGAAAATCAACAGCGTGCCTTTTTCTTTGACATGATTCGAATGGAGAGATGGCTGAAGAGACCAAGAATAGAACGGGGATTGGAGCTGGGCGAATAAAAAACTTTACAGAACAGAAGAAAGACAAGGCAAGAGGATTTTCTGCATGGAATAGGCTAACTAATGATCATCGATCAGCACAAATTCTTATCACTGCTACTAGTTAGACGCTGGTGCTTGGGGCAAATCAGTTGCAGATCCGCGTGCGTCATCCTCCCTGCAACCAACCTGAAGATTGCGCACGGGGGGAACTGATGATGATGTATGGCAGCAGCAAGCCTGTGTACTAGCTAAGTCCGAATCGGCCAAATAGTTCTCTAAATTTCAGCTCCAGGAGACCAGGACTTCTAGTGTTACATACCACCTCTCATGAAAGAAAAGGCGCCTTGAAGGAGCAACGCGGTCACAGCTCCCATCAGGCCTCTAAAATATGCCTCGCACCAGGAGGATTTCAGATAACAAATTTATGGTTTGTTCGAGTTTCATTTTAGTTTATTAGCTGTTTGTTAAAAAAATTATAAAAGTATATGGTATTCTCTTGGTTCAGCATGCAAGTCCTTTAATGAATTTTACGTACCAAACTTATTTTTAACTCTTGACCATGATATATAAAGTTTACATAGATGATGATTTTGAGATAAATTTTATGTTATGATACTAGATTCATCATGAAAAGTATTTGTAAACTAACTTAAAACCAGACAACCCCACTACAAGTCATTTTACTTACGAGCAAGATCCCACGAAGTATGGTGGAAGCAACATCACGAGGCCACCTCATTTTGTGCGTGGAGCGCAAACCAAAAAAAAAAAACAACCAACAAAGAAACGTGCGCGTGAATGTGAATTCGGTGTGAGCATATAATGACAATATGACATTGCATCGCTGGAGAAGTCATCTAAAGCTTTTCTTTCTTGTTACCGTGTCAGCCTTGCATCTTAATTCTAGACTAGAAGCGCCATAACTCCCTTTGGTCAAAATACTCGAAACCATTGACTTTTAAGGTCACATGATTGCAAACTTTGACCACTAATTTCTACTGCAAAGCGGTTATAACATCTACTCCCTCCGTTCCAAATTGCAGGTCGTTTTGGCAAATCTATGTATATAGATTTTGCTACGCATACACTGTGTCTACATATATAGTAAAATTTATATACCATGATTTGCTAAAACGAGCTACAATTTGCTATTATTTTTCAAGATAAAAACAAAGAATGATTTTTACTACATAATGAGAGCAGATATGACAAGGTTCAAAAGTAAAAGACGAGAAAGAAAAGCCCACCCCACCATCATCTCCCATACATGCGTCCAACTCATGTGCATGGCCGCACAACCCAGCCGCCATTTAAAAAAGGCAAAAACACTTGGAGTCTTTCCTGTAATCACCTCCTGTCGGTGATTTAGCACTTCCCCCAGGTATCATTAGCCAGCTAGCTCTAGCTACACTACCCGAACCCGAAACAACCCACCTCCAGGTCACCGCGCACCCACCAGAGCCGAACCCCAACCTTCGCTGCCACGCGGGCCCCGTAAACCCCCGGCCCCACCCCTCGCGCCCCTCTAGAAGCCGCCTCCCCGGCGACCGGCTGCACCCGGTCCCGGGCAGCGGCTGACCGGCAGCCTCCGCGGCGCCCTTCTTCCACCCTCCCGGTCACCTCACCTCCTCCACCTCCCCCACGAGGGAAAAGTTTTTTTTTTCCTCCCCCGTTAACAGCACGCGCAGCGAAGCAACCCAGCAGCAGCAAAAGAGGCGAGCCTTTTCGCTCGCCGCTGCCGCCGCCGCCACCTCGTCGCCTCGCCTCGGCCTCGCGCGCGCGCGGGATCTCGCGCTCGCTCGCCGCGCGCACCGAGGAGGGAGGGAGGGCGCTCCCGTACGCAGGTGAGGGGCGGGTCGGTTGGGCTGCGGCGATCCGGGGGGCGGATCTGGCCGGATCTCGGGGCATTTCGGTGGGGTTTTGGGTGTGATTTTGTTTGCTCGGCTGTGGGTTCGCAGGGTTTGGAGGCGCGGGGCGATCCGGCGGCGATGGGGAGCAGGGTCAAGGAGGACGAGAGGCACGAGCGGATCATACGGGGACTGCTCAAGCTGCCCGCCAACAAGCGCTGCATCAACTGCAACAACTTGGTGAGTCCCCTCGCCCGGATTTCTCGAGCGCGCTTGCTAAATGTGGACGGGTTTGGGGGATGAGAAGCTAGAAGGTGGGGTTGCTTGTTTGAGCTCGCTCGGGTTGGCTTGGCTCGGCTGCACCCACCGCAATGCCTCGTTGCTTGTTGCTGCGAATGGTGCACGCAAGGCATACCGGGAGGTTTCATATTTTGTTCGGAGACTGGCGTTTTATTGGGTTGTTTAAGATTCAAGCCCTGCTGAAATGGAATGGTATGCAGCCTTGACGCAGGAGATTAGGATTAGCTTCATCATTGTCGTAGTCGCACAACATTGCTTCGCTGCCTGCAAGATATGCGGCCGTTACGATTCTCTGTCTTATTTGCATGACGTTTTTGACCTAAAACTAGAATGCAGCGAGTCAATGATTAACAGGAGTTCAACCTATTTAATTATGAAATATGCATTGTTTGTGCCTCAAAGTGGATAGCTAGCAATGACCAAGGCAATCAAATGCAAAAGTTGTGCCTGAGGCATGAGGTACTTGTATTGTGTTATGTTTAGGAAACAATACATTGATCTTCCACCATATTTAGGGCCTTGTGATTTTATAAGCAAAAATGAGAAGGAAATATCTCCTTATAAATGAAAAAAAAGACTTATAAATTTCAGAGAATATATATTAAGGAAGTTTCATGTATAAGTTGATATCATGTCAGATCATTTTGTTAATATCATACTTCGTAGTGTATGCACCTATGCGGCACATGAATGATGTTAAAACAAACTAATATTTAAGCCAAAGATCTCAAAACACCTGCTATTTGTGGAACTGCACTTTGTTTTGTTAAGGACCTACTAAATGCCTGTGGTTAGGTGTTAGGACTACCCTACTGCCCTTTTCCTTCTTTTTTTCTTCCTCACGGGAGCTCTGTCATGCTGGGAGGTGATGCTTGAGGTTACTCTACTCCCTTAGTGGCCAAGTGGACATCGTGTGTGCATTTGACTGAACTGCTACCTTGTATCTCAGCAAACGCCGGCCATTAGTATCCTTATATTCCATTTTCCCTTTAAAGTGAACTAACGAGTTTTAACTGCTGGATAACTTGTCTACCTTGTTTCCTCTTTTGCACTGATTTGCTTACCTTGTCCACTTAAAAGTGTATTGATTCTGGAGGACCTTCTGTACATATCTTGCTTAGATATTAGAATTGTATTCGTTTATTAGGACATCCCCTTACTGTTCCGCTCAAAATAAGAACAATGATATGCATATGCTGATTTGAACAGGGACCACAATATGTCTGCACAAATTTCTGGACCTTCGTTTGTACCAATTGCAGTGGAGCACAGTAAGATTCTTATTCAGTCCTCTTTCAGTTTGGATGACCAAGCTCTCTAGCTTTCCCCTTCGTTTTGTTCAATCATGTTTGATTTGATGGAGTGAACTAACGGGCCCACTAGTCCGGCAGTCCCCACTCCTCAATTTAGATATGTTGCTCCTTTTGTTAATAAATCACTTTGTTTTTTCTCCTAGTCGGGAGTTCACGCATCGAGTGAAATCAGTTTCCATGGCCAAATTTACCGCGCAAGAAGTTACGGCCCTTCAAGAAGGAGGAAACGAGGTAGCTTCTCTCTCACCTGTTTTTCTAGTTTTCTGTAAATTTGATGTCTTCTATTTACGGCATCGTTTTGCTTGACCTGTAGCGTGCTAGAGAAGTATTTTTCAAGGAATGGGATCCTCAACGCAATGGATACCCTGACAGCAGGTTACCGTCTTCATTTAGTAATTCCTTCTTTTTGGACACAACCACTTCACTTCATATTCGGAAGCATGACACGTTTCTTTTGGTCTCAGTAATGCTGATAAATTGAGAAACTTCATTAAGCATGTGTATGTGGAACGGAGATACACAGGAGAAAGAAGTACTGATAGGCCACCTAGGGGAAAGGTGATGCTGTCTCCTTACTGCTCTAAGAGTTTCTCCTCTGTAACCAATCCCTATTCTTGCGAATTTATTACTTTCTAAATTCACTCTGCTGATTGATTGCCATCTTTCAGGATGACAAGGACGAGTATAGTGAAAATAGGAGATCTGATGGAAATTGGGGTGGTTCAAGAAGTCCACCAAATGGAAGTTATTCTGACCGTCGGAGTTATAGTGGACGGAGTGATGACAGAAACTCCAGATATTCCTATGGAGATCGTAGTCCTGGCTATGAACAAAATGACTATAAGAAAAGTCCTCGCTACTTTGAGGGTGTCGATGATAGATCTGGAAAAACAACTCCAGTTCAAAGGTTTGAGGACCGCAGGTTTTCCGAACCAAGGAAGCCAGATAGTGGATCTCCAGACTTTCAGAAAGAAGCAGATGGTTCTAGTCCTGTTGTACGGCCAGTGAGGGATATATTGGGTGACAATGCTCCTCAACTTCGGGTTGGTGAGCCTTCAAAGCCAGCTGCTGAACCTCCGAAACCAACTGTACCCAGACCAATTGATCCTCCAAAGCCAACTGTAGCCAGACCGATTGATCCTCCAAAGTCAAATGGAACCAGGGCAATTGATCCTCCACCGTTGGCAAAGGTTGTACTTGACACTCCTGACATTTCCGTTCTTTTAGAATCGCTTTTGGATTCTATCGAAATATCAGCATAATATTGTGTGCATGTTCTTTTTAAGCTGGAATTCAATAAAAGAGATCTTATTGTTCCTCTTGTGTGTTCATAATGTAGACGATGTCTAGTGCCAGCAGCATTGCTTCTTCTGAGGGGACTTCAGAACCGACGAAGGTTGCAAATGCAGTGAGTTTAATTGATTTTAGTGCAGATCCTGAACCTCCTGCACCTGCAGCACCACCGCAGCCAGCCTCTACGACTCAACAGCATCCTGTTAATGCAATGGCACCACAGCCTGTTCATGAACAAGGGAAAAGTCCTTCTGTGAGTGGTGGTGACTGGGCCTCTTTTGATGCTTTTGGCCAACAACAAACACCACAAACAAGCAGCAGTGCAAATCCACTTGAGTCTGCACTTGCGCAGCTGTCATTCTCCGAAGCACCCTCTGCACGCAATGTGTCAGCTTTTCCAGCTTCAATTGATCCCACTCTGAAACCGAATGACGGAGGACATTCATCCATTGTAGATCAGTCACATAACTTGTTTGATGCGCCCTTTGGAATCTCAGGCAACCAGGTAGTTATGTTTGCATAAAAACTTCAAGGTGTATACACTCAGCCCTTTTCCCTAAAAAAATAGTTCACTTGATTCCTTTCTTAGGCCCCAACAGTAATGTCCAACCAAGGATCTTCAGTTCAACAATCACCTCTTGCTGCCCATACAGCTGGACTTCCATCTCAAGTAACTGCAAATCAACAAGGAACCAGTGGTATTCAAGGAGCAGCTTCTACTGACAGTAAATCCAGTGGCAGGAAAGAACTTCCAGCGGTACGTCATATGCAACTAATTGTGTGTTTGTATCTTCTCACATTGGTGAGCTATTTCTTGATTCCATGTAATACCGTTTAATGTATTACATCCTCTGTTCCAAATTTAGGTTGTTTTAGTTTTGTCCTAAGCCAAACTTCTCGAACTTAGATCAGGTTTATAGGAACTATCATGTGGACTTATAATGTTCTGATATAGGTGCAGTTTTGTAGAACAATTCATGCCTTGGTACGGCCAGATTTTTTTTTATGTGTTTGAATGCACTATCTGGGTTGGCTGACAAATTACTCAGGAAGAAAATAATGATTAGTTTTTTTAAAAAAAAGTTGTTCAAGCCATGATTAGGTGGAAAAATCATCATAATTATTGCTTTGAACCTTTGGTTTCTGTAGAGTAGCACTTTGAATGACCCGAAATGCTTGCTAATCCATACATATTGGTGCACTTGTGTTCTCTTTTTATTATCACACATGTTCATTTGCAAGATCGTTATCCAATTGTCAATTGAAGAAAAGTGTACAAGTTGTAGAAAATAAATGATATGCTGATGGATCTGACAATATGCCTTTCAACAAAGTCATTTACACATACTTGACAGACTAAACTTGTCACAGGATATCTTTGCTGCACTATATCCAACATCAACTCCAATGATGCCTGGTTGGCAAAGAGCTCCCCAATTTGGAATGGGATATGGCATGCAATATCCTGCTGGAGTGGTATTTTTTCATTCTCATGTCTAGTATATTATGCACCTGAGTTGGTACTATTTTTTTATCGGGGCATCTGTGTTCTTACCCCTACTTTACAGTACAATTGTGATTTTACCCTCATTTTTCTTAACTTTGTAATTTGCCGTTACCGAATCAAGTCAACGCGATTTTGCCCCTAGTCAACGGTCAAAACAGGGGCAGAATTGCGTTGAATAGGGGCAAAATCACGTTGAATTGTGAATAGTAAGGGCGAAATCACAAAGTTAAGAAAAACAAGGGTATAGCCACAATTGCACTGCAAAGTAGGGGCAAGAACACCAATTTCTCTTTTTTATCTTACACATGGAATGCTCTGCCAGTTCCAGGGAATGCAAGGATATCCTCAAGCAGCGTTTCCTCAACCCACATATCAACAACCTGTATATCCGCAACATGCATATCCCCAACCCCAACCCCAACCCCAACCCCAACCTGTGAAAGCTTCAAATCCTTTTGATCTTGGGAATGAACCAGCTCCAATTCAAGCTCACATGGTATGATTAAAGTGTCTATTTTAGAAAGGGATCTTTTTCCATATTCTGCATGCTTATTTTGTTAACATGTACGTTACTTGTTCCATTAACATAATTGTATATTTGCGCAGCCCCTATCTGGCCCCCCAGGAGCATCAGCAGGCACAACTCCCCAAACCCTACTTGGCACCTCTAGTTTTGGTGTTCCTCCACAGCAACCTCACCAGCTCTATCAATCGGCTGCACCTCCAAGTAATTACATATTTAGCCATCACAATCTTGCTCTTTGTTACCAATATTTTTGCATGCTGTGCTAATTTTTGCTTCAATTCAGGCCCTTTCATGATGCAGCAAGTTCAAAACAGCATGCCCCAGCAACCACCTAATAGCATGCATGCGATGTGAGTAAATACTATTTTTACTAAATCTTCCCAAGTGACTATGCAAATGTGATTTAATTATTGATTTGTTCTATCTGTCACATCCCTGGATTATGCTAAAAGCAACCTACTTTAAACTACAAAACATCAACCTGTCTGAAAACACCTGATCTGGTTTCAACTAACGTGTGACAGACATCACAGGCAACAAGGTCTGGGTTCCTTCAACATGGGTTTTGATCAGCAAGTTCCTCCCAGATACCCCCAGCCAGGCACCCCACCTTCCTACGGCTCTGTTGCGGGTAGCAATCCTTTTGGGTAAAAGACCTATTCAATGTTGAAATACCTGTACTTTCTTCACTAGACCAAGGGTTTGCAGCACTCAGCGGGACAAACATGCATCGACACCCTCAAAGAGAATGTGTTTCATACAACCGGTTGTGTATTTTGTTGCCCGTAATCTGTTGTACGACTTGTTTCCAAGCGAATGTAACTCTGTTTTGGAGGGCGTGAGATGCATGCAGCCCCATTCCTTGTATATTTTGTGTCCGGCGCATTCTGCTTGTATTGCATAGTTTGTATATTTTGCATTCGTTTGTTATCTTGGACAATATCAGATGTATTAGCTCAGCATGTCGTTTCTAGTGCAGTTGGATATTCAATTTACTGTGGATGATATAGGACTGTATACTCGATCAGGTGTATAATTGTGATAACTGGTACAATCAATTTTGTTGTTTTGACTACTGTGTTGGGAAGATCATTTATTTCATGAACCTTCTTTTAAGGATTTCTTTTGTGGAATTTCCGTGAGAAAATTTCAAATTCTGTTTGTATTATTAGGAATTTTTTTTTCACGGACACAAACGACTTGCAGGTTTGGCGTATAAATGGAAAATATTATTTATAAGTACGGCACCAAAATTTGATAGCCCATATAGGCCCAACTCCTTGTACCGCATCATACCAGCCAAATCAGACCACCCGGAAGATGACTGTTCACTGACGATTGTTCAGCCAAATCAAAATTATAAACACGGGTTACCAGAAAACCTCCAGCTGTAAACTTATTCACTACCATTCCAAACGTAAAACATAATGATACACAGCTCCCAAGTCCAATATACATCACAGGTAAAACATCCTGAATTCGACAAGCTACTACCCTATGTACCTTGTAAAACATCACGCCTCCGGTTGGCACTCATCAAATCTCGGTGAAACAGAGTATCTCAGATGGTACGCTATAAAATGTCTGCAAAACCTAAAGATCTGATCTATATGTAAAAAAAGGAAGCACAAAATTTCCTATCGGGCACGATGGAGTGCTGATTAATTGTGGTCCAACTTCGTAAGGGACAAGCCAATCCTAGGGCATGTCCGGTGCTTGAGAAAAATGGCTTTCACGAAATCTGGGTAACAGTCAGCAACCTACAGCCGAAAATTATAGAATTAATAACTCAGGTTCTGTGCTGAATAACTCACTGTATACTTGGAATAATATCTCACCTTTACAACTAAACAATTGAAGCAAAGTTGCTGTCCCATTGATCCACTATTGTTCAGGCGTCAGCACTGCAATGAGAAGAGAGCCATTAGAAACTTTTTTTTATCAATTTGTACTGTTAGCAAACAAAAATACTAACAAAAACGATAGAAAACCAAATTAACATCATTACAGGAATCTATGCTATCTCTAGCACTCTGGTGCAAAAGAACTAATGCTATCTCAGTGTAGTTTGCCTATCAAAGATTAGTTCATTTACTATACATGTGTATAATGTTGCATATAATCAATCAGGCAAAAGGCACCAAGAAAGCAGGCACTACTTACAGAAACAGGAACATATTAAGTACAACACCACAAGGGAAAACAGACACTTTTTGAAAAAGTTTGAACAAACCCTTAATAAAATTAATGGAATTTTAGCTTGATCAAAACTCTCCCTGAACTGCCATACTGCTACGGATAAGGGCAACTGAAGGATATATCCAGAACAGATCATCCAGCAGGTGTTTCCTAAGATCACTGGTGCACTGGGAGGGAAGACCAGGAAAAATAAGGTATTTAGGACTGTACACTTGCTCAACTACAGCTTTTATGCTGATGGTTCTTCATTTTTCGTACCCCACTGTTCCTCACTACTATTTCCATTCACAAGGACAGCACCATCAGTTGAACCCTCAGCCTCAACCTCAACAGCATCGTCTTGAGACTCTTCTACTTCAGCATCCTCAGCATCAACCTCAACAACATCTTCTTGACTCTCTTCTACTCCACCATCCTCAACTACCTGTTGAATAAAGATCTGTTTTCTCAGTTTTGCAAAAATAGTAAATAAAGAGTAGCAATGAAGCAAGTAGTTGCAGTGAAAATAACAAAAATACTGAAAGAATGAAAAATAGTAACAGTTTTGAGCTGGAACGAACTTTAGAAGCACATCAACTAACTGACTCAACACAAGGGAGTCTTATGCTGTAAGCTTGGAGTTTTTCAGATTGATAAAATTCAAAAACTCCACTTGCTGATTATTAAGCATGAAAGGAAAACATGTAGTGTGTACCACTAGTAAGCAATGATGTGAAACTAACCACAGGTTCCAAAACAAGCAAATTTAATTAAAACTGACATGCACGACTAACTGGTCTATTTTCAATTTCGAACTAGTTTTGCATCAACGGCATTTGACAGGTTACACAACAGATCAAATAGGCATAAAAAGAGATGCAAACTAACATCACAAAACCATCCAACCTTTCCACTAGGGAATAATAGTTGAATCAACAAGTGAATAACAGCATGAAACACTTTTGAATGCCTGCTCATGGTAGTACCTCATCAACAGCATCTTCAATATCATCTGGTAGCGCCTCTTCATGTACATGCATATTTTTGAAAGCTTCTACTAAACTCTCACTTGACCTTTCGGCATGATTCATGTACTCCTCTGCCGGTGGATAGATACCCCTATTCAAACAATTTTTTTTGTGTGTCACCATCAGTAAAAATGATAGTTTGGGAAAAGATAGGAGTATTGACATCATTTCTGATTTTCATCAAATGAGCCCAATTAAAGCAAAATCTAAGCCCTCATCCGATGCGTGGAAGAGGTAACCAGGGACAACTTTGCAAAAGGATTAGAGCTATATGAAGATAGAAAATAACAATAACCTTTTGGGGGCAACAGTAGCTTCTACATTGAGAGCAATCTGCCAGTCATCAAATAAGTTCGGGTACTCATTAGGGTCAGCCAGCGACTCTGCTGCTTTGGGGTTTACCTAGAAAGCAGATGGAACAAAAAAAGGCGCACAGTTAGTAAGCCCCTGCAATTTGGAAGAAATCGAGGTAAATATCAAGACCTCATGATTTTGGCTATTTTTTTGGCATAACACACAACCATTCTGAATTTAGTGTACTCTATTGATATTATCTGGCACATTGTGTTTTTCGTATTTGAAAACATCCTTATAAGTGAATTAAGAATAAACACCACAAGTGGACTGTATCATGGTTATGCTAAAAACAAACTTGAATGTGTAACTTAAGGCAAAGTGTCAGATTATGATAAGGAGATACACACGCAAAGATAAAGTTGACATAATGAAGATCTGAAATATTTAGCATAAAAGTGAGTATAAGGAATCAAACGAGATTTGTAGACAGAAGACCTTTTGGAGATCCTTTTTCCACAATGCTACGATCTCAGGGACTTTGCTAGGAAGATAAGATCTTGCCATCAATGCTGCTTCCGGAATACGATTGCTGTATAAGGGATGGTAAATGATCAATATAAAACAAGGGTTAAGCATTGTATTAAACAGGACAGTCTTGCCCGATGCCTCTACCTTTCTATTAACAGTTGAAGGCATTCTTCCATCTTTCCTAGCATGAAGAAACAAAGGAAAGAAACATTGTTCTTTCCTTGTTCTTTAGCTACAGATGCCAATTTTGTAATACCGTCAGCATCCCCAAGGGATGAATATAAAAGCAACAAACCACTAAGGTCCATAGCATGTAGAAGACACTCCTCTGCCATATCAAGCTGCAGAAAGTTGTAAGACAATATGCAAAAGTTAAAGATCTGCATGGTTGCGTCCTATACTCATAATGCAATGAAAAATAACATTAAAAAAATAGTCTCCACAAAGAACCCTATTTGTTCAACCTAATAAGGAAAGAGCAATAAGCTCAGCACCTCTTTGACATCAAATTTGTAATACAACATTCGTCTTACAAACGTCCTCATAATATCTAAATAATTTTCAGAGTATTTATGAACTCATACATTAAGAAACTCAATGTTATGGCAGAAAAACCATACTTTATAAGGACAGCATAGATTGCACATGCGAGATAACGATACACATAGTAGCTGTACCTTTCCAGTTGACATAGCTAACTCCCCTAGCTGCTTCCACTTGGATTCACTCTGCACCTCAGTAGCAATCGCCTGCAAAGCAACTATTATGAGAAAAATGGAAAATAATACTTTCTCAAAAATTTGGAAAAAAAAAGAGAAAACAACTATGCCTTTGCAATTTCAAGTCGACCAAGCTGCACAGCCAGGTCAAATCTGTAATTAGTGTCTGTTGCTATCTCAAGGGCCTCTTCCAACATTCCCCGTGATTCCAAGAAACGTGCCACACTGGAAAAAAAACACATAAGGTTATGTTTATATGCTAAACCCAAATTGTTGAGTACAACAGTTAGTTAAACATTGGGCACCTGTCATATTGCTCCTTTGGTATAGATGATAAAACATCATTTGCACGATCAAAATCCCCACGCATTACAAGTGTTTTATACTCAATCAAACTAAGGAGTAAAGTATACCCCACAACACTGCAATTAAAAAATACGTTAGCCACAGAAATTGTGCATGGGAACTGCAAGGGAATATTAGAGCAACAAAGATGAACTCACTTAAATTGCTTATCGATAAGATAGACACGGCTTTGGTTTGCAAGATATCCTAATAAATACATAGGACGATCCAAGTGAAACAAGGTTGTGACCTGTAACACATGAAATGGTTATGACATGATATAGCTCTAACAATAAATGATCTAACTGAAAAGAATGCCCTTTTATGTGATGAAAAACACTCACCTCTCCTCCTACACAGTAATTAAGTCGCCATGAAGAATTATTGTAGATGAAACAATCACCAACCCATAGCCCAGTCCGGACACGTTCATTGATCTCATGAAGCAGCTCAAAGGCATCTTCCACACCTTCTTCACCAACTGAACCCCCTCCATCCAAATGAGATGAAACTACATCCCTCTAGAAGCCAAAATATTACTTCTGTATCAGTGCATTTAATTCAACGAAAAAACAATTCTTTTGTAAATCCAAATGTTAAGGTTGCTGTTGCATATTAATAAATTTGATATTTTTAAAAAGTACATAAGCTGTGAACATAACAGGAAAGACAACTGAATGTACGCAATTAAGTTAATAACAGAACTCACATTATACTTCAATATGTAGAATGATGTGTCACTTGCAATTGTTACCAAGTCACCACTGTCGGCCCAGTAAAGATTCTACAACAAAGAAAACAGATATTTTCAGTGGCATAACACTCCAAATGGCATGCATGTAACAAGAAGTTTGAATCCATGAAGCAGCAAACTGAGTCACCTTCACATTGACATCAATTCGACGTATTAACCTGCACTCCGCCCAGTCATAGAAGCAAATAAAGTCATTTGTACACATAGCTAGTAACACTCCGCCAAATATTCGTTCTGCGGAAAATGATGGCCTTATACTTTTCTTCTCCTGAAATGGCCAGCTCCAGTTATAGACTATGTTTCAGGATCCCATAGCAAAAGAGAATGATGCACAGAGCATAGTATGCTGTTTACTAAATGTTCACTGAACAACTTGATCTGAAGTAATACATTAAAATACATCTTAAATACCTTTACATTGCACATCACTTAACAAAAAGGGCACCAACACAAGTGATAGTACAGTTTATTTTTTTAGTAAAAGAATTAATTCATAACTTCTATAGTCATTGTAGCAAATACTAGGCCACAGATCGAATATGTGGGCCAATTGGGAAAACATTTCAAGATTATCTTTCATGGTATGATTCACCAGCGAACCCCACAACTATAAAAGGGAAGTTAAATATGATACCAAGAAATAGGTATTCAATGGCTATTTGTCAGAGATAGACCTATGGCGGTATAGACATAACTTAACAAAACAGTAGCAGGGAAAAGTGAGGCAAGTTATATTGAGAAAAACCTGGAAATTTTTACTGTAGATCTTTATCCTAGAGGTGCTTTCTCTGACTGCATATTCTCCATCAGTTGACCAAACAAATTCAAGTGCAGACCCAAAAGATCTGTTTCTCCATGCTAATGCTGTGTATATTATGTATTCTCCATCTCCACATACAACAACAAATCTCCCATTTGGATTGTGCCTTAAGGTCTGAAACAAATATCAGTATTAGTAACTCCAATGTAAACAAGATAAAAAAGGACATGCATGACCACAAAACAAGTTTCAAAAAGAAAACAAATTCCTGGTAGTTCAAACATTTAACGTTGTTCAAAAGAATCTGCTGTTACCCATCAGTTTCCCAAATGACCTATCACTAAACATGAACCACACGCATTTCATTTTTTGCATTTGAGCTTAACGTAGTTATACTGAAACAAGTGCAGGTAACATAATCTTCATACATGTAAATATACACATGGGAAGTATAAACATATATTTGGATGTATAATTTCAAAGTATAAAGATTTTGGATGCATGATGAAATGATGTATTACCACAACATGATGTGTTACAATGACGATATGATGCATTACCATGTCTATGTTGTTTGAACATTGGAAAGAAAATTAGAATTAATTTCCAAGCATCTAGTAGACTCGTGATGAATGATATAACAATTGAAGTATGTGTTCATTCTATCAGAAGTAAACATACTTGTGGGTACAGGTCGCAGCTTCCCAACTCCTTCACAGCCAATGGTAATCTATCGCCATCTGCGATCTGAAAATTGAAACAGCTAAGGACCATAGAGAAAGCTTATAATGAACCTAAGAAGTTTACAGCACAATAGCATGGTGAACCAACCTCATTGTCTACACCAACACTCTTGATATTAACAGTTTGAATTTCATTATGCTTTGCCCATATGATTTTTCCACTGCTGTCCATGCTAGCAACAGGAACTTCACGGCCAATTTTTATCATTATTGTCCCTTCATCATATCCAATCACAACCCTACACAAAGTAAGACACTCCATGTCATTAGCTTATGCAGGGGGAAAAAATTAACAAAAGGCTCACAACATGTTTCATTGAGAACAAATTCTCAAACACAAAGTTAGGCAGACAAGCAATTTTACTGTCACAACATATGAGTACAGGATACGGGAAAAAAAGTTCACAGAATACTTATTTCCAGCAGATAGTTGAGGAAATGTGAAAAATACAATGTATGCAGCATGATTGGGCTGTGGATTTGAGTGGAGCTTTGATAGTAGATTATAAGACATGATGCTCAGTGTCATCATGACACTTCACAGGAAGGCAGGGAGGGAGACTACCTTCTTGACCCCTTCATATATCCTAAAGCCCAAACTCGTTCAAGGCCGTAGTTAAGAGTGTTCTCAAGCCTGTAAGAGTATCAAGCAAATTGTTATTCCCTTGTTCTATAAGAAAAAGAAGTTGTAAATGCATGACAAAACATAGAAACGTGATCGCATTTGAGATTCAATTCCACCTAGAAATATGCATACATGGTAGCTGATTTATGACAGCACTATTCATCTAAATCATAAGCAGAAAGCAGCTGTTTCCATATATTCTTGAGTTTTGACGTCAAATTGTAGTGCCATAATTCAATATGAGGAACTCAAAATTCAAGGGATTTTATAATCACACCAGTTCTACATAAAATGGTGAGTCCAAGAATTCCTTTTGTCAACATTGCAGGAGAAAGCACAACTCCAAGAAATCTCTTTTTCTCAACACTTCTTTGTTAGAGGAGCTAATTGCTTCAACAGTTTATGGTCTTAAACTATTCTAGCCATAAATGCCATGATGGACTGTTGGACTGCTGCTACCCTGCTGGACTGCTACTACTGTCATCAGTCCAAGCACATTATAATATATGAGAACATTAGTATTGTAAACCCATGTTTATTCAATCTGAAGTAACAAAATCTGCTGCAACTGTTATCAACAAATAAAGAATTAAGCTCTAACCCTCTAAAACCTAGTGATGTAATGTCAGTATGTCACAAGTTTAAACCTCAGATGAAAATAACAAATTTCAATTCCTTTTGTCCCAAACAGGTTAAAGCTCGAATTAAACAACATAATAAAGTTTTATCATAGAAACTGCCAACAAACTTTAGTGGCTGCCAGATTTGGCCTCAAAATGACAGCATACTTACATTTATGGGCTAGTGACATGCATGTCAGGGGCACTAACTAGATGAGAAGCAATACCTGTAGGTAGTAGAGTGCCACATTCGAACTGTCCCATCCTCTGAGCCAGTAATTATTATAGGTAGCTCCGGATGGAAACATACAGCAGACACATTATGTGCATGTCCTTCAAGTGTTTGAACACAGCTCTTTGTTTGGTAATCCCAAACCTGATTTGACCAATAACGTCATCACAATGTACTTATACGCTTACAGGAGTACAATTCAGTGCGTATAACAAACCTTTGCGGTCTGATCATCAGAGCCAGTAATTAAGTAAGGTCGATCGCCACCAGTGAAGTAATCAACACAGTTCACACCTTTTGAATGGCCATCTAGTGTAAAGTTAGGGTCAGGAGAACCAAGGCTCCATATCTGAAATAAAAAGAAGTATATTGGATATGATGGTCAAGCTAAGAAAAAGATAATGTCAATAAATAATACACAGATTTTGACCAACAAGAAGTTATGAAGGGGAGATAACGCAAACCTTTATTGTGCGATCAAGGGAGGCACTAGCAAAAGTGTTGGTATCTTTTGGGTTAAATGTGACTTGCATCACATAGTGAGAATGTCCCTCAAAGATTTGAGTGCACACCCAGCCTTTATCCCAATCCCATAGCTTAATCAGCATGTCATCGGAAGACGACAGGACAAAAGGCTGGGTAGGATGAACAGCCACACACCTAATGTAGTCAGTATGAGCTTCGAAAAGCTTGACCTTATCCATTGTATTGTAATTGTACACACGGATGAACATATCATCGGCACCAGCAACTACCCATTGCTTTCGTGAAATAAATTTGGCCGAACGAACTGAAATTGGCATGGACATATTAGCATGATGCCAATATAAGTGAAGAGAAGTAAGCAGAAAGTTGGGCAAGCATACCTGGTAAATCCGTGACTTCAAATGATTTCACCATTGTCTGGGGATAAATTAATACAAATTCATCATTTCAAGCTTAATAACAAACCTACCATGTAATATTTCTAAATTTTAAAAGTAATTGCATTTCACTTTTTTCCTTTTTGTTCCCTTCCAAATAATAAATCTACAAGGTGTATGCTTCTCCTTCTTTATTCCAACACTGGTGTCTATCCTTGTGTTTGCCTTTTTCTTTTTTTACTATCCGTGGTCTGTCGACCCTTTACAAGTTAGTTATAAGCTCGTCTTATGCAACAAACACCCATACACCTCAGCAACCTTCAAGCAGGTCTTGTTACTTTTGTCTTTGAGTCCATTACACTTTCTTTTTGCAGACACCATTAAATCTTTCCTCTATGGGTTTTATGTAATCAGTAATCCATCCATTCCTATTTATCGCTAACATATCGCTAAGTTCTTTATTGCATACACCCAAAATGCCCAGGTGTCTTGATCTCTATAGTGAGGTAGTCATCATAGCATAAAACAGTCGTCCAACAACCCCATTTAGTAGAAAAACCGAGACATAAGCTACTGTGAAGCATGAACAGTCACCTACCTGCGTCTGGTAGTTCCAGATGCAAACGCTCCCCGAGTACAGACTTGACAAAATCCTGCATTACACCACATAAACAATAATGTGATTAGCTGCGGCTTGGTTGAAGCACTCGCAATTCACACAGCATTTCTGCACACGTAACCAGACACTCACCATGGCTCTGTCGGGTGCAGATCCACGGACTTGACCCTCTCCGACCTCTGCGCGAGCTTCCTCTGATCCAAACAACCAAACGGACAACCACCATCAGCGAAACGACCCAGAAAAAAAATTACCGAGAGAAACCGCGAAGCAGAAAAGCAACGGATCCAAGTGAGAGGCGTCGCGAGTACCTTGATATCCAACCGGAGCGGCTGCCGCACCACGCGCACCGCCCGCCCACCACCACCACAGGCAGAGAAAAAAGGCAATCACGTCAGCACACAACGACGGAAACCGCCAGATCCACGCGGATTTCGACCAGCCCCGCCGCGGATCTCGCTGCCCCGCGAGCCGTCACGCCGGCACGAGCGGCCCAACGGGCGCGATCTCGCGCTCGGGGCGGCGGGGCAGCGAGGCGGGAGCTGGACGAGGGTGAGATGGACGAGAGAGAGGCGCGTGCACGTACCATGGTGGCGCCCGCGACGGCTACGGCGGGGGCAGCGGCGAGGCGAGGAGGGTGGCGCGCGGAGGCGCAGCCGCGGAGGTGGTGCTTCTAGGGTTTGCGGAGCGGGGGGCTGGGTGGGAGCGCGAGGAGCGGGGGCCGCGCGGGCGGTGGCCTCTCGCCGCCGGACGGGGAGGTGCAGGCGCCGCGCGGGGAGAGGTGGGGAGATTTGCGAATGCGGGCCTGCGGGGGGAGACGAGGCGGAGAGGGGAGTGGAGAGGTGGCAACCGGGTTAACGGGTCTCCGAGGTAGCGTGGATTGGATCTGAAGGCCGTGTGTTTTCCGGTTGGCCTTTTTGGATCGTGGGATGTTGACTTGTACTGCTGACGTAGTGGTTAAGCAAAGCAGGGCAACTAATTCTAACTTTGGGTGGTTCAAAGATTTTGAAGTTGGATTGTTAAACTTGATTAAAATGTATATAAATCCATCAATCAATATCGATTTTATCTCAACTTAATATCGTACAAAGTGAAGTATTTTACTGACTAATTTGATGATTCAAATTATGGGATCTTATGAACAACTACTATCGAATGGGTGCTAGAAAATAATTGTGGTACACATCACAGCATGCAAATTACTAATGGTTTAATGTGTTAATTCATGATGGATACGGGGAAACTAAAAATCAAATAATGAAAATTGAAATTGGATCAATGAATATATCATTTGGTATATGAGTAGATTTTTAGCCTTTCAGCATATAGCAATATGTATCAAAATAATAAGAAATGCATCTCAGCATGCACGTGAATATACTAGCTTTGTCACGTATCCTGCCCGTAGTTGCTCATGTTGGTGAATCGGCACTCCGCAAAGGTAATACCAATATTTTTATGTTGCTTTTGGCAAGTGTGGAATGTCAATGTCCCGCATAAAAGGAAGGGATATCTCTATCGTTACATGAATGATTTTCTGAATTCGTTATATGGCATCACTATTGTTTTTCCAATGATTAAAGTGAGAGTAGAGGTGTATAAGAAAACAAAGTTTAATTGCTATGGGAGCCAAGGAGAAGAAACACCAAGGACATGCTATAGAAAAGAGATAGTTCGGCAATACGATGGTACTTTTAAAGTTAATGTTGGTGGTACTTTCAATCCGGATGTATAGCCTCATGCATTTTGCGGCAAGCCAAATCTAACAATCGAGTGGTTATTGGAGGACACCGAGGGACCAGAAGCTGCAACATGCCCCGAGGTATCCGATTAACAACACGGCGTCTTGACAAACCAAAATGATCTTAAGGGTTGGGTACTATTGAGTAGTGATGAAGCTCCAGAACATGAAGCAAGGCCACTCCGGCAGTTGATAAAAAAGGAGTAATCAAGACTGGGAGAGCACATAATGAAGTTGTATGTGGCCTTATGCAGTCAGCAATTAGGTTTAATGAGAGCTGCTTGTTTTTTCCTTGCTTTTCCAGTGTGTGTTCTCCTTCGTAATGATACACTTTGATATTCAATAATGCTCTTCCCTTTTGAAATAAACTATGTGCATCAATTTTTTATAGATGCATAAAGATTTAGCTAGAGTCATTTTCTCTAAGAACGTGATGTTATATTGCACTGCTAGAAATACTAGCATTAGTACCGGACATATGACGCGTTTATTACCGGTCGGGCTGACCGGTACCACCTGGCCGGTACTAAATGGAGAACCATTTTCCGAAAAAAAGAAAAAAAATATAACAAACTTCGGGAAGGCCTGCACACGTGCATCGTCACGTGAATTTTTCACACGTAAAAATGCATATGCACGGCCACAAGGATTCGAATCCACAACCTCCGACCTTACATGTAGCTTCCTTACCATCCCACCTATGCATCATATGTGATTTGATTGGGTGGGAGATATTTTTCTTTTAAAGTAACCTATGGAGAACGTACCGAGCCAAGACATCCGGGTACTATAAAAGGTTGCCATTTAGTACCGGTCGGTGTCTTAATCCGGTACTATAATGGCTCCGGAAGCTTCAAATTTCAGAGCCGGTACTAAAATGGCTCTATACCACCTTTGATACCGGGTAAAGAGTGACCGGTACTAATCTCGTACGATGAAAGATCATTTTTCTAGCTGCGTTGGTTCGAGACCGTGTAAATATTAATGCACAATTACTGAGAAGAAAATAAATATAATAGCTACGTTGGTTCGAGACTGTGTAAATATTAATGCACAATTACTGAGAAGAAAATAAATATACAATAGGTACTTGTAAATTTGCTACTTTATAACGTACAATTATTGATGCTCGTTAACCATATGAGCTACAACACCGTCGTTGAACCATCCTCAGGATTTACAACAGAGTAGATATAGTTTTATTGAGCAAATACCACATCTATAACAGCTTTAGTGAAATTCACGATGCAGGCACATTTTGCCCCTGCACAAATTCTGAATATCATACCGAAGGCCAATGACATTCAATATGCGCAAATGACCACTTTGTACAGATTAAGCACGGAAAGAATACGGAGGTAAAAGAATATTGTAGTAGCAGAACTAAGCTAGTACACGGGCATCGATCTCCATCTCCACACAGGAGACGAGAGAAATGAAGTTTGGTCAAGGGGGGACTCGATCCGAAACTCAGGAGGCAGACACAACAGAAGGGCGGCTCACAGAAGCCTTCCTTCCTTCCCGTAAGCCGCCGTGAGCTCTGCTCCGCCGCCGGGGCAGCACAGCAGGACGAGAGACACGGCTCTAGTGGAGCGCGTAGGTGGCGACGAGCGCGGCAACCATGAGCACGTAGGCCACGCCCCGGTCGACGGCCTGCCGGTCGACCCCCCGCCGCCCTCGCGCGGGCGCCGCCGCGGCCACCGTCTCCTCCGCGGCCGACGAAGACTTGCCAGCCGCTGCCATGCCGGTGCTGACGCCAAGCAAGGATCTCGCGTGGGCCTTGATGGTCGGGCGGGCGGCGCTAATTCGACGAATACCTCGAGCTGTTTGCAAGCGGCTGCGGGGACGGAGGAGCGAGGAGCTGGGGGGTCGATGATTTTGGGTGCGCTGAGGCGAGCTGGCCGCGACGGCGCGCGCGTGTATATATGCTTGTGCCCGTGCACGGGAGAGAGGGGCGGCGAGGCGATGGAAGGAGGAAGACTCGCTCGTGTAAGCCGGCCGGCCGGCCGGTGGGTCGTTAGCCGCCTGGTTTGATTGGTCGGGGGGAGAGGACAAGTGCGGGTTTGGCTTTTGTTTGCCGCGGCTGGGACTTGGAAGTCCTCCTGGTGGAAGGTGGACGGTCGACGGGAATGCTTCTAGACGCGGGCGACGGCTCACGCACGGCTGGACGTGGTTGTTACCGCGGGCGGGGAAAGCGGCCGTGCGGTGCAGGCGCCAGCTTTGACCGGTGCAGGGCCACACCACAAGGGTCCATTAGACAGGCCCAGCAGGAGCAATCACGGCGGCCCGTGACTCAGCCCAGCTCGCCATCGCGCTTGCGCCGGGCCCGTGATCGCGGCCCCTTTTGACTTGGTTGCCTGCCCGTTGTTTGACCTGTTGCGTTTCAAAGTCGTACTTGACTGAGATCCCAGCCGCCGCAGATGGCAGAGCTCCTCAGACGAAACGGCGGCTGGATTTACAGGGGGCAACGGACCCCCTCCAGCTCCCAACAGCCAGCGGCGGGTAGCCCCAAGCCCCCAGCCGCCCTGCTCTCCACCTGTACGGCCGCCAGCAACGGCGCACGGTCGCGCCACGCGCTTGACCCGTCGCCGGCACCTGTATCTTGCTTGCGACTTGTCCGCGAGCGCAGGCCCGCACGACACCATCGCAATTTTGTTTCGCCGTCGCGGCGCAGCCTCGAACCCCCTCGAACCAGCCAGCCAGCCAGCCAGCCGTGCCGCCTCGTCCTGCTTCTCGCCGCCGCCGTGCCGGACCTCACCTGGACCCGACGATGGCCAGCAGCAGCAGCAGCGCCGGAACGCCCGGCGCAGCCTGCGGCTACACCTGCAGCTACTGCTCGCGCCACGGCTCCTACGCCACCGCCGCGAACCACCAGCTCACGAGGCAGAGGTCCATGCCGGCCTCCCTCGCGGCCGCCTTCGCGCCGTGCGGCGGCGGCGGCGGACGGCAGTGGCCAAGAACGAGAATCCTCGGGGACGGCGGCGGCGCGCGCGCGCCTGGGGGCGTGGCGGGGGCGGTGGCGGTGGCGCGCGCGCTGTGGGCGTGGATCGGGTGGTGGTGCGATTTTGATGGCGCGCGAGGGAAAGGAAATTACCGGCGGCCATGACCCAAGTGCTCGACCGGCGCGCGCTGTGTGTTTTGAGCGGCGCTTCCGTGTGATCGTGCACAGCAAAACTGCAGTGGTCGCGATGATCGTGCTAGGCCGGGCACACTTCTCATTTCTGGGTCGTGAGGTACTTGTCGCAGACTATCAGTTGTATGGCGGGTTAAAAGCCCATCAAGGTTCCGTTCAAAAATAAAGCTGATCAAGGTAGTATTAGTCAAGTAAAGATTATGGTGCAGACATGCCTTCTTATCTTTGATGTAGTATGCTGTATGCCAGTACAGGTGAACTGTATGCATTTTCTCTCATGAAAACACAAGAAACTGAATAACCCCATGGCTATAAGCGTAGCAAATGTTACAACGTCTCACATAGTCACATCTTGAAGTTGCAAAAAGAAAAGCAGACACCAAAACACAAGGAAAAAAGTGTTCGCAAGTGCTACCAACAGCATGTTTTTCATACTCAAACTATTCTTGCTCGCAACTTCCGGAGGGCTCGCAAACCCGGTTTCCCAGGCCTGGCTTCCAATTCCGGCCATGTCCAACTCAGGTATCCTTGCCGCTGCCTCCGCTGGCGCTCTCCACAGGTGGAATGGTCTGCAGGAGCCAAAGAAGAAGATGAATCCCGGGGTGGGGAGGGGGTTGGGGTTGAGCAGGGTCTCTCGTAGGAATTCGGTCGAACAGGTAGTGTGCATGGCGGGTGTGGGAGGGGTGGACAGACGAACCATGTCTGGCTTGTAGATGTTGTGGACGATGGAGGCGCCGGCGAGAAGGGAGGCGACGATGACCACGGAAGACCACGCGAGGGATGGAGTTCCCGTCGGCGGCCGGCCGCCGCCGAACCTCTTGCCGCCGTTCATCTTCGGGACAGCTGACTTTTGTTTTTCTTGGGCTTGGGCATCTGGAACCGGAAGGAAGAAGGAAAGCGGGCCTTATACGGGGTGGACAGACGAACCATTGCGTAGGCATGATGGGCTGGCCTTGTCTTGTTGGCGGGAGTCCGCGACTGGAGTGACCAACAAGCTAGTGGGAGTTTTATTTTTATTTAATAGTAGGACGGAAAATAAGTAATTTGGGTGACACGATAAACTCTAAAGAATAGAGAGATGGAAGGTGTGTCATCTAAATAAAACGCCTTTACATTAACTCCAAATCAAAATATGTCTTAAAGATTATGCAATGAGCACATATGAAACAATGCATTGTAGAGGGTGTTTCAACCTTCGATTAATTGTTAATTGCCGGCATTCCACTTTTGGGAATATCAAAATGAAACTTTTTTGATGAAAATGAAACTTGCCATCGGGATTAGTCTTGGTATGGTTTCAATCAATTTTTTTTGATATATTCGGCTGTTCGGACCGCTCTACTCCTAAATTTTCAAGCCAAAGCTTCCAGCTTCACCAACTCCCAGCTACATAAAAAATAAAAGTCTGATATCAAATTCAGGGATTTTATGGAGCTCTTCGAGATATGCTCCAAAAAATAACACTTTAAACCTTCTCATAGAATTGGAGTATAATTACCCACTATAAGTATAGCACTGCTTACACACGCTGCCTGATACCCGCTGTTGGCTTTCTATTTTCCATCGCGCACCTCGTCCCATCGCCCTCCTCGTCACTTTCCTCCCGTACCGCTACCCAGGCCCGCAAACCTGGCCACGCTCCTGCTATTCCAGCCGGCTGAAGCTCTCCGTGGCTATGGAGACCCACAAAATGGAGAGATCCGGTTGTCTCCCGTCGATTCCGCCCATCTGTGTGCCGCCCATGGCCCTAGCGTGGTGGCCTGGACAGGCGGCCCGTAGCCATGGCATGGCTGCGGTCCATGGTGTGGGGGGCGTGGTATGGCCGCACCCTTGTGCGTTTCGTCGATGGCAAGGCCAGCAGTGAGGAGCAGTTCGAGGTCATGCTGCGCCCGTCCAACACCCAGGATGCCGACCGGAAACGGAGCTACACGTTCATACCCTGAATCGAGTCATCAAATGTCAGGATTAGACAGGATGATACGATGACTAAAAATATTGCTTGCTCTTCTCTGATTTGGGAATGGAGTTGCGGATTGGGTAAAGAAGAGAGCAGAGGTGACATGGTGCGAGGGGGATGGGGAGGTGCTTGCCGGTTGGTGCAGAGCGAGAGAGAAGGGTTGCGCTGCAGCTCTGTGGGTTGGGATGGGACAGAGAGCACAGGAGATGCGCTGCTGCTGCTGCAGCTCGAGGAGAGGAACCGAGGAAGAAAGGGCTAGGTGCTATGACATGAGAGAGAGAGAGACCATGTGAGAGAGGCAGAGAAGATCGAGCTGACATGTAGACCCCACCGCTACAAGATGATGTGTCGTCAGATCATAACTGGGATGGTTTGGGGGTGGGGTGTTGTATTTCACCCAGTTTTGACCATTTCGATGGTCGGTTTTGTAGTTTGCGGGTGAAAATCGAACGAAATATGATCATTCAAGGTCTAAATATGGGGTTTTCCCTATTTATTAAAACACAATCTTTCAGCTTCTATTAAAAAATTTACAGCAAAATACTGTCCGGATCTCGCATCTCTTCCTTCACCTACCCTCACCATCCGCTTTAGTTGGGCTGCCTAGAAGGCTGAGATAAGTCAGGATTGGCATGACGTTCCATGGGGTTTCCGCCAAAGCGCAAATTGTGACGAACCTGCCTGCGTCAACTATGAAAAGTTGAAGATACGAGGGAAAAAGAGGGTCATAAATGTGCGTTGAAGCGACGGAGGGCCGCCACAGACATAGTATCTCTACAGTTGTTGTCTTCATGGCAGACTCTTTTTTTGGTTGCTGGAAAACCGTAGAAGTGGAAGCGAGAAACAATCACCAGAGCGTAGAGGTGCCGATGTTTTACAGAGTTCAGGCCGAGTGGACAGAAGGAGGAGAACAAAGCAAGCGCGCTCGTGGACCTTGGGAAATCAGCCTCAGGTACCGTAGAGGTCAGGTAGCATTCTCCCTTTCTTCTTCAGACCGTCGCCTCTTGCTTGCACATGGCCACCAGCAGGACACTGCATGCAGTCAGTCACAAAAAAAAAGAAGAAGAGACACTGCATGCAGTCTGCGAGAGCTTATGACTTTCTTCAGAGCAGCATCTGCTGAAACCTGAGCGCATGGATCCGCGCGACCAAACCAAAACCAAAACCCAAACCAAGCGGGTTCGGCGCGGAGGTGGCGAGAGCCGAGAGGTAGTACGGTGAGGACGTGGTGGCTGTTACACTGCTGCTAGGGACCAGGTACACGCCACCGACGAACTTCACCGCTGCTAGAAGCAAGCGCGACGCATGTATGCCGGCCGGATCGGAGGAGATGAGGTTAGGGGTTCGCACGCCGATTCTCTTGATTCTCTTGATTCCATGTAGTGTCACCTTGATTTGGACATGAAGCCGACCAGTGTTCTCTTGATTCCATCTAGTGTCGCATTGATTTGGATGTTTTCTCTTTTCTTGCTCTAGTTACAACTGTTATTTGAATGCCAACCAATGTTTCTTCTTTGCTCACCGTAGTTGCACCTATTATTTGAAGGCCGGGCAATATTTCTTCTTTGCTCACAGTAGTTACAAAGACTATTCGAATGCCAGCCAATGTTTTTTCTTTGCTTGCTGTAATAACAACAATTATTTGAATGCAGCGATCTGTCAGGATGTGGCGTGCGCAGGATGCTCAATGATGCCCTTGAACTCGTTAATGAGGTGGAGAGCATGGGTCTACAGGCATTCGCTGTACCACCGGCCCTCCAAGCTGCGGTGGATGCTGTTGACCCTCCCGCCCAAATTGCTGCCCAGATCGCCAACGCCATTGCCGCCAATGTGGTAGGTGTCTTTCTTCAGTATTTGGGTACTAAGACTTGCAAGTTATTGTGATCAGGGTTGAACTAGCATGCCTTGCGGACAAGTATGGAGATTTCCCACCTGGACTAATTTTCGAAAATCGAGCGGGGAATAACACCCACAATTCTGCTCCAGTTTATATTGTCCTACATTTTACAGATTTCCTTCTGTTTTAGTGCAATAAGGTGTTGGTTGCTGAAACGGTTCCAACCTCTATGAACTCTGAATGAGGCCAATTTTTCAGAGCTATTGCTTTGATTTGCGCATTAGTGCTGAGTTCTGGTCAGAGTTCCTAGTTAAGTTCTTTTCAAAATGTTCTAGAGACCAATGGCCATGATGCCCTCATCTCGGATGATGCCCTCATCTGGTCAGAGCTATTGTGCTTGCGTTTGCCCTTCCTGTTTAACCCTTTGGGGGCCTTCAGTGGAGTATGCTGCAATGCATGGACCTGAGGTATGGTATGTTTCCAAAGCTAACATCAGCAGCGCAAAGACGAACTGACTGAGCGATGGCCGCTTCTTTGATAGCAAATGCATGTGGACAATAGCCCCTTGTTGCATACACAGCTATCCTCTTGTTGCATACACAGCTATCTTCCATAAATCCATATCCATGTGCCTTGCCTTTCTGGTAGCTGGAACATTGATGCACCAGTCTCTTGACAATTTACCATGGAATCCTGTAAACAAGTAAAAAAAAAAAGGGCAAAACAGCAGCTTAGTAAAGACTAGTAGAATGGGGCTCGAGGGCATGCCGATCTTGGGGGTACTGATCCAGTATTAGATTCACCGGGAGCGGACTGCCATGTTCTTCTGAACCTTGCATCCGCATGGAAGTTAATAAACGGCAAGTTCGGTATAACCTCCATGAAAGCAAGTTCTGCAAAATCAAATTTCTCATATTTCTTCTCTAGTTTGTCTAGTCAATCTAGCAGACAGAACACAACACACAAGAGAAATGATAGAGAAAATGTGGCACATATGACAGTTAATGTATTTGAGAGTACATCAACCATTCAGAAGTCAAAAGGAACACACCGCATTGCTATGACCTTCTTGTAGGCTGACCAAGTTACCATGTTCGTATAGAGTGCCTGCACCAGAGTTTGCCCAAGTCCTCTACCACATTAGGCCATGAACCATACAATAAGCCAGGTGGTGCACGCGTCAAAGATACAGCCTCCCCCATACGGCACATGACCTGCAAAAGAGTGCAACTACACACACAATTCAGTGCCTCATCACCTCTTCTAATCCATCCCTTTCTGCATGTGTGCCAAGCCTTTTATCATGCTTTACACCCCATGATCAGGCAGACAAGATCCGATGCAGCGTTGCTGCTATATGCCAGTTAGCTGACTGGCTAGAAAAGCCAAAATAATCTATAATTTGAATCGGATGGAGTGCAAATTTGTCATTTTTTTTCCGATTCACATGCCATCATACCATCCCAATAGCTAATAAGTTTTGTTTTTTTTAAGTATTGTCCCAGGCTCCCAGCTTGGCAGCATATATGTAAGAACCAGAATAACAACGTGACTACAAATTTACTACCCACTCCTAATGCTGCACGGGGCTTGCCAAAATGCGTTGGCATGCCATCTAGCACAAATGGATTATAATTAAAACGTGGTCCGATCAACTAAATTTACATATTCTGGCCTCCAAGGCAATGGAGAACCACACTAGAAAAATCAGTTTAAAAAGATTGGTCTACCAACTTTGCAGTAATAAAGCTTTGCTCTCATATGCATCTTAGCCCTGTGATAAAGTTTTTTTTTCTTTTTAGCGAAAAAGTACACGGGCAAGGTGGGCCAAGGCTTCTTAAGAAAATAAAGGAAAATGACATTGAGCCAAGAAGAAAAGGAGAGATCTAAAGGAGCTCTCATTCCGTGCAATTGCAGAGAGGCTTCCATTATGAAATCAGCCTTCTGATTTTCGTAGGTATATACATTATGTTATTTAAATTTTGTCCCCCATGACTTTGATGGCCTAATAAATGTGTAGATCAGTACCTAGCATGTACCTATGGCCAAAAGTAGGATAGGAGAAATGTACTTGAGTCTGCAATAGGTAAAAATTTTGATATGGACAAAATTTCAGGAAAAAAAAACAAGAGCAAAGCTTTGTTTATACAAACATCCAAAATTAGATTAAAAATACAACTAGAAAGTTAATCTACATGTAAATATGACACAGTAAATTTGGATAATTTAATGCACATACCAAATTTACTGCAAAATCTGTCTTACAATGCTCCAAAAACATGGGTTTTGATAGTTATATTTTTTCGTCAAATTCAAAACTGAAGCTCTCACCAAGCACAAGTTTGCAATCAGAAGTTCAATAATGTCTGAACCTAATGAAACCATTAGACTTGCCAAAAAATCTAAATAAACTGAAAATGCAGAGTTTTTTTTTGAAAGAAACAACATGCAGAGTTATACACAATTTTCTTTACAAATATTTGAGATGGCAACTACTATCTACACATCAAAGCAATCTTAGTTCTGAATTCAAATATTCCGTGTCAAACAAGATGCACCAACCAATCATAAAACAAGGGAAAGCATCACAATTCCTCACATTTAGATGAAGTAGAGCAGAATAAGCTCCCGAACACAGAAACGATAGCTTGTTTATACTTTATGGATGCATTAACCATATCCAATTTGACCTGTGTATTCCTAGTTTTCAGTTATTGACCTGCAACATTGCACATACACGAGATTTATGAAACTGAACTCTTGGGGAAGAAACAACATAACCTGAATAAAGCAGCAACTAATCTCTGTTAAGACAGTCCAATGCAAACTAGGAAGGTCACGGGATTCTCTATTTCAGTTGAAAAGGAAACAACTGTGCTACTTGCAACAGGAAAGAAAATTAGTATGAAGCGTGTGAATCTAAACTCACCTTTTTGACAAGAGAACTCCAATAGAAAGGACAATCTTGAAAGAGAAATATATATGTTCATTACTGCTACTGTCAACTAGATTGGTCTGAGATAAGCTCAAAAACCAAAGGGTTTCTTGAAACAAAATAAAGAGCATTTGAGCATCTCAAACAGATGAAGGAACATCTGTTATGTACTGCAATATTTCTCTGTGCCTATGTTTGTGAAATTTTTTTCCTACTGAAAATATTATTCCAGCAGTTCCATCAATAATATTCTGTTAAGAATATTGAGTAAATGATGTCTATTTGCAATTGCTGAACCAAATGATTCACATTGTACATCATATATAAAACATCCGCCCTTTAATCCTCTATTTAAGCATCACCAACCTAAAGAAAATAAATAAATCAGGTAGTGAGCACCTTCAGTTCTTTCTACAATAATCAATTCCAAACACTTAGCTCATTTGAATGCGAACTGAACATATAACTAAGCTAGGCCTGAAAATCTACAGTAAAGCCCATTGCGCAATCATCTTGATAGAACCAATATGGAGATCTCTCAAATGGGAATATCAGTAAACTCAGTCACATTTTGCATGTCAATAAACAAAACACATATGAAAATGACTGTATCGTCTGGGCCATTCCATATCCATGTAATCCATACAAATAACTTGAAGATAGCCACCAAGGACAAATCTTATAACTTATTTTTTCTCAAACACGCAGGAGAGCTGCGCATCATTATATTTAAGACACGATCCTGCAGATGACTCTGTATAAGTGGGAGTTATTTGGATCTGGAAGAGAAGGCGGATGAAAGCAAGAGGGATGCCAGGACTCAGGAATACCATACTTAGTGAAACCAAAATATACTCAATGAACCTGCAGAAGCACTTCAAAGCATGGCATTGCACAACATGATTGGTTGCAGCCAATTTTTTAATCAGGAGTTTCCTGTTGATTATCCCACATCACCAAAAAACATTAAGACATCATGTCTTGCAAGCCCAAATTTCAGGCGAAGAGGTGTATCATAAAAAAAATGAAGTATAGATAAGAAGTTACTGAATTCTTCCAAATACAACTTAGTTATGTTCTGTCACAAATATATAAACAAGTCAGGTACTGATCAAACCCAATCTTTCAGTTCTATGTGCATGAATATGATAAATAGATAGGTTTCGGTTAACCAGTAACATGCTTGAAGTAATGAATGAGTACCACTTACAACAATGAATAGGAACTAAAGAAGGCTAACCTTGTCAAAGGGAATGTGGAGGGAAAAATCAATGAAGAGAATTGAGCACCTAGTATGGCAGATGTACCTTCTGCCAATGTGTCAGTAACACTGACATCAACGCTGACTCTCTCTGCACTGCATGTAGCATGACATGGTCTTCAGTGAATCATCCGATTGGTGAACTGGATGACGCCGTCCAGGTGCATGTGGTGCAATGGAGGCAGTGGCTCTGGGGAGGCATACTGCACAGGAAAAACCATCTATCAGCACATACAGATGAGCCAAAACAACTAATCAATCGCACAATCTCTAACACAAAACTTAAGCACAGTGAACGAAGTAAGGAACAAAGTCACAGTCAAAACCTGTCGCGTGAAGTGCTTGTCACTGCCTGCTTGTATGGAAAGGAGGCGATACGGCGGTGTTGACAGGATGATCAGGAATGAGCACCAGCTGTACGCTGTGCTTCCCAATTGATAAATATTCAAACTTTTATGGAATAATGAATATAGGTTGGTAAGTTCTCTAGTTGTTGATACTTCTGCACTGATGATGCATTGGAACTACCGTGTTGAATGTTGATTGAAGACGGTTCTATGCTTCCTATGAAACCAGGGGATAAATTTTATCTCAAAAAATAGATATCGAATCCTGATGATATTAGCATAAGTGCTTTAGTTGACCTGGCAGCAACACTGCATTGTGGTACCAGGTCATATTAAAAAGGGAGATAATTAGATATATATGCGAAGAAAAACATATGTTCAAACTCTGGTGCTCAAACTATTCTGTTGCCCTATGACCTTAGGAGCCAACTAACAGGAGGCACCTTCTGGAATCTGCATAACGCTGTGTACTAAAATTACTTTAGCAACAAACGGATGAATTTCAGTGAACATGGCTACTCACACATGCAGTAGATAGCAGTTCGGAGTTGTGTGATCGTTGAGTTGGAATGTGGTATGCAAAGGTGCATGTATGCTGTATGGCAACTACAGAAAATTTAACTGAAATAAGGAAAACAGATATCACTATACGAAATAGAATAAAGTGATACTTTTACATGGAAATAGGAAACTTGCCTCACAACAGAGCACCCTTTGGTTTCTCCACAAGATTCGCTTTGGTTCAAGCTGCATCAACCACTGCAACGACAGAGCCACCCATTTATGCTACAGAAAGAACACTGATGCGATGTATTGAAAAATTGACACATTTATACCTAAAGAAGACAAAGAATCAGAAGTTCTGTAGCATCTGTTAATATACTAGGGGATCAGAACGGGGAGATTGATTTCACACGATTGAGATGCAGTACATCATGGACAGCAAATTTGTATGAAAAGCCGCAGCTAAAAAGCGCAACGCATGAGCCAATAAACAACATTCTCTTAGTATATGCATCATGTACTGAAATTTAGTACTAGGAAACTCAGGTGGCCGCAGTTCCTTGCATACTGAACATCAGTGAGCAATATGTCCAGCAAGAGCATACTGAAAGGGCAAATCCAGTAATAATGCCATGCTAACTGAAATAACTGCATAAAAATAATCAAATACATCACGTCTGTCATGAAACTCATGCATATCGCATCACTGATGCGGAGGAAAGAGAGTCAATGGCGCTGCACCGCACTGCTGAATTGGATGTTGGTAATATCCAATCAGAATTGCAATGCAGTGATTTGCTAGAATCAGTCAGCGAAAGTGCTAAACACAATGATATTACCAACATAAAGACCAGATTGATCCACTTAGCTTCATAATAATGATATAAGGTTGTCCATAGATCACTTCATCACGATAAGCTTAAACAGCACTACTGCTTACGATAGATGGATTACAAGACAGACTGATTATATATAGATTGCACGACACCCAGACCAACAACTAGATAGACTACTAGTGAAGCTTTACTCCTTCGGTTCTTCCTCTCAAAGCGATCCCTGCACTGCCTAATTTCCCATGGTCATGCCCTCCTCGTCGACGTCCTCGACCTCCATCTCGGCGTACCCTTTGACGCGGTACTGCTCGAGGATGTCCTCCTCCTCGTCGCGCGCCGTCTTGCTTGGGATCTTTGTAACAGCTCGTAGCCGCAGATGAGATCAAATCGGGACGTGAGCAAGATTACAAGGAATACAGATGATCTCGATAACTTGAGGAGGAAGATGTTCTTCCGTTCCCCTTTGCTTATCTGATTTCTTTTCTTAATTTCATGATCGATCCCGATGTATAGGCCTAGCAGCTGCTATGTCGACTTGGTCTTGGTCTTCTCTTGGGCTGTGACTCGGCAAATGGGCTTGACAATCTTGGGCTTCTCTTGGATCATGATATCATCATTGGGTCATGACATTACTGCCGCCGCGAAACACAGCTTGTCCCCAAGCTGTCGTATTCAGGAATTGCTTGAACCCGACATCATAGCATCGGGTCCAAAAATAACTCCCATTGCAGCCACCATGGAGGCAAAATGCTTTCAGCCCAGAAACCGTGATATGGAAGTTGCTCATTTGGTTTTTGACAAAATTCCTTCATGCAGAAGAAATGATTTCAGCCCCGGGGAATGTGAGCTGCAATATGAACACAGATCAGTGAAGCTAGATATGCTTAGAGGGCAGAAGTTGCACGACCTCATTTGTTTGGCCAAACATGATTTGTACATTGCATGTGTGGATTACCATAAGGTTCTGTTACTCCTTGCTTGCAATGGTTCTTTGGCTGATCCAATTTGGAGAGTATCCTACGGGAGTGATATGATCATGGGCATGGCACTGACAGTGATCGTGCTCAGGATTTCCGTGACATTCTATCATGGGACCCGGAGATTCGCAAACTTGGAAATTACAATATTTTCCAGAAATTGATTGTTATCAAGGTGGTGTCTTCATCGATAGTGGTGGCTAGATGTTCTATTGGAATGAGACACCGTGAACTGGTACAGAAACTAGCTTCTTCAATTTGAAGGCAGTAGGATCCAGGTATTATGCAACTTGATATCATGTAATGGATGGGGTGCGGGTGCGAGTGGTGGCATTTCAGCTATCACATATTGAGCACCACTTTTTTCTTGCCTCTCATCAAAGATTACTAGGTTCTGATGGTCACAATTCATCTCCTGGCCAACACATGCTTCGTAAAGAACAAGGAATAAATTATCCTTGCCATACTGATTAAGACATTGTGGAGAGAAGTCATCAGAACCACACCCTGATCCTGTAGAGAGCACTATCATACCAAAACCAGCTCCATGTTCTCCCAGCCGCAAGTTCCCATTGGATTTGTCACCATCAACCACCTTGAGCTCAAGCATCTCATCAACATCCCGCATAACAATTAGCTTTGTATTTTGGTCATCCATGCACTCCCCACCAAGGGCTAGCTGCTGCAATAATCCATCTTGTGCGTTTAGGCAGAATGGCCTCTCGTCATCCCACATTGCAACCTTGTCAGACATTTCCTCAAACACTTGGCCTGCATCAACAATCTTGACACTAAGCTTTACCTTCTCATCAGTCAAGTCCTCTGTCCCCATGACTAGTTTCTGCAATAAGCTTTCATGGGTGTTAACATCCGACAACACCTCCTCATCCCAAACCACATCAATACAAGGCAGTTCCTCAAGTTCCTCTTGCTCAGCACAATCCCACACCACAGAATCTTGTATAGGCACCTGCTTTTCTTCTTCAGACACCATATCCTCACAAAAAAAGTTACTCCCGCCTAGAGCTAGCTGCTTCAGTAAATCATGCTGCTCGAGCATGTCTTGCACTTCCTTATCCCGGACCATATCTGCAACATTCGTTTGAGTTTTGGACCTGATCTGCTCAGCTTGTGCTAATGTGCCTTCCTTCACTTCTCCCCATTGCCTCAATTCAGATAGCTCATCATTGGTTGGCAACGTCCATATTTGCCAAATTTCTCTTGCACAGCATCGATGAACTAGTTCCAGGACCCCAACTCGTGTTGCATCTTGTACTCTTGCAACCAGTGCTTTGCTTTGCCCTCCATATGCATAGCCGCCGCAATCACCCACATGCATTCTTTGATATTGTAAACATGGAAGTAAGTGAGACAATTAGCCTTCCTGGTCACCTTTGAATATTGGGAACTGAAGCTTTAGAAGGCTACTACAGTGTCCACCTGGATTCTTTTCACGACCATGGTTGGGCTCCTCCATCGAACAGTTCGTGGGCACCTCCCTAGCTGAATGAGACAATACGCTTAATATCCCCTGCCCAAACTTCCTTGGAAGAGCTGGTGCTTCGTGGCCACGCCCCAGCTGCTAAGCGCAGGAGAGAATCCATCCCTCACCATCGCCATCTGAGAGAGAGTACACCGCGCCGCCACCTGCGCAGTCGCAGCCGGCATCACTTCCAGCATCAGAAAACACGAGTCTACCGTGGCCGGCGCCTCCAATCGGAAGATTCCCAATCCCCCGCCGTCAAGCCACCACGACAGCCCAACTCGATCTGGCAGGACGACAGGTCGCTGGATGCGAGAGCACTACGCCGCAAACCAAATCGATCGACGGGATGAAGTGGATTTTACTGTCACCGCACAAACCAATCACCGCCTACAGGAAGTCTGTCTGCCGCCGCCTCTCGCCACCAGAAACGCCGGAGTCTACCGTCGCCACACGCCGCCAAAGACCCATCGCCCAATCTCCACCAGAAAACCCGATGATGGAACCAACACCCGCCTAGAATCGCCGAATCTGATACCACTGTAACAGCTCGTAGCCGCTGATGAGATCAAATCGGGACGTGAGCAAGATTACAAGGAATACAGATGATCTCGATAACTCGAGGAGGAAGATGTTCTTCCGTTCCCCTTTGCTTATCTGGTTTCTTTTCTTAATTTCATGATCGATCCCGATGGATAGGCCCAGCAGCTGCTATGTAGACTTGGTCTTGATCTTCTCTTGGGCTGTGACTCGGCAAATGGGCTTGACAATCTTGGGCTTCTCTTGGATCATGATATCATCATTGGGTCATGATAATCTTGAAGCTGGATGCGCTCTTCGGGGACGAAGGGGAAGGGCTTGATCGGGCGGCGCGTAAGCAGAGCGTCGATGCACTCCTGCTTCACCCTCACAGTCTTCTTCTTCGCCGCCGCCGTCTCGATGCCGCTCCCGGCCAGCTTGTTCTCCGCTCCGGCCTCCGCCGCCATCACAGCCTCGGGGCGCTTGGTGACGAAGATCTTGCCCCCGCCGCGCGACGCCGAATCCTCCTTCACGGGCTTGGTGAAGAGCACCGCCCCGTCCAGCCGCATCTCCCTCATCATCACCGCCTCCGCCGCCATGACCGCCCGCTCTTTCTCGAACCTAACCTCTTCCGCTCCCGAACCCTAGATCTGGATTGCGAGGATGCAGCGGCTGCGTTTGTGTTTGGTTCAGGGGAGGGCCAGGGCGTCGCTGTATATAGCCACGCAACCCTAGGCGCTATAGGGTTCCTTTCCTTCTCGGCGCCGGATTCGTCTCCGACTCTCGTCCGGTCCACCTCTCAGCCTCGATCATGGTTGCGGATCTACCCAGGCATCCAGTACAGCACCCGGACCGTGCACGGACAACCGCTTGGGCCAGTTGGGCCGGAACCCAAGGATTGTGGTCCAAGTGCTAATGCCCGAGCATGTAAATTTTAGCTGTAGCCCATTTAAACAAGAATGCTAATAGGATGGGCTAAACTTTAGTTAAGACTAAAAAACTTTATAAAATATATATAATTACTAATAGGTGCTAAGGTTTAGCACTAAACTTTAATCCATCCAAACAAAACCCGGTGTACAGGTCTATTCGAAAAATTTGCAGCTCCGACATTTTTTTTCTAGAAAGGGATATATTTTACCAACATCAATTTCCAAATACGTCTCATTTTTATCCAATTTATTTATTTCAATCAAAATTAATGGCACTTCAAGTTAACCAAAATACACCTTCTCATTTTACCCTTACAATAATACTATAGGAATGTTTGTTCTAGAAACACTAAAAGTAGCTTTATGAGGACATTTTGCTCATTTCATCCTTAAAAGGTTAATTTCCTTGGTAATTGTGTTTTGATCAAAGTCTAGAGTAGCAAAGCAAGCAACATAAGCCACCGTTAGGCAATGCCTCTTCTCTTGGGATGCTACAAATTATAATGGATCATGATCTAATACCTTCTTCACATCCAGCTTCATCTTTAAATATTTTTAGCTTAAAATTTTATAAAATATGAACTCAAGTCTTAAATTATCTAGGTCAAATTTCAAATTTTAAGATCATTACCACCCACAATGCATTATGTAACCTGTCAAATGCAGCAAAGAGTGGAATATTTCCAGCAAGATCCCGCAAACGTGTCATTCCAATGCATATCTATCTCATGAACATGTCACATGTGTCTTGTTCTTTTTTTAAGTAACGTGTTGCATATTACAAACACGTTTTTGGGTAACGTGCTATTTTGTTGTGATGCAAATTACGTTTTGTACCGGTACACATGTAAAGCCAATTCCGTAGTCGGTACAAATAGACAATAATCAAGTCGCCTATTACTATTAGTCCGGCGGGCACAAAATTTTGAACGCGCGCGATGTCTACTATCTCATTTATTAAACACGTAGAAATTGAGCTTGTAAAATTTTCCTATAACTAATTAAAGGTTGTACAAATGGAGTTAAGAATATATACTACAGTTCTATCAGCTCCCACAACTACTACAGAAATGATTTGTAGCAACGTCCTATTTTTTTCCAGGAGCGGATCAAAATGTAACCCGTTCCTAAAAAAAGCGGAGGTACTGTAGTTGACCTGCCCCTGGAATTCTATCTTTAGGGAACGCACCCGTAAAGATGGAATTTTTAGGGGCGGGTGGCGCCATCACCCGCCCGTGAAAATGCCCATAAAAATCTGAGTGCCACCATCTTTCTCCTCCCGACAACACAGTGTTTGCTCGGGGGAGGTACTATCCGAAAATCAAAAAAAGGCAAAAAGGGAAGGAATGTTTTAAACTTAATTTTTTCGAGTTGGGACCTCTAGAAGGTAAGTTGATGTTAATTTTATATCTTTTCTAACCTTTTTTGATAGTTCTAAGACTCAAATGGAGCTATCTTACCTCTAGCTAGATCTAGATCTACATGGTGTGGATTTACCATTTAGGGCTCCATTTACGTCAAACTTTTGAATGAATTTAGGTAATTTTAGTAGGAGAACAAGATTATATAATCATTTGAGTCCAATCTTTATATTTTAGCCTCATTCCTAAGTAAACAAATTCATATCTAGATCTATATAGGAGAGAGAAGAAGTTTTATCTTTTATATTTACACACATGCATGATAGCTTTTTTCAACAAAATTTAGTATTTCAATAATAGGTTGATTTTTATTTTTTTGTTTTTACATGTTAAATTGAATTTTTCGAATATCTATATATATAAAAGTATATATTTATGGTCATTTTTGAGCTCTATTTGTCTCAAACTTTAGGGGACGATCCGGAAGGGAAAAAAATTGCAGATCTATGGTATGCGGTAAACAAAAAGGACAAGTCAAAAGCTAAGTCAAAGGATGATTCTAATTTTGGTTCCAGCAGATGACGTGGCTTTTCCTTGCCCCGCACTGACACAGACTTCAGATAGGATATTGGGGTCGATACCCTTCTAGACTTACCGGATTATCCTAAAAGCTTTGAGTACGGTAAACCATTTCTAGCTGACTGGGCTATCATAGCGGTTCCAAGTGAAATGTAGAGGATGCATAATTGGTACATGAGGGCATGTAGACTTGGGCTTTGTACCCTATGCGCTCCGTACCATCCACAAGTATTCGAACTTCAAGGTCAGGGCATCATGGATGTCATGCTCGATTTTTGAGACATCCACAATATCTTCCGTCTCGGTGAACTAGACATCGAAATGGTTAGACTCTGGTGCATGTAAGTGCCTCATCGATAGTATTATCTTCTATGTTATGGCCTTAATTACTATATATGCATATCTAATTAATTATCATACATTCAATTCTATAGGATGCAAATAAATGATGCCATTGTTTTAGGTAAAAGGTGTAGATATTTTGATCCTACAGCTATTTGCGAGACCAGGCACGTCGGGCCAAGTAAGTGGGCAGACAATGATGACATGCTAGCTGGGTGTAAAACGCCTGAGGAGAAGAACGAGAAACGAATGTCATATGACAAAGATGCCATGAAAAAGGTTGCGGTCTATATAGGGGCTATGATGGTAAACTGGCAAGACGTGGTTGAGACCATATATGCATCATACCATACTGGGTAAGTCTAATTTCAATCTTTTGTTACAATATATACTTGGCTGATCTATGGCTAAAAATGGTATACAATATTTTTGCAGGGGTCACTGGATTGATTTTCTAATACAGCCAAAGCTTGGAAGAGTCCTCGTATTGGACTCTTTGGATTGTCCAAAGACTAGACACAATAAATTCTTATTCGTCCTCAAAATGTTAGAGAATTTCTTATCTTCCATACGTACATCATGCTAATTTTTTCATAAAAGTAAATATTTACTTCTCATTTCTTTCTTTTTTTAAACAGGGCTTATGAGCACTACATTAAAAAAAGGAGGTGTTCATCCCGCCGATAAAGGTTCATCAATGACTCTACGCACAAACTTCCCGTGCCACAAGCAACCTGCAAATTCCGTGTATTGCGGATATTATATGTGCGAGCATATGAGGTGCAAGGGAGATACATAACAAATCCTCAACGTGTAAGGAACTACTCTTTATTAGGGATAAATGTATATATGTACATTATTTTTACGTCTATCTAACATTTGCTTAATCTTTCCGTGGATTCATTAATTACATATTCATCCAACAAGGAATATGGGGGCACTCCATGAGAAACAACTCCTAGAAGTAGTAGTCGATTTATGTCGTTTCATTATACATGAAGTGATCCACCCAGAAGGCACATTTTTTCAAAAGGACCACGAATTAGCAACGGACCCTAAATCATTAGTCTTCGTGACTGGACGAACTAGCAGCACCGTGCCGCCTCAAGTAGCATTGGAAAATAGAAGAAAAATATGTATTCAAGCAGCACTTTTAATGATGTACTATAATGATGCACTTTAATTATATATATATATATGCTTTATTACTTTACCTTTTAAATTTGTATGTGCAATTATTTATATTCATGAAACACATTCCATGTCGATCACTATGACATTCGATTGCGCACTAGCTTGATAGGTCAAAATTGATGGGAAATAAAATTTTAAAAGGTAGCGAGAAACAGATTTGAAAAATTTAAATCCAAATAGAAACCGATTTCTAGGATGGGTCAATGCACTAACCCGCCCCTGGAAATCAATTTTCAGGGACGGATCATACCCTAACCCGCCCCTGGAAACGGTATTTTTAGGGACGGATCATGGGGTGACCCGCCCTAAAAATTGATTTTCAGGGGCGGGTGAGGGCATGACCCGCCTCTAGAAATCGGTTTTAGGAGGGTAAGATACTCATCACTATAAATATCTATTTTTTGCTGCGAGAAACAGAAACGGGTACCCACCCGTCTCTACGAATGTTGTTTTACCCGCTTCTGAAAATCTTTTCCGTAGCAGTGCACTCCAGCGGTAAACAAAGGTCGTTCAATTTATATTGTACGGCATGCCTTCAACCAAGAAAGCTGACATTTCTTGCACCTGCCAGGTGCTCTCGTGATGGCGAGCACCTGTGTCTATGGTTGCAATTCTGTTTCCGCCCGTGTCGTCCCACAAATATTATGCGCTTGGTAGCATTAGATTGGGAACCGCAGGTACTCCTAAAATAGCATTAGATTGGAATTATGTGCCACTAGCATTTAATTTTTGTTGGCCATCAAGGAGAGTTTGGACCTACACCTTGACACGGAATTTCAAATCAAATGGTATAACAATCCAATCGCACATTACCACTGAGCAATGGCACTGCCGCACTGCTGTACTGTACGTTCAGTGCTCCTTCACGACACATTCCACTGGCTGGTGAAGCTTCGTTTCGGCAACTTCTGACATGTTTAGTACAGAGCCTCGTTCGAGTCTGCTGCAACTGCGCAAGCGAAACAAACTGGTAGAGCCTTGTTCTGCGAAGTTGCATTGAGCGCCCCTGAACTCGTGTACATAATAAAATCATTCCATATTGTATAGAGTAGTTATGGTTATATATATATAAATATAATATCCAAGTGAACTGGAAAAAAAATGTGCATTTTATTGGTTTCTTATTCCACTCGTACATTCTTCTTCACGCGAAAGGATGACAGATAGATGCAGGGCCTCTTATTTGATTTTGTTTGTGTGGTCCCACAAATCGACGGCTGGAGATGTCGGCTTCAGTGGATCGCAACCGTCGACCACGATTCTCATAGTTCGTTTCTTGGGACAGCCAAGTTGGCATTCATCCTTTGTAGAGTAGCAAGAAAATGTGTCCCAACAGCACCAGCACCGATGATGAACTAGGCACACATTGTAGAGTTCGCGAACCATGTCAGGCTTGTAGATGTTGTGGACGATGGAGGCGCCGGCGAGGAAGGAGGCGACGATGACCACAGAAGACCACGCGAGGGATGGAGTTCTCGCTATAAAGAGTCTCTCGCTACTATTTATGATAGATGGATTACAAGACAAACTGATTATACATAGATAGATTGCTCGACACCCAGACCAACAACTAGATAGACTATACTAGTGAAGCTTTACTCCTTGTTCTTCCTCTCAAAGCGATCCCTGCACTGCCTAATTTCCCATGGCCATGCCGCCCTCCTCGTCGTCGTCCTCGACCTCCATGTCGGCATACCCTTTGACGCGGTACTGCTCGAGGATGTCGTCCTCCTCGTCGCGCGCCTTCTTGATGAGGGTGGTGATCCTGGCCTAGCGGGCCCGTGTCTTCTCCTGTTGCTTGGGATCTTGAAGCTGGATGCGCTCCTCGGGGATGAAAGGGAAGGGCTTGATTTGACGCCGCGCGAGCAGAGCGTCGATGTACTCCTGCTTCATCCTCAGTCTTCTTCCTCGTGCCTGCCGCCGCCGCTGCCGTCTCAATGCCGCTCTCGGCCAGCTCGCTCTCCGCTCCGGCATCCGCCATCGCGCAGCCTCGGGGCACTTGGTGGCGAAGATCTTGCTCCCGCCGCGCGACGCGGAGTACTATATGAGATCTAGTAGAGGCCAGAGGAAAATCGGGACCTAGTAAAGGAACAATCTAATTGATCATTAATTTAGTGGATATATATACTACCATATTCAATCGGGGCTAAAGAAAGGAAGTATTGGAGCAGTTAATTTAATTTCTTTTGTGACGAGATTTACTTTTACCAGACTATTTTATATTGATTCTTCATCATATTAATTGTATTTTTTATATATAATTAGCAAATATATTTGTACATTGCTATAGACGAAGCTATATAAAAATAATTTTATAAAAATATGATACATTACACATATATGTATTTTATAGGAAAAATTCATTCTACACGCACTTGTAGCTACTCCCACATGTGTATCTTATGACGTAGGATGTATCTGACCCAACGAAGAGCATGTACGTAAAGTATGTGATCATACTAGAACATCTATGATGGTATATACGTTGGGTATGTAACCATACATACAGTATATGGACATA
The DNA here is from genome assembly GCA_032594955.1 of Panicum miliaceum. NCBI lineage: Eukaryota > Viridiplantae > Streptophyta > Magnoliopsida > Poales > Poaceae > Panicum > Panicum miliaceum. Next base: position 5,024,964 of record CM064067.1, read on the forward strand.
CTAATTTTTATATACTATTACTAAGGTATAATTATAATATATTTAAAAAATAGGGGTGCTTATGAAATTTTTTGTATATATACTTTTGAAGTATCTTAGAATTAGTATATGAACATACTCAAAGTGATAAAGGAGTATGCGGACATACGCACAGTGATATATGATGGTGAGAGTAGCTACACGCGAGTGTAGATAAAACTCCTAGAGTTACAAAAATTTCAAAAGCACCCCTATTTTTTAAATATATTATAATTATATCTTAGTACTAGTATATAAAAATTAGTATGTCTACATACTGTATGTATGGTCACGTACCCAACGTATATACCATCATAGATATTCTAGTATGATCACATACTTCACGTACATGATCTTCGTTGGATACACATGTGAGAGTAGCTATAAGTGCGTGTGGAATGGATTTTCCCAGTTTTATCTACACTCGCGTGTAGCTACTCTCACCATCAGTATACCATTGTGCGTATGTCCGCATACTCATTTATTACTTTGAGTATGTTCATATACCAATTCTAAGATACTTCAAAAGGATATATTCAAAAAATTTCATAAGCACCCCTATTTTTTAAATATATTATAATTATACCTTAGTACTAGTATATAAAAATTAGTATGTCCATATACTGTATGTCACATACCCAACGTATATACCATCATAGATATTCTAGTATGATCACATATTTCGCGTACATGCTCTTCATTGGGTCAGATACGTCCTACGTTATGAGATACATATATGGGAGTAGCTACAAGTGCGTGTAGAATGAATTTTTTCTTTTATAATTATATTTTTATTATATTAAAAGAGTAATAACCTTGTACGTGGCGGTTAAGAACTTCAATCTTTTTCTGCCTATTTTACTCACAACGACTTCTATATGATTTCTGACTCTTAGTTTAACGTACTATCTGGTTTCCAATTTTGATTCAATCTTTTTTATATCTATGGACGCACCACCGTTATGGGCCCATCAAAATGTTCATCTCTTTAGAAATAGGTAGAGATTTGAACAAAAGTGAGCTTATGTCTATATCGTGTTCATCATTAGTGCTATATCATACTCTTTTCAATGAGACACGTAAACTTTTTTTTGTATATGCTATCTCATCAAGCTCTCCGCTCAACGAACTCCTCGTATAGTCTATCACCTTGGGTATCCCCTCGGGCCTCGGTGAATCGCCGATCCTACGGAAACACCTATAAGGCTATAATGAGGCCGCTGCACGGTCCGGTGTTGGACATGACGAGATCCATGCATGGCGCCCAGGTTAAACACATTCTCGAGCTTGCCGGGTAACGGCGATCTGTTCTGCCGCTGGTCGGTTAACTCAATCGTGCACGTGTGGAAGATGGCCGGCGTCGGTGCGACTGGCGGCTGTCGGCTGATCCGCGGCCGTTGTGGTCGGTCAGCAGCACCAACAAAACAGATCATTTTGGGTTCGGTCATGATCGTTGGGTATTTTAGTGACAGTGAAATAATAATTTCACAGTGTACGCATACCGTAGTACCGTAGTAGTTTTCACGTAGAGTATTCCAAAAATTATCAAATCCGAGGGAATATGTACGTACTAACTTCTAACTTATAATTTAGTCGGTTTAAGGACACACCAAGATATGTGGCGAGGGTAGAGAGTATTGCTAAGGTAGCACTATATGCGAGTTAAAGATTGATTGCAAAATACTCGCTTCGGGCACCGGGTTACCCTTGGTCTGCCAGGAGACTCCGGTCAATTGCTTACGCTATATCCGAAGGACTGATAGTGCTGTCACCACCTAATGAACTCGCAAGTGAGAGAACTCTCAACTAACAGGCCCGGCGCTGCCTGACTACCCCCTCTCTCTCTCCCTACTCTAAGCACAAGTTAAGCAAGGCTGGAATGAAGCTCTAGGCACTCTTGCCTATGTTGTGGTTCTCAAATATGAGCCATCCTCTAGTATTTAGAGCCTTGTCCATGAGTAGGTCCTCTTCTCCTTGTGCCGTATTTATAGCCCTGTCCACGAGGAAGTGCAATGAGAGAGTGGACTTCCTCCAAACCTCAACTCTTATCCTTGTGCTGCTTTATTGTTTATGCAAGAGTGGACGGCCTAGGCCTAAATGCGGCATGTAGCAGAACCAAAATGAAAACAAATACACAAGTTGCACCAGCCGGGAATCGAACCCGGGTCTGTACCGTGGCAGGTTACTACTCTACCACTAGACCACTGGTGCTAGGATGAGCGTGAACAAGTTAATCCTTTTTAAGCGTATAACCAAGAAATAATTGTTTCCACAGTGATGATCGGAGAAAGGAAAGCAAGCTGATGGGTGGTGAGGGATGGGGACGAGGACGGAGAATTTGTTTTTGACAGATCAGTGAGCACCTTTCAAATTTATCGTTTAACTAAGGAGAGCTTGATGCATGTGCACCAGGATAAAATAATAATGATGTTGTATGTGAGTTTGAATGAATGGCGTACTAAAACTTACTTGGCTCAACCCAACCACTGTACTTATCCCCAAAATTGAGCTAGATCAGAGCAGCATGTGGGGGTAGGGTGGATCCAGCGTGGTCCACTATTGATCCATGTAGGAGGAGGAGAAACTGAAGATGGGCAGAAGCATAGGTGACAAATGGGAATATTTTCGCAAGTGAACCACCCCATTTGTTTCTCTCTCTCTTTAAAACTTCTCTTCCATTTACCCACCCATGCCATTCCAACTCCCCACCCTGGATTCCTGACTCCCCTGAGCATTGCCAGGTTGACGATGTGATGATCGACATTGCAGCTGACATGTACATAGAAAACTCTCCTTAAATTTGTTCAGAACCTAATGAATGGGACGTGAGTGATCAAATTATTCTCTGTACGCTTCATGTAGTCCTCGTTCTTCATTATTGAAAATATCCAAATAATAGGGAAACCCCCCTCCAAAACCTTGTACCCAATGGGAAAAATATGAGAAATATGTACTTGAACATTGCTAGAGAGAGATACTATTACTTACCTGCCTCTGTATTTTTTTTTTAGAATTTCAGGGGCTCATCCCCAGCCTTAAGCACTGCCAAAAGGCCAGAACGTTTACAGCATTCTGAATGGGATTAACATTCCACAGTTTGTTGCAAAAACCAGGCGAGACTGGTCATCAACAGACAGAAACAGGACGAAAAGGAAAACAACAAGCCACTAAACAAGAACTAAACAAAAACCAGCGTCTTGTGTGAAAAAGCTCTCCTCAGTGGTGACGATGGCACCACCACATTTGATCCCGGCAGGTTCAGCCCCAGGCCACCCCAGGTCAGCAGCAGCCTAGACTTCTGTTCTGATGATAGCAACCCCCAGCCAATTCCCTTAGTGCTATAGAAATTAACATAACTTTCCTCAATGCCATAGAATTTTTTGAAATTCCCACGGCTTCAAAATTTTATCCCCTCAATGCCAATTCCGTCTATGAGGTGTTATATTACCGTTAAGTAATCTCGAAAAGACATATTTGCCCCTCTAGTGTAATTCTCTACTATAAAAGAACATTAAGGGAGAAAGTTACATCGCGAGTTACAATTGAATCATCCAAGGTTTCGGCGTCTGGCTAACTTCTTGGGTTATTACTGAGTAGCATGTTGACGAGTGCGAGAGCGATGCTGGTGTACTGCTTGGCGCGGCGCACCCTGGCACGCAGCTCGGCCTCACCGGCGCCAGCGCGGATTTCCGGGGCTAGAGGCCGTCAGCGCACGTGTCCTCGTCGGTCATGGCGACGTTGAGCCACGTGAGCACGTCGTCCACGCGCCAGAGCACCTCAAGGCCCACGGCCTGCTTGACCCCGCGCAGCCGTTCGGCCGCGCGCGCCGCCTGGTCCACGGCCGACGCGACAGCCTCGAGCGCGTTGGAGCTTGGCGGCGGGATGCCGCGGCCAGCGAGCCAAGGGCCGCGAGCGTGAGGTTGGCGAAGGCCAACGCGAGGAACGCGTGGCTGGAGTGGACGGAGGCCGCGTGCAGGGCCACCCCGCGCGGCAGCCGCGCACGAACTCCACCTCTTCCTTCTCCGCCCTTGCATCCCTCGACTTCGCCATGCGACCTCAGCCCCCGGTCGAGCTTCCCCGAGCCCGAATCGCTGTTTTTCCGGCCGCCGGAGCTGCTCCGCCGCTCGAAGCTCTGCCGCCCACGGTGAGCACCCCCTCCGCCGCCTCTCCCGCCCTACTAGCTCCATGGATGGGCTGCGCGCGAGCTCGCACAACTCACGCACCACACAGCCTTCCCTTCCCCGCCCCGCGCGTGGGGGAACGCCAACCTCGTCGCCGCCGTGGCCATGGCCACGCCGCCCCGCACGCCAGCGTCCTCCCGGCGTGCCAATCATCGCGCCGACCTACAAAATGGGTTCCGCCCGCCGCACCGGAGCTTCCCGTGCCGGCCCCACCCTTCCCCACCCCACGCGTAGGGGAACGGCAGGGTATTGAAATATGGGCATAAAGGGTATCACGCTGCATTCCCTTACATCCGCTTGCAGTAATCGTTCCGTTAAAATCTAACAGATCCCTAACGGAATTGGCATTGGGGGGATAATATTTTGAAGCCGTGGCACTGGAGGAATTTCTAAAAATCTTATGGCACCGAGGGAAGCCATGTTAATTTTTATGGCACCGAAGGAATTGGCTCCCTTTTCATTAGCTTCATCCTCCCGGTTCCCAGAATTGGTCATCTAGGTAATCTGAGTGGTCTTGTCGCCATCTTCCGGGCCCCCTCTACACAGCTTGAAAGCCGATCTTTCCCTTTCTCTGGGCACAGAATTTGCCAATTCTGTAGCAGCCCATAGATCTTCAGTAGTAGAAACTCTATGTTTTTCCATGCACCATTTTGAAAGCATAGATCATTTCTTAGTTTCCAAATACTCCACAAAGTATCAGAGGAAACAATATTAGTCATTAGGTGTTTCTTATTGCTCAGCCAGCATGTTCCTATCGATTCAAAGTTATCACCTATATCAACTCCTGCTATCTCAGAAATGCAACACCAAGTTTTTTGTTTGGACAACCACACAGCCAAAAAATAAATGGTGCACAGATTCTCTCACTACAAAATAAGCAGGAAGCGTCATCCAGTTTTCTCTTCTTCCCTAGATTGTCTCTTGTCAGTACTCGATTCTTAGATAAAATCTAGAGGAAAAAATGCACTCGTGGTGGTATTTTCAAACTCCAAACAGCAGATACATGAACTGGACTCACCCCTCTAAAGTTTATCACTTTGTACAGGGACTACAGAGACTATGAGGAGTACACCTCATTAGAGGTGAATCTCCAAATCATCCAGTCCTCCTCATCACTAAAGTTAATTGTGGAGGATAACTGGACTACCTCATGCCAATCATTCATCAAGTTTTGGTTAACTGTTCTTCTAAAGGTACATTTCAGACATTCCCCATCCCACAGCTCTGCAATAGTTCCTGTTTTTTCATTAACAATTTCATATAGGTTCCAATATTGTATTGCTAGACTAGAAGATTCCAACCAGTTATCTTCCCAAAACTTGATTTTCCTCCCATTTTCGACCTTCCACCTGAACCCCATCTTAGCAGCTTGAGCTGCCCACATTAGACCTTTAAAGAAGTTTGAAGCACCTAAAGATCTTGAGCTGAGGATGTTAGGATTTTCAGTGTTATATTTATGGTCTATTACCAAGTTCCACAGCTTTTCTACCCCCTCTTGGTATCTTTTTAACCAAGAGCCTAATAAGCATATATTCCTGCAGTTGCGCATAACAATTTGTCAATTTCCGTATGCGTGTAGGATTAGCCTCGAATCCTCTACGGATTTGGCCGCGGCACGTCACGGCCAAAAACTTGACCAAGTTCTATATATATCTGTGTGCAACCTGGGCACCAATCTAATCGAACTCTTTTGGTTTGATCCACAAACCAACAGGGAATAAGATCGATCCATCACCATGTCCGAATCGTGATTGGAAGCGGCGCCGGCGCCGCCGCGACCGTCCAAGAGGCCTCGGCACGGCCGCTGCCCGACGAAGTGATCGTCGAACACATTCTGACGCGCGTCCCGGCCGCCGCCACCGTCCGCTTCCGGGCGGTCTGCCGGGACTGGCGCGCCGCGCTCACCTCGGATCACTTCGTCCAGGCGTACCAAGCCGCCAGAGCCGCTGCCCAGCCGCAGCCGCCGGAGATCTTCTTCTTCGCGCCTGGCGCCGCGGCAGACTCCACTTCCTTCTACTCGTCGTCTCGTCCAGGCTCAAGTTCAGGGCGCAGCAGGACGCTTCGTCGCCGGCCCGCGAGCTCGTGACCGTGGGCGACCTGCGCGCCAACGACCTCGTCCTGTCCGGCACCAAGCCCTGCCGCGGGCTCACCCTCCTCTACCAGCCCGGCGAGTCCGCGTACCACGTCTGCAACCTCTACACGAGGACCAACTTCTCCGGCAAGGAAGAGCACCTCTACAGGACGCCGGAGCCCATCCTGTCGCTCTCCGTCGACACGGAGCGGTTCGGGTGGGTGGCCCCCCCGGGAAGAACGGGCGCGCTACGTCTTCCACCTCGCCGAGCTCGACGGCCAGCTGTGCGCGCGGTGGTGGACACCCGCCTCGTCGTCGAACGGTACGAGCTGTGGGTGCGGCCGGCCGCCGGCCCGACGACGCCGTCGTGGTCGCTGCGCTGCCGCATCAGCCTGGCGAGCCTGCCCCGGCCGATGAGGGAAGCCCTGAGCCGCGGCATCCGGATGCTCCCGCTCGGCTCGTGGGGAGGAAAGATCCTCCTCGCCACGAGGTGCACGCCTACGACCCGGAGAGCAACAGCGTGGACACGGTGTTCTCCGTGCAGGAGTTCATAGACGCCCCAAGAGAGCCGGTGCTGCTCCTCAACAACGCCATGCACGAGGAAACGGTCACCGGCATCCGCCGGCGACGTGGGCAAGCTGAAGATGAAGCTCGGCCGCAGCACTGTTGCCCGGCAGGGAGGACCTTCAGACCGGCGAACAGACGATCTGACTGTTACTAGGCAGCAACAGGTCCAGCGGATGCTCAGCGCGGCAGTGGCCCTATACCGTGACATCGTTAACATGCATAATTAACTAGCAAATTAAAAGGCATGCGCCCTTGCGGATGGCCCGGCCCGCCGTCAGAGGCCTAGCATGGCATGGCACGACGAGAGTAGTCTGGCAGCTAATTACTAGCAGATTCAGAGAGAAAGAGGCCGCCAGGGAGTCGAACAACACTTCCTCCATTCTAAGTAAAAAGAATCTTAGCAGAGCAAAACTGAAAAAAAAGATGCACCAGCCGGGAATCGAACCCGGGTCTGTACCGTGGCAGGGTACTTTTCTACCACTAGACCACTGGTGCCAAGACAAGCGTCACTTTAACCATGTAATTAGTTGTATCCTTAAACAAAACTTCACTGCACTCTCCCATGTTTTCATTGCTGACAAACTCATTGTACCTGATTATTTTGATAGCTAGAATGATAGGAGTTTGGAAGGAAACATATGAAACTCTTGAGAAATCTAGTTTCAGTGCAATTATTGGGGCTGGCTGAATCTCTGGGTTGCATTTCTGCAGCCTGGTTGTTTTTACTCAGTGTGAATCAACGGTAGGAACTAATTAATTAGCCAAACATGCCTTTACTCCAACCAAAACGCACCATAGTAAAAAAAAGCAGACACTATAGTACTATTTTTTTGAAGTAAAACACTATAGTATAGTACTATACTATTTCACACTTGCATCAACTATATATATTTTTAATTATGGAGTATGGACAAATAAAATATGTTGCATCATCTTCATCGCTTGAGCTTAGATTACCTCATTTCCCTGTCAATCATCCGCCGTAACATTCGCGCGGAAATAATACCCAGGTCCATGTCCTTGTCGCCTGGCAAGCGTGCTACCGCCGAGCTTCACCTCCAGCTGCCCCGCGCCGGCGCCGCCGGCCCGGACACCGGTGACGCTCTCCTCGTGCAGGCGACGTTGAGCAGCACCCGAGCCTCTCGCTGGAAGCCCACCACGAACTCCTCCACGGAGAACACCCTGTGCGCGGTGCTGTTCCCGGGGTCGTAGGCGTACACCTCGTGGCGGCTGGTGGCGAGCAGGATCTTTCCGCCGACCGAGGAGGCCAGCGGGAGCAAGCGGTTCCCACGGAGCAGGCCGTTCCTGATCGCCCTGGGCAGGCTGCGCAGGTTGACGCGGCAGCGCAGCGACCACGTCGGCGGCGAGCCGGCCGTCCGAGTCCAGAGCTCGGGCTCGTGGAGCACGCTGAGGCGGGGGTCCAGCTCCACCACCGCGCACAGGGATCCGTCGAGCTCGGCGAGGCCGCACACGGAGCGCACCGGCCGTCGTCCCGGGGAGATCACCCACCCGAACTGCTCCGTGCTCACGGTGAGCGACAGGATGCCTAGCGGCTCGATGTGCCAGTAGAAACACCGTCCACGAACACCAGAGGCCGGCCGTCCGTCCACCTGCTGACAGCGTGCGGCGGCGGCGGCACCTGTCCGGCGCAGGGGCGCCACCCGCCGGACCTCAGGCCGTAGACCTCGCCGCGCAGCTCCTCCTGGAAGCCGACGTAGAGCCTGACCACCTTGTGCTCGCGCGCAGCCGGGTCGAAGCCGAGCCCGGCGCTCCAGGGCCAGCAGCGGTGAGCCGACCGTGTGCAGGGGTCGGCAGCGAGACATGCTCGCCGGTGGTGAGGTTGAAGACGTGGTACGCGGACGCGTGCCACCAGGAGGAGAGGAGGGTGAGCCCGCGGCACGGCCTGGTGCTCAGCAGGACGAGGTCCGCGGCGCGAGCTTGCGGGCCGCGCGGCGGCCGCCTCGCCCGACCGGACCACCAGGTCTCTCTCCAGTGTAGCCATCGATTTCATTGATGAACAACTCAGATGAACGGATATTGGAGTCCAAGCTGAAAGGGCGTTGGTATCTGGATTTTTTTTTCCACCTTAGAAGATCTAGTCTACTCTATCTAGCAGATACAAAAAGAAAAGAAAGAAAACAGAGAATGTTGTGCTCCAACCGCCACCCTGAGTGTGGAGTCGAACAACACAAGTCACAAAACCTAGAAGAACAAAAAAAAATAAACTTGCACCAGCCGGGAATCGAACCCGGGTCTGTACCGTGGCAGGGTACTATTCTACCACTAGACCACTGGTGCTTTGATGTTTTCTTAAAAAATCTTTCAGTCATCACAAGAACCTCAACCGGTCAACCTACACGCTGAAGATAAGCGGTTAAACCATGCTCCATCATTAACTCAGTACAGGTTTTATACATGTACACAGGCAATATGCGTGGCCATCAGAAGCGGACGGCGAGAGCATGCTGAAGACTAGGCGCTAGATGTAATAGAATCGAGAGAATCGGTCTCTCTCCTAACAGCCTCGCTAACACCCCCCTCAACCATGCATCGGCTGACCGAATGCACAGGTTGTCACGAAATTCTTAAAAGATCGCCGTCGGAAGGCCCTTGGTCATAATGTCAGCGAATTGGTGCTGAGTAGGAACATGAAGCACCCGTAGTTGCTCGAGTGTAGTCTTCTCCCGCACGAAGTGTATATCGAGCTCCACATGTTTGGTTCGTCGATGGTGCACAGGGTTCTCGGCAAGATAGACCGCCGATACGTTGTCGCAGTAGATGATGCTCGCCTTGTCCTCAAGAATGTGAAGCTCATGAAGAAGGCTGCGAAGCCAACAGCACTCCGCAGCAGCATTGGCGACGCCGCGGTATTCGGCTTCGACACTTGATCGTGAGACGGTGGCTTGGCGTTTGGATGACCGGGAGACCAATGAATCGCCGATGAAGACGCAGAATCCCGAAGTAGAACGACGCGTATCCGGGCAGCCTGCCTAGTCCGCGTCCGTGTAGGCGACAATCGATGTTGATGGAGAGGCGAGCAAATGAACACTGTGTCGAGTCGTCCCGCGAACATACCGTAGTATCCACTTGATCAGGGCCCAATGAACATCATGGGGCGCATGCATGTGCAAGCAAGCTTGCTGCACGGCGTATGCAAGCTCCGGGTGTGTTAGTGTAAGATACTGCAATGCACCGGCGATGCTTCAGTAGTGCGTGGCGTCGTCGACGGGATGGCCGGTGCTGGATGACAGCTTGGGCTTGTTGTCAACTGGAGTGGCAGCAGGTTTGCAGTTTGTCATCCCAGCGTGTTCGAGGATGTCCTCGGCGTACTGTTCCTGGTGAAGGAAGAAGCCCGTGGATGTGCGACGAACTTGGATGCCGAGGAAGTAGTGTAGTGGCCCGAGGTCCTTCATGGCAAATTCGGCGTGAAGTCGGCGAATGATGTCCTGCAGGAGCGTTGCTGAAGATGTCATGAGGATAATATCGTCGACATAGAGGAGGAGCCACGCCATGTTGGATCCCCATTTGTACACGAAGAGGGAGCTGTCCGAGACTATCGAGGTGAATCCCATTGTGCGCAGGTGGCCGGCGAATCGTTGATACCAGGCGCGGGGAGCTTGGCGAATACCGTATAGAGACTTGACGAGGAGGCATACATGATTGGGCTTGTCGGGGTCGATGAAGCCGGCCGGCTGCTGGCAGTACACACGTTCCTGGAGCTCGCCGTGCAAGAACGCGTTCTTGACATCCAGTTGGTGGACAGGCCACTGATGGGTTGCGGCGACGGTGAGCACGGTGCAGATCGTTGCGGGTTTCACTACAGGCGAGAAGGTTTGATCAAAATCAACCCCAGGTTGTTGATTGAACCCTCGAACGACCCAGCGAGCTTTTCATCGTTCCAGTGTGCCGTCAGGATGGAGTTTGTTGCGGTAGATCCATTTTTCGCTGATGATGTGCGCTCCGGGAGGTCATGGTACCATTGTCCACGTGCGATTCCTCTGGAGGGCGTTGAATTCGTCCTGCATGGCGGCATGCCAAGCTGGATCACGGAGCGCAACACGAACGCTGCTGGGCACGTCCAGGTCCTTTGGCACCGTCGTGACTTGAGCGTAGCGTGGGTTCGGCTTATGAATGCCTACCCGTGCACGCGTGACCATGGGATGTCCGGGTGGCGTTGCTAGCGAGCTGGGCAAAGCCGGAGCCGTCGGGGAGGTCGTCGCAGCGGGTTGAGGTGGAGACTGTGCCGGTGTCGCGGCTGGGGATGCAGTCGGCATAGAGGAAGCAGGTGCGGGCATCAGGGCTGGTGTTCCGGAGGCTAGAGTTGGCTATTGAACCGGTGTCGAGCTCGTCGCTGGTGTGGGAGCACCGACGTCGTGGCTTGACGATGGAGGCAGCTGGACCGTGGGCGTGGCGTGGCGACGGCGCACACCACGGTGTGGACGACGTGGTGGCGGTGCCAAAACAATGTCGACGACAGGTGTAGTCGCGGCTGCCGGTGGTGATGCCGATGTAGCATCTTTGAACCGGAACTGCTGCTCATCAAAATAGACATGACGGGACACAATGACCCTGTGTGTGTTAGGATTATAGCACTTATATCCTTTCGTGTCCTCGGGGTATCCCAGGAACACGCAGGCAGCAGATCGTGGTGCCAATTTGTGAGCAGAAGTAGCAGTGAGACTGGGATAGCAGAGGTAGCCAAAGACCCGTAGGTGATCATAGTTGGCTGGCTGGCCGTAGAGGAGCTCGTGAGGGGTGGTGTTGCGTCGTGGCCGACATGGACGTCGGTTAAGAACGTGCGTCGCGGTGGCGAGAGCGTCCGGCCAGAACGTTGGTGGAACATGGGCATGGAAGAGAAGAGCACGTACACTGTCATTGAGAGTGCGTAGAACGCGTTCAGCTCGACCATTCTGTTGTGAGGTGTATGGACAAGTGAGACGAAGGACGATGCCATGCATGGTGAGAAATGAGCGCAAGGCATGGTTGTCAAACTCCTTGCCATTATCAGTTTGGAAGCTGCAGATCGGGGTGCGAAATTGTGTTTGCACGTAAGCATGGAAGCACAGAATTGTTGCCAGAACGTCAGACTTGTTTCGTAAGGGGAAGGTCCATGCATAATGCATCTGATCATCAAGCAGAACAAGATAAAAACGGTAGCCTGAATTGCTTATAATGGGTGATGTCCATACATCACAGTGGATCAACTCAAAAGGAGATGCCGCGACTTTATTTGAGCTGGCAAATGGGAGGCGAACGTGCTTGCCAGTTCTGCAGGCATGGCACATGTGCTTTTCCACTCGCGAGCAGGAAAAATCAAACTGACAAAGCAAACTGGAGAGGGATGCATTGCCCAGGTGTCCCAGACGAGCATGCCACAGAGCTGATGTTGTGTCGGCATGGAGGCTGAATGGAGTGGATCCGGTGCCAGGGCGTAGAGGATAGAGGTCACCGGAAGAATTACATCGGAGGAGAACCGTCCTCGTTTGCAGATCCTTGATAGAGAAGCTAAATGCATCAAATTCCACGGTGACAAGATTGTCACGAGTTAGAGCTCGAGTAGATATAAGGTTCTTAATCAGAGAGGGGCAAACAAGAACATTCTTGAGATGTAAAGGTGCAACGGAAGTACTAAATGAAACATGGCCTGTATGTGTGACAGGTAAAGGAGTTCCATTGCCGATGATAACATGAGATGAATTAGGAGGAACAGGGTGGCTAGCAAGAATACCATTGTTAGTGGACATGTGAGAGGATGCCCCTGTGTCGATGAACCATTCACCGCCGCCGGTGTAGTTGGTGTTGTGGGAGGGCTGCCCGTTGATGGCGGCGAGGAGCTCAGGCGGCGTGACCTGTCCCTGCTGGATCATGCCAGGGAAGGCCGAGCTAGCATTGGACGCCATCATGGCGTGCGGAGCAGGAGCGCCGAGGACACCAGTGGGCGGGGGGCGCCATTGTGGCATGGGCCAAGCCTGGACAACGCCCGTCCAGGGATTGTGCCCCCATGACGGGAAGGACTGGCCGGCCGGCTGCTGGGGCACGGCGGTGCCAGTGTTGTTGCGGTTTCAGCCATCCGACTGCTTGCGCTTCTTTTTGCGGTTGGAGCCGGACTTGGATGGGGAGAACGTGGCCGGCGTAGAGGTTGTCAACGATGCCTGCTTGTACTGGCCGCCGGTGGCCGATGGAGAACCGGCAGCGACAAGAGCAGTGGCGGCCTCCATCTTGTGAGTACGTTCCAGGTACTGTTCTTCCTGAAGAAGGAAGGAACGCACGTACAAGAATGTTGGTGGAGGGTTCATAGTACTAATGACGCCGAGATTTGGAGTTGACGCCGCGTAGCGTGTTGAAGATGAGTTCCATGTCGGAGATGGGGTGGCCGACGTCGTTGAGCGTGTCGGCGAGTTTCTTGAGCTTGCCGCAGTACTCGGAGACGCTCATGTCCCCCTGGTACAGACTGTGAAAGTCTTGAAGGACGAACACAACATGCTGCATGGCGTTGTTCAGGAAGAGGCAAGCGGATCGACTGCCACATAGAGTAGGCGGTGGTGCGGCGCTTGAAGACCATGGTGCGAAGATCCGTGGTCAGGGTGGTGTAGAGCCACGAGACGATGCAGTGGTCGATCTGAGTCCACTCGACGTCGTAGATGCGCGCGTGGGCGTCGACGGTGCCGTTGACGTGGTCCATGATGCCGAACTTCTGGAACGTCAGCTCGAAGAAGGTGCTCTAGGCGGAGTAGTTGGAGTCTTGAAGATCCAAGATCTCCGACACATGGGAGCGGATGTTGACGAGCTGGACCGTGGAGGCGGCGACAGGCGCAGGAGCAGGAGCGTAGAAGGGGTTGAGATCCTGAGCAGCAGAGGCGTTGGAGGAAGAAGGGCTAGAAGCCATGGCGTGAGAATAGGATCGAGACTAAGCTGATACCATGAAAGAGATGGAGAATCGATCGGCAGTGTATTTATCATCTCAGTACAGGTTTTATACATGTACACAGCCAGCATGCGTGGCCATCAGAAGTGGGCGGCGAGAGCATGCTGAAGACTAGGATGTAACAGAACCGAGAGAATCGGTCTCTCTCTTAACAGCCTCGCTAACAGTGGCCAACATGTCCTCAGTTCCTTGCCTCAACCACATGTAAATCAGTAAATGTAATGTTCTCGCCAGCCTCAACAGTCAACACTCACAATTCAAGCACGCCCTGAAGAGCCTGAACCTTCCGTTCTCGACTCGAGGAGACTCCACGATGGTATCTTCAGCGATCGCTTTGTTGCTACTATATTCTGATCAAAGATCCACTGGCTTTTACAATTCCATACTGCTCCCACTACCAGCTTAATCAAACGAATTAACAAATAAACAACAAATTCCAATGTAATCAACACCGCTTCTCTTCTCTAGCGACGATCAATGCAAGAATCTCCACCACGATCCAAGAACTCTGTGATGATAGTACAAGGAGGAGAAATCGATGCTGATCTATCTGACGGTCAGGAGGTGGAGGTTGACAATGATGGGCAGCACGATGACGGCGACGAGCACGGCGCCCGCGACGACGGCGACGCACGCCCACTTGCGGCTGCCCTTCTGGCACTCCCGCGCGGCCTCGAGCTCGACGGCGCCGCGGCGCACGAAGGAGCTGGCGCGCGCGACGTGGCTCTCGATGTCGTTCAGGTGGTGGCCCTGCGCCTCCACCAGCGCCGCCATGTCCAGGAACACCTGGTGCAGCTCCCGCAGGCTGCGCTCCATCTCCCGCACCGCGCCGTGCCGCTCCTGGATCTTCGACACCGTGTCCAGCACCTGCGCGCGCCCGGCCGCGGCGGCACGCCCCTGCTGGATCGCCTTCTGCAGGAGCGTCTCGCTGGCGCCCGACAATGAGCGCCTCCACCGTGCTGTCCTCCGCCTTCTCGCCGGTCACCGTGTAGTACCGCCGCGCCACCGTCTCCTTGTACTCCGCCGCCATGCGCGTCCGCAGGCCCTGCCCAGGGACGACCGATCGGGTTGAACAAAACAGATGGTGAGGATAGAGCGAGATGGAGCAGGGACGCGCGCGAACGGACCTGGAAGTCGTCCATGAGGTCCTTGAGCTTCTTGCCGAGGCCGGTGACGACGGAGGTGCGGGTGCGGTCGGTGGACGACCCGGGCCCGCAGCCGGGGAGCTTGCGGCTGGCGGCGTTGGCGCGGTCGAGCGCCTCGAGCCTGGTCTTCACGGCCTTGGCGCGGCGGAGCACCTGGTCGACGTCGGCGTCCGTGCGGGCGCGGAGGGCCTTCACGGCGCGGGCGTCGTGCGCGGTCTTGCCCTCCTCGTGCGCCGCCTGCAGGCGCCGGTGCAGCGCCTCCAGCCCGCGCAGGTCCTCCTTCACGACCTCCACATCCTCGAAGAACCGGTCGAGGTCCGGGCCCTCGCGCTCCCCGCCGCCGCCGCCGCCGGCCTCCAGGTCGTCCAGCGCCACCTGCTGCTTCAGGTCCGCGTACTTCTTGAACGACCCCGACGAGAAGAGGTCGTTCATCTTGCCGGACTGATTTCTACGCACGGCGCGAGGACGACGACGACGATCGCGCTAGCTGCCGCTGGACGGGAGGCAGGCAGGCAGCTAGCGAGGGAGCTTCAATGGCCGGCGCCTGTCTATCGACGGACGCCTTCTTGACTACTACTTGTGACACCGACACCACCAAAAATGTCGCTGGCGCTTCCGAGGACCCAAAGGCAGGGAGACGTGTCCTGTTCCTTGGCAATGGCGCGGCGGGAGGGAGAGGGAAGGGTGCCAATTGGCGTGGGGAGAAGAAGGCTGGCGCGGCGTCCCACATTTCCTCCGATTCCTGGAAGAGCTGGCATCCAGCAGAAGAATTGGACGTGCCGAGGGGTAGAATTGAATAGAAGCCCGCGCCGCGTCCCCCCCGTCTCCGCTCTCGTCTCGCCGGCATCGTTTGTGGCGTGCACGGCCCCGGCCCGCGGCTGTCCGGCGAGGCAATCATTTCACCAAGGAGTCGGCTGCTCGACTTCGACGGACGACGGAATCTCCGGGGTTCGAAGATGACTAAATACCTTGTAATATACTCTATCTCCATGTAATTGGCAATTTACCTTAACAACGCCTGAAAGTAACTTAAAACATTGTATGCTAATTGTAGTATTGTCACTGGAGTATAAACTATAAACTTGTACTAATCAAAGTATAAATGCATATGTAATGTAATCGATAGGTATTAATGAAAATTCAGGTGCTGGATTGTCTATAGAACACCTAGATTTTCCCTACATTACACTGAGATACATTGGGTGGTAACCGATCATGACCTTAATGGTCTTTTCACAATCTAACTTCACCTTTATATATTTTTAGCTCGGAATTGTATAAGATTAGAGTCCGACCCTTTTAGAATCCGGTAATCTAGGCTAAATTTTAAGGTCCTTTACCACCCTAGATACACATGTATTTTTGTAAAAAAAAAAGACCTTTTGATTGGGTACATGTGGATGCAAAGTTGGGATAGTTTTCCGATTGGTAAGCAACATCTGTGAATGCAACTTGAGCTTTTCAGTGCAATTGCATCCACAGGTCGATGCTCGATCTGCTTGCTGCATCTATTGGCTTGTATTTTTGCATTTACCGAACGAGCTTGCAACAGTACAAGCAGGAAGTCACATGGCCTTTTTTCCCCGGGATTATACGCATCCACCAGCCGGGCAAGAGGGCAACAAACACACCAAAAAAGAAGATAAAAGCGGTGAAGAAAATTTTGTACGGTGGAGGGAGGTAGAACGTAATCAAGGGATGTATTGGAAATTTGAAATTTTTTTCTTTTTGGATTTTGGATAAATGGACGTAAACTTAGCTGACTTTGACGTATGTGGGCTTAGCCTAGCAGGCCTTTGTTATGAGGCCCAGACCCAGAGTATCAGTCAAATCTAGCTAGCCCCCCGGACCCGGTCATCTCTGGTCGGATGATTAAATGGTTTTGCTACTGTATTTCGAAGCGATTGTGAACCGTCTATTTAGATTAATCTAGATGATTACTATCGCATATTGCCTCCTAAGAGGTAATAGGAAAATATATTTATATAATTCTATATTTTTTAAAATAGAAAAATAGATCTATGCAATGTGACATAGTAACATGATTAGTCGTGCATGATCACAGGCTCAAAGCAAGCAACGAACAGTTCCGGACGGAACAAAAGCAACGAACAGCTAAAGGAAGGGAAATATCTAGCCTAGCTATTTTGTTGCCTTAGGTAGAGCCCAGTCTATCTGTATTCAGTGCAAACGTTCAAGAAACATGGACGTGCCATGCACATCCTGTATCACGTATGGTAAATCTGCAAGAGGAAATCACAAACTCGGTCCAGCACTTCTTGCCTGACACGTCTACAGAGAGGAAGCTGAGAAAAAAGAAATAAGAAAATATACAGCGAAACGTCTGTGATTACTTCGTCAATCTTGAGGATCAGCCGGCTCAGTCTCTCGAAGGTGCTCATAGGGATAGGATTGCGTGCGTATATTCATAGATGTGAGCCAGCATCTGCGTGTGTACTGTATTTTAAAAAAGATATACAACGATCAACGAGGAGAAAAAACAATAAGAGAAGCTAACCGCAAGGGCTGTTAGTTGATTTAGGGAGACATAGCCAGATTTTTCTCCTAAGAGGTAAGAGAAGGTAACATGGAGACCCAGACCCCAGCCAGAGATCAGTCAAATCTAGCAATCTAGCTAGCCCCGGTCAGCTCTGAATCGGATGATTAAACTAACGGTCTTGATTTGTAGCTAAACAATGGATTTTAGGCATCGCCACTGCACAGGTACTTAGGCACGCATTTGTTTTTTTTTGCCATAGCTCTGGGTAGCTACATTTTTCATAATCTGTGTTTCACCTTTCATTGATTCATTCCTTTATTTGCTAGCCACATTAAGCATAATTAGGCAAAAGGTACAGAAATATGCGAAGTAAACCATCAGACCCTTGAATATAGCCAATGATCCATATAATTTTTTTTTCTGAATTCAATTATAGTTTTATGATCAGATGAAAATCAGCCACTAGTCTTTCGAAAATATTGAATCAACAAGTGTTTAAAGATATGTTAAATAAATAAAATGAGAGTAGTTTAATTGATTAGATTCTTTGTGTAGAACCCGTCCACTCGGATAGAGTCTCCAACTCAGTGTGGGTGATGGTATTCTCGGTTTATTTTCCGGATACATGATTTGGGTGAAAACACACACTGAAATACTATAAGGAATATGGCCCCATTAGATCATAGTTGTGATTTTAATGATTATGTGATAATATAGTCAATGGACTAACAAGTTTGTGAGCTCAAGTTTGTAGGATTTCTAGGTCCGATGGATGGAATCCAATCCATATACAAGATGATCCAAACCGCGGTCAAGGTGTCCAAGATGGTCCAAACCCATGCGACGAATTGGACAAGGTTGCAGCATGATTACGCGTCGGTTAAACCGACGGTATGAATTTATAACGGGTCGGTGCATTGGTGAGTTCATATGGCGATCAAGTGAAGAAATCACAGTAGCACCGGTTGAACCAACGGTGTAATCAGAGACGTCGGTGCATTGGTCAGTTAATTACTCAGTATCCATGTTTTGCTCCAGAAGGGTTTGGGCAAAATGTGCTTCAGCACCGGTTGAACCGACGGTACAAAAGAAGGCGTCAGTGCAAGTGTGTTGTGATTACTCAGTACGTATGTTTCGGCTCCAGAAGGTTTTCCAAGCAAAGTCTTCAGCACTGGTTAAAACGACACCCGTTGGTGCAATGACGTCAGCAGAAGATGACAGTTAGAGTTCAATGGCTAATAGGCAGGTTGTGTGTGAACGGTTAAACCAATGGTGGCGACTGTTGACCGACGCTTTATGCTTTTCTAGGTAAATGCATATAACGGCTAGGAATAGATCTCTAGCCTATATAAGGCCTCACCCCGGATCATTTGAGGCCGCTGGAGTTCATGAGAAGCTACAGAAACTCTGCTGAAGTTCTTCAAGCCAACCAAAGAGCTCATTGATCAAATCCTTAGGGTTAACACAAGCTTTGTGAGTTGTAGTGTTAGTCTAGCTCTAGAGAAAGTGAGAGAGCAAGATGTAGATGTCTTGTGCTGGTTCTTGAGTGAACCTCAGCTGTATTCTCGGTGTGCTTGCCTCTTGGAGTCTTTGTGACTCGTCAGCGAGTCTTCAACCCTCCGGCTTGGTGTGGAGCGCTGACGACGGCTTTGTGCGGGGGACGAGGAGACCCCTCCTTCGTAGGAAGCTCCGTAGTGAAGGCGGCATCAAGGTGAACGGGAGACTTGGCATGAGCCTTAGTGGACGAGCCTTTGACGGCAAGTCAAGGGGTGCCCCCTGAAGAGACTTGGTGACCAGGAAGAAATACTCTTTGTGAGTGCTTCAACAACATAGACTAGGGGTGGCTTAGTGCCTACCGATACCACGGGATAAATCCTCGCATTAAGAGTTTGCTTTCTCTCATCCCCATCTTTACATTTCCGTATTTTATACTTGCAACTTGTGTGCCTTTACTTTCTTCGTGTAGTATCTTGCTAGGATTGGCTATAGGCTGCAAAACTCTTTGGGATGATAAGGGTTTCACGCTAGATAAACTCTAGTTGCACATCTAGATAGCATGATCTGATTTATATTTTGTGCAATTTAGCTTGAGCTAGATTTTAAACTTGCCTAATTCATTCTCTTCCTCTCTTGGGCTACAAGCACCAATTCCTAACACACGCTGAAAGCTTGAAATCAGACACCAAGCTTGAAATCAGACACCTCAAATGCCATCAAAGTGCCTCATCCGATCCACCCATCAGTAATTCCACCTCTTTGTTTTCTTCCTCTCGGATCGTCGCGCTGGGCGAGTACAACTGGCCTTTGCAGCAGCCTGTCCATGCATGCAGCATTTTAGGTCGATTGTTACAATCGATGCATGGTGACATCAATGAATTGCCATCTCCATCGACAACTCCGCTGCGCTCAGCCGCATTCCCTCGAAGCGTACCTGAAATTGGACGGTTTAGTTCGGCCACCACCAGTAGCAAACAACCCCCAGTCGCTGCACGTACGTACTTCGCCTTGAGGCCATGCGCGAGCAAGCGTACCTTCTCGCCGCTGCGGCGGCGGCGGCGCTGGTGTCGTCTTCGCAGCTCTTGCTCTTGGCGGCGGCGGTGGCTGCTGAGTCGACGGTTGGGCTGCCGGGCTGCCCGACCAGCTGCGGGGAGGTGACCGTGCCGTACCCGTTCGGCGTCGGCCCCGGGTGCTACCTGCGAGTGTTCGGCCTCACTTGCGACACGAGCCACGCGCCGCCGCGGCTCTCGCTCGGCGGCGGCGGCGACGGCGCCCTCCAGGTCGTGGGCATCTCCCTCGACAACTCCACGGTGCGCGTCCACGGCCCGGGCATGGCCATGAACAATGGGTCGATCGCGGCGCGTGAGATAACGGTAGCCAACGGGACGTGGGGCGGCCCGGCGTGGGGCCTCGTCGACGGCGGCCCCTACGTCCTGTCGCCGAGGAACAACGAGGTCGTCCTCTCGGGGTGCAACCTCTTCGTGGAGCTGCTGATAGCGGGAAACAGCTGGTGGGTCATAAACAGCTGCGGCTCCGTCTGCTCCGCGGCAGACGACTACCCCGGCCCGGACCTGCCGGCGGAGCCGTGGTGGTCGCCGTCGCCGGAGCAAGCCAGCCACCGATGCCACAACAAGTGCTCTGGCATCGGCTGTTGCCAAGCCCCCATCCCCAACGGCATCGCGTCCTACGATGTGAGGTTGAAGGCCCTCGGAGCCCCCTGGCCGCATCAGATCACCGTCCAGGACAATTTCTCGGTGCTCATCGCCGAGGAAGGGTGGTTAGTGGATGGCAACGCTAGTTACGTTGCCAGCAAGGCGGCGGCCGCGGCAGTGAGCAAGACGATCCCGGCGGTGCTGGCATGGGTCGTCACATCCGGCGCGCTGGACGGGCCGCCAAACAGCTCGCGCTACGGGAACGCGACATGCCCCATCGACCTGGGATCCACCGAATGCCATAGCAGCTACAGCACCTGCACGAGCATCTCTCGAGAAAGCTCCGGCGGCTGCATCTGTAGATGCTGGGATGGTTACCAGGGCAACCCTTACCTTCCTGATGGATGCCAAGGTATTTAATTATTTCGTTTTCGCTTCATGCATGCCTGCACCGCACTATACATTAAAAGCTTAATTTATGGGTGAAATATGTGTGCATGCTTATTATCAGATATTGACTTGTGCCAGATTCCAGATAAGTGCTACGAAATATGTTTAAATTTACCTGGCAAATACTTATGCGAATGTGCGGACGGTACCGGCGACGCATATAGTCCAAATGGCTGCATAAAACCACATGATGCATATGCACCGCATCCAGGTAACTGGTATTAAGCTCACAACTTCCTCCCTAAGTCGGAATATAATAAAATTTAAATTTGCATAAGTTCCCCACTAACTGACTTCCAATATGATGGTATTAGGTTGCATGCATGTATTCTTAGTGTGAGTGTGAGTATATGTATATGAGCGTATGCCTCTATACTGTATTTTGAAAAAAAAAAGATGGTACACCATTTCCAAGGTCACCGTCTTTCACTAATCTCACCCCAATAACAGGTGGACTCCCCAGCAATGAAAAGGGATTAGGATGGGGTATTGGAACATATACGGGGTTTTCCCTTTATTTTGGTAGGAAGGGGCTGATTTTTTAAGCCTCCAAAAAATTATTGGGATTGTGGGTATGTAATATTGGAGACTTTGGAGCATTGCAAACATCAACAATGGCAAATTCTTAGAATTGCAAGTGGTATATGGAGATTGTTGAAGTTGTTGTAGCAGATTGTTCATTTCAAATTAATGCAACCTTGTTTGTACTCTCTATACATCTAACATATAGAAAAAAAGAGAGAAAGAAAAAGGTCTACTTAACGATCCTGAGCAATCCAATGTGTCCATTTGACCCCCAACCAAAATTTTGGCTCAATTTATTCCATAAAGCTATTTCAATTGGGCCCTTATTGAGATTTGTCTTTTTCATTTCCCCACTTCAAGTTGAATTTTAAGTTCAAAATTTGTGAGAATATAGAGGACATGATATTTTATTTTGGGACATATTTTAAGAGTTTTCATCATTACTCTTCACGTCAATTTTTATATTTAGGATTAACTAGCATTATATGATCCTAATCATATAAATAACCATGAAAATTCTTAATATATTTAGAAAAATTCCTAAGAATTTTCTACCAAAATATATTATCCATTTGCCTTTTTGTTTTTTACTTGTATTCAGAGAAATGAAAAAAAGCAAATCTCAATAAGAGGTAGATTGAACCAATTGAAATAGCTTAAGGGAGTAAATTGAGATAAAATTTTGATCAGGGGTCAAAAAGGACAAAGTGTATTATGGCTCAAGGTAGCAAAATGAACTTTTTCCTAATAAAAATATCTATACTTTCTATACCTCCCATCTAATAACTCATGTAATCACTAGTCTAAAATAAAAGAATCTATAACTTTATGTAATATCTAACATACCACAGTAACAAATTTGGCCTAGGTAGCTGAGACATGGCGTGTACATTTTAAGTTTTATTGACAACTAAGTCCCTAAATCACGTGATCTTAGTCAACTTAGATATGTTTCCGGATACATACTTATATGTGAAGGACTTCGTTCATAGCGCATTTTATATGTGTTCGATAGCTGACAACTGTATTGTGTGTAGGTCGTCTAAGCATTATTGGCCTAGGAGTCGGAAGTGCTGCAATCTTCCTCTTTACAGTCCTAGGCACCACATATGTAACCCGTAAGCTTAAGGAACGAAGGAAGAAAAGGCTAAGAGAAATATTCTTCGAGCAAAACCGTGGACAATTACTACAACAATTAGTATGCCATAGGATAGATATAGCAGAGAGAATGATTGTTACTTTGGAAGAGCTAGAGAAAGCCACCAACAACTTTGACAAATCTCGCGAGCTTGGTGGTGGAGGACATGGTATAGTATATAAAGGATTTTTATCAAATCTACACGTCGTAGCAATTAAGAAGTCAAAGATTGTGATACAAAAGGATATTTACGACTTTATAAACGAGGTTGCTATCCTTTCCCAGATAAATCACAGAAATATTGTGAAACTTTTTGGGTGCTGCCTTGAGACAGAAGTTCCTTTGCTTGTTTATGAGTTGATTTCAAATGGAACTCTACATAGTCATCTTCATGTTGAAGGTCCAGTATCAATATCTTGGAAAGATAGATTGAGGATTGCAGTTGAAACTGCTAGGGCCCTTGCATATCTACACTCTTTGGTTTCAACGCCAGTAATTCATAGGGATATCAAGTCTCCTAATATACTTCTCGACGATAATTTAACTGTGAAGTTGTCAGAGTTTCAAGATACGTGCCAATTGATCAAACAAGTTTGAATACAACCGTTCAAGGAACGTATGGGTATCTGGACCCTATGTATTATAGCACGGGACGCCTTACTGAAAAAAGTGATGTTTATAGTTTTGGTGTTGTTCTCATCGAGCTGCTCACTAGAAAGAAGCCCGTGTCTTACAGATCCTCGGAGGGCTACGGCCTTGTGAATCATTTTGGAACTCTTCTGTCAGAACGCAACTTAGCTCGCATCCTGGATCCCCAAGTTGCCAGGGAGGGAAGCGGAGAAGCCATCGACATTGCTCTCCTAGCAGCGATGTGCGTGAAGCTTGCAAGTGCGGGGCGTCCGACGATGAGGCAGGTGGAGATGGCGCTCGAAGGCATCTACGCGGCGAAGGATCAGTACGCCTGGAGTGACGCGTCGGACGACGAATCCGATGAGAATTATTTTGAGTTGGATGATGCATCTGCATCTCTTGGAGGGGCGCACGCGTGCACGACGAGCCATGTCGAGTTGCGACGCACGCCGCCGGGAACAGAAGGGCGGCATCACTGTCGCACCGGCGGCGCGCGGCAATGGATATAGACGACGAGCTGGAAACGAGGTATCGCGCAGATTCGGCCCATCAGTAGCCCATGCTGCCGGCCCACATCCCCGCGCCTGCCTACCGCCCGGCCCATCTCGCTGGCTCCGCTCCGAAACACGCACGAGGCCCCCGACGATGGCTGGCGGCGGCGGCGGCGGCGGCCGGCCTCGCGCCGTCTTCATGGCCTTCGGCACCCGAGGCGACGTCTTCCCCGTCGCAGTATGATTCTATCTCCTCCCCTCCCTCCTCCCTCAGCTGAATTCGGGAGGCGATACTGCACCGAATAAAGCTCATGGAATCGAATCGGTTTGCAGCGCTGTACTTTCCATTTGATTCCGTTTGCTTTTGCCTTCTCCAGGCGCTTGCTGCCGCTTTTGCGCGTGACCAACAGCAGTATGCTGTGGTGTTCATCACCCATTCAGCGCACCGGGTAAGAAGCTTGCAAAAGGGGAACGGTTTTCGAACTTTGGTTTACTTCATGTGACTAATGTAATGGACTTGGTGCAGAGTTTGTCAGCACATCTAGCAGCCAGCAACGTCAGATACATGCCTGTGTCAAGCCCTCCTGTCCTTGCCGCCGAACAGGTTGAGAATATCTCAGGTAAGTGCCAGGAGGTTAATTGATCACATTTGTTGTAGTTATTTCCTGGAAAACAATGATTGTTCATGCTACCGTTTTTCTTAGGTGGTTCTCAATCAAATCATGAGGATGAGTCCTTTTCGTCACGGAAAATGATCATTCACATGGAGCACAGAAAAGAATGTTTGTCTTCTGTGGAAGCGGTTTTTGGAGATGATCCAAGCATTAATGGGGATTTTGTTGTCATCAATTTCTTTGCTTTGGTAAGTAATTAAGTAATATCTTTATTTATGTATCACTTGGAACTTGTATGCATTTAGGTCTATTATTTCCTTCAAAATATTCTGTTCAATTAAAAGTTTTGCGCACCACACATTGAAAATTGTGGATTTTTTACTTCACGGATGGAAGTTGACATATCCATGACAAAATAAAGCAACCAGTTTGATACATAGGAATTCAGAATCATCGATATTAACCTAATTCAGCAACAATATGCATTGATGCTGTCATAATATGAATCATCTCATGATTTAGGAAGGCTGGCACCTTGCAGAATTGTTCCAAGTTAAGTGCATCATTGCTGCTCCCTATTTTGTTCCATATAGGTAAACTGGGCTACATTGATTTCAATTTCACACAGATGCTGTTTAAATTATTTCATTAGAGGATTATCTAATCTTCTACTGGTCTTTATATATGTGTGTGTCAATAATTTTAATGGCCTTATTTTCAATAATTTTTATGCTGTGTTTTTTTTTCAGTGCTCCTTCGTCATTCCAGCGTCAATTTAAACATAATTTTCCTCTACTGTACAAGTACTTCCAAGAAGCTCCCGCAAATACGGTACAGAATGATCCCTCGTAACAATGTCTTACCTCTTGAATCTTTCTTCTCTTTGGGTTGACCAGTTTCAGAGCTTGCAAACAGTTTTTTTTTAATTGATACTCTGGTTAACTTATCTGGCACGGTGTGTGGATATGTTGACTCATCTTCTAGAGACATAGTTTCATGACTATTATTGTTTTCTTAATTTTCAATGGTGCCCATTGTTGTAGAAGAATATACAATAGATCAATTCATCCAGTTAACAACAAGCACTTATTAGTCATCCGGTTTGCCGTCCTCATGGGTTGTGCCATTTCTGTTCTATCACTAGCGCTCCAGCCTAGGCATTGCGTATTCTCTTATGGTAATGCCTGAAATGTGCGAATAATTTTGTATGTCCCTAAAGTATTGACAGGGGAAAAATAAATTGATATTGTAAAACAATGGCAGGTCTGCTGGACAGACATTATCCACTGGATGTGGGCACTCTTTACGGAAAGTTGGGGATCGTGGAGAAGCGATTGTTTAAATCTTAGCCCTATTCCTTTCACAGTGAGTAGAATTATCTATTATGATTATTTCTGTATGCTTATGATCCTGTTTAAATCACTGGAACTTTACTGAAGTTAGCTTCTTTCTTTTTGTTGGTAACTGCAGGATCCAGTAACTAATCTTCCTTTGTGGCATGTGCGGGAGGAGTCACCGTTGTTGCTGTAAGTACCATACCTGTGATGATAAATATGAAGCCTATGCCTTGTTAGAGAATAAGGAAGTCAATCCACCTTCATATGTTATAATCTCCGAGATACTTAAAACGGGAAACTTTAACATGGAATTTTTTGTGATTGATTGATGGTAAATAACTGAACAGCAACAAACAATTCTTGTAATTATCTATACTGGATGAATGACATAGCATTTTGCTTGGTTTTTGTTCAGGTACGGTTTCAGCAAAGAAATTGTGGAGTGCCCAGGTGAGCTCTGATGGCCTCCCACATCTGTCTAAAATGCTTTTAGATGTTTATACTTATTCAGTTCTTATATGTATCTAAATTTCAATAATATTTACATGTCATGACAGGATATTGGCCATCCAGTGCTCATGCTTGTGGCTTTTGGTTTCTTCCTACGGCTTGGCAATTTTCTTGTGACAAATGCATGGAGTTGTCTAGAAATATGAATTCTTCACTGGGGAGTGTTCTGTGTGCAAAACATTCTTCCATGGAACGCTTCCTCGTGGGGAATTCCTATTCATCAAGGCCTGTATTTGCAGGATTAAGTTCCATTGGTAGGTGTGTTTCTCGTCAGATATGCATTTGTTTTGGTAACTTTTACTCTTATTAGCCTGCTTACTATGCATTGCAATGAATCTCCAATAAATACAGATTGAAATTATGATTATACTCATTGAGCTATTCGTCATTCACAAATATATTTTTAAACATTAAAAAAATATCAGAGTATATCATTTATAACCAAAGTTGATAAGCTCTCCATGCCTCATTTTCCTTGTACATATGGCTGTTAATAGAAAGTTTTGGACATGGCTTTGCACTTTGCAGAAGATGTTGCATTCTAGCTTAATTTTTGGTATTTACATTATATGTTTTTAGGAATTATTTCTTTGCCATTTAACTTTCTAAATTTTCTTAGAAATCCTAAAGAATGGGTTTTTCTTCAAAATTTTCTTACAAATTTCCTTCCATGATACAAATCTGCTGCAGCATGGGTTTTCTTAGAAATCCTAAAGCATTTCTAATGGTGCTTAAAGCTGCCATAGAGTCGACGGATTACAGATACATACTTTTCTCGTCTGGATATCAGCCATTGGATTCTGCAATCCGATCTATTGCTTCTTCAGTAACCGAATCAAGTGAGGCAGCCGCATCTTCTCTAAGTGATGATAGCGCTCTCCTTTTTAACGGTCGGCTTTTCTGCTTTTCCGGGTGAGTATACTAGAGTGATGTCATATGTTGTCATGCCATTTGAAATTGTTGGTAAATGACATCGCCTTTCAGATCAATACCATACAGCTGGCTCTTTCCTAGATGTGCAGCCGCTATTCACCATGCTGGCAGGTAAATAGAGGTCACAATTTTCTCAGTGTTCAAGTGTCTGATTCACATGCTTAAATGGTAGTGCTGCTTTCACAAAAAAGTTTTTTGTTTATATTTTTGCTGTTTTGATAACAGTGGATCTACAGCTGCAGCACTACTTGCTGGAATCCCACAGGTGACAACAACACTTTCTTTATAGCTTCACCATATTTGATGCTTTGTTTTTATGCTGCTCTTTTCTTTTTCTTGTGCTACACTGGTGATACTTAGATGTGTCTGTACAGTTCATTCATTATCGGCCATGCTGACTTATGATAACTAATAGTCTATGCATGTCATTGGTTAGTTCTCAATCATGCCATGTGCTAGGCACAGAACCAAAAAAACATGATTGTTCTGCTGGGGACATGGAACTGGTATTTTTAATTCAAAATAAAAAAATGTTTTACTTTCTGCAAGCCATCATCATGATGACATCTCTTTTCTGAAACACATGACAGTTCTCTGATACACCAACACCATTTCACCCTTGATCATGAAGAACAATTTGTACCCATCTTACCATGAAGAACGATTTACACCCTTCTTATACGTAAATGAGCCATTAAAGTATTGGAACCTTGCATTGTTCTAGTAGTGTCGATTTCCCATTCAGGATCTCTGATGCACCTTATTACATCAAATTTACCATATTCCAGGCACTGAAAGTTCTGATATAAGAAGCAGCTGGCATTAGTTTTTGGGCTTTTATTATCTTTGAGATGGAAGTAGTTAAAAACTCTTCAGCATGCAACATTCATACGTTATTTCCAAGAAGAAGCATCATGCGTGCTAATCCTATACCAAAAACTGAAGTTCTGATGCTAATTTATATGACGTTTCCCAGATTCTGCATTTTCTTGTCCGTTCATTCGTTCAATGTTATTACTGTTTGCTTTTTGATGTAGTCATTGCACTGAACAATCCTGACATGCAGGTAGTGTGCCCTTTCCTGCTGGATCAGTTTTACTGGGCAGAAAGGCTACACTGGTTAGGAGTGGCACCTGAACCCCTACAAAGACAACATCTAATCCCAGATAGTGATGATGCCTTGAGCATTCACAATGCTGCAGAGGTTCTACATGGAGCCATCAAATCAGCATTATTACCAGAAATTAAAGCTCAGGCAACCAGAATTTCCGATAGGCTTTCCTTTGAGGTGCACTGTCCCAATGGAACTCTACAACCATTGATCAATGATATAGCCATATCGCCCAGCATTTATTTTGTCTTATTAAAGAAGTTGAAAACTTACTATTTTTCACTTTGCTATTATGCCTAGGATGGGAGTGGAGAAGCCCTGAGGATCTTGAAGGAAAGAGTGTTGATTCAGGATCAAACCTGAGCTGCAATAACTGTGCGACATAGTGCAGAGCAGCACCATATGCATGTAAAAGTAAAATTACTAGTACTCTTATATTTGTATTTATTCTCTAATCAATGTGTGCTATATGAAAGCAATGCACGGATTTCTTGTGTCAGTTTTGGAGAAAAAGCTTGATTCCTACGTTTCTTGATTGGAA
The DNA here is from genome assembly GCA_032594955.1 of Panicum miliaceum. Classification (NCBI taxonomy): domain Eukaryota; kingdom Viridiplantae; phylum Streptophyta; class Magnoliopsida; order Poales; family Poaceae; genus Panicum; species Panicum miliaceum. Next base: position 5,053,800 of record CM064067.1, read on the forward strand.
ATGTCATAAGCATGAAGAAAATGCATGACTTTTCCGCAAGTTTTTGCTGGTTATCGGAAAAGGAAAAAGACAAATTATTCTGCTATTCCTGACCCAGTGATAGCATCACAAATAGCAGAAGAATTGGTTATCTATCTCATCATATCAACTGATCCAGACTGACATTTTTCATCCCTTCATTATCACACGCAAGATATGCCTCGCAGGTCACAGCAGTTGTTACAAGCTGCAGTCATTTTTTAAGGATTTATTTAAAGCTTCAAAATGCTTCAGAAAGTCAACTGAATTTTGCAAGGCTTTGGAGCAGAATGGTTCAGTTAGGGCTCAAAAGACCTGGGGAAGTTGGAACTTGCAGAGCTAGCAAACTACTCTCTGAAACACAGGAACCGCTCTCTGGCTTCACCACCAACTCCAAGTCCATGCAACGCAGCTCTTCACAGGCAGAGCAAGTAAAACTACTCCACCAAAAAGCCAGGGGAATCTGGCTTCAATGGCTTGCCGCTATATATTCATCAAATCCAGCACGTCCAACGCAGCAGAATTCAGCAGCATTCACCATCTCAGCAGTCAGTTCACCCGATCAATCAGAAAAACACTTCCGGGATTCGGGACACAACCATGGCGCGCTACCTCCCGCTGCACCTGCACGCTGTCGCCGCCGCGGCGTCCGGCGGCGTCCACCACCCCGGCGCCGCGGCGGTGGCGTCCGTGGCTGCGTTCCTGGCGGTGTGCGCGCTGGCGCTGGCGCTGTGCGCGTCGCACTCGGCGCCCGGGGCGGGGCGGCTACGGCGCGCGCTGGCGAGCGTGAGCCGGCGGCGCACGGAGCCCGTGATCGCGGCCGTGCACCAGGTGCAGCCCGGCGGCGGCGAGGCGTCGCCGTGCGTCTGGCAGAAGGGCATCCTCATGGGCGGCAAGTGCCAGCTCCCGGACTTCTCCGGCGTCATCAACTACGACCCCGCCGGCAACCTCGTCGCGCCCGCCCGCCCCGGCCGCGCCGTGCCGGCGCTCGGCTGGTGAGGGGCAGAGGGAGGCGGCCGACGTGAGACGAGACGGCGCCTGTGTACACGTGTCATGAAATTCTTGCGCTCTGTTTTCTTTCTGGATGTTCCTGATAATCTGCCCACGTATTGGTGGCAAATAACCCGGTTGCCATGTGGAATTTGTGTTCTTGAGTTTAAATTTGGCATATCTGGTGTATGTACCAGCACGAAAAACCACCAAAAAATGGAGAAATTTTCGTAAATTCACCTACTTCACCAGTCCTTTTCTGCGGTTTCTTTCATTTTGGCGTGCCCCGTGTGCAAGCACAAGCAAATAATCCAGAACGCCACTGGGAACGTTTTGACACTGACGTTCTGCACAAAATCGCTCAGACTTGACCCCGGGTCCACGGGGAGACCGAGGACGTGCCCCCTCGACCGTGACGGCCACGACAGACCCCCAAGGGTAAAACCGTCATTCCATGCGGTCGGCCGGCTGCATAATGCCAGTGCGTAGAACTGCTAGCATTACCCGCCAAGCTCGGAGCCAGTTTCCTCACCGGAGTGCAGCGTCTCCTCGGCTTCTCCCTCCAAGCGCGATGGGCGACAGCCGTCTTGAGCAAACCAATGCTCTCTTCAGGAAAAACCTTGTGATCCAGGTGAACGCGCCTTCATCTTCATCTCCGGTTTATTTTTCGAAATTCTTTCATACCTGAGCTTTAAACTTGGCCGAGCCTTGGTTTCAATTTGGAGGGTGCATGAAGATTCAATTTTTCTCTCGTCATAGATGGAAGTTCCTGATCCTGACGTTATTTATTTTCAAAATCGGTTTATCCAAGATCACTCATCATCTCGACGCTTGATTCTGACTGTTGTGACCTCCCAATCCGCCGCAGCGGCGCGCCTGCAAGACCAACTGCTGCCTGGTCCTGTTCCCGTTGCTCCTCTGCTCCGTCATCGGCGGCCTGCAGATCGCCATCAACCGCGCGACGCCGCCGGAGGACCCCACCCGCTTCGACTGTGGGTGCAGCAACGTCACCGTCGACGAGGACGCGGTGGGGGGCCTGAGCTGCCCGGACGAGTGCCCGTTGCCCCGCGCGCCAAGATGGCCCCCCCTCCTGCGGATCCCGCCGCCCGAGTACCGGGCGGTCGCCGACGAGCTCTTCCCGTTCACCGACCTCCCGGACGCGTCGTGCAGAGCCGGAGGGTCGTGCGCGGCTACGTTCCTTGTCACCGGCGGCAACCAGTCGTTTGTGGCGAGTAAGTGTGCTGTTCCTTCCAGTCCAGCCACAAAGTTCTGTAGTGCTAGTTTGCCTGTGAGTGGTTTCTGAAATGCTAACCTTTTTCTTCTTTTTACCTTGAAGGTGTGATGGATTACATGTTCTTCCCTGTTTACAATGCTTCGGTCAACCTGTCAGCGCCGGCCGATGTTTCCGGGTTATCTGATTTTGTTCTGGTAGGTCTTGATCTTTGGGTTCTCTGTTCAAATCTTTGGACTTTGGGTTCTCAATTAATGCGATCCTTGTTGTTCTAGCATTGTGTGATGTTTGAAATTTTGCAGGCATCTGATGGATTTTATGCGCAAAGCTTTCTTCAGAACAAGTGCGTCCCGAACCTGACGCTTTCTTATCCAATGCAAATTGGCAGTGAAATCATGAGTCGAGGTAGTTCTCTCGGTGCAAGGTCAAATTCCGCATTGCTCACTGACGATAAACATACTAGTTTCAACTACGGAAAAGGTTAAAGGTTGCACGTTGCAGTGACAGTGGATCAGCTATTGTTGATTCTGGCATAGATATTTCGGATTAGTGTGGACTTTTAAGTACATAGCAAAATGATAAATAAAATCACAAGAAATTTTCCTGTCTTCATATTTTTCAATGCTACTACATTTCACTTATTTCTAGTGCTTACCAAATCCTGGAATAGGTGTACTATGCACAGAAGGATCAATGCTCTGGCGTGACAGTTCGTGGCTCATTAACGATGAACTGTATAGAGGTTATTACCAAGGGAATAATAAGAATAAGACCGACGAAATTGCTGCAGGTCATATTTTTTCCCCAACTTTATGCTTTTCATCATTTATGCTAACATACTGTTCATTAACATCTAATAGTGGTCCATCTACGTGCAGCATATGACTTCTTAAGTTCTGACCAGGGAAACTTCAATTTAATCATCTCATATAACTCATCAAACAGCTATGATGTCTTTTACGACGTAGAATACCCTGTCCCTGTCCTTAATCAAGGAGGAACTGTGCAAAGACCTCATTCGGTTCAAGTTCCACGATTAGCTAATATGGTATATTGCTCTTCTCACTGAGAGAAATATAATAAATTCTCTCACTTTGGAAAACCTTCACTTTCTTTTATCCGTGTCTTTTAGTCCTCTACAAATTTGTTCATTCTTGCTCACATGTCATTCTTTATTCTTCATCGATACTTTGTCTATGCAGGCTCTTTTTTAAATCAAATTATTTGTGGTGCCCTTTCATCTTTATTTTACTTAAACAACTCATGAGAACTGGGTTTGACCATTATTTTGCACTTCATAGAGTTTCAAATTTTACAGGCCTCAAATGCATACCTTCACTTAAGAGGAAATGGTCTCAAGATGTCATTTGATTTTGTCAAAGAAATGCCTAGAGCAGCTACACACGAAGGCCAGTTTGATATCTCTCCATTAGTAGGACAGCTGCCATTTGTATGGACTATGGAGCTTCTTTTTCCGGTATGAAATAATTTTTTGTGTATTTTTGTTTGTATATCTCTGTTTCATTTGAATAGTCTGATATATTTCTTGTCACTTCTAGTGGCAAAAAATCGTAGTAGTTATAAATATTTTTCATAGCTCATGAAGCACTGAGTTGGCTCTGCAGGTAATTTTGACAAACATCGTGTACGAGAGGAAAAATAAGCTAAGGATAATGATGAAGATGCATGGCATTGGAGATTTGCCATATTGGACTATATCCTATTGCTATTTTCTACTACTATCGCTGCTTTATGTTCTGTCCTTCATGCTATTTGGTTCTGTCCTTGGTATGATAAGTTACTCTTAATACTAGAATGCACATATAATCATTAAAGTGGAATTAAGGTTGATGATCATGTAAACATTGACACTGCACCAGTTTTAGTTAGTTATTGACTGGTTATCACAATTAGTTGATGTTTTATTTTATATTTTTATTTGAAATTGAAAGGAGTCTCATGTTACTACTACAAATTGGAAACAACCTAATCGTAATCCAACCTCTCTTTTCAGGTTTAAGTTTCTTCCGCCAGAATAGCTATGGCGTACAGTTTATATTTTATTTTGCTTATATGAACTTGCAAATTTCATTTGCATTTCTTATGGCAAGATACTTCTCTAGTGTGAGGACAGCTACTGGTATGTGTCCATAAAAGTGTGCAGTATGTCCACTTTATTAGAAAACGTGGAGTATCTACACTGATTATTGGCATCTCTTGATGCAGTGACAGGATATTTGTACATAATTGTGTCTGGCCTTATAGCAGAATTTTTGTTCAGATCATATGTTGAAGATGTTTTCCTCTCAAGTAAGTACTACTGTACTAGTTCATTACCTATATCTCAATGAAATCAAAGGTTTATTTCTCTTTCCCAATAAGTTGTGTGCGATCTGTTTTTTTTTTCATTACAAGGAAGCTGGATCACACTTATGGAACTTTTACCTGCATTTTCATTGTACCGAATTGTCTATGAATTCTCACAATCTGTACTGGTCGGGAGATATACGATCTCCTCCGGGATTCAGTGGATAGATATGGGCGATCCCAAAAATGGATTGGCTGGTGTGCTAACCATAATGATACTCGAATGGTTTCTATTCCTTTTATCTGCATTCTATTTGGATCGCTTTGGTTCCTTAAAAACTGCAATGAGAAAAGTAGCAGTACTTGTGCGCACCCGCATAGATGGGAATCGTTTTCAAGCTGCTCATCAGCAGAATGCACAGCTTCAGGAGTACAGAGCTTCCGTTGAAATGGAGAGAACAGATGTTGTTAAAGAGGTGTGCTCTGCTGTACACTCCACTCAGTTTCAACTTCAAGAGTTTGTTGAGATATCAGCAGTCACTAATCCGCAGCCTCAAAAATTATCATGAATAGAAAATTTCCCTTCGGAGTTAATATTGTCCTATTAGAGGTTATCACAAGTCACCTTATGAAGCAGAAGCAACTAGAATTCACTTAAATATTGGAAATGCTGGAGCTTAAAATATATATCTTTTCTGGAAAGTACCGCAATAGCATTGCTTTAATTTTATTATAAGAATAGACAGCCCACTTAAAATATATGATATGTAAATCCTATTTAGTCATCTATACAAAATCACCTTGTGAAGTAAAGCCTCTCTTATCTCCTTTCTGAGAACATATCAATTTAACCTTTTCGCCTTTCTTTCCAGCGAGAGGTAGTTGAACAACTCTTACAAGAATCAAGTAGTGGTTATTCAGTCATATGTGATAACCTCAAGAAAGTGTACCATGGACAAGATGGAAATGCAGATAAAATTGCAGTTAGAGGGATATCACTTTCCATGTCACGTGGGCAGTGTCTCGGTGTTCTTGGTCCAAACGGTGCTGGCAAGACCACTCTTATTAACATGGTAAGTTTAAATATATGCCAAGATTTAATAACGTTATGTTATATAAAGCAAGTTTCCACAAGGCAACCATCATTTATATGAGAAAACATGTTTGTGTGTTGCTGTAATAATTCAACTGAATTCCAGAACTTTCTGCTATTAGCTGTTGTACATGTAGGTTATCCATCATTTATACCATGTTATTAAGTTTTAAGGACTCTTAACCTTTCAACAGCTGACTGGATTTAGTAAACCTACGTCTGGCACTGCATACATTGAAGGGATGGACATACGCTTGGAGATGGACAGAATTTATACAGGAATTGGTGTTTGTCCACAGGAGGAGTAAACTATTCTATCTCGGATATTTTCTGAACTAGTTTTCCAGGTTAGTTTATATAGTTGCAAAATTGTGATACCTTTCCTCCTTCTCGGATCACCTCATGCAGCTTGCTATGGGAATCCCTCACTGGTCGAGAGCATCTGATGTTCTATGGCAGGCTTAAGAAATTAAAGGGCACAGCATTAGCTGAGGTGATTTGTGAACTGGTGCTTGTTTATTTTGACATTTTTCCTTGTATGAATATGAGGAATTCCATTCCATCCTTGTTAACTACTTGACTTCGTCCTGTCAATTCCGTGTACAGCTAGTGCGCCATTGCATATCTAACTGAGCTGTCCTGATCCAAATCACTATAGACATAGAAATATCCTATGCAAGATCCAAGGGCGCCATCATCTCTTCGCGAATCTAATAGTCAGTATATATCAGGAGTAGAATGAGATCAAGATATCTGAGTCATTCTAGTGTGCTGAATTGCTGATGTAGTCATGATTACAGGCAGTCGTTAAATACTTTATCAGCACAAAATTTATCTGGTTGCAAAACCTGTACAAGGAACTAATAGAAACCACTTTGTTGTTTGCAGGCTATTGAACAGTCTTTGAGAAGCGTGCGTTTGTTTGCTGGTGGTGTGGCTGATAAGCTTGTAGGAAAATACAGTGGGGGCATGAAACGTCGACTCAGTGTTGCTATCTCTCTAATTGGCGACCCTAAGGTATTTTTATTTATTAACTGAGATCATGATTCAGAATTATGAAAAAGTCCGATATTTGCGCATGTGTAAAACATATATCTGCAACATTTTGCAGGTTGTTTATATGGATGAACCAAGCTCTGGCTTGGATCCAGCATCTAGGAAAGACCTATGGAAAGCTGTGAAGTCCGCCAAACAGAAACGGACAATAATTCTCACCAGTACAGTTCTTCTCTTCATCTCCAAAGGGCTATTTTTGGATTAAGGGATTGCTTCAAGAATCTTAATGGTTTTGTTCAGTTTCAAACTAAATCCTAAGGATTTGGATCCAGTTCACATCACATGATCAAACGTTATACTTGAATCTATTTTCAGCGCATTCGATGGAAGAGGCTGAAGTTTTATGCGACCGGATAGGAATAATCGCCAATGGTAGCTTGCAGTGCATTGGGAGCTCCAAAGAAGTACACTTACACATGCCTTTAGCCATGTTTTCAGACAGGACCGTGTTGATTTCAAATCCTGACATGATCGTCGTATTCCCTATTTTCAGCTGAAAGACAGGTATGGAGGCTCATGTGTGCTCACAGTAACAACTCCGGCGGGTGAAGAGGAGGAGGAGGTCGAGAGGCTGGCTCGGTCCATCTCGCCCGCGGCGAACAGGGCGTACCGCGTCTCCGGGACGCAGAAGTTCGAGGTGCCGAAGGAGGGGATGAAGATCTCTGAAGTGTTCCGGGCCATGGAGGACGCGAAGAGCAGGCTGAGCATCCTCGCCTGGGGCCTGGCTGATACGACGCTGGAGGACGTCTTCGTCAGAGTTGCCAAGGACAGTGACATGTCCAGTGTGACCTGACCCGAGTACCTGACTGCTCCCTGGGGCAAATGCTGGGCCTGACCTTTCTGAAGCCAGGGTAATAATTCACCAGGGAGATGCAGGTTGAAATGTATCTGTCACTTTGGCAGTGCAGTTTGCTACTCTTGGATTGGTGCGGTTGCGGCGATGAGTGCGGCATTTGCAAAACCTTCACAATCAGTGGAGTTTTTGAGTTCCGGCTCTCTCTTCGGGGCTCTGGTTCTACTGCTCTAGCAAGATTGTGAGGTTTACTTCTACCTAGTGCCTGCATGGTCACGAACCAGAGGATTCAGATTTGGCACCAAAGGAGGGGTAATAACCGGTGGGGTGGCCCCAGAGTAATAAAGCAAAAACAAAAGTAACAAAAGTCCTTTGAATTTGGACCTACACAAGCAGTCGCCACGTTGTCCAAACGTCTGAGTCCACCATTCGCGGTCGAGCGCCTGCCACTGTTCGCGGCGGCGGAAACGGTTCGGCGCGTGCGCGTGGCGAGCAGGACGGAGTGTCTGGCGCGTGTTCCACGCCCGGTGTCGCCGCTGCGAGCCGCGCCGACCCGCTGCGTGCTGCAGCCTGCAGCTGAAGCGACGAAGAACAATGGCACACAAATTTTCAGCGCCCTCAACTTTGCGAGAACCCGATCATGCAGATGCAGAACCCCGGCAAACACGCCCGACCCTTCAGAACCAATGGAACTCTATGAATCCGGCGTTGATCGACGACGTTGCCAGATTTGTCCCTGCTCAGAAGGCTGCCCTTCTCGAGGCCATGCTGAACTCCAAGGGCAGGACCGTCTTTCTACGTGCCCAAGCCCAGCCGCTGCATTGTTAGTGCCCTCATCTCCGTTCCAATTGCCGCAGTAGCCTCTCCTGCGTCCTGGCTCCTCCCTCGCCCTGCCTCGGTCTGTCTCCGATCAATGCAGGATGACGGGGGCGGCGGACTTCCATGCCCAGGCCGACGCGCTCTTCAGGAAGAACCTCGCCATCCAGGTAGCTACCCTGCGGTCTCACACCGATCGGTCCACATACCTGATCCCTCCGCCATTCCTGTTCCCGGTTGAATTTCCCATGGATTCGTTACCTGCCTGCCAACAATCTGCAGAAGCGCGCGTACAAGACGAACTGCTGCATCGTGCTGTTCCCGCCGATCGTGTGCGGGGCTGCTCGGGGCCACGCAGATGACCATCGACAGCTTCTTCACGGCGGGCGGCGACGACGAGGCCGACTGCAAGGCGTGCGCCGGCGTGCGCCTCCGCGAGGACGCCGTCGGGGGCCTGTCGTGCGCGATGGAGTGCCCGCTGCCGGCGGCCCCGCGGTGGCCCGTTGCGCTGCTGCTCCCCGGGGGGGACGAGGACGACGTCACCGGGGAGGACAGGGCGCCGCCGGCGCCCGACGCCGCTAATAAAGAAGAGTCGCCCGAGGAGCTCCTCGAGTCCCTGACGAAACCGCCCAAGTGGAGAAGCCCCGAGTCGTGCGCGGCGCCGGCCAAGTTCCTCGTCACCGGCGGCAACAGATCATTCGCAGAAAGTACATGTTCACGCAGATCATGGCGGATTCCTTTGTTCGATCGATTCGTTGCAAAATAGTGGCACCCCTAAACCTTATGATGCTCTTGCAGGTCTCACGGGCAACATGTTCCCGCCACACGCGTCGCCGAACCTGACGGCAGACATCTCCGGCCTGGCTGATTTTGCTCTGGTTGGTTCCATTGGACGGGATCCCTACATGGGAATGGGATCATTGCTTTGATCGTGTCATCGTGTGGTTCTCGTCAGCTGAGCAGGTCTGGTTACCTTTGCATGCAGGCAACAGATGCAAATGGGCTTGGCGCTCGTAACTATGACTCCGCATTTGGTATGGGGGCGCTTTATTTTCTTCAGAGAAAATGCACTCCCAATTCCACACTTTCTTTTCAAGTCCAGTACGGCCCAGAAAAGTCCATCAAAGGTGAGGTATTTATCTACATGTACAGAGAAAGCAAATACTACCTCTGTTCTTAAATATATGACACCATTGATTTTTTTTTTCGTTCGCTAAATATAAATGTTCATATTGGTTACTAATAAGATACTGACTAGACTTTGACAAGACCTGGTGCCATTACTAGATGAATCCTAACAGCTATTGCTAACTGAAACATCTGAACAGATGCAAGATGCACTCAAGGATTCTTTGAGTGGTGTGAGAGTTCGGAAGTCATGAACAATGAATTGTATAGAGGCTACAACGAAGACAAGACCCAGGAAAGGATGGAGAATAATAACGCCGTTGTTTCAGGTTTTACTATCCAATTGGTTCCTTTTTGTCCCCATAATTGATATATCTCTAATCGGCTAAGTAACCTGTATTCTTCTTCCTACAGCATATGATCTCACAAACTCAGACCTCAAGAAGTTTAACTTTATTGTCCAATACAATCCTGATAAACAAAACATGCTTCGGGTTGTGCGGTTAATGAATCTGGTAACATCTTTTTCTCAACTTGGAAGAGAACATCCAGCTCATATCTCATGTGTGTCATAAGAAGCCAAGCTCTCGAATAAAGTCCAAACTTCAGTTTATACATTTCCTTCTTGTTTTACAAACTGTGGTTTTATAGAGTTTATAGCTATTTTGCAGGTCTCAAACGCATACCTTCAATTGAGGGGTAATAATACTAAGCTGCGGTTTGGGTTTGTTAAAGATATGCCTAGAGATGGTCACCCTCTAAAGCCTCCTGATATGTCTTTCCTAGTGGGCAAGCTGATTTTTGTATGGATTGTAATGCTTCTTTTCCCGGTAAGACCTGTTTTACCAAAGATTAGAAGCACTATTTTGGAACTATTTTCTTTTCCAATATTGAAATTAATTACTTAACCTGGAGAATCTGTCAATCTTAAAGTATTATTTTTACATGGAAAAACAACGTAATAGAAGTGATACATTGATGAGGACATCACTCCTACGGATATACACGAGGCTTCTTCGCTGGACATCCAAACCATTCAAGGTCCAATCACAAGAGCTCGCGCGTGACAATTAAATTTAGAGGTGAGCTCGCTCCTAAGTGTTTCTCTTAATAGTTTCGAGAATAGTTTGCTACCTAATGTCTATATTGTGATTAGAAACCAAGGAGAAGATAAGATGACACATGGAGAGGAGCATGGAGTCGTGGAGGGACAGCAAGGGACGTCCAAGCTACGTGGAGGCCCAATACAACTCAACTTCGAGTCCACCTCGGAGTTCAGGAGCAGTTTGACTTGAATTGGACGCCCAAGCCGCATCCGAATTCCGATTTCGACAATCTACATATGGGTGGAAAGACAATTTGATAGAGCTTCCAATGGCGTTGGTTTGAGGCCCAAATTCATTATGAGTCGTCGGGAATCGTCCGAGGAATTTGGCGTCCAGAATCTATCCCGGTGCTGCGTCACCGTATTTTGGCCTTTGGGCCGTGTATCGTCGTCGAGTCCTTTAGGGTTGCGTCCAGGTACTTGGACACGACCCTAAACCCTATATATCAGTAGCCGCCGCCCTCGTTAGGATTCGGGTTTT